>CAJGYO010000003.1:10354137-11554137 GCA_904845875.1 Miscanthus lutarioriparius | reverse complement strand
CCATCGCCGGCGTTCACCGCCAACCCTCGATATGGTGCCCCCTCAAAGGTGGCACACCCAACAAGCGGTCTCGGGCCCCCTACGGCGGCGGTCCCAAATGGCATGTTCTACTGGCGCCAAGGTTAGCTACCCCTACGGCTACGGGGGCAAGCATGCCCTCGACACCGACGTTCGAGGAGCCCGTATCACTCGGCCCCCTTGAACCCCACGCACGGCGGCGCTTGGAACCAGGAGTCCTTGGTGCAGAACTTCAACACGATGGCACTCAACCCTCCGGCTCAGGCGGAGTGGTACGCCGACTCTGGTGCTGGATCACACATGTCTGCGACGCTGGTATACTCTCCACGACCTCCCCGCCCAATTTATCTACACCTTCATCTATCATTGTGGGCAATGGCGCTTTACTTCCTGTCACAGCCATCGGATCCCGTACTTTTTCTTTTCCACATCGTAATCTAGTGCTTAATAATGTTTTGGTCTCTCCACATATCATTAAGAACTTGATTTCCATTCGTCGCTTCACCACCGACAATAATTGTTCTATTGAATTTGATCCGTTTGGTCTTTCTGTGAAGGATTTACAAACCAGGAACGTGATCGCCAGGTGCAATAGCTCTGGCGACCTCTACCCGTTCTTCTCACCAGCCACCAGCGCCACTGCACTCCTCGCTGCACCCACCTCCTTATGGCACCGTCGTCTCGGTCACCTTGGGCGTGAAGCATTGTCCCGCCTCATTAGTTCCAGTGCTATTTCCTGTAATAAAGATGACACCCATCATCTCTGTCATGCTTGTCAGCTCGGTCGCCATACTAGACTCCCGTTCAGTATTTCCACCTCTCGAGCTACAAACAATTTTGATTTAATACACTATGATCTTTGGACATCTCCTATTGTCAGTGTGTCTGGGTATAAATATTATCTGGTCATTTTAGATGATTGTTCACACTACATTTGGACTTTTCCGCTTCGCCTCAAGTCTGACACTTTTTCCACCATCGCCAATTTTTTTGCTCACGTACGCACGCAGTTTGGCACCCCTATTAAGAGCGTCCAGTGCGACAACGGCCGTGAATTCGATAATTCAATGGCCCGCACGTTCTTCCTCTCTCACGGTGTTGCACTCCGCATGTCGTGCCCCTACACGTCACAGCAAAACGGCAAGGCCGAACGCTCGATTCGCACCATTAACGACATCTTGCGTTCTCTGTTATTTCAGGCGAGCCTTCCTCCGGTCTACTGGGTTGAGGCACTTCACACCGCCACATATCTGGTCAACCGGCTCCCCACCAAAACGCTCGCCTCCTCCTCCACCCCATTTTTTCATCTCTACTCTACTCAACCATCTTATGAACACCTCAAAGTTTTTGGCTGTGCCTGCTATCCCAACATGTCATCCACTGCACCCCACAAACTTGCACCTCGTTCATCCCTATGTGTTTTCCTCGGCTACTCCTCGGAGCACAAAGGTTATCGGTGTCTCGAGTTAGAGTCGAATCGCATCATCACCTCCCGACATGTCGTCTTTGATGAATCCTTCTTTCCTTTCGCCGACATGTCCACCACCCCCATGGCATCCTCCGCCTTGGATTTTCTTATTGATGATGATGAGCTAACCGCTCCACTTCCTGGAGCAAAATTCGTGCATGCAGGTACAACGCCGCTGTATTGGTCCTTCGTTCAGCACGCCAAGCAAATGCCCGCCATCGCCACTCGCATGTAAGAAAAAGCTGTGCTCCCCTGTCATTGGCCATATTCGCCGGGCCACTATTTGGCTTCGCCCATCGATCATTGGCGCCCAGTCCGTCCCGGCGGCTGGCCGCTGCCCTCAGACGTCACGTCTGAGTTGTCGCCATAGCGCGCGATACGGGGCCGCCTGCCACCGAGACCGGTCTCCATCACTCCAGTCGACAACGCGCATTCTATGCGCACCCGAGGCAAAGCCGGCATTGCACAGCCCGTGGATCGTCTCAACCTCCACGCTGTGCCTGTGTCGCCGCTCCCGCGCTCCGTTCGTGACGCCCTGTCAGATCCCAATTGGCGCTCAGCTATGCAGGCTGAATTTGACGCCTTGATTGCCAACGACACACGGAGCTTGGTTCCTCGCCCTCCCCAAGCGTCAATGTGGTAACCGCAAATGGATTTTTTCGGCACAAACCGCATGCGAGCGGGTCTCTTGATCGGTACAAGGCTCGTTGGGTTCTTGAGGATTTACAGCGTCTGGCTCGGACTATGATGAGACTTTCAGCCAGGTTGTCAAGCCAATGACGATTCGTGTTATTCTCTCTTTGCTCTCTCTCTCGAGATTGGCCTATTCATCGGTTGGACGTCAAGAATGCCTTCTTACACGGCACCCTCGCCGAGACAAGATATTGTGTGCATTTCCACCGGGTTCGTGGACTCCTCTGGTCCGGGTTTGGTATGTCGCCTCAACAAATCCCTCTATGGACTGAAGCAGGCTCCTCGTGCATGGCATCACAGGTTTGCTTCATATTTGTCCTCCATTGGCTTTGTTGAAACCAAGTCCGACAGCTCACTGTTCATCTACCGCCGGGGATCTGACACCGCATATTTGCTGCTGTACGTCGACGACATTGTTCTCACTTGCCTCTTACGCCCGGTTCCTCGCGCCAGTGATTGCGGCACTTCAGGCGTGAGTTTGCTATGACCGACATGGGACAGCTTCATCATTTTTGGGCATCTCGTGACACGTTCGCTAAGGGTATGTTTCTCTCCCAACGGCGTTACACTTTGGACATTTTGGGCTGGCAGGATGAGTGCGTGCAAAGCCGTCAAGACGCCTTTGTTGATCTCCACTCCAAATTATCCGAAGATGGACCCCACAGGTGGCGCTTACTCAAGATGCGCGAGCTTTAGCGGGAGCTCTACGATGCCAGACTTTCACTCGTCCGGATATTGCGTTTCTTTGTCCAAAGATATTTGCCTTTACATGCATGATCCTCGAGAGCCTCACCTTTTTCAGCCCTCAAGCGTATCTTGCGCTACTTGCGAGGCACTCGACACTTGGATTGACTATGTGCCGCTCTTCCCCCACGAGCTCGTTGTCTACACGGCGCCGATTAAATTTGGTTGTCCCGACACCCGACGGTCGACTTCCGATTCTGCAGTCTTTCTCGGAGACAACCTTGTGTCATGGTCTTCCAGCTGACAAAGACACAGCCTCCGGTCCAGTAGCGGAGGCTGAATACCGTCTTTGGCGAATGGCGTCGCAGCTTACTTAGCTCGTCGGTTGCTCCTTGAGCTTCAGCGCCCTCCTCGCCGTGCCACTCTGGTCTATTGCGATAATGTCGGTCTTTGTCTATCTCTCCGAAGAATCCAAAGTCAAGATCGGCATCGGTGAAGAAATCGCGTTGAGATCGATCTCCACTTTGTTCGAGAGAAGGTTGCCCTCGGTCACGTTCGGGTTACTCATGTTCCTACAACATCACAAGATCGCCGACGTCTTCACCAAGGGGCTTCCTACTTCTTTGTTTCAGGAGTTTCGGTCCAGCCTGACCGTTAGCGATGCTCCCGATTAGACTGAGGGGGAGTGTTAGCATGATGTAATTAGGCCCATGTTAGTGAATGTGATTAGGCCCATGCGGTAGGCTTGTACGCCACCCTAGCTGCCTATATGTAATCCCCTGTACTCATACATGAGATACGATCAATCATTCACAACTTACACTCTCACAGTAAATCAATCAACAATACTTTCAGCTATGGCTTATCAGCCAAGCGAACGGGGCATTGATCTGAAGGTACCAACCTCTAAATAAATCAGTTCATTGTCTGACAGCAAAATTACAAGCACCTGAACCCCACGGAAGAAATTCAGACACTGCCTACCTAGCGATTCAGAGACTAACAAAAAAATTAATGATTTGCGCAGTATCCAACCATCCCTGCGACAAGATTTGACATTGACAACAAAGAAAATCAGATACTGGAATCTCCAGTTCTTGGCTAATCATTTACAGTATAATCTCCATTCATCTGAAGTCAGGACAATCTGTTCTTTGGCACAAGAATGCCAGATGAAGACGCACTCTGGTCGGAGTTGAGGATGATGCTTGCCCAGTTTGACGAGCGGTGCACTATCCGTGACGGAATGCGGTCGCTGTCTTCACCCCCTGATGCTTCATACCCATCGCTGGTCGATCTCGACAGTTGAATCCCTTGCTGTGGAGTGCTTCCTGGAGCAGTGAGAGCTGTCAGTTGCAAGTCTTCTGCTCCAGACGAGGAGACAGCTGAGACTCGGTACAGATGCAGGTCAGGTGAATCCAAGCTGCTATCTGGAGATGACCCACCAACATTCACAGAGGATGCAGCCCTACTGGGATGGAAGGCGCTCCGTGCCTCAAGTTGCAATGGAGCTAAATTGGACATCGTTTCAGGGGCCATGTCGCTGCTGGTAGAATCAATAGCATCTGTTGATATCTTTGCAACAGGTTTGAGGGATAGATCACTGGGCTGTCTTCCTCTTCTGTTTGTTCTCCTCTTGCTATCGGGGCCTAGATCAATCCTACCACTGCTCATGCCTCCGTAGCTACTATCTGTTTCGTGGCCTCGTGAATAGTCATCTTTTCTGATTGGTACTAAAACTTTGGACTTCTTCCGTGCCTCTGCAGCAACCCTCGAAACTTCTTCAGCATTAAGACGAGCTAATGCCCATGGGCTTATTTTCACAGCCCCTGAGCCCTTCTTCCTCTTTCCCTCATCTTCTTTTCTCTTCATAGAAGAATTATGCGAAGAAGCAGCCTCCGATGGAATAACATCAAACTAGAAGGAGGTTCAGTAACTTCATGTCAGTAGTGAGTTAATGGGAAAATGTGAAATGAAAAATGGTCGCACATTTCTTTTTTTATTTAATCATACGTACAGGTCATGATGAGGCCTACATGTGCAATTGCTATCAGTTAGATGTGCAAGACATTAATTGTTAGCTATCAGTTAGAAAGAAACGTGACCAACTTAACTTCCAATCACCTGCTATACTACCCGTGTGACATATAGATATAGGTACAGATTCAGCCTGGGAGTTACATTATCTGTTTAATAACTGATGAAGCCTAAGGATGTAAGGTTCACACCTGATCCTCAAGAAAAAGCCTTGGCGGAGTGCACCATGAACCACGACGAAGTGGACCAAAGGAACTAGTACTGCTGAGTCCAGTGTATGAGCTTACACGAGACATCTGTGGACTCTGCTGCCCACTCAAATCATCTTGTTCTTGCTCTCTCAGGGCAATGATGTAGTCATAGGTACTGATTCCCTGCATAAGTTTGTCATCATGATGCTTCAGTTTCACATAACCACAAAAGGCTATGATATCACACTCAAACTATTCATGGTGTCTGCATGTAGTGCGTACTCAGTGCCAACAGTTTATTGTTTTAATCACTATTTTCAAAAAACAAAAGTTTCAAAGTGGTACTATAAAAAAAAACTCCATGTTGATACTAATCCTGCTAGTGATATCAATATTTGGTTCAATACATAATGATACAGTATTCACATTGCATACAAAGTATAGACACAGCGCATAGGACCCAACTTTGCATTATCCAAAAGAAAAATTGTAAGGTGGGCTAGGAATTTTTAATACAAGCTGATTGCCAATAAGGCATAAGTGCATAACTTTGACCAACAGCTTCTAATCCTTCCATAGTAATATATTATTGAAACTTAACAAAATTATGATTGCCCATATGAATCACGAGCTTTGCTGCGGTACCCCCAAGTGACTGTGAGCCGTCCATTTGTTTTGATTGGACGGTTATGACAACATATTACCTCCTAGGAGGTAATAGATGAAAAAATATTTAATTAATTTTTTAATTGGTAAAATTGAATAAATAAAGGAAGTTTTGGATACAATTTTTTTCTAGATTTGATTGATGCATGCATGATCCGGTGGATATGGCAATTTTTTAAAAATTTTGAAACTTTAAACTTGATATATTTTGGTTACCATGTATTTTTGTACATGGCCTGATACACTTGATTTTGTGTTTAATATGACCTGTATGTGTGATAGTAATAGCATTTTATTATGTGTTACACGTACGTGACATATGTGTGTATCATGTGTACACGTTTTAGCGAGTGGCCGGTAATGTGAGTACGTGTACGTGACTTACATGTACGTAGCGTGTGTATACGTGTTAGTACGTGGCTGGCAATGCGAATCGCTATATGGACAATTTCACAATACTGAATTTATTTTAAAAAAAAACAAAATGTCAACCAGATCAGTAGATCACACCCTGCACGAGGACGGTCGAGCGTGCACTCTGCACTACACCCGACACGAGTCCACCCAGCCGCTCGACCACTTCCATGCGCGCTCCGTCGGAATCCCATGATTAGGGGAATTGAGACGGGATCTTTTCTCCGCCATTAGGGGAATCCGCGGTGATTACTTTTTTATTTTCCTAGATTTTTTTTAATTTATTAAGTAATTCATAAATATAAAAATCAATGGCTCAAATTAATTTGAGATATTACCTCCTTATAGGTAAAGTTTGTACCTTAGCATTGCCCATGAATCACAAGGATATTATTTTTAGAAGCTAGAATAATTTGGGTTCATAGGCATGGACCTTTTTTTTTACAAGAGTCAGTAAGCAATAGAATCAGACAAAAGGGAAATGTATCAGAACTTGCCTTCTTGATCAGAAGAATGTGGAAAAAAAGAAGTTGGGCAATAGGCAGTGAAGCGACCATGGCTAGGATGGTACATGATGCCTGTGTCAACAAGTGTCAACGCTTTGAGCATCTCGATAAAGATTGGTGAAAAAAGCTGATCAATTCAATAATCTTTGAACCATTCAGTAGATATGAAAGAAGTTGGATGACAGTACATACCACCACAATAACAAAAGGCACTACAGAGAAGCTGCTTCCAAGCTTTGAAACAATTTGCATAGCGAATTCCTTTCGCTGAACAAAGCATAGCACTAGCACCAATACTCCAATTGCTGATTGTAGGATAAGCTGGCCCAAATTGCACAAACCATGCAGACCTGTCAATGGTCAACTAGGATGAAAAGGACCAGGAATAAAATGCTCCCCACAATAATGGTGACCGATGCATATAAATGACTGATTCTAGAATCTAGCTGATATTGGAAACATGCTCTACATAATGACACAATGGTAGAAGTATTTTGTAGCATCTTTATCAGTACAATCTATCAGAGATGGATAGGACTAGGAGAGCGTAAGCTTACCAAGATAAGGGCAGTTGACATTAGAATAAAAAACCTCCTATAGTTTCTTCTTCCAATACAATTGTTGAGCCACTGTTGAGATTGAGGAAAACAGGGGAGTTATTATGTAAACACTGATGGAAATAAGACTATTGCTAACGAGTATGTTACCCTGCAGTGATGATCAAAACCATCAACACATTTGTCACAAACTCTGCAATGCTTACTATACTTCAACACCTACAAAGAAATAGTGGACTATTAATTGTGTGCAGAAAAACATACCTCAATGCCAATAACTACAAGAAACATACCTGAACTTCACATAGGCTGCAGAAAAACATTCCTTCCTCACTGGCTTGCTGCTCAGAGGACCATTCATGTGATTGGCAGCAGGAGAAAACAAAAGAGAGAGGGTAGAATAGAAGGAGAAATGCAGAGAAGGTTGAACTCAAGCAAGATGAATTCTTATCCTTGTGTTGAGTCATTGACTTCTCGCTAGATGCTGCGACCTCATGCTCTTGCTTTTCTCCAGTTCCCTCTAGTTGTAACTGAGCGTCTGAAGAACCCTTTCTGGATTCCTTCAGATGCCTGTGTTTGCCGCTTCCGTACAAGCTCAGATACTTTTTTGATTTGAAGACCCCTGGATCAGCTGGGTTTGCTGCAGCACACCAGATGTATAGAAAGAAGACACATAAAACCTGAAATGATCAGATCACCATTTGGTCACGATAAATTTCCTTATGATAGGCTTTGATTCTTAGGGAGAGACAAAAAGGTGCAGTCATGAACTTAGAATAGAGTTTGCCCAAAACATTAGCTTCATGATGACATTTTGTGTAAGCCATGTTGTATTCCTTTCAACATTCACAACATTTTTTTTTCAGTTTTGCAAACCAGAATGTGGCATTTTAGAGCACATAAATTTTATCCAGAAAGTTTGAAATCATTGTTTCTGCAATTTTTCATGTTTATCCAAATTTGTGGCTCACGAATTCACACACGTTAGGGCAAAACATAATTCCAAGCCAACAGTAACTACACATGGTCTGTCAGAAGCAGTGAAGGGCATGCCACTACATGTCTGTCAGAAGAACAACAGGCACCATTTCACAGCATTGCCTACTCATCACACTGTTACAGCATAAGCGCAACATTTAAAAGAAAAAATCAAAGAAAGCTTCAAAACAAGTTAGATTTCATGACAACCGTGAAGCAAAGGATAATCCAGGACAGTAATTTGCAGGGCTGATACGGCCCATTTCACAGAACAGTCTTTCAGTAGTTGGCATCATCACAACAAGGCAGCACCCGGAGTAATGACATGGTATCAGAAGGTTACCGCCATTACGAAACTGACGATGTTAGTATAATAAGTACTACTTATGACATGTCACTCTCCAGCAAACGGAGCTACAAAATCCAACCAAACACGTGTTCTGGCATACAACCCAAAGACAGTAGTGCTGAAGTGGACAGAAATGAAGAGGCACACAGAGCCTGACGAACATGTAGCTCCCACTTGTTCTGAAACTATATTTTCCCAATGGTGTAAGATAAACAACAGATAAGCATGCACTGTTGTCCTTAACCTTGTGACACAAGCCAGAATTCCACCAACCATGGACGCTGAAGCAAAGCTGTTGAACTGAACGAACCAGACATTGCTTCCAGGGTTAGGCACGCCACATGATGGCACAACAAGAATTGCCCAGGTCAGCCAAACGATTTAAGATGTACCACCCTTAAACAAGCAAACAAAACGTACAGAAATCCTACCAAACAAATACGCGAGACTGCCAAGCAACACATTTCATGATTATCAGGCCACACTTAATTCGGCACCTTCCCAAGCTCCAGCACCGCTGGGCCCATCACGCAGCAGCTAGATGGGGATCCAAAAGGTCCCAGACAAGCAAAACACAAGGCGCTCACTCAACTCAGCATGGCATCGAAGGAGCCAAGCAGGAGCTCTCACCAGCGGAGTGTAGAGCCCCATGACGACGTACTGGAACACCTTCCTCCCAACGAAGGGCGCGAAGAACACGTAGAATGCGAACGCCAGCGCCAAGAAGACGGACACGGCCACCACCTGCGATGCGCGCGAGAGACACCGAATCTTCAGTAATCACGGGCGACAAAAGAAACCACGCCCAGCAAGAAAAGGCGCAAAATTTCAGCCGGGACGAACCTGGAGAGGGTGGTACGGGAGCTGCCACCCATGCCGCCTCATTGCTACTCCCAAGAACCGCAGAATCGACAGAACGAAACACGAGAAAGAACCGTCCTTTTCTCTCTCTCTCTCTCTCTCTCTCTCTCTCTGCTCGTCTCCTCGCGCCAAGGGACGCGATCAATGCAAGGAGAAGGAACCGGGACCCCCAAGGATCGAGGGCTCAAGCACCAAGCCCACGGCTTCTGCTAGCTCTCGCCATGGATTCGATCTTGCCGCATCTGTGGGCTGGGGCCTGGTGGGCGAGAGGGGAATGGGATGGATTATGGAAGGAATGGGGGAGCGTTTGGGAGGGAGACCAAAGGTTGGAGAGCATTAAATGCCGCGCTGGCTGTGCAGATTTACGGGGGAGTTGCGAGAAGCGAGCGGGGAGGGAGGGAGGGAGGAAGAGGGTGGTTTTGGTTTGGCGTGGCCCGTGGCTGCTTCGCTCTGGCCTTTTGGGCGCTCACGTGAACCTCCGTTGCCAGAGACCGGTCTCCCCTGCGATGACTGAGGACTGTGGCAGTAGCAGGCTAGCAGCAGGGATGCCTGGCTGTCAGTGTGGGGCCCAGTGACAGCCGGTTTGTTTTAAGGGGCCCTTGTTTTAACCCCTTGTCATCCATGGTCCTCGGCTCGGATAGACCGAGACGACTGCTCTTTTCCTTTTGCTTTTGTAGCTCTGGGCTTTTCATGATAGGGACGTTTCCAAGTTCTAACAGAGCACAGTAATTTCTTTTCATGTGTTAATTTTGACGGTAATTTCAAAACCAAAACTGAACTGTGAGATTGTATTTTGCACAGTGTTTCTACTGTGAGAAAAAAAACTAATGTGCTACATCAATCACCTGCTGACAGGAAAAATCTGATGTGATATGGTGCTAAATTTGCTTACATCTGAAACGGTTAGTAAAATTGGCTGGCACATAAATACTCCACAAGCACTTACAAAGAGCCATAGCTCTAACAATTAATGCTATAGATGTGAAGCAAATCTTCTCAGCGGGAGAAAAAAAAATCTTCCAATGCAGATGCAGTACGAGTTTAGAAAAATTATATTACTTCCTTTAGTCATAAAGGAGTGGCATTCAAGGTAACCACAAAATAGTTAAGATGCCATTTGACCACCCTGACTAAACTATTTTTCCAAGAGAAATATAGTTTTTTCTTTAGAAAATAAATCTAGTTTTATTATTTCCCTCCATTTTCGTTTACTTGACATTAAAATTTTACAATTGCATTTTCCAAGCATTTTTTCTTAGAAAGGTTTATAGATATACTCTAGCCTTGTATGTCATATATAGTTTTTCTTGTTATATACTTTGAAATATGTAAGGATATTTTTGAGAGAAAAACAAATGGTCAAAGTTGCTACAATACAGCTATACAAGTAGGGTCGACAATGGGTATCTGCAACCCAAAACCCAATGAATTTTTACCTTACTAGGGCATATTGGTTGTGGACTAATTTTCTTACCAATAAATATATTAATTAATGGACAAAAAATCCTTACCTATTGGATTTGTGAGCATAGGTATGGTTCTACTCTATCTGTGTCCATAAAACCATGGGTAAGTATATACCTGATATGCATCCGTAGTTTAGCCACCCCTCAACTCAAAAAGTACTCCAAAACGTGGTCAAACCAGGCCCAACTAGTGCCATATAAAAGGAACTACATATATATCGCTTCTTGGTTACATTTGTTACATATTTTAGATTTGTAATTTGCTTATATGGCCATAGCTTGATGCATGTGACATATTCTTTTTCCGTATGGACAACCTATAGTACATTCGTTATCCGCATGGGCATAGGTATAGACACAAATTATACCTCCTACATAGATATGAGGGTTTTTTTTTATGCAAAAGGTTCTAATGGATATGAATATGGATAGGTATACCCATCGGGTATCTAATCAACATCTGCAGCTGACATAAACAAAATAATTCCTCCACTCCCAGCGTGTTATCATGCAAAACGTAGTAAAGAATGCATCAAACACGAACCAAAAGTAGCACCCCCTTCCATGTGCATCAGTTACTACACTGACGGCGTCCAAGCGTACTGTACTTGCTTTCCTGCTAATCTGAATTCCCAGTATCCAGCAGATCAGCATCCATGACAGTGTCACGTCGTCCGTACACAACAGTCTGTCAGTGATCAACAGTTAGCGACCTCGATTTACTAAACTGTGCTGACACCATCGCTTTGTTCACGATTCTGTCTGTCAGTGTCAACAACTCAACATTGTTTTAATAGTAGTAAAATGGTGTAGTAGTACTACTACAAAACTAGCCTTGAGCTTAAACCTTTTGGGGTTAGAGAAAACAATTGTGGATTAGTACTGAGTTGTTGTGCCAGGTTTGTCCTTTGCTGTTGTTCTCCTTGAAGCCAACAACAACCTCTCGATAAGCTTTATCAAGGAGTATCTACAAGCGCAGGCAGATTGCAGATGTGTGAATCGTCGAAACTCGTGCAGATGCAGCCTACTGCAAGTTCATCATGTTCGCTCGAAGCCTGCTTATGCTATTTTGTTATGAGAGAAAAATAATGTATCATGTCTGATAAGCACGGCTGATACCATCAAACGAACAGTGCTGTGAAGTTTTGATCACATCACACAATGTTAGTCTTTTCCTTCCCGTAAAAAAGGACGCAAAGCGATGCTCAAGCAAAATGTCAAGAGTCAAGACCCCATGATTCAAATGATCATGAGCTAAAGTCATCATAAGGAAACAGGCCAAAAAAATAATAATAGTAATAATCAACTTTGGAAAAGCTGCAATGAGCCCATGACCATGCATATGGGATCGCCTCATTTCACGCACTCATTTTGCCTGCCCTTTTGGACAGTGCTACTCTGCTTAGGTTTCTCATGATGCCGTCGCCAGGAACAGTTGACCCCTAACTTAAGCAAGGAATCACCCTAAGCTTATCCTATTTCCATGTGTCGACGATTCTGCATAGTTGGCTAGTTGCACGCTTTTCTGGACCCTTGGTAACCAACTCTATATAGGCATGGTAAGAATCATGTTTTATTTCAAAAAAAAAAAGAATCATGTTTTATTCGGTACTGCTCCAATAATACATCACCCTACCCTTTCCAATCAACTGGGACGAACAAATTACTAATCCGTTCGGCTTACCCAGAAAAACAATCTTATTCAAATTTTTTTTTTTTCAATCCGAAATAAGTTTTTTCTCTCACAACAATTCAGTATGTAAACGGTGTTTTTCGGTAAGATTCACAAGCAACCCAAGCGGGAAGCAAAAGCTTGTAAGCAACCCAAGAAGGTAGTACTGCTCCATTATGGCCCTGTTCGCTTCTCTTATAATCCGTCTTTTTCAGCTTGTTTTTTCAGTCGGAACAGTGTTTTTCTCTCATAATAAATCAGCCGAAACAGTGTTTCGGTTTGTTTTTTCAGCGAACAGGGCCATATATTGGAACATGCAGAATAGTACTTGACTTGTTTGTACTTTGTACCATGCTGGCTCACGCTATCACTGGGCTTTTTAATGAACCAATCAGACGGGTACCATACATTTCCATGTACCGCGGGCACATGCAGTTGCTTGTAACCTGACGCCCGTGTTCTCTACTGCTGCCTGGCATCTCCCCCATGTCCTGTAGGTGTTGTTGGCATTCGGCAAGATGCCCCCTTGTGACTTTGAGTCCAGAGACTGATGATGGGTGTGCTGTCAAAGTCTCAAATCCAGTTTAAAAAAGATGGGTTCTGACTTTTTATGGCGAGCAAGTTCTTGGCTAGGGCAGTCTACCGGTACTAGTTTGGTAGTACTAGCTTCTAATCACTTTGGACTTTGGAGTTTGGATGATAGGAGTAATCGATAAGAGCGGCACCTCAAGAATCAACAAGATCTCCTTCCCAGAAAGAAAAGAATCAACAGCATGTCGCTGGAGTTTAGCCAGCATGTGATTCGGACCTTGGTTTGGCGCAACGCATGGGACAGCACAGTGGAGTGGAGTGGACCGAGTGGTGGCCTTGGCCCTTGGCCCTTGGCCCTTGGGCTAGGAGACACACAGGGCTCGCCTCACCTTGTCCTCTCTTGACCTGTCAGTGTTAGCCGTAGCTAGGGCCATGGACACGGACACGGACAACAGACCTTCTGACATGGCTGTACGTTCATCTCCTGAGACCACCGGGCCTGGGAAGTCGCGCGCGCGGCACCTTTTGTTTTGGGCCTCGATTAGATTGGGGTAGGACTTTCATTTGTATTCGATAATTATTGTTCAATTATGGCCTAACTAGGCTCAAAAGATTCGTCTCGTAATTTACAATCAAACTGTATAATTAGTTATTTTTTATCTACATTTAATACTCCATGCATGTGTCCAAAGATTTGATATGATAGAAAAAGTGAAAAAACTTACAATCTAAACAAGGCCTTAGAGCTGATCTAAATTTCAACCACGAGGTCACGTCATATTTCTTGGTCTCTGCCCAGTGCCTCAGGGCCCGGGGCCTTTTTGAGTGATAACGCGATTTTGATAGGTTTTTGGAGGGTTCAGAGCTGGGGGAGCGGGGGAGGGTCGCCGTGGGCTGTGGCGATAGCGCGAGCGCCTGAGGTGAATGGTTTGGACTTTGGAATCACAGTGCTCGTCGCCGACGGAAGGTGGTGGAAACGGATTGGAAGTTCGGAACAAGCACCGTGTAAGTGCAATTTAACAGCGACCTCCCTTGACCCTTCTCTCGCCGGTCACCGCCGCCTCGATCCTGCGGATAAGATGCCCCTACCATACAAACACCGGGTGATAGATTAAGATTTGGGCGTTGAAGCTGGCGTCAGTTTACTCCCTTCCCCTGCTCCCGAGAGCCTCCAAGTGAGAGAGCGCCCTAAGTGGCTGCCGTCGGCCCCTGTGACAGAACCGTCCAATTTATACAAGATCAAGTACGGTTGTCCCCGCTAACACGTTGACACACCCATACTTTCACTCATATAAACCCGGTAGTCCGCCGAGTGTCCCGAAAGACCTCGGTAAATCAACATCACAACCAAGATCGCGTGATTAAGCAAATACACATCACATACATCGGGTTGCAGCGAAAATAATATTACAAAGAGTTTAACAAATAATAGTACAAGTTTGGGTTCCAAAACCGCTTAGTGAAAACAACATAGCTTTCAAATGATTACATTAATATAAGTTCCAAATATATTGCTAGCATAAGTGACATCATCCGACAAAAGCATATAGATGAGAAGTAAGTATAGAATCACCGAGCCCACCTGGTTAGCCACCATCATCAGCAGTCGAGAGAACATCACCGCAAGAAGGTGGGATAAACCACGAGTACTGAATGTACTCGGCCAGACTTACCCGTCTTAAACAAAAATAAAGCGACACCAAGGATTATGCATGGCTTTCTTTAGTGGGCTAGCTGACTTGTTTGCGAAAAGCATAAGCTATCATGAAGAAACCATTTTAAGTACTTTGCATCATCTTTATTATGACCTATCCATCTAGGTAAGCACACACTACTATAGCAATCACTTGATTAACCAATAACATCCGATTACCAATTTAGATTTAGCATATCCCGTACCATCCAGATAACCATCATTGTTCCATAATAATTACTACGATGCCGTAACTTTCGAGTCAAGTGCTCACTATCCGGGAGCGATGGCGATTCGAATCGATTTCTAACCACCGGTGATTTATTCCTTACACAAACCTCACTCACCCGCTAAAGTGAGATATTGATCACCGAGTCAACTATCCAGAATCTCGAGTTTGCGGGAACCACATGTACCGGGGCCGACCGATTGCACTTTGATCTTATCATCTAGCCCTGTGTCCTACCACACCCTTTCCGAGACAAAGCGTCTGTGGCTGCGGGCAATCTACTCGGCCCGAATAATCTCCCGGCCAGCGGGTCGGAAGGTACTTTATCCGGCCACTAAATGTAAGGCATCGTTCAACATGACTCGAGGCCCAACAACGGTCGGTCCTTAATCGACACGACGAAACTAACAACACCCCGAACCACATCGTTTGCCTCCAACTTTTCCGTCCGGGTCTCCAATTATCCATCACACATGGTTAATTCCGGATATCATTCTTTTCATAGCTAAATTCTTCCAAAACCACCTATAAATGAAGGTGACCGGATATCACCGATCGCTACCCGGTCTAAGCAAGGCTAGCGATTATTCGATCCACGACTACTAACAGGTAAAAGGGTAATAAGGTAGGCAAGGATAGTAATAAATGCATCAACGGTTTCGATCAACTCCTACAACTTAATGCAACAATATATAACTCATATATAGAAAGAATTGCTTTTATAAATTAGGAGACTTATAATGCTCCGGGGCTTGCCTGGGATCCGACACAAGTCAGTTCAGTTAGCTTGCACCGTCCTGATGACGTCTCAGGTCCTAGCATTCGCTTAGTCCTTCCATCTTCGGGATAGATCCTCCATACATCGTCTTCGGGTTCGGCTCCAACATCATGTTCTTCACGTGGTTCATCTAGCACACCTAGATGAGATGCCAGATGCATGTGTATGAATGTGATGAATGGTAACACAAGATGCATCACATAAGCATACAAGACAAACAAGTTATTATGCAAGACATAGACACCAATAGCTATTTAACTAACATCACACCACTAACTATAGAGAGCAAGCACATCAAGCATGGCACAAGTTTCCCAAGATCTCAGGTGCTCTAACTCAGTCATCATTCAAGACATAAGTCACACTTAACAATATACAAGCAAACACTATAATTGGAATCTATCAATTTCTGGACATGCAAACAGCAGCTACAAGATTTAGCTATAATTGGAGTTACACAAATCCAAATGACTTGCAAGAAGACATTCTGGAAAGCTTATGAAATTATCTACAACTTTTGTATAAACAAGTTTCACAACAAAGCACATTATCATGAAGAACTTTGCTAAGTTCCCAGATCTGTCCATAAACCACATCGGCAAGAAAATAATTATTAACTTATGTTGTAAATTCATAATTGGGCAAAACCAACTTTACCAACATTTCACACATGACTAAATAACACCAGAAAACCTAGTGTCCATGACCAAATAAATTCTTTTAATGCATTTCTTAATTTATTTTAGATAACAAGGTGACTTAATGAACATATACCAAAAGTATACAATAAATTCTACAAAAATTACAGTGGCTCACATATCCTCTCAATAGTCTACTATACAAATTTTACTCCATTTGAATATGTATAGCAACCTCTATGAAAAGAACAAGTTGCTAAAGCAAGAAATCATGTGAGAGCGAGATAAACCAATAACTCACTCATACTTCACCCAATACTCATGAAATTTTTACCACACATCAAATATCACATGAGTAGCATGCCACAAAAATTTCACTTCATTTGAAGCCCTAGATCTACAGTTATGAAAAATAACAAATTCAACTAGCATTACAACCTTACTGCACAAATCTATTTTTACCGCAAAATATTTAAACTAAAACATGCCATATTATAGATCCAATGCATAGACAGTTTCACAAGGATTCCAAAAAGTCCTCATTTACTATTTTACGAATTTTCTACGATTTACTATGAATTTCCAAAGTTCCTACAAAATAATTACAAACCAGTCCTTACGGTACTATTCACATGAGTCACAGGTTCTGCAGAAAGGCCCTTCTCTTTTCTCGAATTTGAGCATGAAGCCCCTGGTCGGAAAAAGCGAGGCGGGAGGCGGCCGCTGGCATGCTCTCCGGCCGACGTGTGGGCGCGATCGATGGCGGCGGTGGAGTGGCGGGGAGGACCAGGGTCCCGCAGCACACTGCTGGGTTTTTCGGCTTGGCCCGTCAAGACCTATGGTGGCCACCACGATGCCATGGCATGGCAACAGCAAATTTACTCCGATGGCGGGGAGCATCAGCGCCAAAGGCGCCGATAAAGGAGGTCCAGAGCGCCGTGGTGAGAGGAAGGTGGTCTGCGGTCCATTTGGGTGGAGGGAGGCCGTGGGCAAGAAACGCGGCGACAACGAGCTTGAGTGTCGTCGACCATGGCGAGACAACAGTACGGAGGGCGAGGAGAGCACGAGAGGGCGAGCGGCGAGGGAGTGGAGAGGGGAAGGAGAGGGCGTCTGGTGCCCCTCCTCATCGTCTGCAGGTGCAGTGGCGTAGCGTGGCGAAGGTGGGGGCGCAAGGGCGGCAGGGGCGCATGGCGGCCACGTTCACAACACGCATCACCGTTCGGGCATTTCCCCGAGCACGTGGCGGGCATCGGTGAGGGCGACGTGGGGAGCCAATTTGGGCCACTTCCAGGCCGAATCAGTCCTTGGGCCAAAAATGAAGTTTGTTCACCTCGGCCTGCTCTACATTTTTCATTTAGAGACTAAGGTCATTAAAGCTCTTCAACAGCGGGTAATTAAGCCTGGCACAAACTGTCGATTCGTCGGTACCTTGATAACGGTCACGAAAATTCACTTTCGGAAGTCAAAACTCGGTCAAACTCAGTGCAACTTTTTGCATGCTCTTCTCCATAATATAACCTTCAACTTTTATTTTTGGACCAACTCAAGTTTCTTAACAAATTTCGGAGAACGCGGAATGCAAACGTCGTTGCTTAGCGAAACTCCATACCTAGGATATTTCTAAGTGCTGAAAACAACAGCAAATTCGATCTTGTGACCTTGATTTGACTTACTTCCAAGCTGATCTAGCTCTTAGTCCAAAAACAAAGTTTGTTCTACATGATATGGACTACAACTTTCATTTAAGGTCCAACCTCAAAACTGGTATAGAACCTGTTGTTCTACTTTGACCAAAGTAGGATCACGATGAAGCTTAAATTATCCTTTTTGATCAATTGGAGCATTTTCTTGGCATTTGCCCAACATGAACCTTTCATGACTTTTGTTGTAGAGTTCATCTAGAGTCATTTTGGCAAGGTTGCAAGGTGTGGTTGACATCTCATGTTCTCATTCACTTAATAGTGCAATTCAAGCACTTAGTAAAAATCATTCCAACAAGGATATAACTTATCATTTCATGTGACTTTTTGATTCCAAACTTCATGAAACTTTTCGAGTGTCCAATATAGATGGGTATTGATGTGAGACACATGAAGATATCCCAATCACACCACCCAAGCATATATCTTGAAAAGGGGTCTATAGGCGAGCAAAGGTGCAATATCCAAGTTTAGGTTGGGGCTCGTTTCTATAGGTTTGACCTTGACATCTTCATCATCACTTAATATACCATGTTTTAGCTCAAACCCATTGCTTAACTGGTGGCAAACACCTGGGGTGTTACAGCCCCCTACCCTTCTTCTCCGGCGAGCTCGCCGACGACTAGGGTAGGCGGGCCGCCCCCCCCCCTTTCCTCCCTCCTCGGTGTTTTGGATCAATGGCTTGTAAATTTCTAGTTTGCGCGTCTGGCCTGGATGGTGTTCTCGTATGACACAAGGATTATACTGGTTCGGGCAGAACGTTCCTACGTCCAGTCTGCTGCTGCTCATGTTACAGGCCAGTCTGTAGTAGGGGTTACAGATGGGCGAGACAGGAGCGGATCCCAGGTCTCTGGTGGGAGGATTGAAAAGTGCTAAGAGATTGTTCAACTGCTCAGCCGTGTGCTCGTGCCTCTGTCCCCAGTGTTGTGTTGTGTTCCCCCTTTTATAGAAGAAGGGGAAGATGCAAGTTACATCAGAAAAAGAGAAGTGAGAGAGAGAAAGAGGGAGAAAATCGAGGAGAAGAAGCCCTCTGGGACCACCGCGTCCTTCTTCTCCTTCATGCGGGTCCCGCTGATGCTGTAGATGGTGACAGGGATGGCTCCACGTCGGGCTCCTATTCACCACTGGTGCTATGCCTCGACGTCATTAGCTGGTCGTGGCGTTCCATCCCGTCCCGACGAACGGCATTGTGAACCGATGTGCTTGTCAACGGCCGTACAGGGATTAGGCAGCACAGCGCCCACGCACCCATCACTGTTGGTGATGTGAACCCCCGGGCGTGGCCTGTCGTGGGCACGGGTCATGTCAAGGCGTGCCCGTGCCCCTTCTGGTGTTAGAGGCTTGGACCCGTAGTGGTTGGGGGTGGTACGGACCCCGTCGGGCGAGGCGGAGCTCATGCCCGAGGGGTCGGGAGACGAGACGGAGCCCGTGCCCTCAGGGTCGGGCGAGATAGCTCACGTACCCTCGGGGTCGGGCGACACGGGGCCCGTGCCCAAGGGGTCTGGCAAGGCAAAAATCGTCCCTTCGGGGTCGGTCGAAACTAAAATACGTCATTGATTATCTAGGCGAGTTGTCGTCCGCGGTCGTCAGATCCCTTTTTCGGGTATCCCTAATACTGATACCCGATAGTAGCCCCCGAGCCTGCGGAGGAGTAGGATACTCCTTCATAGGCTTTTTTGAATGGTGGGACTTCGAGGGCTTCGATCTTCTGCTGGCCGCGGGACGCCTTGGTAGGTTATGATCCCTTTCTGTTATGACCGGACTTCTTTCGAGGGTGTAGTAGTGTGGATTTCTTTGGGGACCGGAGAGGATTTTCCTTAAATTTGTCCCCTCTTAGGACCTGTTCAATCCGTCGTTGTCACGTGATCGCGTATTCGGTCTCTTCGCGAGTCCAATTCCCCTCGAGCCCCCACGCATTGCGGGGGTCCGATCGAGGGGTCGCCTCGTCTTGCAATCGTTCTCCCTCAAGCGTTTTTTTGACAAAACAGAGGGGTTGAGCCGTGCCATGTTTTCCTCGGTGGACGAACCATGGTGCTCGGTTAGCTGTTAACGGGCTGGTTCGAGTGGGGCCTTAGTGTCCCGTTCGCGGGGGGTCCGGCATGGGTCAGCTTGTGACCAACTCTAGATTCCTGACGGCTAGTCCATATAGTTCTTGGATCCGTTCGTCCGGTCCTAAGGGCTCACTGCCTTTCTTCGAGGAAAAACCAAGGACAGCGCGCTGGCCAGGACTCAAACGTGGGCCAGGATGCCCGTAGCGCTTGTGCACTTGGGTATTGGCCGCTAGCGGGCCCATCCTTTTTCACCCATCGCTCTAAAGGTGCCCTAGAGTGGTTGTGAACCCGTCAGTGGGCCAACCTTCGAACTCGTGGGTCGTAATGGATTGTGGGAGCGTTTTTAGCCCCGTATCCCTTCCTTACCTGCGATGGTTCTCGGCCCATCTATCGGGCGAACCATCATCCAACGCGTCTTTCGAGGGAGTGGCCATAGGTAGCATGCGCACGATCTTTGGGGGCGATGTGACGTGGCACAGCAGGCGCGTAAATTTTGGTGGACAGTTCACCTCTCACCTCATCCCACCTTATAAATAGTGGCCTCCCCCTTCATATTTCGGCACATTAAACTGTAACCTTGCCTTCTCTGCCTTTCCATCGCTGTCATTCGGATTTTCTGCCTTCGCTTCTCAGCTGCCACCAGAAAGTCCTTGCTCCTCCGTCTTCGCTTTCCATGGAGTCATGGTACCGCTCCGATGTCACCTACACACGCATGGAGGGCCTTGTCAAGAGCGGTCTTCTTCACGGGAGGACCGACATGATGGAGTGGCTGGTTCCTAGCCAGGATGAGGTGTCGATGCCACCCAATGGTTACATTGTCTCCTTTGCGCCCTTCCACGAGTGTGGGCTCACGATCCCCCTCATCCGTTCTTCTAGGGGCTGCTGCACCACTACCGGATCGAGCTGCAGCACCTCAACTCCAACGGGATCCAACACGTCATGGCCTTCATCGTGATGTGTGAGGGGTACCTGGGGATCGAGCCACACTTCGAGTTATGGAGGTACTTCTTTGCCATCTCCCTGCATAGGAAGAAGGACAGAGGCAGGGAGATCCTAGCGCCAATGAGATACGCGGGCATCCACCTCCGGGGGCAGCGGGCGCCTAAGTACATGCCCTACCAGCTGTCTAGATCCAACAAGGGGTGGCACGCATAGTGGTTCTACTTGAAGAACGACCCGCCGCCCCTTTGCCGGACTTCACCGGGCGCTTGATCGAAGACGCACCGCCGATGTGGCCGTGGGGGCCACCCAACAAGGAAAAGAAGAGGATGCGCGACATCCTCGAGGCCATCGCATCCCTGAGGAGCCACGGCCTTCGCGGGCGGTGCACTGGAGCATACCATGCGAGGAAGGTGGCGTCGTTGATGGTGCGCGCCCTCCCGTTGTTTGGGATGATGTCGGTTGTGGAACTCAGTGGGGCGGTGCTCGCACAGGGGCCGCTTCGCAATAGCGAGATTGTGCGGCGCATCAAGGAGGTGACAGACAAGTCCAACATTGTGTTCCCAATCCCAAGACATCCCATGATGCGCCTGGAGCCGGGCTTTATCGAGTTGCCTGCGGATTTGGGCTTTTGGGCCTCTATCGCGCCGCTGCTGGAGCACGCAGCCGTGAGAGCAGTGAACCGTGCTGTAGATGAGTGGAGGAAGAAGGATAAGGATGACAAGGAGAAGAAATAGCAGGTGAAGGAGCGGGCAAAGCTGCAGCGAGGAAAGCGGTGCCAAGGCTCATCGGAGGAGGAAAAGGAGGAGGAAGAAGAAGAGGAGGAGGACGACGACAACGTCTCTGGTCACCCATCCCGTGGGACGATCTGGCTGGTAGGGATGAGGACCCACCTTCACCATAGGTGGGGCCCTTCCTGTGGCATCTCTTGGTGCAAGAGGGGGAGAACACACCCCCGGAGACTGCGGGAGCGAGCCATCCCGCTCCGTCTGGGCCTTCTACGGTGCCCTAGGAGCCGAGGGGAGCTAGCGGCTACGCCTCATCCGAGCCTCCCAAGCAAAGGGAGGGTTCAAAGTAGCAACATGACGAGGAGTCATAGCTAGGGTTGGGCGGGCTGGCCCTGAAACATCAGCGCCCGATGGCGTCAAGGAAGGCCGAGAATTTTTTGTCCTTTTTTTCTAACGAATTTTTCACCGTGATTTGACCGCACCGCCTTCCACAGTGTTGGAAGACGTGGGACTCCCCTGAACCTGGCACCGAAAAAGACTCTTGCACTTCGACAGGCGCGCCAGGACCAGTCTGGTGCCACGCCGGAAGCCAGCGGGAGCGTCGCTAGGGCGACCGCGGGTCCACCGGAGAGGCGCAGTCGACGGTCATGTCTATGGGAGGGCAAGCGATGGAGGGCGCATCTGAGGAGCCCACGACCGTGACATCACAGGTGGAGACGGCACGGCCAGAGCTATCATCCATGCAGGCGGGCGCGTCTGCGGTGGGGCAGATGGGGAGGTTACACCGAGGCATCCTCGGTGGACGTGGCGCGGCCAGGCGCAACCATGGTGTCGTTGGTGGAGATGGCATAGCCGGGGCCATCATCCATGCAGATGGCCGCACCCATGGTGGGGCAAATAGAGGAGGCCGCGCCCGGTGCTTCCTTGGCGGGCGAGACGGTGGGACAGGCTCCCTCGTCCGCGTCACCCGTCCCCTCTACTGCTGGGGGGCCTATCCCGGAGGAGTTGCTACCATGAGAGGGATCGACGCTGCCTAGGCTCGGCGCTGAGGCATCCTGGCCTCTGGTCTAGGTCAGCGGCGACCCGCACGCCTTGGGAGGACCCCAGATCCAGTGGGCTGACCGGTGGAACCTAGGGGCGACGCTCTTCACCCTCGACGATGCCGCAGAGGAGAGAGAGTAAGGGTGCGTTCACTCGGGGGTCGGGATCACGATCAACGGCCTGACCACCACGCTGAACTCGCTGCAGAATGTCGTCATGTCGGCGTTGACGGTAGTTAACAACCAATTTAAACCGTCAATTAAACATGTATAAGGGCATAAATATTATCACCAATGAAGGTTTAGGGGTTTAAACTAATAAATTCCATGAGTTTTGGTGAATTTATGTTTCTAGCAGGGTTTAATCAGAAAACCACCAAGGAGGACCTAATCGTCAAAGGAAAATATGGAGTTCCGCCGTGGTACCTACGTGGGAAGACTCTAAAAGGGTCCAGAAGCCATATCACCAAAGCGGAGGGCCATCCCCTGACAGGTGGGGCGCCCTGGCCCCCTGGTCCCACCTGTTAGCTAGCTTTGTATGGTAGTCTCTCAACGCCTTTGAGGATGCATCGAGGCCGTTCCTTAAGTCGGTTTGATCCAAGGGCTCATATTAGACCCTTAGGGCTATATAATCCAGCCCCTGCCTCCCCGAGGAATCATAAGTCATCAAGTCATTTGAGAATACAGAATCCCTAATGTCCTCAGAGCTCCTCCTCCTCCATAGCATAGCTAGTTAGGATAGATCTAGAGGGAGGCAAGCAGGACTTCGCTTGGATTCCCGATCTTGTCAAGAGTGTGGTTCGGTATAAACTTTGTACCCCTCTCTTTTGTTTCTCCATTATTTTTATATGCTAGTTACAATTGTTATGACAATCTCAATATTCTTCTTATTCATGTTCTTCATTATGATGTTCATCGTCTACTTTGATGATATGCTTAGTACAGCTAGTTTATCATTATGTTTATGCAAAGTTCGTATAGCGCTCACTCTAAGGTACCATGGGTGGGTGGTCGACATTATGTAAGTGTGTTGCTTATACACTATTTACCTATGGATGCACCCTATATTCTAGGTCATGTGGTGGATCGCGGATGTGACACTCCCATTGAGTCCTTTGTAGGCCACTCCCCGAATATAGGCGCACGTAGGGTCCGATTACGAAGGTAGAACGAGCTTTGCCCTCAATCTTCCTTAGTAATATCCCTTAGGTGTAGATATGATGATGATCCTAGCCATGATTACTAGGTGTAATTGCACTAATCAAATGTACGCTTTGACTTGTAATTAAGAATGACTTAGGAATTATTCCTCTAATATTCTACTTGACCATGCTAATGCTATAGAAAGGAGTGCTCTGAGTGATTTATCATTATTATTACTTATTATATACATATCTTATCCTATAACTTATTCTTGTTATGAGTAGAACATTAGTTATGGTTTATTTCTCCTTCAATAGTATAAGTTATCAATACATATCCATGCTAGACCTTTCCAGTGGTAAAAATATAAATAACGATACCTGAAATATTCTCGGGTAAAATGCTACAATGGTATATTATTTGTGTGCTTACGGATACTTTTGGTTCATAGATTTATATATATTATCTCTAGTCACATAATTAGTGTTATTCTAGTAGTAATACTATGTAGTACCAACAAATATCTCTGCATCAACACTAGGGATGACAACCTAGAAAGTTAGGGATATAGGTTTATGATAGGTGGCTAAGTACTTCAAACAAGTGACACGTTAAGAAATACCAACGGTCGGCCAGGTATGTCATGTCCGTGTCTCCAACCTTCGTCTCTCTCCTTTGCGCCTCTTAACTCGTATCCTCTTCGTAGTCTCTCATGGACCGCAGCCGGGAGAAGTCCCTGTTCCTTCATCGCGAGAATGATGTTTGGGACCGCCTCGCTGAAGAGAAGCGGCGGCGTGAGGAACTAGAAGCATAGCTCGCTGCCGCCCGTCAGGAGGTGGCTGAGCCCAACCTCGTCCACCAGGAGTTGGCCGATCTCTGGATGAAGGAAGCGGAGGCTCGCGTTGATGCCCAAGAAGATGGAGAGAAGCTCGTGGCCCTACTTGAGAGGATGCGCGCGGACAAGGTGGAGGCCGAGCGGCTATGGAAGGAGTGGGACGACCTGCTCCAAACTGTAGAGGGTTCCACACGAAGTGCGACCTAGCTCATCAGGAGTGTGTCGACGCCCAGCAGCAAATCTGCCTCCTGGAGGGCGAGCTCTGGGGAGAAAAGGACCTGAAGGTTGTGGCAGAAGCGGTAACCGCCAGACTCACCATGGTGGTCAGTCAGCACCGGGAGTAGATCCAGAACCTAGAGGCCGAGGTGACCCTGTGGCGTGACGAGGCGCGCAAGCTGCAGGTAGACGTGGACGGTAATCCTCTGGTTTGCCTTGTTGTCCTTTTCCCTAGAACCCGTGGCGAGTCCTTTGACATGGTTGTCGTGTGACATGGACAGGGCTTAATGGTAGGCTCATGGCAGAGGTGACAAAGAGCCATAGCCTAGAGAAGGAGCTCAGCGAGGTGAAGGCCACCCTCCTAAAGGAGAGCGAAGAGCACGATGCCCTGCACGTCGCCGTCTTGATGGTCTACAGTGACCTCGAGCTCGCCCTGGCTTAGGAGACTAGGTCGCTCACAGTTCATGCCATCCATATCATGGATCGGGCGCACGACATTACGAGGGCATGCTCCGCTTTGGTGTCAATCGATCGCTCGCTCTCACTATGAGAACATCGATCTAGCGACGATGAGCCAAGGCTTCGTGCCCGGCTACTCCAACGCTGAGTTGGAGGACATCAAGATGGAGGTGGCCCCTCAAGCGTAGGACTTATCTACCAAGATAGAGGATGAGATCATCCCCCCCAAAAATTAGTTAGTTAGATAAACAAAGTCGTGGTCTTGTAATAATTGAACAAGTTTTAGTTCTTTTGTTTTGGTCAAACAAACTGTTGGGTACGTTTTTCTTTTTGTGTTATAAAAAGGTTACTGCATTCTGAACCTTTTCCGTTGTTAAGGCTACAAAGCTTAAGGCACGGGCAAAAGAACCCTGATCATGCTGGTGAGCAAGAACGTCGTAGCCGCTGGGGCGTAGGTTTCTTGCAGTCCGATCAACTTTACTTAGTGCTCGTTTCCACAGCTCTCTCTTTTAGATCTAAACTTGAGAAGGGATAAGGCACAACGATTGTTTCTAAATAGGTATGCTCTTATCAACCCCTGAGTGAGGCCCAACCCCATGCCGTTGCTGGGGTCGGGTGTCACTAAGGATCGATGAAGAGATAGCGAAAAAGAAAGCATTTTTGTATTTTAGAAACACCGTTCTTTGTTTTCATGGTTACATACATATGCTAAGGGTAAAAATGATGTAGCTGCTCGATGTTCCATGCGTTGATGAAGACCTTGCCGTCGATGGTCTTGAGCTTGTAGGTGCCGAGTTGGAGCACTTCCACGACGACGTATGGTCCCTCCCACGATAGAGAGAGCTTGTGATGGTTTTTGTTGCTCTATATGAGGCGGAGTACCAAGTCCCCGACGTTGAAGGCCCGACCCAACACCCGACGGCTGTGGTACCGACGCAATGCCTACTGGTACTTAGCCGACGGCTGTGAGCCACTTCGTGCCGATGATCAGGTCGACCACGAGCGGGTATCTTCCTGGCTGCGGGATGCTTTTTTGGGTGGTCGGTCCAATCAAAGGTGATGGCGGACTCCGACCATCGGAGGAAGGAAGGCATGGCCAGCTCGGCCGCATAGACCTCGTGGCACGCAAGCTTCTGGCGGTGCTTGGAGTCATAGGCCACCAACCCCCCAAAGATCATGAGGCAGCCATCCAACGTCAGAAAGCCGTCGTCCTTCCCCTCGGTGTCGTCTGTCGTTGGCTTGGGCTCCTTCCTATGCTCCCCCTTATTGGAGCCACTGGACAGGAACCGCTTCATGAGGGCGTAGTCTTTGTATAGGTGCTTGGGTGCTTGATGGAGAAGGCATGGTTTGGGCATGGCCCTTTGTTGGATACCACAAGAAGGCTACCGCCAGGTCTTTGCAGAATTCTCTGATTCGCTCGAGGCCTTGCGTCGAGGCCTCATACGAAAGGCCAAAAGCGCCCCGCCGAGGCCCTCTCGCCGAGACCCTCTCACCGAGGCCTCGCCCTGAAAGGCCTCGGATGGGATGCCAATTCTCCAATTCGCTCGAGGTCGGGCTCGGCAAACATACTCGTAACCTCCGTCCCGACCAAACTCCTCTGATGAAATGTCACGTCTAGATTAATGCGCCCAACTACTCCCGCAAACGTCAGCCGCACTCAGGTATAGTATGGGCAGAACGACCGACAGGACAGGGGACCAGGCGCAACAGGGGTTACCTGCCACTGTGCTCATCACTGTGCTACCTAACCCCTGTGCCAAGGACAAAGCAGCATGGAAGGTCAAGTCCATGTCCCTGTAGTCTCAGAAACCGCAGGAGAGCCCAACTACTCGTCCTACGCCTCGTTTGAGACCCTCTGGTAGGGTCTCAGATGTACTATTCCTTCTCCGCCTCAGCCGAGGCTGGGCTCGTCCTGCATCCTCATCGTCTCCTCCTCAACTGCCCTTCTAGCGGGCCGTCCCATCCATGTAAGTACCCCTGGTTGCGCCTACGTCAGCCACGATTGGCAGGGCATAGCAACAGGGGCGATGGGACGGCGGTCAAATCTCCTTTTTTACCATTCCCCACTGACGGTGCAGGGACTACCGTGCTTTGCGGACACACGCCCTGCACTTTTCAACCTAAACCGGGTACGATGCTGACCACTGAGACCGCCGCATCGTACTCAGGTCACCTCCCAGGCCTCGACAAATTAGGCCTCGGCGTGGTTAGCTACGACCTGCCAGGCCTCGGCGAACCACCAAGTCAAAAATTCACAAGGCACGGCATGTCACCTACAGAGGAGGCCATGCTGACTAAACGTCAACGAGGACCCCTATGACTTCAACAGCCTCAGGCATGGCCGGCATGACGCACCAGTGATCAAGTACCAATTGCCATTCCCGACACTGTGCTGCTACAGGAATAGGCCACAGTACTGGATCTTCCTTCCTCGCTAAGGCTCCACGCGTAGCTCTCTCATGTACTCCTGGCTCCCCCCTTGTGGCTATAAAAGGAAGTAGCCAGGGCCGTTTCTATGGATGGAGACCATGCCAGCCCTCACGCGCAAAACGCGCTCACTCAATTCACGCATGCTCCCACACTGCCTAAGAGCAACGACTCAAGCAACCCGCACCACTCCACGCCGAGACCTGGGACTAGCTCCTTCTCTCACCCAGCTTGTAACCCCCTACTACAAGCACTTCGGTGTAAAGAATACAAGATCGATCTCCTAGACTGGACGTAGGGCACCGATTGCCTGAACCAGTATAAACCTTGTGTCTCTTTGCATCACCATCTAGGATTAGGGGCACGCAGTTCATATTTACTGGTTGGTTGAGGACCCCCCGGTCCGAAACACCGACACCCTTCGAGCAGCTTATCAAAGTTGTCTGGGGTACCCTCGGTGGGCTTCTGACCACCCTCGCGGTCGGCAGCGGACACGAGCGAGCCCTCACGCTGCTGCTTGTTCTTCTTCTTGTTGTTGGGGCTGTTGGAGGCGCATTTGCCTGTGTCCTCGTCCCGCTTTGCCTTGCCCTTAGGATGGTCAAAAATCACTCTGACCACCTCTTCGCCCAAGACGTGGCTAGTGGCGATGTCGAGGAGCTCCTTGGTGGTTCGTGGGCCCTTACGTCCTAGCTTGTGAACCAGGGACTCACAGGTGGTCCTAGACAGGAAGGCTCCTATAATGTCAGCGTCGGTGATGTCGTGCAGCTCGTTGCACTACCAGGAGAAGCGCTGGATGTACTCACGAAGAGTTTCCTCGGACTTTTATCGGCAGTTTTTGAAATCTCATGGGTTCCCAGGA
The DNA here is from genome assembly GCA_904845875.1 of Miscanthus lutarioriparius. Lineage (NCBI taxonomy): Eukaryota > Viridiplantae > Streptophyta > Magnoliopsida > Poales > Poaceae > Miscanthus > Miscanthus lutarioriparius. The sequence continues at coordinate 11,525,311 of CAJGYO010000003.1, read as the reverse complement.
TGCGTGTAGGTGACCTAGAAGTTTCCCATGAAAATCTCCTTTAGGTCTGCCCAACTTTGAATCCGGTTGGGTGGAAGGTGCTCCAACCATGTTCATGCCAAATCGGCTAGGAACAATGGGAGGTTGAGGATAATGAAACTGTCACTATCCGCTCCACCGGCTTGGCAAGCAAGCCGGTAATCCTCGAGCCACGGTTTGGGGTTTGTTTCCCTAGACTATTTTGGGATGTTGGTTGGCGGTTAGTACCATGGTGGGAAGGTAGCGTTGAGGATGTGTCGGCTAAAGGCTTGAGGTCCCGGTAGGTCAGTGCTCGAGCTCCAGTCCTCGCCGTTGTCGTAGCGTCCGCCACGACAAGGGTGGTAGCCACGGTCAGCTTCCACTCTCTCGTCGCTTCGTCCACGCCTATGGGCATCTAGGGTGTTACATGCATCATGGTGAAGGCCGAGACGCTCATGCACTGGGGTCATGGTGCGCTCCCCACCGCCGTGCGGCACCTAGTGGATAGACATGTCCCTGACATGTCGTCCCGAGGGTGCACGCTGACTGGCGTCAAGCTCGCATCGCTGAGACAACAAGCTCTCCACTTGCTGCACCGCCGCACGCTTGAGCAGCATGCGAATCTCATGATGAGCCCGATGATCCTCAGGTGTCGCGAGCTCTGGGAGCCCTCAGAGCAAGGCCGTCGTGGCAGCGATGTTCTGTCTTGCTCGGGTGAAGTGTGAGAGGGCTCCATCGTCTTTGATGATCCTCCGGTTCACATCGCGGGCCATGGCACGCGCACGCCTACCGTCTCTGTGGCGCTCGATCTCTCACTCGAGCTCTACGCGCTCCTGCTCGAGTTGGAGTCGTGCATCCTCAAGCTCCTGGTGCTGTGCCCTTAGCTATTCCACCCGCATGCCAGGAAGGCCCCCTGCATCTTTCTCGACCTCGTCGTCGAGGTCATTTGGTAGGGTAGCCCCTCTCTCATGGACGCTTTCGATGCGTCCCTTGGGGGTACCTAGCATAAAATATTCTCACTAGGGGTGATGCCTCCCTCTGCTAGAGTCAGAGTCGGAGGGTGACTCTGAATCTCCCACGAGAAGGTCATGGAAAGATTTCATGATGTATTCGGTCATCCCCACGAACTCGTCATTCGTAGGGGATGGGTGCATGCGCTGTGCCACGAGGTGGCCAATGGTCCCCGCAGCATTGCGCAAACCAAACGAGAATGTTGCTAGGGCGTCCTGGGTGAGGTGTTCTAGGGAGAGCGGTTCCCCTTCGACGAGTTGCATCATGGCATTGGCGAAGGAGAAAGTAAGGCAGTGCAGCTCCTCTCGGGACGGTCGGGGTCCTAGGAAGGCGTCAAGTTGGTGCTACAGCCTCCTGTAGTCGAAGCCAAGGAGTCAGTCACTCCTAGGGACATGGGCCTCCAGCGCGTGCAGCTATAGCTCCTCAAGCACCTCGATGATCATGTTGAGACCGGTGGAGTGGAGAGGCTAGATGGCGGCGGGAGCCTACGCCAACTCTTCCTCCATTGTGACGTTAAAGTCCAGGCTCCCAAAGCGCATGTGCATGCCTAGGACCCAGCTGACGCCATGACTAGCCATCCGAGGCCTGATGTGGACGTCGAGACACTCAAAAAACCCCTACCTGGCGCGCCATCTATCGGTGTTTCGGATCATCGGCTAGTAAATTTCTAGTTTGTGCGTCTGGCCCGGATGGTATTCTTGAAGGATACAAAGATTATACTAGTTTTGGGCAGAACGTCCCTACGTCCAGTCTGCTGCTGCTCATGTTACTGGCACTATCTATAGTAGAGGATACAGATGGGCGAGAGAGGGAGCAGATCCTAGGTCTCTGGTGGAAGGATTGAAAAGTACTAAGTTTGTTCAGCTGTGTGCTCATGCCTCTGTCCCCCGTGTTGTGTTGCGTTGTGTTCCCCCTTTTGTAGAAGAAGGGGAAGATGCAGGTTACATCAGAAAAAGAGAAAAGAGAGAGAAAGTGGGAGAAAATCTAGAAAAAGAAGCCCTCTAGGACCGCCTTGTCCTTCTCCTTCATACGGGTCTCGCCGACGCTGTAGATGGTGACGGGACGGCTCCACGTCAGGCTCCTATTCACCACTAGTGCTATGCCTCGACATCATCAGCTAGTCATGGCGTTCCATCCTGTCCCGATGGACGACGTTGTGAACCGACATGCTTGTCAGCGGCCGTACGGGGATTAGGTAGCATAACGCCCACGCACCCGTCACTGTTGGCGATGCGAACCCCCGAACATGGCCTGTCGTGGCCACGGGTCATGTCAAGGAGTGCCCGCGCCCCTTCTAGTGTCAGAGGCTTAACCCAGGCCCACATGCTTGGACCCGTAGTGGTTGGGGTGGTACGGACCCCACCGGGTGAAGCAGAGCCCGCGCCCGAGGGGTCCAATGAGATGGAGCCCGTGCCCTTAGGGTCAGGCGAGACGACTCCCGTACCCTCGGGGTCGGGTGACACGGGACCTGTGCCCGAGGGGTCTGGTGAGGCGGAAACCGTCCCTTTGGGGTCGGTCGAGACTAAAATACATCATTGATTATCTAGGCGAGTTATCGTCCGTGGTCCTCGGATCCCTTCTTCGGGTATCCCTAATAACGATACCAAACACCTCTTGAGTTCTCTTAGTGGAATAAAGCATCCGTGATGGGTGCGGCGAGGGCCATGGTCCTCCTCACCTTCATCTTGTGGAGGATGGGCATGCTAATGGCGGCCATGGCGGTCGGTGGGAGCTACCTCCAAACTGTTGAGGTGAGTACCAAAATAACACCCTTATGTTATCATGTGCTTCTTCCTTCTTCGATTTGTGGCCATGAGAGCAGCATGGTGCCATTATCACCCAAATCGACCATATGAATTGGCACATCTCGCATCAGTGTCATCATCACCGGCTCCGGTGACCTCGCCATGCTGTGCATACGAGCCGTTGAGCTCCCATCCCTGCCGGCGAGGTGTGGTAGTCAACGTTGGGCTCTGAGTTGGTGCACATCCCATCGGCACGGCTGTCCGTCATGGCCATTCCATTTGTGTGCCCCTTTTGCCGACGCCCGCATCCTGTTTGCTGGCGGTGGAGGTGGTGCTAGGGCTGCCCCATGCACGTGCCCGTCAACCCACCGCCTTAAGGGAAGAGAACTCACATCCATCCTACCAAGGAGTGCTTGATGCATTAGTCAGGCCATGATGGCCTAGGTGCCGGTGAGTGGAGCCCTGAACTCGCTACGCTAACTCTTCCTCTGCCATGAAATCGGCGTTGGGGTTGCTGCCGCAGTCGGCGTTAGCGATAGCAGCCCCTGGTCCGTACTCTCGAAGGAATCGGAGGGAGCTACTGCTAAACTAGCCACGTCCCCCTGTTCTCTATGGTAGGGCCCTCTGTCTGATTCATGGGGCCCGCCACAGCAACGTGGAGTACATGTAGTAGAGTTCATTGTCCTCCTCGGCTGTAACACATCAACATGTGTCCTACCTGACAGCGGTGCCTGGTTTCGCAATCAAATTCATTACGGCTGCTGTGTTACTACTCACGTAGAGCATTTTATGTTATTTACATATCTGTTGATGAGTCTCTCCGCAGACATGGAAGTGGAAACCAGCCATTGCTGTTCGGGTTGACCGCCAACGTCAGTTGTTGCTGGTCCTCAGATTTGACACTGATGGTTGCAGACCCATTTTCTTGAGCCCGGTGAAGCCACCATCTTATCTATGGCTCAAGATATCTTATCCTCGAAGACCCAGGCCACTCAGACAGTCGAGGGGAGTGCCGACTGAGCTATCGGAGTGCGAGAACGAGGACCCTCGATGTTTCTATCGTGGCAAATTCTCATGGGCCCTATGGCCCCGACGGGCCTCGTGCCCCAGACGGAAGCATTGCCCATGTCAACGAAAGCAAATCAGCAGTAGATTTTTCTTGTCTATGCTCTGTAATCTGGGAATTCTTTTTCCACACTGGTGTACTATGCTTTAATGTTATATATTATAAGTTGTTGTCAAAAAAAGGTTTGGGCGTTTGGCTGCCTTACCCATTGCCACAAATGCCCATGTGGTCCTCCGCACGGCGGTGAGGTCACGCCCGACACCGACCAATGGTAGTTTTTCTCTAGGAAATAAACACAGCTCTGAGCTCAAAGGCTAGAACAAGCAGGAACTGTGTACCGCTTGGCGATCTTAGCATTGTTGTTGCCCAACCCGGCACCACACCAGGTAGGCCTGCAAAAATTGCTGGGTATAGGGCGTCTGTCTGGATGGACGGTGCTCATGGTGGGTCATGACGCAACCCAACGACCGCTCACCACTCGCCATCGCCCCCAACCGTTCTAAAAAAAGAAAAAAAATCTTCTTATCCCTTCCACTCCCTCCTCTCCACCACATCCCTTGCGGCTGCCAGTCAGCCGGTTTCGTCCCGAATGTGGATGCCGCTCTACCTTGTGCTGCCACGTGCCACATCCAACTCCACTCACTGGCCGCCATCGCAAGTGCTTCTCGCCCCATCCTGTTGCGAGCGCTTCTCACCCCCTATCATCGTGCGCGTTGCCCGCCCGGCCGAGACAAGTTCGATACTGGTGGCGGTGGTGCTAGTGCACCCGCTCGGCCGAGCCAAGCCCGCTGCTGGTGGTGGCGGTGCTCGCGCACCACCGTTCGCTGTCGGCTCCGACCCTGGCCTTTTCGTCCCCTGTGTTGCATATGTATGTTTTAACTGTTTCAGATGTATGTTGCATATGTTCCATTTTGATGTTGCAAAAGTAGATTGGGGATGTTGCACATGTTGCATATGTTGCAAGTGTTTCAGATGCATGTTGCAAGCATTTGTTCAAAATGTTTTATCTATTTTCAAACATAAGTTGCAATTGTTGTCATTTGGATGTTGCATATGTTTCACACATATGTTGCAACGGTATTGTCGGTGTTTTGGACCGGGGGGTCCTCAACCAACTAGTGAATTTGAACTGTGTGCCCCTAATCCCGGATGGTGATGCAAAGAGACACAAGGTTTATACTGGTTCAGGCAATCGGTGCCCTTCGTCCAGTCTGAGAGATCGATCTTGTATTCCTTACACCAAAGTTCTTATAGTAGGGGGTTACAAGCTGGGCGAGAGAGGGAGCTAGTCCCAGGTTTCTGCGTGGAGCGGTGTGGGCTACTTGAGACATTACTCTCAGGCAGCGGGGGAGCGTGCGTCCGAATCTACGTGAGCCTATGCGAGTGTTCGTCTATCTTCCTGTCCCTAGAAACGGCCCCGGTCTCTCCTTTTATAGTTGAAGGGGGGACAGGGGTGATACATGTGTTTGCTATGCGGCGAGCGGAGGTGGCGTGCCCGAGTCCTATAGCTTACTACTGTGGCGGCCTGGTCAACAGAGCAGTCTTGTCCTTGATGCACTGGAGCAATGCACCGGTCACACCCGATCTTGTGCGACGTGGGAGCTCCAGTGATAGCTTGGCGCAGGGCATGGCCGAAGACGTGCCGGTCCCTGTGCGTTGATAGTGTAAAGAGCCAAGGCTCAATTGGTGCTGAGGCAAAGCCATCATAGGGGGCTCGGCGGGCGCGAATCCCGAGGCTGCCGAGGCCCTAAAGTGGATCGCCGAGGCCTGGAGGGAGCAGTTGGTCCTATACACTGATTCCGAGGCTATAGTGACCCGAACTTGACTCCCCACGCTGCGCCGTTCCTGGAGCAGGAATTAGGTAGCATAGTGTAGTACGGGCGCCAGTTATGGGCGCAGTGCTGAGCACAGGGGCCGGTAATCCCTGCTCAGTCCTGTCTCCTGTCCCGTCAGCCACTCTGTTGTACTGCGTCGACGTGCGGCTAACGTTGCGGGAGTGGTTGGACGCGTTAATTGGACATGATGTTTTGTCAGAGAAGTCGGTCGAGACAGAGGTGATGAGGTTGTTGCCGAGCTGGCCTCGAGCGAATTGGAGAATCGGTAACCCGTCCGAGGCCTTGCGGGGCGGGGCCTCAGGCAAAAGGGCCTCGGCGAGGCGGAGAGTTGGCCTTTCGTCCGAGGCCTTTGCGGCGCGGGCCTCGGGCGAATCGGAGAGTCAGCCAAGACCTCGTGGTTGTCCTTTGGCTTTGATATTTGCAAGGCCTAAGCAATCTTTTCGGTTCTTGCTTAGGGTACCCCTTTTTACGGTATCCGACAGTAGCCCCCGAGCCTCGAGGAGAGTGCGAGCACTTTCCCTGAGGCTTTGTCGAGACTTAGCTTGCAGCAGCTCCCGTCGGGATTGTGTTTTGTTCTCGTGGCTCCGGTGGGTGCGCGCGAGCGCACCCACCGGGTGTAGCCCCCGAGGCCCTGGAGGAGTGGATTTACTCCTCCAGGGGCTTTTTCTCTGTTGAGTAAGGAGTTTTATCGTGTTTGCCGGGCCCATGAGTGCGAGTTCGGGTCGCTGGGCCTTGGTTTAATTACAAGAAGAGCCCTTGAGCCTCTGCACGGAGCGAGAGGGCGATCAGTGGTTTCCCTATCTTTTTTGGCGGCCCTCGCGCATCCTTTTCGCTCGGAAGGAGGGGTGGAGCATGCCAAGCTACCCTCGGTGGGCGCGAGCAGTGACATCTCTGGTGAGCTGTTATCGGGTAGTCCAAGTGTTGGCCCGTGCCCCATTCGATAGGGGTCGGCTAGCGGTCTAGAGACACACTCCAAAAGTATCAGAGGGCTTATCTAGTGGGTCCCAGGGCCGTTCGATTGGCCCCAGGGGCTCGATGCCTCCCTACGATGGGATCCTATTCGGAGACCTCCCTGCCGGTCTCGGACATGACTTAGGGCTTCCCAAGCATTTGCTTGCTTGGGCCTTGGCCATGTACGGGCTTGCCCACAGTCATCCCTGACTCTGTTTGTCCTAGGGTGGCTGTCGAAACCTTTGGAGGGCCCAGCCTTCGAACCCCGGGACCGTAACGGGCTCGGTGCCCTTTTATCGTGTTTTTCTGAGCCTCCGAGTGCGAGCTCGGGTTGCTTATTTTCGTAGGAGGGGTGGAATATGTCAGGCTACCCTCGGTGGGCGCGAGCGGTGACACTTCCAGTGAGCTGTTATCGAGTAAGTCCGAGTGGAGGCCCGTGCCCCATTCGATAGGGGTCGGCTAGCGGTCCAGAGACACACTCCAAAAGTACCAGAGGGCTTCTCTAGTGTCCCAGGGCCGTTCGAATGGCCCCGGGGGCTCGGCGCCTCCCTACGGTGGGATCCCATTCGGAGACCTCCCTGCCGATCTCGGACACGACTTAGGGCATCCCGAGCGATCGCTTGCTCGGGCCACGGCCATGTACGGGCTCGCCCCCTAGTTGTCCCTGACTCTGTTGTCCTAGGGCGGCTGTCGAGACCCTCAGGGGTCCAGCCTTTGAACCCCTGGACCGTAACGGGCTCGGTGCCTGGTTCCTTAGCCTAAAAGGAATCGGCTGGGGGATATTCCCCTCCCATCGGCTGACACCTGCTGGCACGCCTTTTGAGGCAGTTTCTCGGGGAACGGCGCCTGCTGTTGCTACGGTTGGATGCGACGCGATGTCTGCGGATGGGACATTATTGTGCGCGTGTGATTAATGAGGAAAAGGTGGGCGCGTGGGCGGTTAAATCAGATCTGTATTAACTGCGCCAGATTCGAGGGAAACTTCCTCGATTTCGTCGCCCGTCCATTTCGTTCCCTTCCTGCATAAATACGTGGCGAGCCTCACCCCTCTCTTTCTTACCTCGCCTGCATTGCCTTTTCTACCTTTGAGCCGTTGCTAAGAACAGAGAGCGCCGGGGAGAAGAAGGGAGAAGGGCGAGGGAGAGAGGGTGAGAGAGAGAGCCTTACCGTCGTAACCCGCATTCTCCACCGCACTCATGGCTGGTACTGTTGTCCTCCCGGTGGATCCTTGGGGTCCGTCTGACATGTCAGAGGAGACGCTGCAGTCGCTCGTCGACGATGGTCTCCTCCGCCCGGTCACTGACCCCAACAGGCCGGAGTAGATTGCTCTGGGGACCAAGCCGGAGCCGAGGCCGCGCGATGGCTACATCGTGAGCTTCGTGTCTTTCCACGAGCATGGCCTTGGTGTGCCAGTGGAGTGGTTCATGCGGGCGCTCCCGCATTACTATGGCATGGAGCTTCATAACTTCAACCCCAACTCCATTGCACAGGCGGCCATTTTCATCGCCGTCTACGAGGGATACCTGGGCATTGCCCCCCACTGGGAATTGTGGCTCCACCTCTTCCGGGCGGGGCACACCACCAAGCCAACGGGTACGATGGGCGTGAGAAAGGCAATGAGGGCCAGCGGCTGCACTCTCCAAGTGCGCCAAGATTGGCAGGCCCTCTACATCCCCGCTCAGCTCGCGTCGTCCAACCACGGATGGTACAACAGCTAGTTCTACCTCCGCAATGATGACGGCGGGTTTCCCCCTTATACCGAGCGGATCGTGGAGAGCCAGCCGGAGGTGTGGAGGTATGGCATCGCGGGGGATGATCAGCCCAAGCTACGGCCGCTTCTGGAGGCATTGGAGAGGCGGCACGGCCGTGCCCTTACGACGGCTATGGTTGTGGCAGCCTTCCATCACCGAAGGGTGCTGCCGCTGATGGCTCGGAGGCGGCGCCTGTTCGAGATGAAACCGGACGAGCCGATCGATGGCATCCGGATGTTCGCCGTCGCCCTCTCCGACGAGGAGATTCTACGTCGGGTGAAAGGGACGGTGGATGGGTGGACGAAGAGCAGCGGTCTATCCTTGTTCCCGATGCGCCCGTCGCGGGGATACATCTCTCTGGTGAGTCATGCGCCGCTGTGGCCTCCGAGGCCTTCTTGCTCCTTGTATTTTCCTATTGCTTTATTGTGTTTCCTGCAGGGGATAAGGGATGTGCGAGCCTTCCCGCCGCCCGTTCTCGTGGACGCAAAGTGGTGGGTGGTGAACTGGGCGCACGCCGAGGCGCAAAAGAGGAAGAAGGATGCTGAGGAGGCAAAGCGCAAGAGGAAGAACCTTGAGCGTGATGAGCTGGAGAAGCGCCACCAGCAGCAGAGGAAGGACGGTCTCCCGGTGGAGGCATCTCCATCGCCGTCGCTGTCGATGGACTCTTCGGGCGAAGATGATGAGAGCGAGGGGGGGCGGGGTCCCCTGGACCATCTTCCCAATGTTGGGGAGACAGCGCTCGGGGTGTCAGCGAGCAGCCCGGTGTTTCCAGGGGGAGGAGGAGACGATGCCTTGGGGCCGAGGATCGCCTGCCCTGGGTCCGACTCCGACGCGCCCGAGGCACGGGCGTTAAGGAAGAGCGCCGTCAGCCCGGTGGGCTCGACGGCAGAGGTGGGGCAGGCGATGGCCGGGCCGACGCAACCGTCTCTGCAGAGGATCGAGGGGGCGCTGGAGTCCGGCGAAGGCCGGCCAGCACCGGCGAACACAGAGGCCGTGCCTCTGCCGTGACCACCGTCATTGCTAAGGAGGGTAGCAGTGCCGAAATAGTTGCATCCCTGTGCGAGGTGAGTGTTTTTTCGGTGGAGTCGGCAGCATCTCCCATCCATTCCTTGGTCGTATGCTGACCTTGTTAGAGTGCTGCTTTCAGCCAGAAGCGTCAGGTGGAGGTGTCTGCCTTGGCGCCACGTAAGGCACTCAAGGTGAGCGCCAGCTCCACTACTCAACGGGCGGGGGAGGCGCTGGCTTCCGTGCAGCGTGGCGCAGCGTTGGCCGGGGCCGACCTGGAGGAGCCGGTCACCCAAGGAGAGGCTACCAGGGCGGCCACGGAGCAAGTGGAGGAGGAAGAGCCTATGCCTCACATTGTCGAGGCCCACGAGTCAGATGGGGCCAGGGCGCCCTCAGTCGCTGAGGCCACCGGGGTTGAAGTCGAGGCCCTTAGGACTTCTGAGGCCGAGGTGACGGGGGCCGAGGCCCTTGGGGCTTCGAAGGCCGCACCGGTTGGCGTCAGGGCTCCTCATATTGTCGAGGTCGTGGCGACGGAGGCCAGTTTGGGCGTGGCGGAGCTGGCGGGCCAAGATGCGGATACGGGGGCGGGGCAAGCTTTAGTACCGCCACTGGTTCAAGGCCCGCTGCCGTCACAGGAGAGCGCCCGGGAAGTGGGGGTCCATTCGATCCCTTCCGACGATACTTCTCGGGGAAGGGGGTGGCCGATGTCGAGGCGGCCAGCACCGTGGAGCAGCCAGCTCCGACCTCTGGCAAGGGAAGCACGGCCCTCGTGCGGGTACAACCTGAGCCCCGCGGGTGGGATCACCCGCGTGTCTTGTGGCAGAGCTGGGATGAACCTGAGGGGGAGCCGCTGTTCGCCCTCGAGGATGCGGCCGAGGTGGGGCGCTAGAGTACTTTCGAGCAATATCGCTGTCTGGCGGAGCGGTCGCTGCGGACAGCGCTGTCCGTCATGGCCGACGATCTGCCCGGCGTCGCCCAGGTACGCGTCTTCTTTTCTCATGCGGTGTCGTCTTGTTCTGAGTTTCCTCGCAGTGCATGACCCCTGTTCTGCCTATCCAGGAGCTCGAGGCCTGGTCCCTCAGGAAGTCATTGTTCCTCCGTCGGGAGAGGGACGTCTGGGACCAGTTCCGACAGCAGAAGGACCTACTCACCAATGCCAACGAGCTTCTATCGGCGCGGAGCATGGAGGCAGAGGACCTCCGCCTTTGTTGTGCTAATATGAAGGCCGAGGCGGTCATGGCTCGGGAGCAGGCCGCCCCTTTAGCGGCATGGATCAAGGAGCTAGAGGAGGAGCTGTCCCGGGTGGCCGGTGAGCGGGACACCTTTAGGTCCCGGGCTGAAGAAGTGACGGCTTCCGCCAAGGCTACCGCTGGGCAGCTGGGTGCAGAGCAGGGCGCGCATCTGGTGACAAAGGGTGCCCTAGACGAGGCCCTCAAGGTGGCTGAGGCCTCCCGGGTCGATGCCTTAGCCTGGAAGAAGAAGTGCGAGGGTGAGTTCCGTTCCCTTTGTTTTATTTGTTTTTCTTGCGTTCGACCCCTAACTCCTCGATGTGGTACAGAGCTAGAGAAGGAGGCTTCCAGGGCGGCTGAGGCCTCTCAGGTCGAGGTCCAGTGCTGGAAAGAGAAAGCCGAGGCCTCTTAGGTCCAAGTCCAGCGCTAGAAAGAGAAAACCGAGGGTGAGTCCCGTAGGGCTTCGTCCCTATTTGGCTTACTTTTCTTTTGCGCTTAATCGCATCATGCTTCTTTGGGCGTAGTGTTGGAGAAGGAGGTCACGTGGGTAGCCGAGGCCTCTGACGCAGTGCGGGCAGTGCTCGAGGCTGAGATCGGAGAGCACGACGCGTTGCAGAGCGCTGCCCGTACCGTCTGCGAGGCCCTGGAGGTTGAGGGGGTCCAGTCGGGTAGCTCCCTTAAGAGCCGTCTGACTGCGTTGAGTGGCCAAGTGCACGAGCGACTTCGGCGGGCGTTGCATAGGGGCGTCAAGCGCGCCATGGCCATCGTCTCCTCGCACTACACAGGCGTCAACATTGAGGCCATCAGCGATGGTTATGTCTTGGCTGAGGATGACGAGGAGGCCGATGAGGAGGTCACGAAGCTGATGGAGGCGGCTGAGGCCCCTGGCACGGCGTTGGCTAGTCTGTTCGAAGAGGAGGTGGTTCCTCCCGCGCCTACCGCTGATGCAGGAGACCCTGAGCCTTGACCTGGGCCGAAGGGGCCTTGCAAACATATTAGGATCATTACCGTACTGTGACGTTTGTGTCCGTCGAGGCCTTTTTTAAAGTACTTATGTGTATACGCTTTTTAATCATTTTATTGTATTTCTGAGCCTCTGCCCTCTGTCTCGCCTCTGAATATATCATTTACAGAAAACTTCCTCTGAGCCTAAGCTGCCCCTCGGGTTAAAGGTGGTGAGGGAGCTACCATAGCCCAGAGGCGTAGGCCGTTCTCGCGGCTCGGCTAGCCTTTTGGCCCTGAGGCAGACTTTCGGTCCTTAGGTTTTTTACACTTGATTTGTCAGAACATGCCAGAGAGTTTGGCGCAGAAATTTATTCGAAAAACGATTAAAAAATAGTGCCTGAGACTTAGGGGAGGCTTCCCCCCTTTTAGCCCCCGAGGGAGGCTCGGTTCGGCAGAGGCAGAGTCGAGTATCCCTTATAGTGTTATCGTAACGTCGATCCCCCGTCGAGGGGGGGGGGTTCTCGAAAAATTAGAACAACTAAAGAACACTTCTTTAATGTATTTCGAGAAACAATGTATACAACGCTTGGGAATTTAAGGGTAGAAACGACGTAGCTGTTCTATGTTCTAGGCGTTGGTGAAGATTTTGCCCTTTTCGTTGGCCAGCTTGTAGGTCCCGGGCTTTAGCACTTGGGCGATGATGTACGGTCCTTCCCATAGCAGGGTCAGCTTGTGGCGGCCCTTGTTGCTCTACCTTAGTCTCAGCACCAGGTTGCCCACCTTCAGGTCTTGACTTCGAATGCGCCGGGCTTGATAGCGTCATAGGGCTTGCTGGTACTTGGCCGAATGTAGCAGCGCAACGTCTCGGGCTTCCTCCAGTTGGTCGAGGGCATCCTCGTGGGCAGTGCGGTTGCTTTGCTCGTTGTAGGACTGTAGCCTTGGGGAACCGTACTCCAGGTCAGTGGGGAGGATGGCCTCGGCTCCATAGACCAGGAAGAACGGCGTAAACCCCGTGGCTCGGCTCGGGGTGTTCCTCAAATTCTAGATGACTGACGGGAGTTCGGCCAGCCATTTCTTGCCGAATTTCTTCAACCGGTTGTATATCCTTGGCTTGAGGCCCTATAGGATCATGCCGTTGGCACGTTCTACTTGGCTGTTTGTCCTAGGGTGTCCTACGGGCGACCAGACCACACGGATGTGGTGGTCGTCGTAGAACGTCAGAAATTTGTGGTCGGTGAATTGTGTCCCATTGTCGGTGATGATGGTGTTTGGAACCCCGAACCTGTGGATGATATCAGTGAAGAACAATACCACTTGATCGGATTTGATTTGAGTGATCGGACGAGCCTCGATCCACTTGGGGAACTTGTCAATAGCTACCAACAAGTGGGTGTAGCCCCTGGGGGCTTTCTACAGAGGCCCAACCATGTCCAGCCCCCACACGGCGAATGGCCACGTTATGGGGATGGTTTGGAGGGCTTGGGCCGAGAGGTGCGTCTACCGTGCATAGTACTGGCATGCCTCGCAGGAGTGTACCAGTTTTGTGGAGTCAGCGACCGCCGTTGGCCAGTAGAATCCTTGGCGGAAGGTGTTTCCGACGAGCGTCCAAGGCGCAGCATGGTGCCCGCAGGCTCCCGCGTGCAAGTCCCAAAGTAGGGCTTGGCCTTCCTCGGTGGTGATGCATCGTTGGAGGACGCCAGATGGGCTTCGTCTGTACAACTCGCCGTTGTTAAGGACGTAAGTTTTCTCTCGTCGCGCGAGCCATTGGGCCTCGGTCTAGTCCACAGGAAGCACTCCTCGAACGAGGCGATCAAGGAGTGGAACTCGCTAGTCCATACCCTGATCGGTCTCGGGAGGCCCTGCGTTGATTTCCATGGCCTCGGGCTCGGCCACCGGGGTCTTGGTGGCAGAGGGGGCCTCAGGCCCTGTGGTGGGCTCGACCGGTAGGCCCTCTTCTGCCGCTAAGGCATAGTTGACTGAGGGCTTATGCAGGTCTCTGGCGAATATGTTCGGGGGGACCTGGGCCCGTGCCGACGCCATCTTCGCCAGTTCGTCCGCGGCCTCGTTGAATTTTCGCGCAATGTGGTTGAGTTCGAGACCGTCGAACTTATCTTCTAGGCGACGCACCAGTTTGCAGTACGCCTCCATTTTGGGGTCATGGCAGTTCGACTCCTTCATGACTTGGTCGATGATGAGCTGTGAATCGCCCCGTACGTCAAGACGCCGCACTCCAAGCTCGATGGCGATCTGCAAACCATTGACGAGAGCTTCGTATTCGGCTATGTTGTTGGAGGCGGCGAAGTGGAGCCGAATCATGTAGCGCATATGCAGTCCGAGGGGAGAGATGAAGAGCAGACCCGCGCCTGCCCCGGTCTTCATCAAAGACCCGTCAAAGTACATGGTCCAGCATTCCGCTTGGATTTGAGCAGGTGGCAGCTGGATGTCGGTCCACTCAGCCACAAAATCGACCAAGACCTAGGATTTAATTGCTTTTCGGGGCGCAAAAGACAGGGCCTCCCCCATGAGTTCGACGGCCCACTTGGCTATTCTACCCGAGGCCTCCCGGTTCGGGATTATCTCTCCCAGAGGGAAGGATGACACCATGGTCACTAGGTGGGATTCGAAGTAGTGACGTAGCTTGCGCCGAGCCAAGACTAGGCCGTAGATCAGCTTCTGGATGTGGGGGTAGCGTGTCTTGGTTTTGGAGAGTACCTCACTGATGAAGTAAATAGGTCGTTGGATGGGTAGAGCGTGCCCCTCTTCCTGCCTCTCGACTACTACGGCCGCGCTGACCACTTGGGTCGTTGCAGCAACGTAGAGTAAGAGGGCCTCGCCCTTGGTTGGTGGTACCAGGACGGGAGGGTTGGTGAGCAGTGCCTTGAGCTTGGTGAGGGCTTCTTCGGCCTCGGGGGTCCAAGAAAAACGTTTGGATTTTCTCAAGAGACGGTACAGAGTTAAACCTTTTTCGCCAAGGCGCGAGATGAAGCGGCTCAGGGCCGCAAGGCATCCCATAACTCTCTGTACTCCCTTGAGGTCTCGGATGGGCCCCATGTTGGTCACGGCCGAGACCTTCTCTAGGTTGGCCTCGACGCCGCGCTCTGAGACTATGAACCCCAAGAGCATGCCTCGGGGGACCCTGAAGACGCACTTCTTAGGATTAAGCTTGATGCCCTTCTCCCTAAGGCATTTGAAGGTGATTTCTAGGTCATCGATGAGATCACTGGCCTTTCTGGACTTGACCACGATGTCATCCACGTTAGCCTCGACAGTTTGCCCGATGTGCTCGCCGAAGACCTAGGTCATGCACCGCTGGTATGTGGCCCCTGCATTTCTAAGACCAAATGGCATGGTCACATAGCAGTACATGCCGAATGGGGTGATGAAAGAAGTCGCGAGCTGGTCGGACTCTTTCATCTTGATTTGATGGTAACCGGAATACGCATCAAGGAAAGATAGGGTCTCGCATCCTGCAGTGGAGTCAACAATTTGGTCGATTCGAGGCAATGGAAATGGAACCTTTGGACAGGCTTTATTTAAACTGGTGTAGTCCACACACATCCTCCACTTTCCATTTTTCTTCTTAACTAATACAGGATTAGCTAACCACTCTGGATGGGACACTTCCTTGATGAATCCGGCCGCCAAAAGCTTCTGCACCTCCTCGCCGATGGCCCTGCGCTTCTCCTCATCGAATCAGCGCAGGCGCTGCTTCACCGGTCTGGAGCCGGCCCGGATGTCCAAGGCGTGCTCGGCGACCTCCCTCGGTATGCCCAGCATGTCCGAGGGACTCCATGCGAACATATCGGCATTCGCGTGGAGAAAGTCGACGAGCACGGCTTCCTATTTGCTGTCGAGGGTGGCGCTGACCCTCAACGTTCGGCCGTTGGAGCAGTTGGGGTCGACTGGGACGAGCTTGACGGACGAGCTTGACGGCCTCTATGGGCTCGAAAGTCCCAGCACGACGCTTGGAGTCGGGCACTTCGCTACCGAGTTGGTCAAGGTTGACGATGAGGGCCTCGGCCTCCACGATAGCCTCGGCGTACTCGATGCATTCGACGTCACAGTCGTATGCATGCTCGTACGTGGACTCGACGGTGATGACGCCGTTGGGGCCCGACATCTTGAGCTTGAGGTAGGTGTAGTTCGGGACCGCCATGAACTTGGCGTAGCACGGGTGCCCTAGGATAGCGTGGTAAGTCCCCTTGAACCCAACCACCTCGAAGGTAAGGGTCTCCTTGCGGTAGTTGGAGGGAGTGCCAAAGTAGACCGGCAAGTCGATGCGCCCGAGGGGTCGCGTGTGCTTCCTCAGCATGACGCCGTGGAAGGGTGTGGCACCACCTCGGAGCCGTGACTGGTCAAGCTCTAGGAGCTCCATCGTGTTGGCGTAGAGGATGTTGAGGCCGCAGCCTCCGTCCATCAGTAGCTTGGTGAGCCGAGTGTTGCCGATGATCGGATCGACGATGAGCGGGTACTGCCTGGGGTTTGGGACATAGTTGGGGTGGTCTTCCCGATTGAAGGTGATCGCCTCCCGAGACCAGTTAAGGTACTGGGGAGTGGCGACCTCAACCGAGAAGACCTCCCGACGTTCCCTCTTCCGTTGACACGCCGTGAGGCACGCTGAGGGCCCGCCGAAGATCATGAAGGCATTGTGCACCTCGGGGAACCCGTCGTCCTTGTCGTTGTCTCCGTCGCCGGCGCCCTTCTTCTTAGCATCGTCGTTGGGGAGCCCGAGCTTGGCATAGTAACATCGGAGCATGGTGCATTCTTCGAGGGTATGCTATACCGGGCCCTGGTGGTAAGGGCAGGGCTTCTTGAGCATATCGTCGAATAGTCCAGGGCCCCTAGCGGGGCCTCGGAGGTTCTTGCGATCTGCGGCTGCGACTAGATCAGCCTCGAATGCCTCTTGCTTCCCCTGGCGCCTCTTTTTCTTTTTCTTGGAGAAACGGGAGGCCGAGGCCCCGGGGGCCTCGTCCCTCCGCTTCCCCTTTGCGTCGTTGTCAGGGAAGATGGCCCCGACAGCCTCTTCGCCCGAGGCGAAGCTGGTGGTGATGTCGAGGAGCGCGGCCGCCGAGGTCGGTATGTTTCGGCCTAACTCTCGGACCGGGTCTCGGTAGGAGGTGCCGGAGACGAAAGCCTAGACGACTTTCGAGTCGCCGACGCTAGGCAACTCGGTGCACTGCTTGGAGAAGCGTTGGATGAAGTCTCGGAGAGACTCGTCCGGCTTCTGGCGACAACTCTTGAGGTCCCAGGAGTTCCTGGGACGCACGTATGTGCCCTGGAAATTACCGACGAAGACCTTTACCAAGTCACGCCAGTTGTGGATCTGCAAGGGAGGGAGGTGCTCGAGTCAGGCTCGCGCCGAGTCTGACAGGAACAACGGGAGGTTGCGGATGATGAGCAGGTCATCGTCCGCACCGCCTAGCTAACAAGCCAGGCTATAATTGGCCAGCCAAAGCTCGAGGTTTGTCTCGCCGCTGTACTTTGTGAGGTTGATCGATTGCCAAATCCGGGCCGGGAAGTGAGTGCTGTGAATGGCCCTGCTAAAGACTCGAGGGTTGGGTGGCCCAGGAGAAGGACTGCGGTCCTCGCCACTGTCGTAGCGGCCGCCTTGGTGAGGGTGGTAGCCTCGGGCGGGCCTGTCGTTGTCATGGCGCCGTCGTCTACTGACCACATCATGGTTGCCTTACGCCTCGCGCCAGCTGTCGAGTCGGTCGTGCACAGAGGGGGCCCAGTTGGGTGTCGACGCCCGAGCGGGCTTGGGATGAACTGAGGCCTCTCTCTCCTGCCGAGGCGATGCCACGGGTAGTTTTGAAGCACCCCCGCGACATCTAGAGCCGAAGCTCTCGGCCTGCTGTACCGCGGCGGTCTCGAGGAGATCTCGGAGCTCGCCGTGGACCCGTCGCCCCTCCATGGTAGAGGGCTCGGGCATCGCTCGGACTAGCATCGCTGCTGCCGCGACGTTCTGGCTAGCGCGATTGAAGATTGGGGGTTGCTTACCCCCTTCGTCGTTGTTGATGCAGTGGTGGACGTCGCAGGCCCTCCACTGGGCTCCTCAGCCATCATCGCGACCTCGCTACTCTACTCGAGAGTGTCTCGGAGCTGCTACAGCAGGAGCCGGTCTTGGTCGACTTTTGCCTGAAGATCACGGAGCTGCTCTAGGTCTAGGCGTCGAAGTTCCTCGGGGGCGGCGTTCTCGTTCCGCGCTGCCCGAGGCTCGACGAGCGAAGGTGTGGCGTCGCCTGCCCCTTGGCGGAGTGGGGAGCGGTTGCCTGCCCCTTCACTCTCATTACTTGCCCCTAGCATCCTGAGCTCGATGTGGAAGCACTCTCGAGTGGGATCGTAAGTGCCTTCGTCATCAGAGTCGGAGTAGCCGAAGCAGTAGTCGCTCGCGGCCAAGAAGAGGCGCATAGCATGGGGGTCGCGAAGCCTGGAGAAGTCTGCTCTGGTCCACGCCTCGTCCTCCTCCGAGGAGTCAGTGTGGGTATGAGCCGAGGTTGTGGCGAAGAGGTCAAGGGCAAAACGTTGGTGGCGTCCTGAGGGCTCCGTGTGAGCGGAAGCGTAGGCGGAAGCGAAGGTGGCGGTGGCATTTCTCAACCCGAAGGGGTACGGGGATGGTGCCATCGCTGGGCCTTGCTCCGCCGAAGTTGGCTTCTCAGGCGATGGCGGTGTGGAACTTGATGACGGGGCGTCGCTGCATGTCACCGGTGTCTTTCCCCTGCCCAGGCTTAAGCTAGATAGGTCCCCAACCCGGGACTCTGTACCAACAACCGGGCATGCGATACCAGTGGAGCGCGGCGCGTTGCCCCGAGCTCGTGCGGTGTCGGGGTGGTCCCGCTCGTGTCGTTCCTGGCGAGTGCGACAAGAGCGGCGGTCCGGGCGCCGCCTGCGCCTAGGCTGCTGGTGCGCGATGCCGTCGTCGGCCAAAGGGGCTCTGGGTGGGAGGAGTACTAGGTCGTATTCACATCCTAGAGACATAAACTCTAGGCTCCCAAACCATATCACTGTGCCAAGACGTAGTGGGCGTATGGGGTCTGCCATCCAAAACTTGTTGGGACGATTAAGTTAACACGCAGTAACCCCTACCTGGCGTGCCAACTGTCGGTGTTTTGGACCAGGGGGTCCTCAACCAACTAGTGAATTTGAACTGCGTGCCCCTAATACCGGATGATGATGTAAAGAGACACAAGGTTTATACTGGTTCAGGCAATCGGTGCCCTACGTCTAGTCTGAGAGATCAATCTTGTATTCCTTGCACCGAAGTGCTTATAATAGGGGGTTACAAGCTGGGCGAGAGAGGGAGCTAGTCCCAGGTCTCTGCGTGGTGTGGTGTGGGCTGCTTGAGACGTTGCTCTCAAGCAGCGGGGAGCGTGCGTCTGAATCTACGTGAGCCTATGCGAGTGTTCGTCTATCTTCCTATCCCTAGAAATGGCCCTGGTCTCTCCTTTTATAGTTGAAGGGGGGACATATGTGATACATGTGTTTGCTATGCGGCGAGCGGAGGTGGCGTGCCTGAGTCCTGTAGCTTACTACTGTGGTGGCATGGTCAATAGAGCGGTCTTGTCCTTGATGCACTGGAGCAATGCGCCGGTCTCACCCGATCTTGTGCGACGTGGGAGCTCCAGTGATAGCTTGGCGCAAGGCATGGCCGACGACGTGCCGGTCGCTGTGCATTGAAAGTGTAAAGAGTCGAGGCTCAGTTGGTGCCGAGGCCGAGCCATCGTGGGGGGCTCGGCGGGCGCGAATCCCGAGGCTGCCAAGGCCTAGAGGGAGCAGTTGGTCTTATACATTGATTTTGAGGCTATAGTGACCCGGACTTGACTCCCCACGCTACGCTGTTCCTGGAGCAGGAATTAGGTAGCACAGTGTAGTATGGGCGCCAGTTATAGGCGCAGTGCTGAGCACAGTGGCCGGTAATCCATGCTAGGTCCTATCTCCTGTCCTGTCGACCACTCTGCTGTACTGCGTCGACATGCGGCTGACGTTGCGGGAGTGGTTGGACGCGTTAATTGGACGTGACATTTTGTCAGAGAAGTTGGTCGAGATGGAGGCGACGAGGTTGTTGCCGAGCCGGCCTCGAGCGAATCAAAGAATCGGTAACCCGTTCGAGGCCTTGCGGGGCGGGGCCTCGGGCGAGAGGGCCTCGGCGAGGCGGAGAGTTGGCCTTTCGTCCGAGGCCTTTACGGCGTGGGCCTCGGGCGAATCGGAGAGTCAGCCGAGACCTCATGGTTGTCCTTTGGCTTTGATATTTGCAAGGCCTAAGCAATCATTTCGGTTCTTGCTTAGGGTACCCCTTTTTACGGTATCCGACAGGTATGTTCTAAAATGTTATGGCTGTTTCAGTCTTATGTTGCAGCAAGTGGTTTCATATTGCAAGTTGCAAGTGTTATTTTTTAGATGATTCATGTGTTCTACACACATGTTGCAAGTGCATGGTCCAAGTGTTTCATCTGTTTTCAAACATATGTTGCATTCAAATTTTTTTCATGTTGTAAGTGTTTTATGTTGTTTGGCCTAGGGCGAGCCAGGGGGAGGGCAGGAGGATGGTGTCGTGGCACGCCGAGGGGGGGCAGCAGACGGGTGTGCTGGGGGCAGACGGTCGGGGGCATGCTGGGTCCCTATGGCGAGAACCGCCCAAAATAACACACCTTTGGATGCGCTCGTCTTCCACTAGACACTAAGCACCCCGAAAGCAAGCTATATCGGACGGTTTCGTCGAGCACACCCCAAGGAAGAACTCGAACCATCCAGGTTTTTCCTCCAGGATCCGATAATGAGAACGAGTTTACAAAACTTAGTCTATTTCATACAACAAGAGTTCTCAAAAAATACATTATTACAATACCAAGTTCAGTGTAGAATTTAAACAACGGAATTAAAATAAACATCTAACGATAAGATACAAGGATCCGTCAGAAGAATCCTCCACACAACAGCTACTCCTCAAGTTGTACCTACAATAGGGGTAAATAAACCCTGAGTACACAATATACTCGTAAGACTTACCCGACTAGTGGGAATAATTTCCTGACTCCAAAGGATATGATAGCCTTTATGGTTTGCTGGGTTTCCTTTTTGCAAAAAAGCATTACTAGTCGTGAATCCTTATGTATGTGTTTTATTAGCAGTCATGATTAGATCATTAGCCAACCATTCTATGTAAGCACCTATTCTACTTTCAAGCAAGAGTTGAGCAATCAGATCCATTTCTTCTAGTTCTTACTACGGTGCTAGATCGTAGACAAGTCGTACCGTATTACACAGCGATTTATGAATCAATGTAGCCCGGCTGGGTACCCCAAAACACATGCCCCACTTATACCCCAAGCACAAGCAGGACCAACCCACCACTCTCCTGTCGAGGGGTCTAGGTCCCCGTCCAAACTTAGACTCCAAGCCCCCACACCTGAGTCCTAGACTCAGTGTGGTGCTTAGACCTCCACTATCCCCACCTCCAATCAGTCGATTCAGAAAGAGATGGAACTCACGACAAGAGAGCAATGAGCCTTCCCGCTCCTATAAGCAAGTATGTGCTCAGGATAATAAGTCTGTGACCTGATTAGAATCCAATGCAACGGCCGGTCCTTAACCGATACGGACAGGGAAAACAGTGTAACCAAGCTATGCTCCATTGACCATAGGACACAACCTGTTACACCCACCAATACCTGTACCATATCCATGTCCGGTCTCCATTTCCTTTCACTATTTTATCATGAGAGTAATAATAATAATCACATATTGTGAGTAACGGTAGGTTACTCACGTTACCGATAGCCTAAGTATAGCAGCTACTTGACCTATGCTAGTATGACTCATAGGTAGGTTTATCTATACATGTAGTTTCAATATAAATCTTATAACGTAAATGCACATCACATATATATATCCAGTGATTATTCAAAATAAGGGTTATGCATCGGGGCTTGCCATAGGTAGGCGGGGTGTCAGCTCAGTCAGTGGTGGCTCCGAGACCTCCTCCTGCACGAGGATCTCCTCCTCATATTCCTCGATCACCTTCTCGAACTCGTGATCTCCGATGGTCACGATCTCCGTCAACTTGTTCTCTATATGCATACGATGATGATGCAACACTTAGTATTTCAGCAATAGCAACTCTTAAAACAAGAATACACATGATAAACTACTAAGCTAGCTCTAATGACTAAGATACTAAGCTAACTATCATCTTCATCAAGTAAAGTGTTGGGTTCAACTAACAAACAACTAGCTTTACAAATGAAGGATATATCTCTATTTCTATTAATAATTTAATGTATATTTGAAACAAAGAGCATTTAACTACCCTTATGTTAAGTCTATTCTAAAGCTACAAAAATTACAGTGAGCACATAATAATACCATGAAGCTACTGTAAAATTTTCAAAGCTAAAGCTATCACCATTTTGCCACAAAAAATTCTACAATATTTAACCTAATAATATTAAGCACTCTCAAATAATTTAATAGCTCCTGGTATCAATAAGTATATATATGAAATAAATACACTAATAGACAGAGCACAATTTTAGGAACTTAACAAAATTGGTTTCAAAATTTTTGGATACCTACACGATTTTATATTAATTACCAAACTTCAGCTCAGAATTAAAATAAACAGCTATTTCTATTCTCCACGAAAAATCTAAACTGATTTTGGCCCAACGCAGCCCACATGCGACGCAGCGCGCGCACGAGCGCATAGTGGCCCACGGTGCGGCCCATGCGACACCGGCCCACGCACGCGAGGCGGCCCACGGTGAGGAAGCCCACGCGCGCTAGCCCATTAGCAAAAACACCCTCACGTTATTAGAAAATAGCGTGAACACTACACGTACTATTTCTATAGACAACGACTTTGCAACAGAACCATTGGATCTTTCTCCTCTTTACAGCGGCAAGGCCCCCAGCCTTGCCCTTGCGCTACAGCGCGGCGAGCGGTGGCACTGGCGCTTGCGCTGGCCACACGGGGCCCACGCTGACCTATCTACGAGACCGACGCTCACCTAGGATTCGACGCGAAGCGATGGGCAATGGTTGCACAAACAGGGGTGAAGTAGAGCGGGCGCTCCCCGGCGGCGGAAGACCTACAACGGTGGCAACCGCGTTCTGGTGAGCCACAACGCTAATAGGACGGTAGAGATAGGTGATAAGCACCAGGGGCACACCACGAACCAGGCCGAAGTTGTGGTTCGGTCAGTGACTACCTGAGCAGTGTTGGCCACGTGCGCGTGGCGAGCATGGCCGCGTTAGTGGCAGCGAGGAGATGGTTGCGCTCCCACTGGCGTGCATACGGTGGAGAGGGAGCCAAGGCGAGCTAGTGGTGCAGAGGAATTAGCGCGGGGTGAAGTGGTGGAGGCTGGCCACGGCGCGGGCGGTGACGGGCCTTAACGGCACGATGGCGGGCAAAGCTCTAAAATTGGAGATCGGCGTGACGTGAGTCAAGGTGGGGTAGTGGCGGCTGGAGAGGGGGCGTGAAGGCAGAGACGCGAGCTCGAGGAATTGATGAGAGGTGCTCGCTCTCTGACTTGCCGTGACGTGACTCGACGGCGGCGGCAGAGAGAGAAGAAAGAAATGGAGGCGCGACAACGGGCTCGGCTCGTCCTTGCCTTGGCGGGACGCGAGTGGCGAGCTCGGGAGGCCCACGCACCGGCGCTACGCTCCGACCGGCATGACCCGCGCGCCGTAGTGCCATAAATGGCATGGCGACGGCGGCTCGCCCACGTGCGCGTGACAGAGGCGACACACACAGGGCCGACAACAACGCAGAGATGCAGCGGACCGGCGCAGACGCGATGACGATGCAACGACAGCGGCAACATCGCGACGCGAGGAGCGTCAGCGATCTGACACCACGGCAGCGGCAGCAGCCGAGGCCAGCGCGGCACCAACGCACGATGGTGCGAGGTAGAGAAGCGGCGGGGCGGCAGGGCCAGCGGCTCATTAGGCCGCCCCTCGGCCAAGCCCAGCGGATTCGACCGTAGCGTGGCGTGGCGGCAGTTGACCGCAGCGGGGCGCGCCATGTCTTGTGACATGAGAAGGCCATAGCGATGACCGCACACCCGGCGCCAACCAACCCGAGACATTGACACGCATGAATTTTAAAGCGTTCAACACGACCAAACAATTGCTTTTGGACCTAAACCATCTTCACCATGCTTAAGATGGCACATGAGACTACCAAATCGATCTATAACACTACACCACTCCTTAACCCAATCTCTCACAATAAATTGTTAAACATAGCAGTGTCTAACTGTTGACGGACTTGAAAATTTCTAAGTTTTTGAGCTGAATTTGATTTCCATTTATGATTTCTACACTAGTTGAAATATTAGCCAGTAATATCATTTTTTGACCGTAAGTATTTCATTATCATCTATAAAGTTTTACTTCAAACTTTATTTAAGTATCACATACATGTTCTATAACATTTTTGCTTAATAAAAATTTGTTTTAAACCCTAAGTGAAATAACATGACTATCGAATCAACTTTCGTTTCGCATTTTAGTTGATCGTTTTGAGTTACAGAAATTGATCTACACACTTTATCACATCTATTAACACATAAACGTGATACTCATGACATATTTGAATAAATGATTTAGATTTTAACACCGAGGGTGTTATAGTCCCGGCTCTCGAATGCAACCCGCGCGGAGAGAGATGTGTGGGTCTGTGGAAATGACCGGTGGACACAAATATGGGGCATAGTGTGCGCGTGGGCCGGGGTGAATCTGGACGAGGGTGGGGCAATGGGGTACTGAGGCGGGCTGCGCAGGCATCCGGACGCGCGCGTCCGTTCAGACGTCCGGAGGGTAGCCACGCCACTGTAAAATCTCTTTCTGCTAGGTACTGTTGGTTGCAGGCCAAGTGTTAGCAGATCCACTTGAGCAAGGAAAATCAAATATGGGGAAGAAAATATGTACATGTACTCCCTCGGCATCTTGCAGTTTGACATTACGTGCTCTCCTGTCATGACCGTTAATATCTGTCTACCCATCATATTTATAATTATATGTTTTTAGGATTATCTAATGATCTAGATTTACAAAGATTCATCAAGAGGACCTAAAAATTTACGAGATTAATTAAAACATATGTTCCATTAGATTTTATGATGATTTAATGGTAAAGATTTACTAGAAATATATTACAAGATTATTCAAAAAAAGAGAAAATCTCCGTTAGATTTTTATGATGGTATAATGGACTACATTTAAAGAAAAATTTATATCACATCCTTGAATTTTATGATGATCTAAGGATCTAGATTTACTAGAATTTTTATAAGACTAACCACTATAAATTTGAAATTCTTCTACTATTTCAACAAACACGTCTTCAAGAAAAGTGCAAAACACATCGAGGTCAACAGAGTTCAACTAGAAAAAATACAATAAAAATTACAATCCGAAGCAAAAACTATGTTTTGAAGAATAATTTTGAGGTAATTGTATCAATTTATGTAATCCTTTCATTTAAAATTATTCATTCTCTTCAAATTAATTCTAAATTTGAGATTGAACTTAAAAAATATTGGTTTGATTTCCATACATATTCATTACTACTGTAAATGAAGTTAGCAAATGCTCTTTTTTCCTCTCAAGGGGCGAAGATTGCCCGTTGATTCTAGTATAACAGTCACTATAAAAAGATATAGTAAAAATTAAATAAAAGACATGTAGAACAGGTAAAAGTAAATTGCAGAATCTTATACTATTATAAAGCTAAACCTCACTAGAGATTTCTCTCAACATACAAGCCATCCACAACAACAATCCACTAGAACTTGCAATCACAGCCAACTAGCATATGTAATTACGATTGTTTATCTCTTCATTCACTAACATGTATTTAGCTGTCCACATCGATATGTCAAACCATTTACCAAAATTAATTTAAAATAGTTTCATTCATATAACTATAAATATAAATAGTCTAATTTCTTTTTGAATTATTTAGAATCCCCGCAGCAACGCGCGGGGTATTCTCCTAGTTCAATCAATGCTACAACTGTGGGATGTATTACTCGAATGCACTGGAGGTATTTAAGTTGGACAACGATACCTTGGCAATCTAAAAAATATTGAACCACTTCTCATCCACACGCTGCTTCTTCTGACAGTGTGCTCTATGCCTCGCCATCTCAACCTATCTTCTCACCGTAGACCTAAGCTCGATGACTTTCTCTTTCGACCCTTCTATTTTTGGTTGGAGTCTTAGCATAATTGACGACGTCAATGAAGAGGAAACAGACAAACATGTGTCGACTTCAACGATCGTGACTTCCATTTGATAGCTTTCATGGCGATAACTTAGGGGAGAAACATGTTCCAACAACTGACATTACAACAAAGTAAAAAAAAATCAGCTTTTGATATATTACGTGCAACAGGTCATTCGATTACTCGATGCTCATGCGTGAGAGGTTGACAAGCAGCACATATAGTCTTTCACTCTTTCTTTGCAAGAAGCTGATCACAAGCAAAAAAGCACAACATGATCGATATCGGGATAGAGTGACATGGCTAGCATGCTTGAGATGATTAACCCATTGGTTCCGTAGTTTGTTTGAAAAGGGCTTGAGGTGCCAATGAATATTGGTACAATGACGGAGTTGGCCGGTAGTTGGTTGAGGTAGAAGTACGTCCAACAGACATATGTAGGATTATGATAAATTTGATGATGGTTTAGGGTAAAAAAAAGGCAACTATGGATTTAAAAGATGAGGCAAAAGATGATTGAATAATCTAAATATGTAAAAGGTCCAAGGAATTGAATAATTTGTTAGAGACTTGGACAGTAGTTTTATCGAGGAATGGAGCTCACAAAGAGAAATTAAAGGACATCTTGATTTGGCCTCAGTAAAAAATTGCACGGACCAGCTACCAGCTTCTTAAGGCATCAATCACAGCTACAAAAAGGATTTGTAGCCGTAAATGGTGTGAGCTAAAATCAAATGGTGACTTAATGAGTCCCCCTACAAATGGGATTTGTAGGAGCGGCTCAATATTGAGCCGTCTCTACAAATAGACGCCTTGAGCCACAAATAGACGTCGAATAGTAAAAAGTAAACACTAAAATTCGAATTTTTTCAAACGATCTCGGATGGAGAAATGATCAAAATAAAATTTATAGATCTTGAAAAGTTATGAATCTTTGTTGTTTACAACTTTTTCAAATGAAATCATTTACTGCTTTAAAATGGTGTTTGAAATTCAATTTTAAAATGGTTGAATAACTCTAATTTCTCTTTTTAATCTCTGAAAAAAAAACTTGTAACTAATCTTTTTCTCTCATACTAAATTCAAATTTAATGATTTTTTCCTAAAATTTTCTAAAATCATGATCTACCAAATTATTATCTTCTTACAGCTATTATTTTATCCATCTCTTTCATGTGACTGTGTTTTATCTATTTAAATTTTGAATTTCAAAAAATGACAACTTCAAACAATATTTTGAAAAAATTAAATGATTTTAACTGAAAAAGTCATGAACATAAAAGTTATGGAACTCATCAAGATCTACAACTTTTATTTTGATCATTTCTTCATCCGACAAAGTAGTAGTAACACTGTTCATAAATTTTACATATCCTCTTATAGTTATATATAAAATTTGTGAACAATGTTACTACCATTATGTCGGATGAATAAATGATTAAAATAAAAGTTATAGATCTCGCAAAGTTATAGAACTTTGTAGTCGACAACTTTTTTATTTGAATTCATTTTGTCAAGTAAAACTATGTTTGAATTTCTCAAATTTGAAATTTGAATTTTTTAAACGACCTCGGATGGAGAAACAAACAAAATAAAAGTTGTAGATCACAAAAAGTTATATAACTTTGTAGTTAATAACTTTCTGATTTGAAATCATCTTCTCAAAGAAAACTACATTTGAATTTTCAAAATTTTGAAATTTGAATTTTTTAAACGACTTTGGATGGACAAACAGCAAAAACGAAAGTTGTAGATCTCGAAAAGTTATGAAACTTTATAGTTGACAACTTTTGATTTGAATTCATTTTGTCAAGGAAAACTACGTTTGAATTTTTAAAATTTTAAATTCAAATTTTATAAACGACCTCGGATGGTGAAACTATCAAAATAAAAGTTGAAGATCTCGAAAAGTTATGAAACTTTGTAGTTGACAACTTTTTCATTTGAATTTGTTTAGGGCCTCAAACAATCAATTTAAACTCTGTTTAGTATAATACGTGGGGAACCAAAATTCAATATACACACAAGTGAGTGTGAGGTGCAATGGCAAAGGAGGGTACACGCGAGGGGGAGGTCGCCAACCCCACCGGCCGCGAAGTGTGTGATTTTCATGTGAAAAATGGCGCGACTTGGCAGACTATGGGTGGTTGATCGGTGGAAGTCTCCCCGGTTTAAAAAAATATCGCTATTTTTTTTGCTATTTTTAGGCCTGGAATCGTGATTTTTGAAAAATAATTTGTACCAGCGCCCCTACAAATCAGCATCCACCCCTATAAATTGGATTTGTGGGGGCGGCTGGACCAACCGCCCCTACAAATCCACCATTTGTAGCAACGATTTGTAAGACGGCTGACCAAACTGTTACTACGAATGCCCTGGAGCCGCCCTAATGAACCACAGGGGCGTAGTGAATACCTCTAGCAAACTGCAGACATGAGCAACATGATGATGAATTCAGTGATGCTTTAGGGGTCCAGGGTCAGGGAGGAGGCAACTGCGGATTCACAAGCGAAGGAACAAGATAACGGACAATTTAAATAAGAGCTAAGAGGAACCTATAAATAAATAAAACTTGAACTACGGTTTTATCGAGGAATTTACCTCACCAAGAGAAAACTAAACGCTTCACAACGACAAATTGCACTCTCATGGAGTAGGTGTGGGACAAAAGGAAGGGACAAAAGATAACATTAAGCCAAGAAATTACCCATAGTTATTTTTACGGGTCCATGGTTAGCTTCATATGTTATATTATTTATTATTCTTGTTTATTATATATAAGATCCCCTTTGGCACGGTTGCAACTTCTTGTGCCTGCTTGCAATTAAAAAGAGTTCGGAGCAGTTAGAGTTGTTTTCTTACAAAGAAGCCAATTGTTTTTTGTTTGTTTGTTTGTTTTTTTTTTTTTTTTTACAAAGAAGCAGAGCAAGAAAATATGATCTCTCCTGGCTCCTCATAAACTTCTGCCGCTAGAACCATTTTTGCAAAATGTTTCCTAAATCGGCTTTAGCTCCACTAAAACAAAGCTGCTCCACAAGAGAAGTTGGAGCTAGGTCCCTCTTAAGAGGAGAGCTCCACCAAACTAGCTCTAACTATAAAATAAACATCCCATGAAATATAAAAGTACTTTTAAACATGAATTCAACAATACTAAATTCGTATAACATGGTTCACAATTTCTTAAGGTGTTTAGGTAATCGTTAGAAAACGAATAGTCTTGAATCTTCGGTTGTGTGTGCAAGCTATTTTTAAGTTCTCAAAAACCTTCAGATAGTCATCACAGATAGTCTTCAGATTACTTGCATATGTACAACGCATAGCGCTTTTACTAAAGGGATGCAGTTTCTCGCACAAGAATTCTCATCCTGCAATAATGACTAATTTTATCAAGGTTGAAGCTAATAACAATTGACAGCACATGTCACACGTACACAGGCGACACGTAGCCGAAGGCTATCTGACAACGGATCGTAAAGAAGACGCATTCACTGCATCATGATCATAGAAAGTGACGATACACTCACTACAAAACTTACAGCTAAACTAAAGGCTGAGTTTACATCTCATATTTACTCCTGATACTCTTTGTCCCCTGATTATCTCCATACCCTTTTACCCTAATGCCTAATCTTTACAATTTTCCACCTAAGGACCAGGCTGTACTTTTTCGAAGCCATGGCTGTACTTGGCCACCGTTGTTAGAAAGAATGGAAAAGTACCATGAAAAAACAAAAGAAAGAATGGAGTTAGCGTCAGCGTTAGCAACTCTTTACAGCAGTCAGAAGTTAGCGCCTGTTCGCTTGGCTTATAAGCCGTATTTTTTCAGTCAACGAACAGTATTTTTCTCTCACAACAAATCAGCCAACAGTACTTTCAGCCATGATTTATCAGCCAAGCGAACAGGACATAGTGCGATCATGGATAAAAAAAAGTCAGCATTCTCCAGTGAGACCTGTAATTAATAAGAAACTAGTTAGTAATTCGGAGAAAGCGATTTCGATGTATTGGTGACGAGAAGAGGTCAGCACAAAATACCGCAGAGGGTGTCCTGTAAAGTTTCTTTGATGCGATCACGCTGCACCCGACGGATGCCAGCGTCCATCCACGAAACTTCCCATGCCCAGAAATGGATCTAACGGTCGTCCATTTGCCTCGCGAGCAGATCACAAGCACAGCACAATAGCTGGCCATTCGGGATATCACCCAACGTCTCTTCCTCGTCTGCTTGCAGACCTTGTCCTCTCTAAGGTTTGTTTAGCTTGCCGGCTTGGATTTGATGGTTTAGAGTCCTGCGGACAGTATTTTAAAACCATAAATATAATGAGCTTACGAAGTTTACCAAAACTGAAAAAATATATGAGACAATACATTTTTGCTAGTTAATTGTGCGTTTTTGGACAATACATTTTTGCTAGTTAATTGTGCGTTTTTGGACTTCTCTGCTTGTGCCTCTTTTTCAGCTTTTTTCTTCTCAAGCTCAGTTTGCTTCAGGTTCTCCTCATGTGCTTTTCGAAATGTTGTTACAAATGTTAAGAGGGTAGAGATTACTGCAGAAAAATAGTAACCACAGGGTAAGGAGATGCAGCGATCAAATATTTACTTAAGGGCGTTCCCAATGTAGAGAGCTCCCGCTCAGCTAAATCCTACAGATAATAATTTAGATTGAGCTTGTTCAAACACATCTGCTTACCTTGTTCAAAGGGGCAACGAACAGGATCCTCACCAAAATACTTAATCAGCGCGTCAGCCTTTTTACCCTGGAACCAAGTTTAAAATTCAACCAACGAGAAATGAATGGCACATTGCATGTGTACTATGAGCCCAAAAAAAAAAAAGAGAAAGCATACCACTTCAGAAAACAATGAAGATAACGACTGCACATCAGCTCCAGCATTGTCGGTGAACTCTTTCAGTTTCTACACAATGCAGATAATGTCAGTT
The DNA here is from genome assembly GCA_904845875.1 of Miscanthus lutarioriparius. Lineage (NCBI taxonomy): Eukaryota > Viridiplantae > Streptophyta > Magnoliopsida > Poales > Poaceae > Miscanthus > Miscanthus lutarioriparius. Next base: position 11,494,609 of record CAJGYO010000003.1, on the reverse strand, counting down.
TAGAAGCAATTGAGATACTGAGACACTCAATTATCCTGCAGTTTCCTAGGAACACAATGCGACTTTATAATGTCAGTTTCAGCATCTAAGATAGATTAAACTGCGTATACCTTTCTTTGGAACAAGCACAAAAAAAGAAAAGGTTATCTGCATGGACTAGTCACATGGATGAGAATGTATTTTAGCTTGTTTGTTGTGTTTTGAACTTGTTGGCTTGCCCAGTTAAAATTAGTGAAAGCCTATCTGAGGCTCTGAGCAGTCCATGCAGCAGAGGGAATTCTTCAAACAACTAGGTCAAAAAGGACACAATTTTCAAGAAAAAAGGCTTTCATTTGTGCAAATGCCATGTTGTGTTTTTCACTAAAACTTACTAGGACTTTGAACAGATATCAATGCTTCTACAAAACTAGGAATTGAAAATCGAGATTATTGTGTCCTGACCTCACGAAAAATTTCGGATACTGGACCATCCCTTTCTGAAGCATCATACTCAAGCTGAACCTTTTCCAGCCCTTTACTAACTGCTTGCATTTCCTCAGCCAACATTTTTAGTTGTATCTGTTCAACATAAACAGTTAGAAGAAAGTACACATTGCAAAGACCTGTTATATTTTACACGATCTAATAGTATATCAAGGGGAAAACCAAACCTTTGATGCAGCATCTAAGCTAACAAGATCCACATAGAAGTTTAAAAGCTGTGGAGATCTTGCAGCGAGTACCTGATACCAAGAAATTGTCAGTATATATGTGTGTGAAAAATAATGTGAAAATCACTTCATATTACAGTAAATCAGAGACAATCAAATTGTAAGCTATAGCAGTTCAAGAACATAGCAAGAACATCTATTAGATACTCAGGTAAAGTCAGTGTGTCAGACAGTACTTGTCAAAGCTATGCAAGTTCCAATGCTGTTAAACAATTGGATGAATTCATGAATCTGATTTGATTCTGGAGTGGTAGAAATTGTTAAGCATTTTATATGTATCACAATAAGGGATCAAACAGCAGTGCTTATTGCCAAGTTGCAGTTCCAGTCCTAATTCTCATACCAAATGTCACTAGCTGTTTTGCAATTTACCAACTTTTTTTTCTTAAACATGCAGGAGAACTGCACGTCATTATATCAAGAAGAAGGGCAAAAATCCAAGCGGACAAACACAAAGTGCAGAACACACAAAAACAAAAAGGAAAGGCACACACCCATGAACCACAGCAACACACTCCACAATACACAACAACACACACCCCCTCACGAAGCGACTACCACACTATGTTGGTGAAGACGTCAAGGCCATAAGTTGCTAAGCCCTTTCACTCCAGCCATATACCAAAATTTGGATTCATCTTTAATGTTCCATAAAATGGAATGGGAGCCTGTAGAAGTGCCCTCAAACACGCACCCATTCCTATGTTTTGAAATTTACCAACTATCAACCATTTGGATTTGCATCTGTGACTCTAATTCTCAGTCTATCCCATCAAATCAATATGATCTGGTTTTACATCTGTGACTCTGTCCATCCAATGAGAAGGTTGGCATGCGATCAATACAGTATACCACTATAAGATAACAGCAGGAACAGGCCAATGGCAGGAACTGTATGATTTCTTGGGCGCGTGTACAACGGCCACTTGGGAGTTTGGGAATACACAACCCTAAAATTTTGGGTTGGGCCCTCCGAATCCGTTGACTTTGGTTGGAAAAAATGATGCCTCTCGGTCTTGGTCTAGGCTGCCAAATCCATGTCCCAAAGAATGCACAAGCTCTGTTCAATATTGCTCTCAAGACGATCATCGGCAATGGTATGTCAACCAAATTCTGGGCTGATAGGTGGCTGCAGGGCAAGATAGTTGCTGAATTGGTGCCCAACTTATTTCAATTGATCCCTAAAAGAACTGTGAAGAGGCGCACAATAGCTCAAGCGCTGAATAACAGCAGCTGGGTGGCTGATATAAAAGGTGCTCTTTCTGTCCAAGTGTTGACACAATATCTACTCATTTGGGACCTGGTGGACGGGATGACCTTGCAACATGAGGTTGCTAATCAATATCAGTAGAAATTGACCACTTTGGGTTCCTATAGCAGCAAGTCGGCATATGCTGCTTTTTTTCAGGGGACCATCAAGTTTGCTCCCTGGAGAAAAATTTGGAAATGTTGGGTTCCTCTAAAATGCAATTTTTTTTTGTTTCGTGCTCTCAACAACAGGATGCTGGACTGCGGATCACCTCACCAAAAGAGGCCTCCCTCACCTGGCAACCTGCCCCTTCTGCGACCAGGCCGAAGAAAATAACCAACACATCCTCACCTCATGTGTTTGCAAGGCAGGTCTGGAACATTGATCTTCCAGAAATTAAAACTTTATGCAGTAAGGCTCCAGAATCTACTAGTCGCTTCTATGGCTGGTGGTGTCATACACTCATACTTTAAGAAGTGTTCCGAAGGACTTAATTCCCTAATCATCCTTGTTGCTTGGGAGCTCTAGAAGCACAAGAACGCTTGTGTTTTTGAGGGAGCTCGCCCAGACGTTCAGACCCTCTGGTGCTATGGCCCTCCAGGAGCTCCTCATAAGTTCTCTCCCCCCTGACCTTTAGGGTCTAGGTAGGTTGTGAAGGTCACACTCCTCTCCCTCGTTCAAAAGCTAGTAAGGCAGGGTGTGTGTTGGGTTTTTGTAGGGGGAGACCTCTTGACGCCTCCCCCGTTTTTTCGTACATTTTGTATGGTCTCTTTCTCATTCTTAATGAAATAACACACAGTTCTCTGTGTTGTTTGAGAAGAAAACAAAAGGCAGATATTGAGTGCTATTGTAAAATAGGCCGGCTCCAGCAGTGCACAAACACAGTATACGCACAACCCCATAGTCTCACAGTACTAATAAACAAAAAGGCTTTGTTTAAGATTAGAAAATTGTTTCCAACCCATCTTCTCATTAAGTTTTATCCACTCTGACAAGGATCCCACAGAAGTCAGGACATATGTTGCTTGCTGGCCCACTCACTCGCCAAACGTTCCCAAATTTCAATTTTGTGATCCTAATTGAACAAATAACAGAATGCAGAACATGGGTTCCATTTAGAGTCAAACAACTAACTGGGAACCGAATGACCATCATAACAACATGTACTATATAGTACATGGACATGTGAGTACTCAAGTTTCAACAGAAGGTGAATCATACCTTACAGAGGTAGTGCATTAATGTCATCTTATTATTTGTTGCCCGGGTATCTGTAAGTTTTAGAAGACTGTCCAACCGGAAGCCAACCGCAGCACCTGTAAGCAAAATATAGCCACGAAGCTGAGAACTAGCCTGATTACACAAATAGTATTTAATCATAGAAATTCAAAGGATTCTCTAACTAGCATGAACCTAATATTTCAAACTTTTTGGTGTATTAAGCAGATTAAGTGTCCAACTGCATTTCATATGGCACTAAAAACAATTTGCTGGATCAACTACCTATCCCATATAGCACTCAGTGTTTGAGCCAAGTGTAGATAGTGGTCTCAAGATTCCTTGTAAGACTCAAGGAAGGTTTGAAAAAGTTAATAAGCATGCATTGAAATGTTGTTCAGTAATGAAATGCAATCTGATTACAGAACATCTGGCGATCTTTATGCAAAATACAGTTCATTGCATATTGAGTTTCGAATCTATTCACTTTCATGGTTGCATGCATGAGAGACAAGAACATTGGTTAAAGACAATGGTGACAAGAATACAGGTTCAAACTGAAACATTGTACACCTATTGATCGAGTAGAAGATGGAGAATATGCACCGGCTATGTAACATAGCATTATGCCATGACATCCTAAGTTCAGAAGAGATAGAGTTATAGTTTTCAAACCACAGAACAGTCCTATTTGTTCCTCGCAAAAAAAAGAACAGTCCTATTTGAGTCTGGCATAGAAGCAATTTATTGTTACCTCTAGCAGTTCCCTGGTTCAGAGTATTCCCAAGGAGAAGGATTTTCTTCATTATTTCTTTCAACTTGAGAGAAGTTCGGATCTGATAAAAGAAAATTCTACTTAATACATAAAATGCAAAACCAATTGGAGTTTACTATGACTGATTATTAGCATACCTCATTACAAGAAGAATCTATAATATTCAAGCTTTTTCTAAGATCAGCAACTTGTGAACCAAACTGGATCTTGAAGGAGAATACTCGCAATTTCGACTCCATTCTAGGCACTTTCATCAATTCTAAGAAAAACTGCACCAGGAGAACAATAATTTCTTGTAAACACATCTAACCATATAGTCATGTCTAACTAGTATAAAGATATGTATAACTTCAGTGCATCCAATGCTAAATGTGATCTACATACTAATATCATTACTTTTTTTCCTACTGTAACGAGCATAGAAACCATATGCAGTTAGGTAGTTAACAAAATGTAGCCATTACCTGTTCACATTTCCCAAGATTTTGTTTGTCACCGGTGTAATTCTGACAAAAAAAAATTAAGAAGGTAAATTTTAGAAAATGAGGTCACCATGCTAGTAAAGCAACAATCTCGTATTGTGCACCTTTAGAAGCTCCATTTCTTCTTTCGTAGGACAGAACTTTATGAGATTCTCCACTTGATCAACATCCAGGGTAGATTGATCTAGGGCGAGAGCTGCACTCTGGAGAAATCAATTATTGGCAACATGTCAGAAATTATAAAATAATGAGACACCTTATCTTGTGTACCGTCCTCATTCTTACCACCAAATCCGAGAGTGGCATCTTAACTTTTGTCAGCATGATCTCTGTGTTGTTTGCCCTCCTCAACTCAATCTATTCACATTTTAAGTGTTAGAATAAACAAGATCTCAAAGAAAAATGGTGAAAATATTAAATAATTGAAACTTTGCACATAGTATTTATAATTTAGAAAGGAGAAAAACATTTTGGGTATAAGTAGAGTCACCAAAAACTCTGAATTAGAGATGTATTAGTAGTTCACCATGTTCAAATTATAAGGCATGTAATTTGATGTTAACAATAGATGCTTATTAACTTTGTCTACGGATCTAAATAACAACCAAAGCTTGAGTAATCAGAATTCCAAATCCAACCAGAATATTTAGGACCAAAACAAAAAAAAAGGTTGGCTCAGGAAATAATAGAGCACATTTAACATACTCATACTTCAAAAGAGTGACTTGATAACAATACTTACTAGGTGCACTTTTTCTGGTTTTGATCCAAGCGATTTTCTACGTTCAGATTTTGAGTTGTCGTCGGACTTTGGAACAGCTGCAGGAAAAAGGCTCTCAAGTTCTGATATATCGAACTCTGAAACACTGCAGGAAAAAAGTTCACACTGTTAAGTATGTCGAAAGCAACAATAAACAAACATCAGTATCAGTTAATTGCACTGATCATAATGTTCTACACGACTATGCTCTGTATGATAAAGAAAAATACCTCTGCGAGTCATCATTGCGCTGCAATTCTTCCCACAGACTACCTTGAAGGGCCCTTGTCACTTTGACCCAGTGCAATGGCTTCAACGTTGACTTGCGTGAGGCAGCAGCTCCATAAGCCGATCCCACAGGGCGTACAGCCCCACGTCCTCTGCCTAAGGATGGATTACTTCCTGGTGGTGGTGGTACACCTGGTGCTCTAGGTGGAGCTGGCGCACCTGGTGCACGTCCACCTGGTGGTGGAGGTGGAGGAGGGCCACCAAGACGCCCTCCAGGTGCAGGAGGTGGCGGAGGTCCTCTTCCACCACCTCCAGGCAGGGGTGGGGGAGGTGGAGCTCCTGGTCGAGCTCCTGGAGGAGGCGGTGGTAGTGGAGCTCCTGGTCGTGAACCTGGAGGAGGAGGAGGTGGTGGAGCTCCTGGCCGTGCACCTGGAGGAGGTGGAGGTGGAGGTGGAGCACTTGCACCTGGAGGGGGTGGAGGAGGTGGAGGTCCAGAGCTAGCACCTGGAGGGGGCGGAGGTGGTGGTGGACCTGAACGTGAAACAGGAGGTGGGGTGGGGTGCTCCTCGGCCAGGGGAGGAGGTGGGGGTGGGGGTGCGCCTCGGCCGGGGGAGGAGGTGGGGTGGGGTGCGCCTCGGCTAGGGGAGGGGGGGGTGGGGGTGGGGGTGAGGGTGCTCCTCGGCCAGGAGGAGGGGGCGGGGGAGGTGGTGCTGCTGAACGTGCCATAGGAGGAGGTGGTGGTGGTGGTGGCGGCGGTGGAGGTGGCGGAGGAGCAGAACGTGACATTGGTGGTGGTGGTGGTGGTGGCGGTGGTGGCGGAGGAGGAGCACTTGATCGTGTTATGGTGGATGGTGGTGGAGGTAGAGGTGGTGGCGGTGCAGCGATTGCATTGTTATTTAGCCTTGGAGGTGGAGGTGGAGGTGGAGGTATGGTAATGCCACTACCATTTATCCTTGGAGGAGGTGGTGGAGGTGGAGGTGGAGTATTTCCACCTACGCCTGACCTCGGGGGTGGAGGTGGGGGTGGGGGAGGAGGGGGAGGGGCAAAGGCCTGTTTCTGTGCTCCTGACAACCTAGGTGGAGAGGCATCTCGAGGTAAATTTGACAAACCTGTTGAAGCTAGCCCCCTGTGCATAGGCATAGAACTTGAAGAATAGCTGGTTGGAGGTGGAGGTGGAGGTGGAGGTGGAGGTGGAGGAGAAACCTGGCTTCTTGATGCACTTTGTGAACCTGATAACAAGGATTGTTGTGGAGGCGATGGAGCAGACGGTGCAGATTTTGCTTCTCGTGTCAAGTTGCTGCCATATGGTTGTTTCAGTGATAATAAAGGTGCATCATTCACAACACTGATTTTACCATCTGTAGACATGGATCGAATAGCCAGTGCAGCTGGTGAACTGTAGTATCTAGATGGAGGGTGAGATGGCCTATGCACAGAGGTAGCATCAGATTCATTCTTTGGTGAGATCCATCTACATATTGTTTTTGGTTTGGCAAGCTTTGGTTCCTCTTCCGTCTTTACATTGCCTACCACCATCTTCTTCAATATTGATGACACAGCTTTATCAGGGATTTGCCCTCGGTCATCACTTTCAAGCCTTGGACTCCTTGCCCTGGCTACTGTTCGACTTTGAGGAGGAGCTATACCAAAATCCTGTTTGTCACCAAGCCCCTCTTGCTTGGCTTTTATCTCAGTTGCTACTTTAGTGGCTGGCAAGACAACAATTCTGTCATGGACAGTAGTTTTCTTTGTAGGCATGGTTTCCTCAAGGCAAGATTCTAATCTACACCCATCCAATTTGCCATTGGCTGTATTGGAAGGTTTAGCGGTTCGAATCTTGCCATTGTTGTTGTCCAGTGAGTTCCTACTCTCAATAATTGGTTTGTCTATCTTCGCCGCAATGCTCTTTTCATTGACAACGTTTTTTACTTCCTGTATAGTATTACCATTGACAACTATAGTTTTCTCTTCATAGATCACTAGCTCATTGTCCATACTTATTGTCTTCTCAGTGATAATCTTGATATCACCGTTCTGCATCCCTTCATTTTTCGTAGTTCTCAAGTGGGTATCCCCATCTGTACATGTCAAACTTCTAGTAGAAGAGCCAAAAGCAGTGTAGTCCAAATCAGGGTATTCCGAGATTTTTGTTTGTTCATCAGCCTGGCATTGAATTTCATCACTGCCACTTGGATCAACTGTCGTGACTAAAGTTTGTGCAATTACACCTTTCGTGTCCTCCTGACAGGTAGATCCAAACTTGTGTCCCTCTGAATCAACAGATGTAGCAACCACCTGTATATCATGCACATCACTGTTCTCTTGGCCATTAATGTTGTTTAGTTTAGCATTTGCAAGAACTTCACGGGGCTGCTGCAAACCTTCTTGGTTCTCAAAACTTGCGGTAGGTGCACTTGCCCCTTTCTCATTCATGCAACCTAAAATCTGGGAGACAACAATCTTCACACCCTCATCAGATCGGTTCTTCTCTAGGCTGCTCCTTTCTTCAGTTGCCACCCCACCATCAAATTCTGCAATGCCATCTAATGATACTCCACCATCAGTTGACTGAGTTTCTGGGTCTTTTCTTGCATCATGCCAATCCTCCTCTGCTTCATAAAACTCCTCTCCTACCGAAGCAACATCGGTCTCATCTCCATCATCAGCTACCTCCTCAACGGTAGCAGCAGGCTTGAATGAATCAGGGTCCAAAAGTGTACCTGGTTCAAAAATTGAGCTATATTTAAGATTTTTTTTTTGAGAAAAAACTATATTTAAGATTTCATGGTGCATAGATAAAGAGAAAGAAAATAAAAGGCATATAGGAAGAGATGAGTTTAGTACCTCAGCTCGGAAGTCCCTTGGGAACTGATTATTCACATTCCAAGCAACATCAATATCATCACGATTCAGTCCAAGGATGTTTGATTGAACGAATGCAGTGTTGAACATGACCCGGAACATTGTTTCCTTGTGCTCCATATTATCGCCAATATGGATGAATTCAAGTACCACATCTCCATGAACACGGCAGAATGCACTTAATTTTATAGGGACTTCTGCCTGAATCGCAACCATAAGTCAGTAGATTTTGGATTTGGATATGAACAATAAAAGTAATTTAGGAGATAGTCACCTGTCCATAACGCTGAAGATGCTTCTTTGTTTTTGGCATCTCATAAAGGACCTTTGCACTCTTGTTACCAGGACTTGAGTCTTGCCCATGTACACGCAAATATGGCCTACAACCACCATCTGCGTCAAACCGTGGAACAACATGGAGAACTACTGAATCCAAGATGAGGGGTCTGCTAATAGGAGGCCATTCTGAACCACCTCCTTGTCTTGTTATATAGTGCAAATATCTCAAATGTGAAGGCTGAGGATTCAAGGGAAAGAACTGCGGTATAAAGTCCCTTCGAGCCTGCTTGTAGACCATATCTAAAGTCTTCTGCTCACCAGTGTATGTTTTGCGATACAAAAGCAGTCCAGCCAACATGAATGCAAGCACTGGCCAGCCCCTCTCTCACAATGCATCAAAAGCATGTTATGCTGCCCTTCCACTGATAGCCAATTTTCACATGATTTCAAGAAATGGTGGATCATCTCAAGCTGAAGCAACGGACATCCTTCATACTGTTGTGGGTAGTCCATTACTGTCATGTCATACTCAGATAATATATCTGAAATCCGGCTTCTTTTGTCCCCAGACCAAAAATGGGATACCATAAATGATGCATCCGGAAAAAATTCCTGTAACTGCGCAACAATGCCACTCAAGTAATCCCGGTACTCATCCTCACCAATGGAATCAGTCGAGAAGCAGCAGTCAAACACTGAAAAGGCATCCGTAGACATTTGCACAATCAGATACATATCGAGATATATATATATATAAAAAAAACAGATACATATCATTGCATTAGTCACCTAGTATTAACCAAATCAAAAGGTATATAAGCACATCAGGCTAGTACCACCACATTTCAACAATTGCACCTCATTGCAAATTTCCACACAATTCAAGTATTTGGTTCATTTTATTTCAATGGATAAGTGCACCATTATAGTTAACATGATTCAACAATTGAATTTGTGGCAGGGTAGGGGTGGAGATGAACATGCCAATTTAAGACAAATGCAGTTAAATCCGAAGCTTCCTAAAGAGCAATCCAGAAACACCATCAAATTCAAAGGAGTAAAGCGATTAAAGCCAAATGCAGCTAAATCTAAGACTGCTTCCACGGCTCCAAACCCACAAACACGCCAAACGGATGACCCAGAATCCAATTCAAAATTTACTAAATCTAGCTGCTTATTGTCAACACTCCTGCTTCCAACAGCGCCGAATTCCAGCTCAATTAAACTTATAAATTAAAAAAAACACTTCACGAAAAGTCCAAACCCCCAAAACCAAACAGGAGCCAAAAATCCTCCGCAGAACATGAAGCATCCCCACGAATCTCACACCCGCACGAACCAGCTCGACGGAGAGTGGCGAGCATTATACCGTAGACGCGCTCAGAGATCTCGAGCAGCCGATCCGGGGTCTTTTTGAGGAAGAACTTGCGGAAGAGCGCCATCCTCCCCTTCCTCCTTCCTCGTCCCCGTCCCCCTCCTCCGCCTCCGCTCCCGCCGCCTCTCCGCCGGCGCCCGCCGAGCTGCTGTGTCTCCTCAGGCGGCCACCGATCGGCTCCGACCGGGGCGCCAAAGGCATGAGGGGGACGTGCCCGCCGCCGCCGGCGAGCTCCGGGGCGGCGCCGCCGGGGATCTCGGGATCCGCAGCTCCGCCTAGGGCTCCGCGGCGGAGCGCCGAGCGCAGCAGCAGCGAGGAGCCGGTGGAGGGGATGGATGGATGGGTGGGCGTGGGAGCCCGGGAGGCGGTCGAGGTCGAGGCACCGTGGGATTGGGACGCCTCTTCCTCTACGTACTGCTGCTGCCTTCTCCTCGCTTAGCTTTAACTCTTCCCCTCTCTTCTTTTCTTTTTTTTTAACCTTTTCCTGCTGCTTCTGGCTATCGTTTCCCGAACTTTTACCGCTACGACTTGGAGTCGTTTTTTGTATTTTTCGCTTGCTGTTTTTTTTTTTTTTTTTGAGGGCGCTTGTTGGTTTTACTTGCCCGCTGAGGGGAACGTTTTGGTGCTGCCTTGACAGCGGTGAAGGCTTCTCGACGCTGGTTTCCTAGCTCGTCTTCCACTGTCTCCCGGGACCCACGTCATGCTGAACCCACATGTCCGTGACGTCGTCTTCGTCGGGTGTCAATGGGATGGCGTGTGAGGAGAGCGGAGTGTCATGCCTCGGCGGCTGTGTCGGTACGGGCGTCTCCGGATTTTCCCTTTCCGGGCGACGGGAACGGGATCTCACCTGGGAGGCCCCTATGTTCGCGGTAAGTTTGGTTAAATCATTTTTAATCACCCTAGTTGCTGTTTTGGGGAGGGTCACCGGTCACGTGCTGGCGGTCAATTTGTTTTCCGTTTGCACTGCTGCTCTCGGGAATTTAAGCGCAGTGGCATGTCTGTCCACGGCTGTCATGAGCTCGGAGATTTTTTGTTGTTGTTGGCATGCATGTCAACGGTTACATTTTCAGGGAGGGAAAAGTCCGGCGGGGATAGAGCTGTCTCTGCATTATGCATTGGTTAATTCAGCTCTTATTTCTTAACGATGCATTCATTATAGGGAGTACCATTTGCGTAACACAAGCAAGTACTGTAGTACCATCTTCTGATGGGATGGAGAAAGCACAATAGTCTTCTCAAGTCTATATCCTGGGCTGTTTTGAAATTTTCGTCGCCAGCTGTATTATTCTAGTGGAAGTAAACTGATTGTAGGAGCTTAACATTTTAACCAGGGTGCCATGGTACTGTGGACTGAATTTTCACGATTGCGTCGTTTTGCAAAGCACTATGCGTGATTTAAAAACACGACCACTGTGGACCAGAACCAGATTCAATTGAATCTCTCTCTTCCCAAAAAAAAAAAGAATCTCTCTCCAGTGATGCGTTTGCAGCCCCACCCTGGTTTTCTTGATGTGCAATGCAACCCCGGGCTAGTGCTGCTTCCATTCCATTTCACAGAGATGCAACTGCAAAGCACAACTTGTGGAATTAATAAAGCACGTTCATAAAATAATTGAACGTCAACAGAACTTTCACCAAACGTCCTGGACCAGCCTCCAGGCTGCAGCAGTCCAGCCACGCAGAGATGAAAGATCTGCTCACCAAACAAACAGGTGAGAAATGAGATGAGATCACCTACACAACACAGGGAAGCCAACACGTGCAAGGCAACGGGAAAGCGAGCGGAGCGCACGCCGGCCTGGCCGGACGTGGGAAAAGCGGGAAAAAGCGCGCGATTTTGATTGGTTTTACCACGCTGCTGTGCCTGTGCCGTTTGCTGTCCTGTGGTGGTGAACGCACAGGCAGGGGCAGCCCGATGGAACCTGTTTTGGACGGGACTCGTGAGTCGTGAGGGACCTTGGACGGGAGCCGGATGGCGAGACAGCACCCGATGCAAACGTCCTCTTCACTACAGGAATCGGCCTCTTTGCCGATTGCCGAAAGCAGTCGGCAAAGGCTGAAAAACGGTCGGCAAAGGCTTTGCCGACCGTTTTTCGCCTAGGCAGTCGGCAAAGGGGTGCCGGGAGAGAAGATGTCGGGAAAGAATTCTTTTCCGACTGCCTTCCGGACAGCAGTCGGTAAAGGCTTCCCCGACGGCCGTATAACCAGTCGGTAAAGACTCCGTCGCCGTCCCGTCCCGTCTCCTTTGCCGACCGCCTTCCTGGCAGTCGGCAAAGGCTTTCCCGACTGCCAGGAGAAAAGCGATCGGCAAAAGAAGTTCCCATCGCCAGAGAAAAGCGTCGGCACCATCGCTTTTCTCCCGGCGATCGAAAAAAGGCTTTGCCGATCGCTTTCTCCCGGCGATCGGCAAAAGGCTTTGCCGACCGCCAGAAGGCGGTCGGCAAACCCGGTTTTGCAGTGTAAGTGCCCGGTGCTACTTTTGCGATCGCCAGGCGATCGGAAAGCCGGAAAATTTTTTCTCTTTTCTCTCCTGTTTTTTCATATACATATCACACTTTAAAGTACACAGATCACACATTTATATATATAAGCCAAATGCACGCATATATAACACGAATTCACATATAGATCACATCCAAGCATCCATAAGCATTAATATCCATACAGTCCACAGATCATCGAAACATAAAAAACAAGTGCGCAAGTCCAACATCAAACCAAAAGAACTTCACTCCTCGTGCGACCCACGGTCCCTATGCTCATCCTGAACTGAAGGCCACGAAGACCATGAGGATCGGCCTTCTTTGGAGCGGCGCCGCCGAAGTGCGGTGCTCCCCCGGCAAAGCGTCTTGGCGTGGTGGGTATGTGGCGAGGGTAGCTCACCGCCTCTCGGTCCTGTCTCAGGAGGCCGAGGAAGACCGCCACTCGGAGGCCTGGCATGTCGGAGGCGAAACAACTCGCCACCTGGGAGAACGTCCATCTGGAGGAGTCGGGTTCGAACCCACGACATTGATCGCACAAAGTAGACATGATCTCATTAGTAGCTACACGCACCTCGTGAAAACAATGGAGACCAATATATATACTCACCGTATACTCCGTAGGGTCAATAGGTCTTTGGACCGAACATCATGGCGGGTAAAGGAGGCATGATGACTGGGATCTGAATGCTCAAATGTAGCCGGCAAAGTCTCGCCTCCAAATAAGAAAGCCTCCTCTGCCGATGGGCCTCCTCTCGCCGCTATCTCCGCCGATGGGCCTCCTCTCGCCTTCTGTCGCGCCCGCATTGACTCGCCACTTTTTCGGTCGCAATGTCACACCTGTAATTAGGTACATATGTAAAACCAATTAACGAGGAATGGAACCAAGGTACCGAACCGCCGCTAACGTGGACGGCCGCCGACGGCGTATGGGGGACGCTTGGAGGTCGTGGCTTGTGGACCTCGAATCTGAAGGGCTAGAACGTTGGTCGGATCGATTGCGTTGTTGGCAATCGAGTAATCGGCCGTCGCGGTTTCCTCCTCCCGCCCTCATCACGAGGTCTCATGTCCGTGGGTCTTTGGGTTGGATCGTAGTCCGGACCATAGCGCTGGCGAGCCGCCTCGGTGTACCGGGCCATCTTTTCATAGACGTTCGGGTTGGTGTACGCCTCGGGCCCATCTGCCGAGCTGAAGACGTTGTTCGGATCAGACGCTTTGCCCTTGTTCGACAAAGCGTAGCCCTCGTACAAGTTGATGACCTGCCCGTCATGGTAGCGGGACCGCAAGGAACACACAAGGGCGATTACATACGTAATGAGATAGAATAAATAAATAAATAAATAAATAAATCGATAGAAGCTTACCCATGCGTCACAGTACTGTCCGAGGGAGCGGCTCCCTTGGTGGTGTGCCGGCCCTTGCCTCATCTTGGCACGTTCACTTCGACTGCGACGCTCCTCATACGACTCCGGCGTTCTCCAGACGTCCACAATGGCCTCCTCAAAGCAATTATCCATGTATGTTTTGCACCATTCAAAGAGAAACTACATGACATGGCGTAAGATGAATCGAGAGTAACGTCTTCTACTTCATTTGCATGGAAGGAATCATAAGCAATGTTCCTTAATTACCCGCATGCATGTAGATGTCCTTGGCAACGCTTGGTCTCGTGGTAGTGGAGCATCTTCTTGGCGTCCGCGGTGGCGACCTCTCAAGCTTCACGTCGGCGTAGTAGTAGTGACGAGGACTTGGGCGTCGCGCCTCGTAGTACATGTCCTTCACCAGCGCCATGGCGGCCCGGTCCCACCACCGACGCCTGTCCTCGTACCCCTCGTCACATGTGAACCAGTCCTACATGTTTCATTAGTTCAAAAACGTCCAGCGAATGTGTATCGACAAAGCAGTGCAATAAGAACTCACCCAAAACTCCATCTTGATCTTTGTCGCGATGGGGACCTCGTGTGCGTCCTTGACTTTGTAGAAGTCCGACCAATGCCAAGGCACCACCTTGGTCCCGTCGTGCGAGTTCGATAAGGCCAGTGGTAGTGCTTCTTAATCAGAGGCCCAAAGATGCCATTGGATCAAGTGCACCACCCCCGCTCACAATCTGCCAGCCTCTGCACAAGTCGGTAAGAAGAATTGTTAGTCTGAAGTTTTAATGTTAAACATGTCATATGAATAAGTCGTAAAAACATAAATGGTTACTTACTTAGAACCTTCAGGTCGAATCACGAGACCAGGTGCTCCAAGGCGATCGTCGCTCTAGGGAGACGTGTGATCCCATGCCAGGTAGACCTTGCGCTGAACCTCGAGGAAGTCGAATCCCCCGGTGTCTCCTCCTCCTCCTCCTCCTCCCTCCTCCTCCTCCTGCTCGTCTGTCGTCTCCTGGTCTCCCGACGCCGTCCCGAGGGAAAGAGTCTGCTTGCCTCATTGTCCTCTGACGTGACCGAAGTCTCTCTCGACGTCGGCACCTCCAACGCCTCGTCATCGATGCACAGCTTGGTTGTGGGGGCCCGTCATAGATCGACTTTGTGTTTCGCCATGGTCTACTTCCGCCTTGAAGATTTTTTGTCCTATGCCCGCAAAAACAAAGACAGAGATTAAACCAATTAGCACATGAATTAGAATAATAACAAAGTAATAATAACAAAGTAATAATTGCAAAAACAAAGTAATAATTAAACAATATAGTATATACATGAATTAGAATGCATCTCCACGAACGATAGTGGTTGGCTCCACGTCATCGCTATCATCATCATCATCATCATCATCATCATCATCATCGCTATCACTCCAGTGGAAATCCTTGCGTGCCTGAGCTGTACTGTCCTCAACACCTAGTTCGCGACAAGCCCTCCATTTCTCTAGCATGATTATGTCTTCAGGATCTTGCACTACTTCACCCTCATCCTCATCAACCTCGTTGTCTACTTCCATGTCCATCAGCGATTCAATGTCTATCGACAAATGGCCATTTAGGCCCTCAGGAATATAGAACTCTCCGTTATCTGCCGTTGGGTCAAAGTTGTAATCATCATCAGTTGGGACAGGCAATTTACCGCGTGGCGATACCGAGTGCACAAGGAACCAACCCTTAAGCCTCTTATCGTCCTGGCACGCCCATGGGAGATAGTAAACTTGCGTGGCCTGTTGAGCCACAATGTAGACATTTTCACCAGCATAGACGGAATCCTGTCGAATTTCAACTTGCCCAATGTCATCTTGTCTTCTAACTTCATTAGGATCGAACCAATGACATTTGAATACCACTGGTTTAAGTTCTTTCATGCCCTCAAAGTGGAGCTCATATATTTCTTCGACTATGCCATAATAGTCGAGATTGTCGCTGTCTTGAGACGTCATTTAACTCCCCGAGCATGTGGTCTTTCGGGTGGGCCGACTATCCTCATAGCTCCTCGTCTGGAAAGCGATAGCCATTCACATCATAAACGGTGAATGTTTCCACCCTAGATCTAAAGCCCTCAGCAACTTGTTTTCAATTCATCACTCATTTCTTTATCCGTATGTGCGTGCAAGTTGAGACCGATGGATCGCTACATTACTCGCCCTAGGAACAAAGTGGAATCTCAAAGTTCAAAAGAGGTAAGTTGTGTCGTACCTTCAGTATGGAACCAAGAGATAAAATCGGGATTGTTATTTTTGAGAAGACCGTCTTCTTCTTCGTTGGTAGGAGGTCTATTCCTTTTCCGAATTGACAAATATACTCCCTGAAAAAACAAGAGAGAGAGTCAGTTACACGATAGGTGGAGGATATTGACCGCATATGTAACTAGCTCATTGAGAACTTACGTTCGATAAGGAACCACTTCATCAAGGTTCAATAACACGTACATCATGATAGTGTGAAACTCATGTTGTTGTAACGTCTTGCGGTGTAGTGTGCTTCCCTTCCGAGTTGCCCTTTGAAAAGGCCGAGGGTAGATAAACTCCACTCTTCGTTGTAACGAGGGGTTGTGTTCTCGAAGATAGTATGCCTTTGTGAAATTGGACACCTCCTCCACTCAAATGCCTCTCGCCACGTAAGCCTCAATTTTGGCTTTGTTTTTTTACACTTTTTACGAAGAGTCTTCAAACACCTCTCGATTGTATAGCACCAACGAGCCCACACAGGCCCCCCGTAAGTGCCTCACGCAGTGCAAAATCGATGTTGCATCGGCGGGAAGAAGCCGGGAGGAAAGATCATCTCCAACTTGCATATCAACTGAGGTGCAACATGCTCCAGCTCAAGAATCACTTCCCGAGATATCTCACGGGCACAAAGCTGGCGGAAGAAATAGCTCAACTCTGCCAAAACGCGCCACACTGGCTCTGGGAGGTATCCACGGGTCATCGCAGGAAGGAGCCGCTCAATCCATATGTGGAAGTCATGACTCTTCATCCCTAAGACTTTCATAGTCTTCAAGTTCACTCCCCTACTCGGGTTCGCCAGATACCCATCAGAAACATTAACGCCTTGATCCACTCAAGCACTTTCTTCCTGTCGCTCCTTTTATGATGTAATCGGCGGGCCCCTTCTCCAATTCTTGCCTTCAACAGTGTCTTCATCATCACGTACTTTGGTCTATCGCAGATCTCCTCCACGCCTAGTCGAGCTTTAACGTTGTCCTTCGACTTCCCCTTTATATCCATGATTGTAGCCCAGAGTGCCTCGGCGACATTCTTCTCTCTCGTGCATTACATCGATGTTGTGTGGAAGAAGAAGGTCCTTGAAGTAGGGGAGCCTATGCAAGCCTGATACATGGGTCCACATGTGTGTCTCACCATATCCTTTGAAACCACCATTGTCTGGATCAATTTCCAAAGCCTCCAACTGGGCAAGGATCTGTGCACCGCTCATAATCTCAGGTTTGGGGTCGGTGACTTCAACACCTTTTGTGAAGTGCTTGGTGTCTCGCTCTAAACTCATGGTTGTCATCTAGGAATTGACGATGTTTGTCAAAAGACGAATACTTGCCACCCTTCTTGAGCCAGGTGAACATCACGGTTGCCTTGCATGTTGGGCAAGGGAACTTCCCGTGAACACACCACCCACTGAATATGCCATACGCCAAGAAGTCGTGCAACGAATACTGGTACCACACATGCATTATGAAGTTCCTCTTTGAAGCTCGATCGTATGTACGGACTCCCTTCTCCCAAGCACGTAGCAATTCATCCCATAGTGGCTGCATGAACACACCCATATTGTTGCCCGGATGTCCAGGTATTATCAGCGACAAGAAGACGTTCTTTGGATCAAACATAACGCCGGGGGGGAGATTGAGGGGTATCACAAACACGGGCCAACAAGTGTACGGTGCCGCCATCATTCCATACGGGTTGAACCCATCAGTTGCGAATGCTACACGTACATTCCGAGCCTCCTCTGCTTTCCTCGGATGTTGGGCATCGAAGTACTTCCATGCATCACCATCCGATGGGTGTACCATGTTGCCACTGTATCGTTTGCCATTCTTGTGCCATCTCATTTGTTTCGCGGACTCCTCCGTCATGTACAGCCGTTGCAGCCTCGGTATGACAGGAAGGTACCGTAGGACCTTCTCTGGGATCGGCGACTGTTTCTTCGTGCCATCACTACGCTCTACCTCCACAAACCTAGAGGCTTTGCACTTTGGACAGTGTGTTGCGCTCTCAAGGTCTTCCCCCCTAAATAGGACGCACCCATTAGGACAAGCATGGATCGACTCATAGTCCATCTTAAGTGCACGAAGGAGCTTCTGTGACGTGTACTCATTCTTCGGTAGCTCGTGACCCTCCGGAAGCATTTCCCCAAATATTTGCAACATGAGATTAAAGCCTTCCCGACTCATGTTCAACTGCGACTTCAACCCCATTAGACGTCCCATGCATTCCAGTTGCGACAGTGTTGTATACTTGTGAAGTGGCTTCTTTGCCGACTCCATCATTTCATAGAACGCCTTTGCGGTTTCCTCTGGATCCTCCTCCACCAATCTTTCATTGCCACGTGCCTCGTTGAAGTCTACAATCATGTCATCCACCCCGGCATCGCCATCAAACTTCTCGAGCTCTGCTCTCACCTCCTCTCTAATACGGGCTTTTTCACCATGGAAGATCCACGTCTTGTAATCTTCCACATAGCCGTTTCTGTACAGATCTTTCCAAATCTCATCCTTTATTTTTCTTTTTGAGTTCTTACAACTCCTACAGGGACACGGCATCCGAATCGACCCTCTAGCAGCCGGGCCAAATGCTTGGTCTAGGAAATTAGAGGTCCCCCTAACCCAATCCTCGTCCTTTCTTGCAAAGCCCGTGTACATCCAATCACGGTTAGCCATCCTCTGTAATACATATGCATAAGCAAGTAGTAAAACCAGGCATTGCATCTACATGGCGTTCCTACCTGCTAATAGGTGAAGGATAGGTCCTAATCCCACCCGCGGATGCGTAGATGGGTTAGCTTCCATGCATGCCCACGTCTGAATCGGAATTTCGGCGACATTTCCCATTGTTTCTCCGGATACACGTCCCGTAGGGAGTGTGTGTATCCGGAGAACAACCGGAGGTGCAACCAAAACTACTGACTCGAACATGAGCAAGACATGGAAGCTAACCCATCTACGCATCCGTAAACTATCAAAAAATCGTGGACAATCCGAAACAGATACGGTTGGAAGTACTACTTCCAACTGTATCAATTTCGGACGGGAGACACCTAACTTGGTGACGCGACCTAGACCATGATACGGGAAGAGGGGTTATACCTAAGGTGCCGAGGTGACGCTGTGCAGGCCGACGACCAAGGCACGGGGCTACTTCGGATCCGCGCTTTTCTGAAACACAACAAAACAATATAAGTACAAATTTTCGGCAGAACCTCCCTTGTACGGAGAGGTTTCCAGAACCTGCAAAAAGAATTCAACATCACATACACGGCTCGATGGCCGACATCACATACACGGCTCGATGGCCGACATCACATACACGCTGATCAAACACATTCCTCACACATTTCTCGTTTGATCAACACTTGTTTTCGCCTCAAAATTCAAAGACAGTTCTAAGAGGGTGGGGGCGCTAAATAATAGAAGGCTAAAAATGCAACTAGCCAGTATACTAATAGATATTAACAAATAACATAAATGATGATATCTATTCAAAGTGCTCTTATGCCCTACAAGCTACAATATGACCAATCACTAAATATTCAAAATCGAAAATAGAAGTGATCTGGATCTCAAGAAACAAAGAGGCGAGAGCACCGAGATGTGCAAGATGTGCAGCAGCAGAGAGATGATGAGAGGATGAGGACTGCAGGAGCCGAGGAGGCGGGGCAGCACGGCCACGGCCACGGAGCAGGAGTCACAGGCGCTGGCCACGGCCGAGACCAGCGGGAGGGGCAGCCATGGGAGGCGGCTTGCTTGCTTGGCCATTGGGGAGGAGACCAAGAGAAGGCAAGGAGGAGAACAAGCGAGGCCAGCAATGGGCAAATGACAGGGAGAGCCCGGAGGACGAGCCGAGGCCGGACGGAGTAGCTGGGAGGAGATGGCCGGGGGGGGGGGGTCTGGCCGGGCCAGGGGGGGACGAGGTTGGCAGGCAGCATGCCGGCCTGCACACACGGCATGGTAATGAGGGAAGGTGTGTACACAAACGGCAATGTGTGTGGCCATGGCCATGGCTGGCATGGCCATGGGAACGCGACGGATGTACAATGGCGTACATGCATGGGCGCATGGCTGGCCTGCGGATGGCCATGCGGCCATGCATGGTGGCGCAGCAGTGCGCATGTGCGCTGTACGTGTGCATGGCGCTGTGAAGTGGGGTCATGAGGGGGTATGGTCAGGGGGTGTGGGGTGGGGGTGTGAGTGGATAGGGTTATCCTTCCTTTTTTATTTTTTAAAACAACAGAGCCTTTCCCGATGCCAGTAAGCGGCAGTCAGCAAGGCTTTACCGATCATCATACATCGGCAAATCCTTCTTGACGCCTCCCTCCCCACGGTATGATCGCAAAAATTTTTTTTTTTTTTTTTGGTTCCAATTTTTTCCTGTGGGCTAAACATATTGTTTCAAGTACAATGTACAAATTTGGGACCTTTTGATGATATTTTGCTATATTTTATACAATTATTTTATTTCCTTGCATTTTTTTCGCATAGTCCAATTTAAAGCTGCAGTGCATAAAATAATCAAGCATGACCATTCGAAAAATAATATTCATGTTGAAGAGTGTATTTTTAGACCATGTACATGAGCCCACCCAAAATTAGAAGGTCTTGTCCACATGAGATGACAATCCGATTCTATGGTAAGTATTTTTCAATTATAAAAAATTCAAGCGTGATGTCCAAATCACGAAACTTGGCAAGACATCATGATATATATGTGGAGACTATGGTAAAAAATGAGATATGTTTGAATAAGTTTAGTGATATGTCCAAAACTGCGATATCTCAAACATCGCCATATCACATGTACCATATGTATCCGGACATCGATAACATCACACCGCCAAGTTTTTACCATGGTATCCGTGATATGATATTTTCGTGATTTTCAGACTTCGTTTGGATTTTTTATAATTAAAAAATACTAATACCGCATCGGGATGGTCATCTGTCGTGGACAAGACCTTCAATTTTTTGAGTGGGTTCATGTACATGGCCTAAAAATACACTCTTCAACATGAATATTATTTTTCGAACGGCTGCGTTTCATTATTTCATGCACCTGCAGTTCAAATTTGGACTATGCGAGAAAATGCAAGGAAATAAAATAATTGAATGAAATATAGCAAAATATCATAAAAAGGTCCCAAATTTGAACATGAGATTTCAAACAATATGTACTGCCCACAGAAAAAAACTGGGATAAAAAATAATAATAATAAAAAAATCTTTGCCGACTGCCGTGGCACGGCAGTCGGCAAAGACTTACTCTTTGCCGACTGCCTAACATGGCAGTCGGGAAAGAGCTTCTTTGCCGACTGCCTTTCCTTGGCAGTCGGCAAAGAGGGCAGGCCTTTGCCGACTGCTAACGGAGGGCAGTCGGCAAAGCCGACGGCCCGGAATTCCGTCCCGTCCGACCACTTTTGCCGACGGTCTGTCTTTGCCGACTGTCTTTTGCAGTCGGCAAAGACCTCTTTACCGACTGCCAGCCTTTGCCGACTGCCTTGGAGAGGCTTTGCCGACTGCCAGGCTCTTTGCCGACTGCCAGAGAAAAACAGTCGGCAAAGAGCCCCTTTGCCGACTGCCTGGAGAAAGGCAGTCGGGAAAGAGACTGGCAGTCGGCAAAGCCTGATTTTCCTGTAGTGCTTGGCGCCTTTGGCGGCGTCCGGAACGGTCACGTCATGGACTCATGGTAGATAC
Source organism: Miscanthus lutarioriparius (assembly GCA_904845875.1). Lineage (NCBI taxonomy): Eukaryota > Viridiplantae > Streptophyta > Magnoliopsida > Poales > Poaceae > Miscanthus > Miscanthus lutarioriparius. The sequence continues at coordinate 11,472,844 of CAJGYO010000003.1, read as the reverse complement.
GAATACAGTACTAGTTTTCGTCGGTTCTAGGGTGTGCTTGGTTGCACGCCAGTACGCCACCGATTGTCACCGCCACACAATGTAACGTCCGCAGGAGATTGCATGGAGGAAGCCAGGCAAGCAGGCAGGTCTGTGGCAAGCTTCACCGTGCGGCGCCGCGGCAGCCCCGCCGACCGGTATGATGTCGCGCGCCCCCACACTGGGCTCGCGCTCTCAAATCCCAATCCTTGTGTGCATGGGCGCGTCTGCACGGATACCCCATCCCGTCACATCGCACGCGTCTCGTAAAAGCGGCACGCTCGTCGTCGTGCGCTGAATCCAGTGGCCCTCGCGCGTGGTGTTTAAATCGGATGTTACGCGGGAGGCATGGGACATGAACTAATTAGGTTTAAAAAAATCGTCTCGCAAATTAATCATAATCTGTGTAATTAGTTATTTTTTAGTCTATATTTAATATTCTATGTATGTGTCAAATATCCGATAGAATATGTACTAAACTTCAAGGGAGGAACTAAACAAGGCCTTAATCAGCTGCCAATTGATCACCGAAGAAATTATTTTACGCGCTTGACATAAACTTTTACAACACTCCACCTGTTAAATGTCCTTTTCTTGGTTAAACGGTCATCTTGATGTTTTCAAGTTACTAGCACGATAGGCGCGCTCCGTTGCGCCCGTTCGTTGAGCGCACACATATTTATATTTGTTTAATTAGATAACCTTAGGCACTAAGCTGCATAGTGTGAGCATATAAGACAACAATAGACAATTTCAATTTGCATTCTATGAACATAAAACTGGCAGTCCTTTCTCATATATGAGAGGTACGCTTATGTACTTGTGCTAACTCATATTAAAAGGAAAACATACTACAAATGGTTGTTTCCTCATACATTAGTAGTTCCATTTCAAGTAAAAACGTATCCGGTACAGACCATCTCGCTGCGGAAACCTGATGCCTCGTTAAGAACCAATGAACTGTTGACTAAAATACGTACCAAGTGAACATAAAACTTTGAAACATCCTGAAAAATTATCTGACAATCTAAAGACAGCGGCATGAGTTTGTCCAAATCCAAATGGAGACCCGTGGTTTACCTTAGTTAAACTGGTAACAATCCACATACAACATAAAGGTGATGATCAAAAGCATCTGGACTGATATTGTCCTGCATTATCAGTTTATGCATAACACATGTCATCATGCTGTAGGTATAATGTACAAATCAATCATTAGAAAATACAAAAAAGGTTGGTGAACATAGTAAACCGAAGAAATATTTGGAATGGAGCATACATGGATATTGTAAAATTTCTTTGGATCAGGGCCTACAGCCAATAAACTGATGGCTAAAAACTGAAGGAGTGTGTAGATTTTTCATGTCCAAAGAAGCAGAATGAAACCAGATCAAGCTTATTTTGTTAGAACTTTTTCGCACACACATGGTAGTGTGGAAAACAGTGACATCGTTGTGGCTTGAAAAGGAACATTGAGGCAGACCAGAGCATGTAACTACAATCATATTCAACTCAGTACCTCACTTGTGTTGGAGATATGACCACTTGTTTCTGAACATTTCAGCCAAAGCAAGGTAAGACACTTGCTGGTGTGATCAATGCACAAAAACAGAAACCAATTTTAGCTTTGTGTATGCATCCATGCAGACATGTTTGCCAATCAATGAAAGAGGAAAAACATGATGAGATTTTACTTCATGCGAGTAAAGCAAGATGCATGAGATGTTATCAATGATAAATACAGGAAGGTGCATGAGATGTCTAAGAGGCACAGAATAATCATGTTGCATGTTATCAATGATCTTAGAGCATGTATTTGTCATTCATCTCTAGTTGTAACTTAATATTACCATTTTTTGAAAGAGATATTTACTATTACCAATTTGCTATGACACTAAAATATGGAAAGAATAAAGCTATAACATCTGATCAGCAGAAGCCAAGATTACTATTGATTCTACCTATACTTGTAATTGACCAAGAGCACACTGACAAAGAGCCAGGGATGCGCCTTGGACAAAATAACGTTTAGTTTGGAAGGGCTTAGCATACTAGTTCAATAAAGGTAATTACATCTGCTTCTCTGCAATGTATTGGACTGGGTAGTCATCTTACGAAATGAGCAATTGGAAAAAAAAATGTGTAAGGCAAATCAGATGTTTTTCTTCATTTTTAGACCTTGTGCCAGCTTGGTAGACATATGCAGTTGCTAGTGCTTGCCCTGGCAATCTGTATCTTGATATGGCAGCATCCTCTGAAGATCCTGATGCCACTTGCATGAAAGTGAAACTCAGTAAAGAAATGAAAGATCTTTCTAAATATGTTTTTTTTGTACATCTATATATCATTATAACATTATTTCATAACGGGATAATGTGATACACTAAGTCATGCTGCAGTTTTTTAGGACATGTACATAGGATGATGTCTCATTGTTCACTGTTGTTTTCATTTGTCTAAAATCCAATAGGTTGTGCAGTTTGATTGTTGCTGAAGCACGTAGGCCAATGGTGCATTGTGTGACTGCTAGAGTTGTGAGAATCCATTGCTAAGCTAACCCTAGAAGGGTAGCAATATATATTAGTCATACATGGGCCTCATGGGCCTAATATACTCATACTCTCATACTCCAACACCCCCTGATCTGAACTACCGCGCAGCAAGAGTTCTGAGACCGACATGAAAAAGAAGCACACACACGAGCCCCCCCACAGACGCAACTAGCCACCAATGATGTTGAGGCTGGAGCGAAACTCGGTGAAGGTCGATGACGGGAGGCCCTTGGTGAAGATGTCGGCAAACTGGGAGGTGGTCGGGATGTGGAGGACCCGAACATCGCCGATGGCAACCTGGTCACGGACAAAGTGTAGGCCGATCTCCACATGCTTGGTCCGTTGGTGCTGCACGGGTTGGTGGAGAGGTACACCGCCTGACAGCGTTGTCGCAGATGAGACCAGCGTGCTCGGGAGAGAGGTCGTGGAGCTCGGCAAGGAGCTGTCGGAGCCGGAGGCCTCAGCCACGCCGTTAGCGACAGCTCGGTACTCCGCCTCACCTTCGGATCGAGAGACCACCGGTGGCGCTTGGCCGACCAGACACCAGTGTTGCCGCCAGAAAAGACAAATGGCCGGAGGTAGAGCGCCGAGTGTCCGGACACCCGGCCCGGTCGGCGTCGGTGTAGACGACGAGCTCGGTGGAGGAAGACCACCAAAGAGTAAGCCGTGGTCGACAAAGGCTGCGCGGAGGTAGAAGGAGGAGGCGCTTGAGCGCAGTGAGGTGAGGCTCTCGGGGATCATGCATGTGAAGGCATATCTGCTTTGCCTTTGCATAGGTGATGTCTGCCCGGTGAAGGTGAGGTCTTGAAGGGCACCTGCAAGACTCCGATGGCGATGGGGTTCTGCCACGGTGGTTCCCACGGCCTCGGCGGCTTGCCCAATGTGTCAACTGGAGTAGAGCGAGGGCTTGCGATTAGTCACCAAAGACGCTCTAGGATATCAAGAGTGTACTGCCACCGGTGAAGGAGAAGGCGGTGGGGGGCGAGGCTCAACAAAGACCCCCGAGGAAGTGGTGGAGCACACCAAGATCCTTCATAGCAAACTCCTGCTTTGAAGAGAGGCGATGACACACGGTGAGTAAGGACGGATTTGGAGGTCAGAGGACAATATCATCAACGTGAGAGAAACAGAGATAGGCGATCTCGGCTCCATGATGATAGATAAACAGGGCGATGTCGACTTGGCCTCCACAAACCCGATGTCGTCGCAGGAAAGCGACAAACCGAGAGTACCACGCCTGGGGCTGCTGCTGAGGCCGTAGAGAGACTTGTTGAGCCGGCGGACCATGTCCGGACGAGAAGAGTCAACAAACCCGCTTGGTGGCTGCAGTATATTGTCTCGGTGAGAGTCCCGTGGAGAAAAGCATTCTTGACGTCCGGTGATGCACGAGCCAAGAGCGGCCGAGAGCCGGGAAAGAGCATCACAGCATACGGTGGCCGGCTTCACCACGGACCGAAAGTCTCATCATAATCGACTCGTGGCGCCCGAGTGAAACCCGGAGAACCCAATGAGCCTTGTACCTCTCAAGGGTACCATCACCCGCCGCTTGTGTGTCGGATCCACTTGCCGGTGGACGTTGGATCCGGGTGGGCGGGCACCGAACCCATGTCTGGTTGACGAGGAGAGCCGCGTACTCCTCTTCCATCGCGCGGCGCCAATGAGGGTCCGACAAGGCATCGCGAACAGAAGAGGGTACAGGAGAGATCTGCGGGTCGTCGGGCATCGTCGTGAGAGCCCGGGGCCGCAGGGTACCAGCCGCGTATCGCGTCACCATAGGGTGAACATGCCACAGGTGTCGGTGAAGGAGTGGCGAGTGGTACACCGGCGACACGACACGGGCAGCTTGAGGCGGCGGCGGCGGTGTAGGGGTCGCCGGCGGAGAAGGGGCCACCGGTGGTGTAGGCGTCACCAGTGGAGAGGGGGCCCCCGGTGGTACCGGAGGCAGCGGTGCCGCCTGCACACGGCGCTGGTAGACGTGCACCGGCTGGGCGAAACGCGCAGGAGGTGCGACAGGCGGCGTCCCCGGACCCGCGGCGGACGTAGGGGCAGGTGCAGCTCCGGAGGGCGACGCCTCCGGACCCGTGCAGGGCGCAGGGCCAGGGGCGTCACTGGTGGGCGGCGAGCGGGGGCACGGGCCCGGCGAGGGGCACGGGGAAGCATTACCTGCAGGAGACAGCGGTAAAAGTGGCTGGACCACCGTGTCAGTGGGAAACAGAGAGAAGGTGTCAGGATCGGGGGTGGGAGGTGGTGTGGTGGTGGTGGAGAAGGGGAAGACAGACTCATCAAACACCACATGGCGAGAGATGAGGACCCGACGGGAGGTGAGGTCAAAGCACCGGTACCCCTTGTGATCCGGAGAGTTCCCAAGGAAGACACACAGAGCGGAACGGGGAGCCAGCTTGTGGGGAGCTGTGGCAGTGGTGTTAGGGTAACATGCACACCCGAAGACACGAAGGTGGTCATACCGAGGAGGGGTACCGAAGAGAGCGTGGTGTGGTGTGGGAGCCGGGCAGGCAGCGGAAGGTAGGCGGTTAAGGAGATAGGTGGAGGTGTGCAGACTCTCTGCCCAGAAGCGAGCAGGAAGCGACGCCTGGAGCAGAAGGGTGCGCATGGTGTCGTTCGTGGTGCGAATCATGCGCTCGGCCTTGCCGTTCTGGGAGGAGGTATACGGGCAAGACATGCGCAGCTGGACACCTTGAGAGAGGAAGAAGGCACGGGAGGTACCGTTATCGAACTCACGGCCATTGTCACACTGGACGGCCTTGATGGTAAGGCCGAACTGAGTAGACACCCAGGCGAAAAAGTGGAGAAGAGTGGTGAAGGTATCCGACTTTGCACGCAAAGGGAAAGTCCACGAATAATGCGAGAAATCGTCAACCACCACAAGATAGTATTTATACCCAGAAATGCTGATGACAGGAGATGTCCATAGGTCGCAGTGTACAAGATCAAACACATGCGTAGTATGTGAAGAAGAAGAACAAAAAGGGAGACGAACATGACGGCCCAGCTGGCACGCATGACACAAGTGCTCATCGTGAGCCCGAGTACAACCAATGTCGGAACTGCGACTAAGCTGCGTCAAAGCATCACGTCCAGGATGGCCGAGGCGACGGTGCCAAGTGGTGGAGGAAGGAGTGGCGGCGAAGGCAGTTGACAAAGTAGACGGCGACGAAGAGAAAGCAGACGCCGGAAACCGAAGGGTGTAAAGGGGTCCCGTGCTGTCACATCGGAGAAGAGGACGTCGGGAAGGCAAATCCTTTACAGTAAGACCAAAAGAGTCAAATTCAACAGAACAGGAATTGTCAGCTGTAAAACGACGAATAGAAAGAAGGTTGTGAACCATAGAGGGTGCAACAAGAATGTCAGGAAGACGAAAGGAACCATGAGTGCCGGCAGCACCCACGGACGTAACTGGAAGACACGAACCATTCGCGACCATGATGGACGAAGGATGAGAGGAAGAAGGAGGGTAAATAGAGGAGAGTATACCAGGGTCTGGAGTAGTGTGGTAAGTGGCACCCGAGTCGGCGATCCAGTCGGGACCGGCAGGCGGTGTCAGGGCCATGGTGCTGAAGGATCTGGCCAAGGCCGCCGGGTTCCAACCGACAGGCCCGGGCGAGGTGTCGGGAGGTGTCACCCACGAAGATGCGCCGGGAGGTGGAGCCCACGCAGACGGGGAGTGAAACCCCGGAGGAGCTCCAGTGAGCAAGGCCGCTGGTGGGCGAGGCTCTCCGCCTAGAGCCAGGAAGGGCCACATGGAGATGCGCCCCGACCATGGGTTGTGGAAAGAGGGCCAGGGTGCACCCCGTGGAGTCGCGGGCGACTGGTGGCTCCCGGGAGGGACCGATGTTTGGTGGCCCCCGTGGCCCCCACGTCCTCCTCCACGGCGACGGCGGCCGCCACGGCCCCCCCACCCCCGCTCGGCCCGGGGGGAGGAGAACCAAGAAGCGACGACGGCGGTGGAGCGAACGAACGCGCCGGAGGAGTAGCGGCCAGGGCAGTCGAGGAAGACGAGGACCCTGGCGCGGAGGTGGACCCTGGCTGGACGCCCTGAGTGAGCTCCTCCATGACAAGGTCGTCACGGACCTGCAGGAAGGAGGGAAAGGGCCTCTGCCGGGTGATCCACGTCCGGAGGTGGGCGTAGCGGTCACTGAGCCCGCGGAGGACGTTGAGGACCAGAATGCGGTCCTCCACGGGCCAGCCAAGGTCGCCGAGGGAGTCCGCCATGCTCTTCAAGCGCCGGCAGAACTCGCCAACGGAGAGGTCACCCTGGACGAAGGTGCGGAAGCTCGTATCGAGACGCAGGGCCCGGGCTTCTGCATTGCCCAGAAACTGGCCCTCAAGCGCAAGCCAAGCCCGCCGAGCATCAGCAGAGTTGCGGACGAGGTTGTGGAGGTCCAAGGAGATCGTCCCGAGGATCCAGGAGAGGACGACGCTGTCAAGGCGCAGCCACGATGGGTTCTGGGCCGCGACCGAGGCGTCAACTAGGACGTGGTCGTCGAGGGCGTAGCGGCGGAGGGTGAGGAGGACTAGGTCCCTCCAGCGGGCGTAAGAGGGCGACTCAGGCTCGAGGACGATCGGGACGAGGAGTCGCATGTTCTGGACACCCCCGGCCTGGTAGTGGAGCTGAGCCACGTGCGGGTCGGCCGGGTCGTGCCAGATGATCGCGGTGTGAGACGCGCGGTGACCCGTCGAGCCTGAGGAGGTGGCCGCGGTGTCGTAGGAGGTAGGGAGGACGAGGAGCTGCTCCGCCTCAGCGATCTGGCGGGCCAAGGCATCAGCCGCGTCGCGCTCGCGCTCCAAAGCGAGGGCGGCCGCCCGCACCCGGGCCTGGCTGTCCGTAGCAGCAGCCCGAGCAGCCACGAGGGCTGCGGCGAGAGCAGAGTTGGGCCCTGCCGTCTGGAGAGGGGCAGGGGGCGGCAGAGGAGGAGGAGCGGGGAAGAAGAAAGGCTCCAGGTTCTCCCCCGCGCCCGCAGCGGCAGCGGCAGCGGCGGGGCTGCCTGCGCTCGCGCCCGCCCCTGCAGCAGCGGCGGCAGCGGCAGCGGCCAGGCTGCCCACGCCCGCGCCCGCGGCGGCGGGGCTGCCTGCGCCCGCGCCCGCAGCGGCGGCTGGGCCACCCACACCCGCGCCCGCGCCCGGGGCAGCGGCCGGGCCACCCGTGCCTGCGCCCGCAGCAGCAGCAGCGGCGGTCGGGCCATCCGCGCCCGCGGCAAGGAGGCCGCCGGCGGCGGCGGCGGCCGGGCCCGCGCGCTGGGCCCAGGAGGAGGGGTAGGGAAGGGAGGGGAAGGCCTGGAAGTAGGTGGGGGAGGGAGGGGGAGGGCGGCCAGCCATGGCGGCGGCAAGAGGCCGGCCGACGGCGCCTGGCGGCTGGTTGGGGAGAAGAAAACCTAGTCTGATACCATGCTAGAGTTGTGAGAATCCATTGCTAGGCTAACCCTAGAAGGGTAGCAATATATATTAGTCATACATGGGCCTAATATACTCATACTCTCATACTCCAACAGTGACTATGATTTGTGTCCAAATAACTCCAGTACGAAATAGTTAAAATATAATCCATGAACTTTGATGCATCACTCCGATGCCTTGTTTGAACCAACAATCAAATGCTACATGCAGAAAGAGAAAGAGGCTTGATGTATCTGAACCTAATGGATGGAAAGTACGTTTTTTTTATTCTTCTAAATCAGGTACATATGAGATTTGATCAACAACCAAGGTTGACTAAACACAGAAAGCTGGAAGCATATTTGTCTGAATAGTGCTGACACAGGTTCAGTAACTGAAATGTGAAAATGCCAAACACTATATGTAATCAATAGTTTCGTTTGTAAGACTGGAAATAAATTTGGTATACCTAGTCATGAGGGATATGAGTAGAGAAGGTAGAATAGAAAAAACAAAACTGTTTTTTGTTGAACCAATCCTAAAAAAGAATCATATTGTGCCTCTTTAGTTATGTTAGCATAGTAACTGTGACGCCATACATATTTTCAGGCAAATTGAACTCATAAATTGCAAGGTTTAGGAGATTACCTGAAGTCTGGAAGGTCAACCAAGCATTAGAGCCCAAACCCTAGAACAGGAATCGAAGTCAATTCGGGGAGAAATCAGAGAGGCAAAACAAAATTATAAAAATGGAGGACACTGGAGTACCTGAGAAACGGTGCTGGCCCTGAGGCCGCTCATCACTGTCCTCGCCGTTCCAACTCAGGCCGTGTTGGGTAGACCTCCTCCAACGGCGGGATCTGAGAGAAGAAAGATCGACATCAGACACCGAATGGAGATCGAGGAGAGGACACAAACCTCGTGGTTAGAGGCGACGGCAAGGCACTAGTGGACAAGCCCATGGTTGACGACGGAGATGAGGATGAGGATGGCCTCCAGCAACGCTACCGCCCTATGCCCGCCGCACCCCAAAGCGTCATCGCCGTGACCACCGCAGATCAAGATACTGCCATGGGAAGAGGAATCGGCGGTGGACAGCAGACGTACGGCCGGGGTAGAGAAAGAGTGAAAGAGGGTGAAGAGGAGGTGCCGCGGAGGTGCCGAGGCGAGGCGATCTGGGTTTTTTTTTCGTCGATGATTGACCGGATGATCGGATGAGTCAAGGAGAGTTTTTTTTCTACGGAGAAGCAGAAGGAGATGACGTGGCTTACCTGAACAATCGGGAAACGCTAAATCGATGCTCACACACGCACGATGCCACGTGGCTGCGTCAGATTGGTCTACATTAACGAAACAGTAGTCAAAGCGCTCTCGTTGCACCGAAGCTAGGCGCTATATGGAGTTTAATAATACCTGAACAATCGGGAAACGCTAAATCGATGCTCACACACGCACGCACGCACGATGCCACGTGGCTGTGTTAGATTGGTCTACATTAATGAAACAGTAGTCAAAGCGCTCTCGTTGCACCGAAGCTAGGCGCTATATATATGGAGTTTATATATTAGGGGGGAGCATGTGCAATCTGCAGCACAAGCAGTCATTGCGTGGGTATACTCGGAATGTAATGGAGGCCAGGACATTTTTACATTCCGCTATTTTGGAAACGGATCGTCGGGAAACACCAAGAACATACACATACTTCTGTGCACTGTATAATTTCTAGTCATGCTGCTAGTATTCTTTATCACAAACAACAACTTTCTCCATCCATTTCTTTGCCCCGTTCGTTTAGACTTGTTTAGCTTATAAGTTATACTTTTTCAGCCAACGAACAGTATTTTTCTCTCGCACTAAATCAGCCAACAGTATTTTTAGCCGTGGCTTATCAGTCAAACAAGCCTAAATGAACATGGCGCTTATTCGTCCGACGACCAAACCAAAAGTATTGTTTAGTTATTCTTTGCACCCAGTGCGTGAATAAGCTACAGGTGTTTGCAATTCTAAGCTAGCACCTTTGCTCTAGCATATTGCACGTCTTCAAGCTTCTACTTCGTTCTCTCTATTGCACCTCACAGTGGAGCTGCCCTCATCGTTTCCCACTCCCTTGGTTCATCGAGGGGATAATTTAGACTTTTTGGTTTGGATCTGAGGCGGAAGGTGGATCGAAAGCAAGGAAGGGCTGATTGCAAAAACTGAACTACATCTATCAAAACTAGGATTATACACTATCAAAAGTAATACTGTCGTAGAGGAAGGGGGCGGAGGCCCAGTTTCGCCTCCACGAGCCTCCGCCCCTGCTTTAGAGGTTCGGCGAGGTAGGATGGCTCTGTCCTAATTTTAAGTCGTTTGATTATTTCGTCTTATGTTTGGCGGAAGTAGACCGAATAATCATCAGTGTTTTATGTTTGGCTAGAGAAAACTGAAAAGCGAGATGATATGTTAACATATGAGGTCCACCCATTGTATTCTTATTCTTTTTTCACTTTTATCCTTCGTCCTTTCTTTCCCCATTTATCTTCTCACCACCTCCCGCACCCTACGTCGCTGCCCTCGCCCACAACATCATAGCACCCAAATGACTCCACCTGTAACCGTCCTCCATGGCGCTGCACCCTGTGACTCTGTCCGTAGTTTTTTTTCATAGCTGATTTGATGACGATAGGCTAGACGTTCAAGATGACGATAAACTTGTAACTTCAGCATCTCTAAACTTTCATCCTAGATCCGCCAGTCACAGCAAGCAAGTGGTGCTCAAGCCGAGCGGAGATCATCGACGACGGAGTAGGCCCAAGGTCGCGCTCATATTCTGCCTCACATGCTTGCATGAAGGGCACTCGTCCTTGTGGGATGAGCATATCCGCCAAAATTATAGGGATGGCTTGATTATCTTCGTAGAGTATGCTTCGGTGGGATGACTCCGTCCCTATATATCTATAGTTTAAACATCTTTGAAAAATGTATCTTTTTTATTTCATCCCTCTTACTCCTCCCGGTCAAAACACTCCTAAAAAGTTCATCCGAAAATACAAGCAGTCAAGCACTGCATTACTACTGCATACTCCAACTATCAGCCATTCCTGTTCGTTTGATCTTATCAGTTATGCTTATCAATTATAATATAGTATTTTTCTCTCGCAATAAAATAGCATCAGTCGATTTATAAGGCACAGAAACAATCAGTATAACCATCTCGGGAGCTAAAAGGTCAATTATTGGTCTATCCGCGCTATTAGCATCTGGGGCGTGCGACATTTATTGCCGTTGCCCAACACACTACTAGGGCCGCGTTTAGTTCAGCGCAGAATCGGCGCCGCCAGAATTCTCCGGCACTGTAGCATTTCGTTTGTATTTAGTAATAATTGTCCAATCGTTGACTAATTAGGCTCAAAACGTTCATCTCGCAAAGTACAATCAAACTGTGCAATTAGTTTTTGATTTCGTCAACATTTAGTACTCCATGCATATACCACAAATTTGATGTAACGGGGAATCTTCTTTTTACATAGTGCCAAAATTTGAATTCTGGACTAACTAAACAAGGCCTAGTACTATCGTTGCAGCAAGTACCATTACCTACTGTCAGTACATTGTGGCTCGCGAGAACGGCGGACGCCCGACACGTCTCTCTTTTCGTTTCATGGACACGTCTTTTTTAAACAAGAAAGGGTCTTTGAGTTCTCCATAATGGAACTACTATAATAATAGAAAGCGCGTACGATGTATAACGTCAATTGTAGCTACGGATAAGTCATCAATGAATAAGACCCCAATGGACCGTCCAAGGCATTCCATTCCCGTCCGTGACGCTATATCATAGCTAATGACTACTTACCCCGTTTCAAATTATAGATCATTTTGATTTTTTTATACATTAATTTATATAACATATGTATAAATACATAGTAAAAACTATATATTAAAAAAGTCAAATCGATTCAAAATTTAGAATGGAGGGAGATCTCCCTTCGTCGTCAATTTTAAAATTCTGAGTAGCACTACACTACATGTATCATGGTCTGACCACTAAGCTCAAGATCATACCCTATCATATCGTGACGGACGAATATGTGACATGGCTTTTTACTTTTTTTGTTTTAACTCACAATAGATGCACGCACAATAGCCACCAATTTAGGCTGAATTAATCTTCGGTCATTTTTTTTTCATACGAAAATAATCTTTTGTAGCATGTAGTAGGACTTGAAATTTTTTTGATTTAATTGAAATAAGGTTGAGTCAAGTCTATTTAAATACACAAAACAGGTAACTTTTTATCATTGACACGATCTGAGCCCTCTCTTTGGAGCAGATTTTGCCTAGATTCTTGGAGAAGAATTCCGTTGGACACCTCCAAATGTCACGATTTTTAGCGCAGATTTCTTCCCCCACAATTTTTTCCTATGGCACCATTTCAACATGCAAGCGAAATCGACTCCTAGGGAGTTGTGGGAGAAAATTTTCTCGATTCTTCTTCAACCCCTCTCACCCCATCTTACGGACGTTGTCCCCTGCTGCCCGCCTCATCACTGTTGCCCTCATCTCATCAGTGCACCGCCCCCGCCCCCATCCTCATTGTTGTCGTCTCCCCCTCGCCTCCTCCTACGTGACTATGTCAGCCCCTTCTCGTGCCAACGGCCATCATCCTCCCCGTGTTGCCGCTCTGGTCCCGCCTCACGCCTAGGGGTAGACCCAACCTTAGTCCATATAGGTCCAAGCCCGTCCTAAAACTTTTTTTCGGCCAAATTATTAGTACTAGTTTGAATTTTAAGGTCCAAACTAAAGAAGTCCAACATTATTAAGTATTTCTATGGGCCTGTTCGCTTGTCTGAATTTTGGAGGAATCTGGATGGTTTGGAGGAATGCTGGAGGAATTTGTTAGAGAAAAATACTGTTCCGGATGAAAAAATAAGCGGATCAAGCCGGGTTTAAGGGCACGCGAACGGGGCCACTCCAGACCATCCCTCTGTTCGGCTGATGCTTGTCGCAGAACCGACCAATTTATAAGAATACAAGTATAATGGCAATCCGCAAGCGGTTGCACTGTCATACTTGAACCCATATAAACCCGGTAGTCCGTCGAGTACCACGACGGGTCTCGATAAACGATTTACAACAACCAAGATCGTACAGGATTCAACATACATGCCACATATTACATAAAGTTCACAGATACTTTTCATCATCAGAGTGCGAATAGAAAGTTATTACAAACCGAGTTTGATAATTAAAGCGGAAGCAAATAAGTTCGAAGATAAGTTTCCAACATAGTTTGATACAGTGCCAAGCTAGATCACGGTCCACAAAAGCAAGGATAGGAATTACTAAGGAAGCACGCCCAAAGGCTTACTCCTCATCCACAATGGGATAGAAGCAACTCTTGCAATAACCATGATACAGTGCCATCTCGCAACATTGGGAAAAATAACCACGAGTACGAGAAGGTACTCACTAGACTTACCCGTCATGAACCCGAAATAAAATGACTCCAAGGAGTATGCAAGGTCAGTATAAGTGGGCGTAACTTGACAACATTTTGCGAAAAAGGCAATTGATCCGTTGTACAATTATGATTCCTTTATCAAGTTAATTATAACTATCCATTTCTAGATTAGCAACTATCACTGTGCCAAACATGAGGAATATCATTTAGAAGCATACAATAGTAACCATAGCGGTATTGTAATTCCATATTCATCCGAACCACCATGTTTCATAATATAGTCACTTTCTGATGTTGGGACTAGCCAAGTTTCTCACTATCCGGAGAGACGGCGATTCGAATCGATTTCAACCAAATGAAAATTATTCCTAACACAAACCCGGATCTACCAACCACGATAGTCTTAGGTCACCTTTGGTACAACTCAGTACACATTTCGCGGGTTAGTCACAACAAGCAATCTGGAACACCAGATGCCGGGATGCTCGAGCCAAACCGCCCTTGGGCTCGGTCGATCGTTCCCGGAAGGCGCGCTGTGAAACGATTCCGGCTGAGTTGAATTACTCGCTTCAGCGGTCGGAACGAATTATCCGGCCAGCTAAGTGAGAGGCATGCGTTCAATCTTGTCAGAAGCGCCAACAACGGTACGGTCCTTAATCGACACAGACGGGGATAAGTCCACACCCAAGACCTCCATGCCTTGTTGCTTCCCTATCGATCTCCCGTCCGGGTCTCAATTTACTTTTACCTCATGGTTCATTTCCACGATAGCGAGATATAGCCAACCGTGCTCCGGTATCCACCTATATCTCGCAGGTGACAGGACATCACCCGACTTCTACCGGTCTAAGCATGGCTAAGCATATATATACTCGATCCTGGACCTATACCGGTTAAAGGTGTAATATCTGGACAAGGAATGTACATGCATCAAGTGGTTTCATTCAACTCTTATAACCTAATGCATCAATCATAAATACGTAAGTAAACATTTGTAAATTACTGGGAGACTTATAATGCTCCGGGCTTGCCTCATGAAAAGAAGTAGGACGGTGGTCGGGGCACTCAGGAAGCTCTTGAGGTTCTGCTCCACGCCTTCGGTCTGCTGCGGCTTGCGGATCCTCCTGCGGGTTCCTTCCTCGCTTCTTCAATTCCAACAACGTGATCTCTTCCTCCGATCCTAGATGCATGAGTATGGTATAAGTATTACGAATGCATATATGTTAACAAGTGCATCACGTTGTTTGAGTAGGTGCATATCTCTTCTCGTTTACTACTTAACTACTTCTACAAAGCATCGACTATGCCACAAACAATAGCTACTTGTTTCGCTCATAACTGGAGTTCTACAAATCCAAATCTAGTGATCTAGGACTTTCTGGAAAGCTTATCCAATTCTCTACAACTTTGTTATTAACCATTTTACAGTACACATCAGTTTCAATATGCAAATCCTCACACTCTAGAATCAGTCCGAAATGACTTAACATGCAACATAAAGTAAGAATACTTCTACTTCAGGTAATCATTCAAAATTTGACAACCTAGAACCTACCAATAGTTTAAGCATACCAAATACAGTTAAGATGATATAATGGTAAAGCCCAAACTATTTATTAAATTGCCTTTATTATTTTATTTAGATATCTAGGTTAAATAATAAATATATATCAGATGTGCTTAATAAATTCTCAAAAATTTACAGAGCTTTACTAATGCTATCAAGAGACTACTGTAAAAATTTCATGTCATCTTACCAAGTAGAACATTCTATACAAAATGACAAGGCAGCAAGGCTTGAATTAGCATAAATGGAAAATCCTATTGAAAAGTGTCAAACAACAGATTTTATATTTTCTTAGCATCCATATGGTACTAGTATCACCTCCACAAATTTCATGAATTTTGGACTCATACTTAATTTATGAAAATTCATGCAAGGATTAACTAGTCATAAAAGAAAAATCTATAACTTTAAATCTACCCATGCACTGGTCCTCAAATTTTTACCAGGGCTCACATATGCTAAGATTAGTTCACCACAAAAATTTCATAATTTTTGGAGCACAGGAACTCTAGATATAAAATAAACAAATTTGAATGCATTCAAAAGCACATTTGAAATCCCTATTTAAATCTCCAGGAATTTCTACTATTGGAACCAAGAACATATTTTGCTTAAATACTAGACTTCCTAAGGAACACAACCGTATTTATTTCAAAATTTTAGGAGCTACCAAACTGAAGATACAAAAATAACAAAACACACTTGAATCTGGAATTTTTGAACTAGCTTTCAAAAGCTAGTCATTGACCGGTGGGGACCTCTGGCGTCGATTGGACCCACACGTCATCGAGGCGGAAACAGCAGGCCGGCGGCGCTAACCTCACGGACGTGGCGAGCTCGTCGACGGCGAGGTTGCTTGCTTGGCGGTGAGGTCTTCACGACGTGATCTCGTGACCTAAGCGCATCTATTGAGCCACTTGGCCGCCCCTATCGTCGGCCAGTAAGGGCGGCGGCGGCGGCAATAAGCGGAGCGGCAAGCGGCGGGGCGGCGGCGTCGATATGCCGGCGACGACCTCGGCGGCTCAACCTAAGGTTCGGACGAGCACCGGGTACTACTGGCGGACCTAAGCGCATCGGCTATCATCATGGAAAGGTAGACTACGACGGCGTGGCCCACGATGACGGACCACGGCGGCGAGCTCCGGCAAAAAGCGTGTCTTGGCTCTTGCGCTTACCGAGCTTGAACAATGGGCAATGGGGAGCGTCGGGAGTTCTTTGGGGTGTCGGTGGTGCTATTGCGGTGGTGCTTGAGTGGCGGTAGCGAAGTGTCTTGCTGCTATGGCGACGGTGGAGCTCACGGGGCTTCTCGGCGCGCTTATGGAGCTCGCGACTGCCAGATGGCGAAGGAGGAGGGAAATGAAATATCGAAAGCTATTTGCTGGGCGTTGCGGCCGGTCTTTGGCGTGAAGAAGGCGCATTCGGCTGGCTTGGCGCCTTTAGGCGGCGCCGCCGGCGCGACAGCGCCGCGCATTCAGCGCCACGCTGGCGACCACGGCTGAACCGGTCGACCATTGAATCAGCCGATTCGGTTTAAATCGAACGTGATGGCCGAGCTGGACGACGAGATTTGCTTGCTGATTTTCCCGCTAATCCGTCGCTCCAAAGCATAAGACGTCTAAACGAAATCTATAACCCTATGTACCAGCTTCAATTGTTGTTCAATCACCTCGTGCTAAATCGCAACCTGAACAGACGGAGTAATCTCGTGCCCAACCTTGGTACATCGATCGGCCGATTGATTAAATACTTGAAAAATTTGTTAAGTGTTGAAAATCTGGATTTTGCTTTGGTTTTTGTGGGACCCATTCAAGCATGTTAGAAGCTAAATCAGTCAAAGACCCAAAAATCAAAGTTGTTCCTTATGTTAAACACTACAACTTTGCTTTAGTGAACTCCTCCATGCAAGGTCTCTAACACCTAGTTCAACTTTAGTCAAACATGTTACTTTGAAATCATGATACATATTCAAACCATGGCTAAATGACCAAACTAGCCTTAGCACTAAATACCAAAGTTGTTCCTAATGATATCCTAAGCATGTTTAAACAATTTGCCAGGTCATTTAAGCATTTCATGTAGTAGTCACTCATATAGCTATTGAAAGTAATCACATGAAATATCACTTAAGTGCTTGATCATGAAATGTGGCCTTCATGAACAATGTTTCTTTTGTTAACCTAAGTGTAGCTAAAGTGTTATAGTGACCAACATTACACACTAACATTTATTTGCACATGATCATATGCATATGTTCCAAGAAATACGAGATAACAAGCAATGATGCAGATGTTTCGATCGAATGTTTCAATTGTCAATGATGATTTATGAATGCTTGATGCTCATGCTTATGTTATGCAAGTCAAGTTATGCAAGGCTAACACCCGAGGTGTTACAATGCTCGCTCGCGCTCAACCTCAAATTATGTATTTGATTGTACCATATTAAATACGAGATTTTTTTATAGACATACCCTGGATTCAAATCCTAGGTCTACCACTGCTCATGTCGACGCCGGCCGACGTTGTTACCAAGCTCCCCTTCTTCGCACTGGCATCCATCTCTCTCCTTACTGGCGGCGCTACCTCTGACTTGATGGAGGAGGCGATATAATTTGAGCTCGAGCAACACATCTCCCACGATAGAGTAGATGGATCCCCAAACAGTACCGTTTTGGGCAAATCGGGTCTGTTCGGCTGCCAGTTTTTTTTTTGACAGCAACTGCTGCGGGTGGTTTTGTATACCACAACATACTATTGCTACAGTAAAAAAAAATCTGCAGCTGCATGGCTGTTATGGTTGAAATAAGCTGGCCTAAACAATTACTTGTAACACTAATTAATTAGGGCTTCCGCTTGCAGCCTGCTGGGAGAGCGAATAAGCTGATAAAGATGGTAATAATATAAATTAAAAAAACGAAGGTCCCTTGGCGCACAATCAACCGCGACAGGCTGCCTACGATAATATGGAGATATCGGTAGCGATTGACAGGGGAGCCCCACGTGCCTTTTCTCGAGTGTCGGAGGACAGCGACTGTTGTTGGGCTGGACCCACGTGATAGTCACTCCACGTATATGCATGCACAAGACGCTCTCTTTCTAACTCTCTGTGCTGATTAACATCATCCACTAATCAGCTCAATTCCGTTCTCTGATAGCCATAGGACCAGGAGAACTGGGCAGCTGGCGACCAGTGCGCCACAGGCCCACAGCCACGGGCACAGGAAACACACGAAGCTCCCGCGGGCCGCCCTCCTCGTGCTGTCACGCGCGACGGCAGGCTCGCAACCAGCGGCGGCGATCGATCGCCTTCGCCTGCCTGCGGCTGCAGAAAGTTTGGTAGCGCAGCGCGCATCCCAAGGCCGTCAGCTCGCCGCTGCATCCAGGCACCCACAGTCCACTCGGGGCGCATGCATGCCGCCCGGCCCCGCTGAAACGTGGGCGCAATCATAGAACCGGCAGTGTCAGCGTCCGCCAGCCTTTCCCGAGAGCGTCGAGCCGTCGACCAGCTTTTGCCGAGACCGTTGGCTGGAGCAGCCATCGGCCGGCATGAGGAGAGGACGTGCGCGGACCACGCAGCGGAGCGTAGGAGTAGCTGCGGAGCACGGGTGGGAGACGATCGAATTCGAAGCACACATCCATCCGGCCATCCCGAAGCCGAACTGCCGAAGAAGAGCGGAACTGCGGTCTGCGGAAGAGGCGAGCGGCGAGCCGAGTGGGGGCGGGGCGCAAGATGGCGCTCTGCACATGCCGGTGTCGCCACACTTTTCAGTGCTAGGAGACAACCGGAATATTGTCCAACCATGGCTTGTGCCCAAGGACCATGCCATGCATGCCCCCGCGGGCCAGCGCGCGAATGTGCGCCGCGTCCTCTCCTCGCCCCGGATCGGCACGGCAGCGCATTTACGCCCAGCCGCACTGTGCAGCGCCCGGGCTCCCTTTCTTCATCGCCTCTGCTCTGCTTGCTGGGTGTTTGTGTTTCTTTGGTCACCACTAACCACCCGGCCCTTGCTATTGACTGCGATGCGGTGCGCGGGCGGCGCATTGGTGGCCAGTGTTAAATCTGCGTGACATCGGACTCTAGTTGCCAGGACGAGCAAGTACGCCGCGGGCGGCGCGGCGATGGAAGGGAAGCGCCATCACTTTCGTTACGTTCTGTTCGGTTACCCGAGATCTACCGCGGCGGACTCTGAACCCTCTGGTACCTGCCTGACTGCCTGCTGCCGTCCGGCAGTCCCGACTCACCTAAAGAAAGCGCCGTTGCTTTCTGCTCCTCTACCGCGGCCGGCAGGCGGCAGGGACCGTCCGTCCCGGCAACTCGTGCTGTCGCAGTCACAAAGTCATCACAACCACCGCGGCCGGCCCGCCGGCACGCCAGTGTCACCCGCTCTCCCTCCCGGTGCCCGGACAATTGGACAATCCAAGCCGCGCGTGACCGATTCTTCCTTCCGTCCTGGGCTTCGGCCGGTTAGAGGTCCCGCCCGCTCCTTTGGGCCAAGCTCCCCCCATCTGTTCAGGCCTTCGGGGTCGCTTCAAGTCCACCGTCGGTTGGACGTTCAGCAGCTCCGCTTTGAATAGATCTGAGGGACTGGGCCGCCTGCCGCAGGAATCAGCCCATTTCCTGATACGGCGCCCTTTTCAGTTCCCGGGCTCATGTCCGCGCTTTTCAACTCAGAGCCACAACGCCGTCATGGCTGCTGCAGAACGTAGAAGAGGCTTTTTGCTCAAAAAAAAAAAAACTTAGAAGAGGCTTTGAAGCTGCGATGCCTGCCAGAGGAGGCTCGGCTTTAGGCCCAACTAAACCAAGAACACATCGTGATTGTGCAGCTGCAGCAGAGTGCCAGAGTAAGATAACTACAAACAGTTATTAAATTTTACTTTTCATTTTCTTCAGAGGCTACCTTTACTACAACCGCACCATGTTGTGCTGCTTATTGGTTCCAACTACACAATCGTCTATTCAACCACACTGCCCCGTCAGCCGTTAATATTTCTTTGTACAACAAAAATGGATATGGCTCTGTCGTCTTCGGGGAATCTACAACACACGCCTGAAGCAGCGAGGCACAGTAGCTAAAATTTTGCTGTAAGCTGGGATCACCAAAGTTCATGACGTTTTCAGTTAACAATGGAATCGTCAGCAGCAATTGTCCACTTCCCAGACTGGCAGCAGAGGCCCATCAGAAGCTAATGACATGCTCCCCCCTCACTTGTCCACCTTTCTACCTGTGACCATACAATCAAACAAACATTCACACATGATTAATGGATCAAGCAGGAGAAATGGAAAAGGGAAGAAAGGTATATACTAATTCCGAAACACAGTTACCTCTCCTGAACCATGATGTTCGAACAACTTGCCGGATATGGCGCTCGTTCTTCTGTAACAGTTCATCGACCTTGTGCGACTGGGACAACAAAGGGCCAGAGAATTCAACCTTCTCTTCTTGACCATGATCGCCCTGGAGTTTTGAATCGCACATTAGTAACAACTTTGATATAAAAGTAGAAACTCGTATCAAGTAAATGATGGACTCATCAACGCACCTTGAAGCTATTCTTTGATGAGAGAGTACCCCCAAGAAACATGGCGTTTGAGAAGTTCTGAGAGTGGTAAGTGTCGCAAGAATCAAATGAATCTGGACGCTCTAGCTGTGACCACTTCTTCAGTACTGCACGCTTTGCTGCATCATGAGGCTCCCGGTCTCGGACTTTGGAATTGACGCGTGATATTGATACGTGTATGTCTCTGCTAGGCAGCTCCCTAAGGCCAACATTCTCTTTAGCTTGGGTCTTACAGTCCTGATCGGCCAAAGCGGGGAACTGGCTTCTTGAGCTAGATCTGGTCCGTGATCTAGCAAAAGAACGATCCTCCTGTGGTCTTTTGGCCCATGCAAACCCACTAGATGAAGAAACACTCAATGGCCCGGAGAAAGGTATTTCCTCTCGTGATTCATTCTTAACATGACGAGCACTCTCTTTAACTTGAGCCGCTGACACTGGTTGTATGTCCGCAAATAGCCTAGCATCACCATTCAGTTTTGTACGATCCTGTACTGTACCATCTTTGTTTGCATTCACATTAGTTTTGGATTCCTGAAAGACGGAAGACAAGCATAAGACATTTGGTGAGTATTCTTATCATCAACTCAAGTATCACATAGCTTGGCCAAATTTCTCTGTTGATAACATTCAGTGAAGGTATCCAGCCATTATTAAAAAAATGATACCTCTGTGCTACTTATTATCTGCTTAGGGACTGCAATAGGTTCTCTTGCTGCTCTGCTGAGCCTTGAATACTTCTTGGATGCTTCTGTCCCGTGCCCTCTGCTACTAGCTTTTCTTCTGAAAAAAAAAGAAAAAGATAGAAATTAATGTCGTTGTTATTCACTATGGCAGTTGCCGGACAAAAAAAAAATCAACTTCCAGTCATTAAATTGTGTACTGGTAACAGTTTAAAGCCTTAAGCAGTGCTGGGAGCTGCTCGGCAAAAGGTGAGTTTTTTCAAATTGTGAAACACATGTTCAGAAGCAAGAATAAATGACAGAACCTAAGTTTCTGGCTTCCTTTTCTGCAATAAAATGATTCCAAATTTAAAAATTCCCACCTGAGTGCATCCTCTCGTAACTTTGCATCCATCTCCTTGTTGGGCGCATACTTAGGCAAGCTCGAAGGTTCACACGCATAAGGTTTTGTCCTGAAAAACTGCACAAAAAAGGGGAATATATCACACATTATCATGACAGGTGCGATTCATAATTTACACTATGGACAAAGAGGACTAATTTTGGCAGTGCTAAACCAAATGATTTCTTGCCCCATGTTAATACCATGTAAAAAATCGGAAGCGCCAAGCTAAATATAAGTTGCACTAACACTAATATTTTGCACTGCCCTTGAAGATTTAGCTTATGATAATACAATCCGGGCGATCTACAATATCCTGATGGCTTGAATATCTGTTCATGTGCTTGATTTTTTTTTCAAACTATGAGTGAATAATTATTTCAATGATGCATAACAGAAGAAAGGGCGGCAGAAGAACAGAATCAGCAAATTTTTACAAACTAACAACTTAAATATCCCAATTTCCAAAGGTCCAACATACTACTCCCTCCATCCCAAATTATTAGTCGTTCTGGCTTTTCTAGATACATGACTTTTATTACGTATCTAACCTATATCTAGACGCATAGCGAAAACAATGTACCTACAAAAGCCAAAACGACTAATAATTTGGAACAGAGGAGTATTTTTTTCCCCAAACCTCCCCATCCAATACAAAATGGGATTAATGGATATCACATGATGCAATCTTACCTCAGAAGAAAGAGCACCTGATGCAGTACCACGCTTGTAGGGCTCCACCGACAGAAGGGTTTCTAGTAAACTCAATGCATTTTCTGGTAGCCCTTTAAAAACATCTCGTAGGGCACTAGTATATGGATGATGTGGTTTAAATATTGTTGCATGAGGCAACTTCGACTTCTTCCAATAATCATCAGCTGGTGAACCACATAGCTTAAAAATCTTGTGTAGTTGTTCCACCTGAAAAAATGAAAGGGATTCTATATCATATTACATACATCAAGCAAATCAGAATTTTGACCTTCTGGCAGACTAAAGTGGGAAAGTTCAAAAAGAAAATAGAAGAAAATGAGACATGTGCTTCTAGTGAATTGGGATTGGAGGAACACAGCATCTAAACAGTTTGTTAACCAGAACCCCAAAAGATATGAAGAATCAGGCAGATCAGCAGATGCACCGCAATTAACTATTAATTGATGTAACCAAATAGTTACCTCGGTTCTTCCCTGCAGGATAGGTTTCCCACGATACATCTCGGCAAATACACACCCAACACTCCACAGATCAACAGCTGCATCATAGTGAGTTGAACCAAGTAGCAGTTCAGGTGGTCGGTACCACAGAGTAACAACACGGCTGGTCAGAGGATGGTTTTTGCTGGGATCAAAGAAATTTGCAAGACCAAAATCAGCTATCTTTAGAACCCCCTCGTTATTCACGAGGAGATTAGCACCCTTGATATCACGATGAACCACACGTCGCGAATGGCAATGCTCCAGTCCTGACAGTAACTGGTTCATGTAGCACTTGAGCTGCAGTAGGTGACAATCAGAGGAAAAAGTCAGGCCGACAGTGTAAATTCAAAGCTAAATTGAATGAAGGCAGCGAATGTAGTTGAACATACCTGTGCTTCAGTGAATTTAATGTCCGGGGAGGAGCAAAGTCCAGCAAGATCATGCTCCATGTATTCAAATACTAGATAAAGGCTGCATGATAACCGGGAAGTAATCAAGCCTTCCAGTTTCATGACATTTGGATGATCAAGTCTTCTCAATATTTGTATCTCCCTTGCCATGAATCTAACACTCTCTGGCTCAAAATTGTCAAATCGAACCTTCTTCAAGGCAACGATCTTTCCAGTCTCAAGGTCCCTTGCCCTGAATACACTGCTGTATGTGCCTTGCCCAACCTACATATAGGGTGCAACAAAGAAACAAGTCTGGGTCACGCAGCAAACATATGTGCAGTAATGCACGGGCTTCATTACCCTTGTTGCAGACATAAAACTAGCACAATAGCAGTACTACTTTGCTTCATTACCATTCTTAATAAAAAAATCAACTTTTCCTTTTGAGTATGATGACAGACAAGAAACAGTAAGAGATCAAATTCCCGATCAGCAGCGCATACCAACAACGGAGACGGCTAAAACATGTGATGCCTCATAGAAGGAAACACCAGATCACCCAAGTCACCTCCTTTACCTTCACAACAGGTGGCTGTTATACTAGTTTATTCTTCATGTCATAATCCATCACCCAACAGAGTATTACTACTAACTAACGCGTGATAAAGGATACCAGAAAGATACCAACCAGTTAGACCAAATTACAGTCCCAACAACCACCATCCTTCTAAAATTCCACATGCAAGCAAAATTTTGTCATGGAAAATGACCCACGAGCTATTGAATTGAACCAGTCACGAAATCTGAACCGAAATGAATCACCTAGGAAACCTCAGCCGAAAGCTCCACAGTACCTTCTCCAGCTTCTCGAAGGAGTCGGCCTTGAGCGGGATCCACCCCTGGATGGCCTCCCCGGCGACGGCGCTGAGCCACGGCGGCCACCCGGCAGCCACCTGCTCACCCTCAAGGCTCTTCCGCAGGCTCCGCAGCCGGAAGCTCCGGGACGCGGCCGGCACGGCGACGACGGCCTTCCCTGGCTCCTCCGCTTCGTCCTTGACCTTCTCCGACCTCCTCGCCGAGGACGACGAGCTGCGCAGCGAAGACACGGGCACCGGCAACGGCACCGGAGCAGCAGACTCCTGTGCGCGCGGCTGGCTCCGGTCCCTGAGCCCGCCGGACGAGTCGGCCGCCGGCGTCACCGAGACGGCGTTCTTGGACGCGACGCAGCCCATGGCAGCGGCGGCGCACTACGAGCACCACCAAGCGCCACCAACCATACGCCGAGGTCGCGCACGGACACGGACCAAGATCGGCGCGTGATCTTCACGAGTCGGCTCCTTCTCCGCTCCCGAGGTCCTTCTCCCTCACACCGGCATTGGGCTGAGAGCCGGCCGCGGTGTTAAGAATCAAGAACAGAAAGCTTGACTGACCCCTTCCGCCCGCCAACCACAGGCGTCACGGGTCGAACACGGCACAAGTCAAGAACACGCCGGGAGGCCCGGGTGGGATTGACCTGGAAGACTAATCAATGATTCGATTAAGACGCGACGCGAACCATCACGAAAAAAAAAGCAGGGCGAGACTTTGTTGACACCACTGACCGCACTCCCCCGTCGACGGAGACCACGACGGCGACGCTTCCCCGTGATCGCGAGGCGTGGTCGGGCGTGGCGGAGAGGCAGGCAGGGGTTATCGAGCGGGCGGACGCACGGAGCACCCGTTGCGCCGAGGGGAAAAGGCACGGCCTTTCCGCGACCGCGGCCGCTGCGCGGGGACGGATCACGAAACCGCCAGAATTACCGGCTGCGAAGGCGAAGCCCAGCCCAGAACTTGGGCAAGGATGACGGCGCGGCAGCCAAGAACGGCGAAACCGCCCTGCCGCGCCACCGGAACTGAAAAAAAGGAAGGCGCCGAAATTGGCCGGAGAAACGGCAGCAAGTGGGAGAACTCGATCAGGGGGAAGGGGAGGGGAGTGGGGCGAGCTCGCAGTCGCAGGTGGGGTGGGGAATCGAGCGCGGGGCTTAAAAGGTCCACGCCACGGGCCGCGGGCGCGGGAGTGATGAGATTTTCCGCGCACGCTTCTCTTTTGGGAGGAGTCGCCGCTGCGCCTTTGATGAGCGCAAGTGCCTTTGCGCAGCGCAGGGGAGAGGCCGGGAGCGGGAGGGGACTCGGCAAGGCAAGGCGCCGCGCCCCTGCTGTTCTTGTAGCGAGATTAACGGGGGCGTAGGACCCCTTCCTTGCCAGCTTTTGGCTGTGTTCGGCTGGTAAAGATGGGCCGGCTGGATCACTTTTTTTCCAGCCGAACACGCTCTTTGATTTTATACGGAACTTTTCAGGTTGGTCCCCTGGAATTTCCAGGTATTCGGGCGTACTGAATTCGCGTTGCACTGCACCGGTAATAACCCCGTACCTGTACCTCCAAGTGGGTACTGTGCGGTACGTAGCGGTTCCCGGACGGCCACACAGGCACCATACGGACTGGGCCCGGTCCGTTGGAATGCCAGCCTCTCCCGCACACGATTTCCGTTGAAACCAAACCGTTTCTCGTTTCATGTCAAAATTGCTACTACTACCACGTAGGACGTACGGAGTACGTTACGAACTAGTACCACGACCGGCCGCTGAAACCGAAGAGGATGGCGCGCCGCTTAAATTAGTGGGGGAGAAAACAGCACCAGTCACAGCTTAGCCGTCGTAAAGATGTGGCCCTTCCAAAAGCGTACCACCAGCACGGCAGATCAAAGCCGCCCCTGCCGGTCGAGGGCCGCCGGGACAGCGCGAGTTAGCCAGCTCACTTCGCGTCTCGAGCACGCCCCGTGGCCCGTGCTCCTCGCTCCGTTTTCCCCTGTTTTCCCGATCCCCACACCGGGAACGCCCTGGTTCACGGTCCCCGCCGCCGTCGCTTTCCTCGTTTCTCCTCTGCTTTCTCCGCGGCGTGGCAAAAGAAGAGGGCGAGGAGAGCCAGGTGGCCGGGTGCTGCCTCTCCTCGGCCGACGGATCCTACGCCCTGTTCGCTCCACTCATAGGCGGTATTTTTTCAGCTAACAAATAATATTTTTTTAACAACAAATCAGTCAACGATATTTTCAGTCATGGCTTATCAGCCTTAACATGGCACTAGTCCGCGTCTCCGTCCCCCACGCCGGCCCCGCCTGCCTGGGCGCCGCGGTGGTGTGAAGGGGACTGGACGCGCCGACGAGCCACGCGCAGGCCCGGCCCTGGGGGGTTTGAGCTAGGCCGCCGCACTGGGCCCTCAAGGCCAGGGGGGCCAACCCCAAATAGGTAAGTAGTAGTAGTATTTGGCCTATAGGAACAGGGGGAAGGAGAACCATGCGTACGACTGTACGAGATAGGACTCCGCGTTGCCTTCCACGTCCGCGACTCCCGTCCCGTGCCCTTCCGCCGCGCGGCCGCTACTCTGTTCCTGCGCGAGTGCCGAGTGAGCGACTCCCGTGCGCGGTGCGTCTTGGCGATCTTCGCGAATCGCGACTCCGGGCGAGGGCGAGCGGCCGGCGGCACTCTGTCTGTTCCTGCTGGTTTTCATATACGGAGCCACGGAGGTAAGAAACTAGCCCTTGCCCTAAGCGGCCAAGCCCCCTTAATCACCCCAATCTTTATTCTTTATACTTCTTTAGATTTCAGGTTTAGGAATCCCATATGGTGTAGCAATCATGTTGAATTTAGTATGGCATGTTTTTTTTAATTGCTTACTACTTGTCTGAATATACAGTGAAGTCATGTTGCCAAAAAAACATTCATCTCGAAGTGAGAAAAGAAAAAAGAAGAGAAAGATAGAGGCCTTGAAAGAATCACAAAAGGGATCTATTCATAAATTTTTTAAGAGCAATACAAGCACTATAAGAAATTCAGATGAATGGGCAATAGTTGCTGTGGAGGATCAAACTGCGCAACAAGATGATCAAAGCCGTATAGAAGATAATGTTGGCATCGACACGGATGATAATAATGTGAGTGACCATGAGCCCATATTTAATTCTCGTACGACGGAATCTACTCATGTTGATGAAGAACCAGTTTTTACTATTGATATGTATGATCCAGTAAATTGGGACAATCTTGATAACAAAGCAAGGGGCATATTAGTGGAGAAGGGGCCTATTAGAGAAGAAAATATTGTGTTTCCAATGGATGCCAGATCAAGACGTTTTGCATACACTCATTATTTTAGAAAAATGGGCAATGGCGAGGTACGTGATAGGAAATGGTTGGTCTATTCAAAAAGTGTTGACAAAGTGTTTTGCTTTTGTTGTAAGTTGTTTGGTTCTAGTAACCGCAAGAGTTCATTGGGGCATGATGGCTTTAGAGATTGGAGCCATGTTAGTGAAAGACTAAAAGAGCATGAAGTTAGCGTGGATCATATGACCAACATGAACTCTTGGAATGAATTGAGAGTTAGATTAAGCAAACATGAAACAATTGACAAGGAGTTGCAACATCAAATCACAAAGGAGAAATAACACATAAGGCTAGTTCTACTAAGAATTATTGCCATTGTAAAGTTTCTTGGTAAACGCAGTTTAGCTTTTAGAGGATCTAGTGAGCAACTTTACAATGATGTGAATGGTAATTTCTTATCTTGTTGTGAGATGGTTGCTGAATTTAACTTGGTAATGCAAGACCACCTTAGACGCATTCAAAACAAAGAGCTACAATATCATTATCTTAGTCATAAAATTTAGAATGAGTTGATTTCACTTATGGCTTCTAGAATTACAAGCTCCATCATAAAGATTGTTAAAGAGGCCAAATATTTCTCAGTTATTCTTGATTATACCCCAGATGTGAGTCACCAAGAACGAATGAGCTTGTTGGTTCGATGTGTTGATATGTCTGATGAGAAAATAAAAATTGGGGAGTACTTTCTTGTTTTCTTGAAGGTGGATGACACATCTGGTGAGGGGCTTTTCAATGTATTAGTTGACTCCATCAAATCATTTGGCCTTAATGTTGATGATATTAGAGGTCAAGGTTATGACAATGGCTCTAATATGAAAGGAAAACATAAGGGGTACAAAGTCGTTTGCGTGAAATAAATCGAAGGGCTTTGTATATGCCATGTGCATGCCACAGTCTTAATCTCACTCTTTGTGATATGGCTAAATCATGCAGTAAAGCTATTTCATTCTTTGGAATTGTGCAGAGGATATATGTATTATTTTCAGGTTCTACCAAAAGATGGAATGTTTTGCTTGAACATGTTCCAGATTTGACCGTGAAATCATTAAGCAATACTCCTTGGGAGAGTCGCATCAAAAGTGTCCGAGCAATTAGATATCAAGCTCCTCAGCTAAGGTCAGCTTTGTTGTGGCTAAGTGAGGATGGATATACTGAACCAAAGGATAGAAGTGATGCAAAAAATTTATATGACGTGCTTGGCAGCTTTGAGTTCATACTTGGGCTCCGTTCGGCTGGCAGAATCTTGGTTGAAACTGGCTAGTTGTGTGTGAGAGAAATATTGTTTGGCTGAATGGATGAACAGTGTTTTGTGAGAGCAACCAGCCGGCTGGTCTGGTTTTAGCGAACGGCGCCTTGGTATGGTTATTTGGCATGACATTTTATACTCTGTAAATATTGTCAGTAAGAGGTTGCAATCACCATCCATGTGCGTTGATTCTACCTTGCAGCATATAGAAGGTATGGTGAATTATTTTCAGAACTACATAAATACTGGGTTTGCTGATAGTGTGGTTGCTGCCACAGAAATAGCACTTGAAATGGGAGTAGAGGCATCATTTCTAGTAAAGCGTCGTTCTGTTAGGAATAAACAATTTGATGAAACTGAATGCAATGAAGCTATCTTGCAAGTTGAGAAGGATTTTGAAACTTTTTATTTTTTGGTTATGGTTGATATGGCAATTAGTTCATTGGAAAGCAAATTTAAAGAACTACAGTCATTCAATGAAAAATTCGGATTTCTAATGAGTTCAACGTCCTTGAAGGCAATGGATGGTGCTGATCTAAAAGACCATTGCATTAAATTTACAAAAACTTTCTCTTCAGATGGTTCATCGGATGTTGATGTAAATGACATGATTTTTGAGTTAGCTGTTATGCAGTCTACTCTGCCAGATAAGCCAATATCTGCTATGGAGATTTTTGAGTTTGTCACATAAGCGGATTGTTATCCTAATATTTCTATTGCTTATCGGATCATATTCACTATGCCTGTGATTGTGGCCTCAGCTGAAAGAACATTTTCAAAGCTGAAATTATTGAAGAATTATTTGAGGTCTGTGATGTCCAAGAAATATTAAATGGTTTGGCAACTTTATGCATCGAGAAGAAATTATTAGATGAAATTGATATTGAGGCCATCATCAATGACTTCGCAGCAGCAAATGTTAGAAGAAAATTTTAAAGTAATATAAAATGTATAACTTTTTTGTTGTTTCATAAGAATTTTTTTATACACTACATTTATTAAAATTATCATTATATTATTAGACTTGTATTAAGGGGCCCACGGGCCGGGGCTGGCCACGCGGGACGCGAGCGAGGGAGACGGGTGCCTGCCTGGCCGCGCCCGTGCCGTGTAAACGGCGGCAAGCTAGTCAAACCAAGCTCGGCGTGTCCGCGACGCTGCGCTGCTGGGTGCTGGCTGCTGGACTGCACACGCGGACCGGACGCGCTCGGTCGGGCGGGCGGTCCACGGCGGGGTACAGATACAGTTGCGCGCTCACCGATTTCAGCGTGGAAAAACCGCGCGTCATGCGCAGCGCTTTGTCCCCGTGCGCCTGCCCAAGCCGCAAGTGCCAGTGCCACCCATGCGGCGATGCTGCCTGCGCACGCAGTGAAGTGCCAGCCTCGGCGGCGCCAGTTTCTGCTGCCTTTGTGGGGTTCTTTTGTTGTATCCGGAAATCGTTGACGGCACGCATGCCGGGCGCGTTTGGATTGTTGCCCGAGGAAGCCCGCCCTAATTTTGGTCGTTGACTGTGGACAAGTATGTCATTTGAATAGGAGCCGAGATTTGATTTGCCCTGGTTCCGGTGCTGACGCTGCGTTCATTTTTTTAGCCAAAAATGCACGGTCGATTCATGGGCGGCCAATGTCTCCGCCAATTTTTAGCAAACCGATGATTTGGCACGCCAGAAACCAAGCAAAGAGGCCCAACTGCAGAATTGCGTCTACTGTGTTCAGCCAGAATGACCATTGTCCTGTTCGTTTCGCTGATAAGTTATGGCTGAAAGTAACGTTAGCTGATTTATTATGAGTGAGAGAAAAATACAGTTTGTTAGTTGAAAAAATATGACTCGTAAGTCAAAACAGGGCGCATAACGTTTCTGCACTGCGAACGTGATTGCTGTAAGCCTGTAACATCTTTAGCAGGCAACGGGCTGGTGGCATTGAAGCTCCTATTCTTGTATATTAGCATATCGCCAAATTCCCAACTGCCCCCCTCCAAAAAGGTACTAGTGCACTGAGTAAATTGGACATGATATTTGATGTGGAACTGTCCCACAATTGGCAATCCTGTTTTTAAAATTGACATCTATCCCAAGCTTGGTCAACACAAGAAGATCTCGAAAACAAACAAATTCTTGGCCAGAACTGCATGCGTCAACTAGCTACGAGTATTTCTCATGTTCGTTTACTCGTAAACGATAGTAAATTTTCAGCCGGAAACATTGTTTTTCTCTCACACCAAACCAGCCAGCAGTAAATAATCCACGATACGATACGGCCTCCCAAACAAGCTAATTATAGTGCTGTTTAGTGAAGGTTGGGTTGGGAGCTACTACACCTCACACCCTCATAAAGGCCAAACACCCTAGTTGCTGATCTTATAACATTCAAAGAACAGATGCATCAAAGTCCACGATGCAATCTCGCAGAAGACAAATCTATGCGCAAACGTGCAAACCCATTCCATTTATTTATATATAATATATATAAGTGGACACCCTGTTTTATTTGAACATGAAACTTTCTTCTGAAAGATCGCAATGATCCATTTTAGGAATCTACCTTTTTTAATTGTTGAAGCGGGTCCCATTTACAATTCTTATAGAACCGTATTTTCCAGTCATGTGTTTACTTTTTTGTTAGACCAAAAGAAACGACATGCATGTGTTTAGGCATCAACAATTCCAAAGAGCACTACTAGTCAGCCTGTTCGTTTAGCTGTGGCTTGTCGTAAACGATCGTAAATTTCCAGCCGGAATAGTATTTTTCTCTCACACAAACCAGCCAGTAGTACTTCTTCACGAACCAGCAACGAAACGAACCAGCCAACCGAACAGGCTGAGTATATGCTAGTACTAGTGTACTACTGCTGACAGGTAAAACACGATCACACTAGATTTGTCTGACAGAAAACCACTCGGTTTGGAGGTATTTTTTATCTGTGTTGGTCAGATTCCTAACCAGGGAGGTCAAATTAGGTCACATAGGCTGATAGATGTTGGCCCCGTTCGCTTTGCTGAAAAAATAAACCGAAACACTGTTCCGGTAGATTTATTGTGAGAGAAAAATACTATTCTGACTAAAAAAACAAGCTAAAAAAGATAGATTATAATATAAGAGAAGCGAAGAAGACCTGACATCAGTAGCATCAGGAACTTTTCAAAAGAAGTGGATTTCTGCCGGGCGATAGACTACACTCTACCGCGTGACTGGTTAAGCCAATGTTTATGTTGAATGGTCTGCTAGCTGGTGTGGGCATGTGATGGGCAGACACTACGTGGATTCGGTGTTGACAAACTGGCCAGAAATATGTTTGCGCGCATATATCGATAAAACTAAACCAAGGAATTTATATGACCTGTTTGGCTGGTATTAAAACCGGCTTATTAGCTGTATTTATTATGAGAAAAAATATTATAGATTCTAAAGCTGCTTATATGGTACACTCAAAGTTTATGCCGTGCGTGATTTAAAATTTGGGTGGAATCATCCAGGAGTCTGGAACCGTGCTCTGCCGACAAATGATTGGTTATCCTCTAGTCCTAACAATGTTTTTCCCCCTTAATAGGTACGCAACTACGCATAGAAAAAGGAGGGTTTCCGTCGTGAACGGCTGCACTTTGATATCTGATTCAACTCTAGGGAATGTACACGGTGACCAAACAACACCGTCGAGAGGATGAGAGAGTCCACGAAACAGGACTAGCTCGTAGGACGTGTGGGGGGGGGTCAAGAATTGGATCCGCGTCGCGCGGAATGTTTCTTTATCTCCATCTATCTAGGTTGCGAGACAAGGAGGACGCCGGAAGGAAAGGAGTGGAACAGTGGGAAGGTGGGGGTGCCCCGGGCGAGGTCTGAAACGGATGCGACGGTGGAGTGGTGCCCGTGTCTTCCACCGGGGGCGGAGGCTGGCTGACTCCCGTGCGCGTGCAGTGGGGGACAGTTGGACTCCTCGACACGCCACGCCACGCACATGGAGGCCTTGTTTAGATTGTCTCAAAATTTCAAGTTTTTTCACTCTCTTTCAATCACATCAATTTTTGGACGCATGTATAAAGCATTAAATGTAGGTAAAAAAATAACTAATTACACAGTTTGGTTGTAAATCACGATACGAATCTTTTGAGCCTAATTAGTCTATGACCGGACAAAGTTTGTCAAATACAAACGAAACGTGCTACAGTGTCCAGATTGCAAAAATTTGCAATCTAAACAAGGCCGGAATCTGACTGACCCACTCGTGCTTCCGCGCACAGGCAGGTGCATCTCTACTGTCTTGTCCACGCTCTTTCCTTCTGTTCATACGGGAGAGTGAACGCAAGTGTATATACTGCCGAGACCAAAAGAGAATTGTGAATCTCGTGCACCTGTAGTGTGAACGGAGCTTACTGTAAGTCGTCTTCATACTGCAAATTGCCCCAGTACAGTAGGAGTACGTGTTTGATTCGAGCTTCAGTAGCGTGTCGTCTAGGTAGTAGTACAATCTGGCACGAAATTACATGCGCTAATACAGAGAGCCGCATCTGCCCGAGAATAATCAAAGTCGACTGCAGAAACGATACACAGTTTAAGGCTGTGTTTAGTTGTAGAAATTTGGATTTTGGGGTTACTGTAGCATGTTCGTTTTTTATTTAGTAAATAGTGTTCAAACATGGATTAATTAGGCTCAAAACGTTCGTCTCGTAATTTTCCATCAAACTGTGCAATTAGTTTTTTTTTTCTATATTTAATGCTCCATGCATGAGCCGCAAACATTCGATGTGACAGGTACTATAGCACTTTTTTGAAAGTTGGGGTGCAACTAAACAAGACGTAATTCCACATTCACAATGCATCTCATCATCAGCTGGCCATGGTTATTATTGATCATTCCATGGCCTCTTTTACCCGTCTTTTACCCCTCTGAGCTCCTTTGCAATCTGTACTGGAGTAATAGCAAGAAAGAACAAGAGGGGGCCTTGTGTTTAACTAGCTTGAGCTGTGCCTGCTGCCGCCTGTCTCGTCGAAGCAGTGATGGCGGCACGGCAGAGATAATGCAACATGTCAGTGTTTAGTTTCTTTCCTGATAATGCAACAACCATGCCATAATCGACCAGCTAACTCCGTATAGTTGGAGGACCTATAACACCAGATGCAGGAGTAAGCTAGTGTACTAGTAGTAGTGATTAGACCACTCGTATCGTATTATCCCTCCCATGTCAATCCACTTGCAGGATTCTGTCGCGTAGAGAGCACTCTAAAATGCGAGGCTCTTCCAATCAAAAGGCTTCTCCTAATATGATACCCAATTGCATGGAGAGTACTAGGAATATTACGGTGGATTATGCCGGGATGTGCGTGCTAGGGCGAGACCCTACGGTAGGCGTCGCCGTCGAACTCCCAAGTCTGCCTACCGTACGCACGCGATTAATGTTCTCTGAAACGACTGGAGAATCAGTGAATGTGATGTGGACGGGGTGGCGATGGGGTTGCCGGAGACTTTCGAGAGCAAGGAGCCAGGGAGGCAGGCAGCCTTGAGTGGAGTCAGGCTGGGGAGCAGGCAGCTGGACCCCCTTGCATGCTAGTTCTAGTTGATGTGCTGACTTCCACCTCGTCTCCTGGTTCTCGTCTGGTTTCGGTT
The DNA here is from genome assembly GCA_904845875.1 of Miscanthus lutarioriparius. NCBI lineage: Eukaryota > Viridiplantae > Streptophyta > Magnoliopsida > Poales > Poaceae > Miscanthus > Miscanthus lutarioriparius. The sequence goes on along the minus strand of CAJGYO010000003.1, from coordinate 11,438,618 downwards.
TGGCGCCTCGCCTATCCGTGGTCACGGGTGGCCTGGCCGCCATACTCGGCGGCTTTGTTTGGTCCCTGTAGTAAATGAATTGGGTGTCTGGTCTACGCTGCCATTGCGCGCGTAATTGCAATCTGACTGCCGAGATAGATGCTCAAGACACTTCAGACTTCAAAGTGTAGTAGCATGGTCCAGGAGATGGGTGCTGCGTACAGCGTACGTACGAAGAGCAAGTCCTGCATTGTTTGTTTGGGCTAGCAGGAGATGGATGGTTGCCTTGCAGCTCTCCTAATCCACTACTACTTATTCGGCTAATGGCGTTATGGCACAACCCAACCAGCACACGATTAATGGCTGGGAGCTGGGAGGCTTCAAAAGCCATTACTCGCGGTTCATGGTTTGCCTCTGCTAGAAGCTTTTCATATCATCCACCGGATACACCAGGCATGTTCGCTGGTTGGTTTCTGGGTTGATAAACTCGACTAGTGCTGATTTATTGTGAGAGAAAAATATTGTTGACTGGCTGATAAGCCCTAACTGAAACAACAAGCGAACATGCTGCATAGGGCCTTGTTTAGATTGTAATTTTTTGTAATCTGGATACTGTAGCACGTTTCGTTTGTATTTGACAAACTTTGTCCGATCATGGACTAACTAGGCTCAAAAGATTCGTCTCGTGATTTACAACAAAACTATGAAATTAGTTATTTTTTTATCTATATTTAATGCTTCATGCATACGTCTAAAAATTAATATGATGGAGAGAGAGTGAAAAAACTTAGAATTTTAAGGTAATCTAAACAAGGCATAGTGAGAGACCGAATGGGTGGGTGAGGGCGTGCGTGAGGCTGCTGGACCGCTGGAGACTGGACTTGTCATCCCTGAGTCTTGACAGGTGAAAAATAATCTTTCCTCCTGGATGCAATGCAAGATCGCCTGTCAAGTGCTAATCCAGATCCAGTAAAAGTCTGCCTCTTCGAGCAAAGAAAAAGCGTGCATCCGTTAGCTGATGTGTCATCGGGCCGTAGAATCTCGTACAGCCACAGCAGGAAGCCTCCACCTCACCTGAACCTGCGTACACTGTAGGAGTACTCGAGCTAGCACTGCAGTCGGTTTTCATCCTGAAGCATGCAATGCAAGACGACAGCACAATGTACAGAAGATGCAGCTTCCTGTTCGTGCGGGGCACACGTCGTCGCAACTGCAGAGACAGACTTGCAGCAGTCCGGTGGTTTTCCATCATTTTCCCTGTTGAAATAAAACTTACATGTAACAAGATCTTAATCTTAGCCTAAATATGATCACTAGCTCAAACTTATGCGGAATAAATCTAAGTGACTAACCAGAGTCCGTAGATACCATCTATGCCTCTATGCTTAGTGTAGAAGTTAATGTATATGAAGTACATCTTAGTTTTCACTAGATTTGGGGCTTGATGCTTCTAGTTGGTGAAGAACGCGATGTAGATCTGCAACAGTACCTGGACGTGGGTAGACGGCATGTAACACCCTTGATGTTACACCCTAAATCATTTACTAAGACACGTCATGAGCATCATATTTATGTGTTAGTGCATGTGATGGAGTGCATAGATGAAGCATTACAATTAAAATGCTCAATAAAAGTATTAAACAAAAAGTTACTACATAACTCATACAGTTAACAAGTAGGGTTGTAAACCAATTTTTATTAAAAAAACACTATAGAACACACATGTGACACTTAAATAAAAGTCTGAAATATTAATTTTGTAGATGACAATGAAATACTTGCTGTTCAAAAATAATATTAATAACTAATATTTCTACTGGCCTACAAAATGCAAATTGAAATCGAGTTCAGCTCAAAAACTTAGAAAATTTTTCAAGTTTGTCAACAACTAGATATTGCTATGTTTAGCAAATTATTTTGAGAGATTGAATTAAGAGGTGGTGTAGTCTTATAGCTCGATTTGGTAGTCTCATATACCATTTTAAGTGTAGCTAAGGCCGTTTAGGTTTTGTAGCAACGCTTTAGTCACGGTGGGAGCTTTAAAAACCGTGCACATCACGTCCTCGGCCTGTTTCCCCGAGTGGGCGCGGTCATCGCGCCTTAGGGGCACGACGTCGTCGCGTCGGTGCGTCTTGAGCGTGCCCACGCGCAGTCCGTGCTCGGCTAGCCTTGCCGGTCGTCCGGTCCATCGGGGGCGCTGCGGTGTGGGGCCGCCACCGCTGCTCGCGCGGCCGTGTGGCGCCGCCACTATCCCATGCGCTGCCGCGTTGCTAGCCCGCCGTGCCATTGATGGATGCCGCGCGCACGTGGCCCTGCTTGTTGTCGCCATGCCATTGATGGCACTGCGGTGCGCGGGCCACACAGGTCACAAACGCGTGCGTCTGTCTGCTAGCGCCTGGACATGGGTCTCTACGGTCGTGCCAACCACATGCAGCCAAGGCGCGCACACGTCGAGCCACCGGCCGTACCCCACCGCCCTCTCTCTGTTTCTCATGCCTCTATCGCCGTCGGAGGTTCTGACCGTCGGAACTCCCGACGTCAGGCCAGAACTTCCGGCTATCGGAAGTCCCGACTATGGCTGGAACTCCCGACCCTAGGGTGACTACTCTATTCCTGTTTCTTCACTTCTCGATGTTCGTTCGCATCTCCTTGTTTTATTTCTTAAGTTCCACTTCATGTTCTTCGCAGTCATGGACGGTGGTAGTCCTTCGTGTAATTAGGAGAAGCGTTCCAAAAAGAACCAAGATCGTGCTGCTGTCTCCAAGCCGTCTGGCCGCACCAAGGTGGCATGCAAGCGTGGTGGTGCTGGTGGTTCCCGTGCTGCCCGTCGCCGTGACGATCAAGGGTCGTTGGCTGCTCCTCCTCCTGCTCCTGCCCCTATTAGGGATGTGCCGATGGTTGATGAAGAAGAGGAAGCGCTTGACCGTGCCGGACACACCATTGCTGCTCCACCGACTCACGGTCCGAGGTTTGTCTCTCAGCTTGTTCCGTTCACGGGTGTGTCGCCGATTATGCGGGAGCCCGCCATGGCTCTGAATCCTGCTGGTGGCTGGACTCCTCCCCTACCGGTGGACTATCGTCATTGGGTTAAGGACATCAGGTTCAATAGGGGCAGGAACCTTTATGCTGAGGACGAGAAGGATCTACGACTTGAGTATTGTTTTTGACACCCCTTCCATTATTACTTTTATGATTCCATTCTATATCAGAAGTTTTTGAAGAAGAGGGAGCCACCGGTTCTTCAAATGAAGTGCATTGATGCATACTCTCTTGGCAAGTACAAGGAACTCGAGTTGGAGCAAATGGTTGGGGATATACACTCAATGGGGCTGTCCTACCTGCTAGAGTTTAGGAAGCATTGGAATAACGAGCTAACATGTCAGTTTTATGCTTCTTATCATCGTGAGAGAGACCCTACCGGTGCTGTTGACATTATTCATTGGACCACTGAAGGCAAGCATTATAAGGTGGACTTCATCACTTTCTGTCACCTTCTTGGTTTGAGTCACAGCGACCGCATTGCTACTGAGTTGACTGAGTATGAGGATCTCGCTTTGGAGGAGTACCAACATATGTATCTTGATGGACACACAGCTGATGGACAGACAATGTTTTTAAAGCCCTACTATTATGTTCTGAACAACAACTTGCGACAGATCTTGTATCTGAAGGTCGGTGACTCCACCTACCTTCGTGATGATTCACAGAAGGTGCTTCAGCGTTTTAGCGATGAGCTTCAGAAGTTTTCCATCAGCTGCTATATTTGGAACAAGATACATGATGCTACTGAGGATCCAGTAAAGCATCTTCCCTATACACCGTACATTATGCATGTCATTAAGCAAGTATCCGGCATCCGATTTCCCTATGACACTCAGCAAAAGCTACTAAAGATATCCAACAAGACCTCCATCATTGCTGCTAGAGAACTAAGGGAGAAAGCTGATGCAGCCAAAGCTAGAGGGAAAGGTGCTTCAGGTTCTTTCTCTCGCCATGGTGCTTCAACACCTGCTGCTGCTGCTGCTCACTCTTCTAGTGCCGAGCCCCTCTCTTCGTCCTCCTCTGGAAAGAAGCCCAACAAGTTCAAGTTCCTAATGACATACATGCTTGGACAGTGTTGTGCTAGTGCTCAACGTTAGCACGATATGCAAGAGAGGCTATATCAATTGGAACAACACGCAGGGATTGTCTCTTCTCCTCCACTACTGTTTGTGCCTCCCCGTGATCCGTTGGCTTTATATGATGAGGCCTATGCGGCGTACGAAGATGATGCCACTTCTCGCCCGCATGGCAAGGGGAAGGCGACTGAAGAAGATGAGGAATACATAGAGGAGGAGGATGATGAAGACGACGAAGGTGGTGAGGACGGTGACCAAGATGAGGATGATGACTATGAGGATGAGTAGTTGCTTTTTCATGCGGCCTACTCCTTTTGGCACTTGTTGACAAAGGTGGAGTGTTAGGCTTTGATATCTTGTAATGAGTTAGTTGGTTATTTTGTTTGGAGACTTTTAAAAACCCTTAGCATGTAAGCACTTTGTCGTGTGGTGGCCACTTTGTGATGGACTAATATCTATATATGTTTGTGATGAATGATTGTAGGACAAGTCATGATTATCTATCTAGCTTATTAACTTGTGCTTGTCTCTACTTGTGTTGGTGCATGTATTTTGATGGCCATGTGTTGCTTCAAATTTCTACTTTGAAATCTTGGCCATCGTATTCTTTTATTTGTTGTGTGAAATAACATGTCATATTGCAATTTCTTTTTACGGATATCTATTTGTTCACACACACTTGTTGCACCCCACGGATTACAAAATTTAGGGGGAGCTTTTGTCTTGAGGTATGCAAATCATGTATAGATGATTCTAATTGATATTCATATTGATGCATACATCAAGGGAGAGCACTTCATAAATTTTGAGGTTCAAAAGCTTTAAAATCTTTCATTCTTATAAAAGCCTAAGTTGGTTGTCATCAATTACCAAAAAGGGGGAGATTGAAAGTGCATTTACCCCCTATGTGGGTTTTGGTGTATTGATGACATCCAAATTAGGGACTAATGTGATCTTAATGAGATATGTCGTAGCTATTAGTCCTATAAAAGATTCAAAGAGTTGATAAAGATGAAATGGTATCCCTCAATTCTTGAAGTTGTAAAGGCGGACAAACTCAAAACGCACTCCAAAGATTTTAATTTTGTTTTTGAGTTTAGGATCCACTGCACTATAAAGAGGGATGCAAACTTAGTTGGTCTGAGGAAGATAGAGTGCTCAAGCATAAAAATAAAATAAAAAGAGAGACACTCTAGCACTTCACGAGCACATAGAATAATTTTATGTGACTGTCGGTATCGGAAGTCCCGACGTAAGCCGGAACTCCCGACAGTCTGAAGTCATGACTCTTGCCGGAAGTTCTGGCTCCCAGTCACTTAGCCTACACGGTGACTGTGGATGTCGGAAGTCCCGACCCAAGCCAAGAGTCCCGGCATCGGTGGTTCTGCTGGCCAGCTGTCTGTGGACGTCGGAACTCCCGACCCATGTCGGGAGTCCCGATACCTGTTGCGGGCTGGCTGGGTGTTTAACTGCGCACGTCAGAAGTCTCGACGTACGTCGGAAGTTCCGACCATCGGAAGTCCCGACGTTTGCCGGGAGTTCCGACACTGACCTGCATGCGTGGACTTCTGACTCTGTGAACAGTGTTTTCTGTTAACGTCGGAAGTCCCGAGATCTGCGTCGGAACTTCCGACGTAGATCTGAACGGTTAGATTTTCACATGGAGTATAAATACCCCTCTCTTCACTTTTAACTGTTACATACTCATTCACAGCTAACCCACTTCGTGCTCAACAGCTCTCAAGCAACTAAAACACCCCTCTCCTTCCCCCTTTGCTCTAATCTTCAATTCCCTTCGGGTTTTGAGTGAAAGGAGAGAGGATTAAGTGAGAGCATCACTTTGACAAGCTTGAGCACTTGATTTCTTCGTCAAGCCGGTTGATTTTGCGTCTATTACTCTTGGGGCTTTGCCCCTAGCCGGCTAGGCGTTGCTCAAGAGCTTCCATCTTGTGGAAGAGCCTTGGGAAGTTTGTATTACCCTTTGATTTCTTAGTGGAAAGCTCAAGTGACCTTTGTGATCGCTTTGAGAGAGGCAAGGAGGTGGAAAAGACTCCGACCTTAGTGGTCACCTCAACAATGAGGACGTAGGAGCTCCTTAGTGGGGTTGCCGAACCTCAGGATAAATCCTTATGTCCCGTGTGCTTGTTGTTGTGATTGCTAGAGATTACTTGTATGTGTTTGTCTCTTTGTCTCCCAAATCTCTATTTTAGGGTTTGGATTCGATCAACGGTTTGGAGGCATTACGGCGTCAAAGGAGTGACCCAACATCTTCTCCAAACCACTAGGAAGTGAGGTTGTAAGATTATTTATCCATAAAGTTAAATTTGGCACTGCTTTTGTAGTTCACGTAGGCGTCGGAACTGCTGACGTTTGCGCCGGAACTTCTAACAACGTTGGGAATTTCGACCCAAACGTCAGGACTTCCGATAATGACTGACAGATTTGAACTTAGCATTTGCAGTAAATTTTTAGATACGCCTATTGCACCCCCCTCTAGGCATTGTTAGATCCTTTCACATAGATATACCTATCCTAAGAGTATTACTAGTGCAGGTTCGAGTAGATGTTGTGCTTAGGTCATCGGTAGCGTGAGTAACCTGCCGTTGCTCACAATAGTGGATTATTATTACTCTCATAATAAAATGATGAAAGGAAAAATGGAGATAGGGCAGGGATATGGTATGGGTATTGGTGGGAGTAACAGGTTGTGTCCCGCGGCCAACGGGACTTAGCTTGGTTACACTATTTTCCATGTTCGTGTCGATTAAGGATCGTCCGTTGTTGTGGATGGTAGTTAGGTCATAGACTTATTATCCTGAGCATATACTTGCTTTTGGGAGCGGGAAGGCTCGTTACGCTCTTGTCATGGGTTCCGACTCTTTCTGGACCGATTGATTGGAGGCGGGGAAAGGTGGAGGTCTAAGCACCATGTTGAGATCGGATCTCAAGTGTGGGGGCTTAGAGTTCAAGTTTGAACAGGGACCTGGACCTCGTGACGGGATTGGAATGGGTTAGTCTTGCTTGTGCCTGGGACGCAAGTGGGGCACAAACAAGACCAACCCATTCCACTCCTATCACGGGGTCTAGGTCCTCGTCCAAACTTGGACTCCAAGCCCCCACACTTGAGACCCAGTCTCAGTATGGTGCTTAGAGCTCCACCTTTCCTCGCATCCAATCAGTCGGTCCGAAAAGAGCCGGAACCCGCGACCAGAACGTAACGAGCCTTCCCGCTCCCATAAGCAAGTATGTGATCAAAATAATAAGTATGTGACCTAACTACCATCCATAGCAACGGACGGTCCTTAGTCGACACAGGCGGAACAAGTGCAATCCGAGCCTCGCTCGAAAGCCTAACCAAGACCAGATCCAAAGTACCATTCCGCCCGGTCTCCGATTATCATCCATATGTATTCCATGTGATAGTAATATAATAACAACAATAATATCTTTCCTATCTCTCGTGAGTGACAGGTAATCACTCGTCTTCTACCGGATCCTATAGCATAGCAATCTACACGATCCTGACATACTAGTAGGACTCATAGAATTTATAAGGCAATTTACCATAAACTCATTGGACACATCTAATCCAAGTGCCTTCAACTCATAAGCCATATCAAACAAGCTTTTAACGTGATTACCCAGGCCACTTATCCCATCATAACGGGAATTAAGTAAGCTATCAAAGAGAAAAACCTTTCTAAAGTGTGCTTTAATGGAGTTGTGAAGCTCCTTAGCACTTAACCCCTCGGTATTGTTTTCATTAGAAAGAAATCTCCTCATCATGTTAACTGAGAGCGAGCATCTTATTATCATTTTAGTAACGTTGTTGGATTTCTAACATTTTTCTAATTTTAGGATGTACTCCATCCTCTCAACATAGTACTCATAAATAGGAGAAGCAGCATGTGGTTTTTTCTCATTAAGCGCATAATCAAGGTCCAACTCCTTGAGAATGGCATGCACCTGATTATTCCAAGTAGGAAAATTAATGCAACTTAGGGGTCCTATTTTACTTATATAGTCCGCATAATTTACTGAAAAAATTGAAGCAAAACAATGTTTCAATTAGTAAGCTTTATATAAGATGTACTTAAAGCATGCAATTAAATCAACGATGATCAGAATTAACGACATGCTTAAGAACTTTAATTTGCATCACCGTTGGGTAGAAAACAAAACAAAATCCATCTTAATAACTCATAATTAAAGTCAACATTAGTGAGAAATTAATTATGAGTAATCTCCAATTAAACTTCTCGTTGGTTCCATTTAACCTGAGACAATCTTATTATACAGTGGTGGATATATATGTATATATAAATACTTATAATTGAATGCAAACTTAAGCAAAACTTAATCTTACGGCATAAAATGCTAGTGAAAACATAAATTAATACCGGAACTGAAGCTGAAACTGAGACTTAGAACTTATTCAAAAAGTGCATAAAAAATTAACCAAGTAAATTTCACTGAAGAAAAATTTCGTAAACTTAAATATTCTCAGCAATATATTCCCAAAACATACTTAAATTTAACTTAAAAATTATCATAAAAGGGCATAATTAAATCTTATTTGAGATGGGAATATATAGCAACAAACTTAATTTATAAACTTAAATCAATATCTAAGTTGCTAGGAATAAACTTAAGCTAAAAAATAAACATAATGAGGGCATTAAAAGCTTAATACTTAATTAAATACTTAAATACTACACTTATATTGAATAGCAAAGGAAACTTATTTTAAAAATTAAATTTCTTATATTGAACAGCAAAGGAAACTTATTTTAAAAATTAAATTTTAGTTTGACCTTTGAAGAATAGGCCTAACAGTAGCCCAAAAGTACTGTGCCAGGGCACCATCTGCTCATGGCCGAGTCGGCCTAGCTAGTTCTCCCCTTAAAAAATTCAATAAAATGGCCCCCTTAGGAAAAACTTAGTAGCTGGGATGATCTTATTGAACTCCACGGACGGTTAGGATTTATCCAGATAAAAGATCATGGGTATAAATGCCTGGCCAAAAACCCTAATATCCATAATTACTCAGCACACAGGAAAACTCATAAATTTTAGTGAGCAAACAATAGTTAAGTTGCTTAGAAGTATTGACAGGTCATGCTTAAATTCTTAGGAAAAATATTCCACACGTACTTAAGTTACTCCAAAACTTATAAAACTAAAATCTGAACTTATTAGTAGTGGGGAATAAACATAATTATTTTGGGAAATAAACTTAATGATGTAGGCCTACATGCTCATAATGAAACTAAATTCGGCCAGTACATTGAATTAGCCTCACTGATGGAGTGACGACCAGCCATCACGTGCTCAGCTGTCGGCCCGTTTCATGCTCGCCTGTACATCAACAGGCCGGCTAACGGCCCATTCTCCTTCCCCGCATGACAGTGTGATATGTTGGATATATAGATCAGCGGTTGAGAGATCCCAAAGGCAAACAATGACACATACTTAAGCCACACTGAAAAAACCCTAGCCGCATTCCTCACTTTCTCTCCCCTTGCTTCAGCCGCACAACAGCACAGAGCGAGAGAGACGATCGCACGGCGCGTCGGCACCGGCCGGCCTCCTAGGCGGCGCACGCACGACGCAACAGCCTGCACATGGCTCCCGTCTAGCAGGCCCTGCTGGGTGCTCAAGCCCACGACGATGGCGGCGGCTCCTTCTGGCCAAAGGCGGCTGCCCAGTAACGCAGCCACCCAAGCGAAGATGGCTCAACATTGCAGCATGGTGGCGCGGACCCCAAAGGGGCGGGGCGCTGCCCTTTTCATGGCATGGGCAATTTCAGCCAAGGGCACACGCGCAGCACGCGGCGGGCCCCAAGCGGTCCAATGGCGACAGTGGCAACCAGGCCTAAGAAGTGTACGTGCAGGCCCACTCCACTCGCGCCTGATTGTAGGGTAGCACAATCTGCAGCGACGACCCGATCTGAAAACGGGTACGAGCAGCACAGGTGCAATCTCAGTCTTAATCTCAATGCCTGATGCTTAACCTTAGGGTTTAGTGTTCTTGATTTTGGGGAAAAATAAAATGGGGATCTTTGGGACTTTAATCGGGTTTTGCCCAAATCACCTTCTTCTAAGTGCTTAACTCGGTTTGATTCGATGAAAAACACCTCTGATTTCAAGAAAAAACTTAATCTCAATTAACAGCGAAAACCTTAACCCTAAGTTAGATCTAATTACTCACTGATTACTTAAAACTAATCTAATTCGGCACTTAGTGTAACATAAACATGCATCATTTAGATTAAGATAAACATCAGAGGCTAATCATGTATGTAGCAGACAAAACTTTAGCCGAGACTAATCTAATCTAAACGTAACAGAGGCATAAAACAAAATTGACTCTGGCCTAGGATCATGTTAGGATCTAAGCACCATCTGATACCAATTGTTGAAATAAAACTTAGACATAACATGTTCTTAATCTTAGCCTAAGCATGATCACTAACTCAAATTTATACGGAATAGATCTTAGTGACTAACTAGAGTCCGTAGATGCCATCTATGCCTCTGTGCTTGATGTAGAAGTTGATGTAGATGAAGTAGATCTTAGTCTTCACCAGATTTGGGGCTTGATGCTCTTAGTTGGTGAAGAACGCGATGTAGATATGCAACAGTACCTGGACGTGGGTAGACGGCCTTCCTAGATCCTCCTGCGCCTAATTGATCGGTTATGTGAATAGTCACATGGATTAGAGAGAATAATAACGTCAGGGGTGCTTCTCTTATTTATAATCACGCTGTGGACTAGGGGGCGAACCCTTAGAATTCTAAAGGTTGCCGCCGATCACGGCAGTTCTTATTTAGTTGAATATTGGGTAAAGTATAATTTACACCCTCCAACTTTCATCAAAGTATGGATTTCAAACTCGAACTTCAAAACCGGACAACTTTAGCCCTCCAACTCTCGAAAAAGTTCAACTTTCAACCTTCCAGGTTGTTTTGCGGATGAACAATAACTTTTGATATTTTCGGGAGCGCCGAAATTTTATATTATTTTTTGAGTATCTTAACGTCCTCAAATAAAAAAAATCAAAACTACAAAGTTGTAGATCTCATCGAGGTCTACAATTTACATATAAAAATTATCTTCATCCGACATCGTATTGAAGAGTTTTCTATTTTTTGAAATTTGAGTCTCACCACGCGATAAAATATGGTGCTGAAATTTTATATTTTTTTTTTGAGCATCTTAAGATGCTCTCAAATGAAAAATTAAAAATATAAAGTTGTATATCTCATCGAGTCTAGACTTTAAATATAAAAATTATCTTCATCCGATATCGGATGAAGATAATTTTATTTTTAAATTTGAGTCTCATCGATGAGATCTACAACTTTGTAGTTTTGAGTTTTTTCATTTGAGGACGTTAAGATACTCGAAAAAATAATATAAAATTTCGGTGCTCCTAAAAATATCAAAAGTTACTGTTTATCCACAAAACGGCCTGAAAGGTTGAAAGTTGAACTTTTTCGAGAGTTGGAGGACCAAAGTTGTCCGGTTTTGAAGTTCGATGTTGAAATCCATACTTTGATGAAAGTTGGAGGATGTAAATTATACTTTACCCTTGAATATTAATGACGAGTGGGTAGAAAAAAAACTTAACCTTTAATTAATCTCGTAATTAAGTTTGGGATTAGCCGAATCGATCACGTTCTAACATTCCCTTGTCCCATTCGCTCTGCTTTCGGTTCTCCTGTTAAGCTTTAACCAAAGTTGAGAGCATGGATGCAAGAGACGTAGACGATGATGGCGCAGAGCTTGATGGATGCTTTTGCCATCATGATAAACAAAGACGTACATGCATATACTTGGCTTTGAAGGTCACGAAACCCCACTCTCTGTTCGTTGGTCCTTTTGCTCGATCATTTTCTCCTCGCATAAGTTGTTGTACTCTATGACTACGTGGATGATTTGTTCCGATGAACGACTATTCAGTTATCGGCTTTACAACAGCCGTTAGAGTTGGTGCTGAAACCTGGAATCTGAAGGGCGCCATGATCCTTGAGAATTTCAGATCCTCAAATGATGCGAGCCGGTACGGCGGTAGTGCTGAGCTTTTATTTTCGAATACGCATGAGTGTGCATATTATTGTATTAGAAGATAGAGAGTATATATTACAAGATGCCGCTCTAGGCTGACAGGTTAACTCTTAGCCGCTATATTTTGTAGCCCTACTTGGGATGCATGATCAAGCCTAAAGGATTTGGTTATATGGGTGCCTAAGAGACGAGCCCTAATACGAACTCATACGCGATCGATGCTGCACTGTTGCATTGCATCAACGTCAGGCTTGACTGTGATGACCGCGTGGTAGTTGCATTGCCGACCAATTTAGTGTAGATTTTTTTTATTGAAATTCAGTGCTGATTCCCCCACGCCCCCCCAGGGTAGCTGCCTGTTGATAGCTAAATTTGGTAAATTATAAATATGGACCATGCAATGGCCGAATGATTGGTTACTTGGACAGGTTTAATTTATTCGGCTTAAAAAATCTAAAGATCCTAATGCCAGTACCGCCCGGATGGGAACAAAGAAGGGAGTGGTGGTAATTAGCCGGCGTCATGCTATTGTTAGCAACTTTTTATTAAGAAGACATGCAGGTGCAGGTACGTGAGATACTGATCTTGGCGGCTTGGATTGCGATCAGAAGAAGAGGGTCCGCTGGAAGATAGCAAATGGGAAGACTTGGCACGTCTTGCGCATGGCGGCATGCACCACGGAGATCCTGAGGAATCGGGCAGCAGAGGAAGGAGCCCAGAGAGAGAGAGAGATCAGTCGCCATCGTAAGATCAAAGTCCAGATCACCCTATATATTTATGGGGTTAATAAGGCCAGTAGAGGGGTTCACCAAACATCGTCCAAAAAAAACAAATCTACTGTTTTCGCAGTTATTCTTATGTATCTTTTTGTTTCGTTTGTTTTCTCTTCTTCCGTCTCTTGCCTGCCAAGTTCAGAGATCGCAGTGCTAGGGCCAACCCTAGTTGCTGCATCCATCAAGCGGGATCCGTTTGAGATTAATCTATTGCTGATCGTTGGGAGCAAGTCACGCTTCTTGAAGTCAGCAAGAAGAAGGCCGTACGTTCTATCTTTGGCTTTGGCAAAAGAGAAGATCGGCCAGGTGCATGTTTAGTTACTAAAATTTTACAAAATTTTTCAAGATTTTTCGTCACATCAAATCTTTGGACGCATGCATGAAGCATTAAATATAAATAAAAAATAAAACTAATTACACAGTTTAGACAAAATTCACGAGACGAATCTTTTAAGCCTAATTAGACTATGATTGGACACTAATTATCAAATAACAATGAAAGTGTTACAGTACCATTTCCCAAAAAAATTCGCCAACTAAACAAGGCACAGAGGCACAGGTTGCTATTTCAATCGAGAAATCAAGTGTGGCTCCGTTAGCTTAACTTATTAACCGTACCATTTCAGTAAAATAACAGTATTTTTTCTATTTCAGTAAAATAACCATGTTTTTTCTATTTCAGTAAAATAACCATGTTTTTTTCTCTAATCCAGTAAAATAACCATGTTTTTCTCTAATCAGCATCAGCATCGTCAACGCTGCCTCACCCTAGCGAGTAGCGACGCTTTTTCAGAGCACTGCCGCTGACGGTGACGGATCATTGTTCCCCTGCCAGCTTCACCTACCCTCTCGTACTTGTTCCAGGTCGGGCATAGTGATCGACAACGCGCAAATGATGACGTGCGCGATCAAGTGATCAACAGCTTCAGTAGGGGTAGCGTGGTGGGGCTGCTCGTCTCGACTTGGCCCATCCTCACACCTCACCGGACCTATCGGCTATCGCTCATCATTGCTGGAATCCTCGTCGTCGTCGGCTGCCACTGCCCTGTTCGCTGTTCGGTGGGACATATCAGCCGTACTTTTTTTAAATAAAGGAATAGTATTTTTTATCACAGTAAATTAACGAAAAATACTTTTCGTCCCGGCTTTTTAGCAAAGCGCCTTACTACATGTGGACCTTGCAAACTCATTTTCACATGTCATGGTTGGCCTTTGGCTGGTCACGGTAATCTTCACCCTGTTCGCTTCGCTTATAAGACGTATTTTTTTAATTAATAAATATTATTTTTCTCTCACAACAAATTAGCTAACAGTATTATCATGTCTTATCAGCCAAGTGAATAGTACACTTAACGTAGCAATCGGCACCAACGTGCGAAAGGAAAGCTACAAAAGTGGCATCCATCGGTTCATGTCTCGCATGGCTTCGGAATCTCGTACAGTCACAAGAGAGAGCCCGCACCTGCATCCTGTACGGTAACAAGTGCAGTAGCAGTAGGTTAGTACTGAAGCAAGACGACAGCAGAACAGCACAGGGTACTCAAGAGTCAAGATCAAATGCAGGTGCTTTCTGACTCGAGTTTCTGTTGATGCTTTGCTGGGTCTGGGCACACACACATCGCCATCGCGTAGTTGCACTAAGAGCGAGTATTGGGCATGTTCGCTGGTCGGTGCTGGTATTGGTTTGGGCTGGTTGGTGCTGAATTTTTTAAAAGAAAAACATTATTGATTTGCTGGTTTGGGCTGGCTGAAACCAACAAACGAACAGGCTGATTATAAGGCTCAGTCAGCCGGCTGAATTGAGGTCACCTAGGAAAAATACATGATCTGGCAGAGAGAGATAGAGGAGAGAGAAAATGGGCCAGCGCTCTACTCTTCGTGGGGCTGAATCTGACAACACAGCCGGCATCCAGCCAGCTGCGGGCGAAAAGAAGGCGCTTCGTTCCCCACCGAATGATCCCGTGCGAACCCCCTAGTCTCGCTCGACCGCGCGCATGTGGTATATGTATGCTGTTCACATGTTTGATGAAATGGCCACAAAGATATAGCCAGATGATGTGCACCTATAAAGTATCAAATAGTTAATTCTTTAAAAAAAACATACTAAACATCAGCTTATCAGTCAGCCTATCATACGAGTGTTTCTTAAGATGGCTATAGCTGACATGTCAGTAGCATACAACCCGCTGCTGGCTGGGTTATTAACCACTTTGAGAAAATAGCGCGGTACACAAAAATCGTGAGGAAGGAATACATCGGGCCATCGAGGCAGATGATGCAGTCATGCAGAGGCTGGTCCATTCGAGGCATGCATGCATTCAGCTCTGACATGATGGGTAAAGAGGACAGTATACCCTGTACTGATATAGTACTTGGCTCCCAAGATCAGGAAGAACATACTGATTTCCGACACAATCACACTGATGGCCTGTTTGGTAGGACTCATTTTCGAATCCGGAACATGAGTCTATCACTATTAGATATTATCACTTATACATGATCTCACTTAGCCTAATACAAGAACACCTAATCCGTAATTAGTAAGGAACTGAACGTAATTAATCACTGAACATAATTAATCACTAACCTTTTTATCGTAGATGCCCTGAAGCCGCTGACATCCCGTGCCTGCTCGGGGTAGCAGGCATACACCGTCGCCGGAGAAGAGGAAAGGAGAGATGCCAGCACGGACGTACGGTTGAGGCCGGCGGCTGGTCTCTGGTCTTCAGATCCCGATCCTGTGCACCCTTGATCAGTTAGGTGAATTGGTCAAGAGAGCCCCGACGTGGGGATCTCCTTTTTCTCTTATAGCACGGGTTGGTCCTGGGACCAGGCCAATTAGTCCGTTACAGGTGCCCCCGATCAGCGCTCGGTTATGGCTGGTAAGCCCTTAAGACTCGGTCTTTTGACCGAGCCAGAGATCATTCCAACAATCACATCTAACGTCATTTGGTTTCAACTTGCAACATTCATCAGAACGTGGCTGTGAAATCTGAATCTTACCTGTGACATGATTTAGTCTCAAATGATCAGGTGCATACTGAAATCTGAATCTTATGTGTGCCATGAGTCCATGACTTAGTCTCAAATAATCAGGTGACTAGTACACGGGACCAAGGAGGCCACGGTTGGCATTCGAGAAATGAGGCGCCGTCAAGGGATACGTATAAACAAAGAAGAAGATGTTTCATTCACAGGCGATGATACGTATGTACACCATCATTTATCCGAAACAATCGGTGCTATTGTTTTGATGAAGGCGAAAAGTGATTAGCCATGAGGAGTTGTAGTGGGATTTCTCCAAAGGGAAATTCCGGTGTGACTCTAAATCAAAGGCGATTGCTCTTTTTGGACTCAATCACACTGTTCCCAAATAAATCAATTTCAAAAATTCGTGCAAGTCAAACTATCTTAGGTGACAATATCTATGACATACAACGTAAAGTAAACATATTATAAAAATATATTCTATGATATATCTAATTATAATAATTTGATGTTATAAATCTTGACGATTTATCTAGAAATCAACAAAATTTAAAAAGTTTGACTTAAGACAACTCTAAGAATCTATTTATTCAGGGACAGAGGGAGTATACAAACAAAGTCCTCGGTGATGTGGAGGACATCATTCAAGTACGCTCATGTGAGATTGCATGGATTAATTCAATCATCATCAGTGACTTTGCATTGAGGAATGTTAGATTTTTTTCAAAAGTGATTTAATATGTATAAATTATTTTATACGAATATTGATTTTTTGATATATTATTGAATATTATTATCGTTTTATTTATACTAAGGCTCCAAAAAATCAGGATTTATGACTGATGCTTTGGATGGTTGCCACTTGACACCAACCCAACCGTTGTGTAACACTATATATAACTATATAAGGGAGAGCCCTCCACCACCCAGAGGCAAGGCAAGTGACATTTGAAAAATGGTATGCCATAGGATACCATGTGTAGTAGGATAGTCACTAACAAGAAATGTTAGTGGCTTATTGTCTTAATACATTGTATGATGAGATAGTGAGAGGGAAAGGGATGAGAAATGGTTGGTATTTGTGGGATGCATTAGAAAACTTAGATTACAATTTTATTTCAATATATACAAAAAATATTTCAATTCATTATCACTCTACTAACACCACAATCCTAAACTATTAATTTTTATTTTGCTTACTCGTTTATTGTTACTTTGCTAACACTACAAAATTAAACTGTTAGTTGTTACTCTGCTTATTTGTTTCTTTGTTATTTTGCTAACTCTACTGTTCTCATTTATAAACTATTAGATGGGTTATGCGTCGTATGTTGTGTTGTTTAATCAAACTTGATTTAGAGCAAAACAAGAGGAGAATGAGGTTAAGGAAGTTTCGTTGTGAGTCGTTGTGTCCCGGCGCCCGCGCGGAAAATTGAGGAGCTTGCAACGAAGTTCGACAAGCTATGGAATCAGTTCAAGGGATTCTAATCCACGATGAAGGAGACGATGGACAAGGGGAGTGTGGGGGTATTAACCCCTATACCCTTACGGCTAAGCTTGGGTTGGCCTGGATCGATAGGTTCAGTCCACCTGAAAGATGACGTGCGGCCCAGTTAACCTGATCGGAGTCCCGCACAAGGAATCAAGACGGATTTGGCGACCAAGCAGGATCCTGGTCGATTAGAATAGGAATCCTTATCCGGCCACATATGGCAATTGTAACCGACTAGGATTAGTTTCCAGATCTGTAACCCTGCCCCCCGGACTATATAAGGCGGGCAGGGGACCCCTCTAAAAATGATCTCTCATTAACATACAGCAATACAAATCAGACGCAGGACGTAGGTATTACGCCTTCTTGGCGGCCGAACCTGGATAAAACCTCGTGTCTGTCTTGCGTCACCGTCTTGTTTGGGACTTGCGCACTTGTCTGCCGATAATCTACTACCTTGGGCATACCCCTAGGTAGACTGCCGACCATATTTCGTCGACAGGGAGCGGTATGGAAGCTTAGAGAATGACTGCGGATGAGTCGTTCGGGGCTTTGCTTTAGAGGACGACCTGTATAGCAGAGTGCGTTGACACGGCGATAGCGCACATCACGTAGTTGTAGCACCGTCCGCCATCTCCTCCACCACATCCTCCGCAACCGCAGCATCTACAGAGCGCACCTCCACTGTTTCCTCCCGACCACCTTCTTGGTGGCTGGATTTGAACATGGATCTGCAAACGTCACCGCGCTCATTTGCGTTCAACATGGAGCGGCCCAACAGGCACAAGATCACCGGGTTGGTGTCTGAGCCTTCTTGTTTAGGCTCTTGGTTTAAGATACCAGCCGAAGAATGGCTGCAGTGGAGACTCAGTCACCTTTCAGCAACTTCTTTTGTGATATTCTTCTCAATTGGATTAATTGTCAACGATGGTGCTTGAACATCATCTAATCAATCGTCTTGCTTCTCATTATTTGTTGCCTGACTAGTGTCAGCAACATAAACTAAAAGTAACGCGAGAGGCTATCGGAGAGAGGGGGGAGTTGTTATTAATTAGAATTGATAGCAAAACAATCGGAATCTCCAAAGACAAACTTGAAGCAGTAGAGACAGCAGCCGCCATTAGAATAACCGCTGGACCGGCTTATCGGTTGGATCCTGGATTTGATTAGGTAGTCGCATGATCAATGTATTTTTCTTATCATAACATTTTTATCAATTATGAATTAATAGCATTTTTTTCAAGTCATATTGTCTTGTTGACTTGTGCCATTCATTCTTAGCCTTTTCAATTTGTGTCATTCATTCTTATAGACACTAAACATGTAATCACCCTCAGATACATCAAGTCCTATTGCCTTGTTGATCTATGTGAATTCTGAAGGTACCGTAATATCTAAGAGGGGGTTGAATTAGTCAACTTAAACAAGGACCTTTACAAAATCTGCTTATCAAAACTTATGTAAAATATCCATCTAGATGTGCACTACGATTTTGCTTAGTGTTTGCTATCTCTATAGTAAAAGAGTTTTGCATCTATGTTCCGATCATACCAATTAAACTAGCAAGATAGACTAGAAACGGGAAAGAACATAACCTAAAGAATACATGTAACTAAAGGGTTAGATATACACAAACTCCTGATAATGATATTTTTCTTCAGGTATCGAGAAGCTCACGCTCCCCTTAGTCCTTGCTAAAGCTCCTCGATGGGGCGGAGCTACATGCACTGCAGTGGGTGCAGCCACACCCATGCAAACAAATAAAAAAATGTGATAAATGTTAAATTTTTATTACCATATTTGCACCCACACATAAATTCTTGCACCTACAAGGCAAGCACATATCCCTCGAATTTGCTCTAGTCTGCCACATGCTTGCAGATAACCGTGATTACCAGCGCATACAATCTCATTCACTCTAACTCGATTACTCAAAACCTTAGCTGAAAATTCCCATTTTCTTCTACCTACGACACCTGTCTTGATATTTCTCATGTTTGGTTTCTTTTTTTTTTGTAATAACAAAGCTTATGCAATATGTATGTTGGAATCGTAATTTGTTATATCTTCAAGATGTAATTTCTATGATTGAGGGCACTTTGGAGAAATCAAATATTCGAACTGCTAAAAATTCTATGTACAAATCTAGGATCTAGACAGGAAGAATTTTTATTATCTAGAATTCAGAATCTGAAATCCCTATCTACTCCAGATTTCAAGAATCCCTAAGGGTCCGTTTGGATGTAGATATTAGAGACTCTGGAATTGAATTGGTACCATTACCAAATCAGGCTAGTATTGGAAATGGACTAAATACCAAATCTGTTGTTTGGATGTAGATGAATTTGCTAGCTGGAATCGAGTGACACATCAAATACCATTTCATGTTTGGATGTACACCTCCAGGAATTCACTATCTTCTTCCCCAATCCCCACAGCTCGCACGACGGCCTCGAGCGCAGAGATGGAGGCGGCCTTGGCCCCAGCCATGGGCACGCGCAGGTGGAGGCGGAGGTGGCCTCGGCTTCGAGTGCGCAGGGGGAGGCGGCCCCGGCCCCGGCTGCGACGAGCTCGGGCGTGGAGGCGGTGGTGGCCATGGCCCTGGGCCTGGGCCCGGCGGGTGTGGTGGTGTGCCGCGCCGCTGGCCATGGGGAACAGAAACGAAGCTCGCGCCGCCGGCCATGGGGAAGAAGGGAGGTGCGCCGCCGGCCATGGGGAAGAAGAAGGGGAGCTCGCGTCGGATGGGGAGGATCTCGGCCATGGAGGAGCTCGGCCCCGGTCCGGCCATGGGGAAGCTCGACCCCGGCCCGGCCATGGGGAAGAAGAAGGGGAGCTCGTGTCGGATGGGGAGGATCTCGGCCATGGAGGAGCTCGGCCCCGGCCCGGCCATGGGGGAGCTCGACCCCGCCAGCCATGGGGGAGCTCGACTCCACCGGCCATGGAGGAGCCCGCCTTCGTGACCGCTCGCTCGACCCCGGTCACGGATGCGCTCATCTCCAATTCCGCCCAATACGGAGGGTGCGGGCTCTGTATTGGGGGTGACTGGGTGCAGTTGTAGCCAATACCTCTTGGCATTGAAGGTGATTTCCAAATTTCAATACCTAAGACATCCAAACAGCGGCATTTGGTGCTATCCAATATCAATACCAATTTCATAGCTTCAATGTCTACATCAAACGCAGCTTAAGGGATTCAAAAGCACAACATGGTGTAAAGAGAGGGAAGGGGCAAACCAAAGTCAAAATCTCTGTTGCGACCAGTGTAATACAAGTTCTGTGGATCCTCACGCACAGGCTATTATGGTTTTCCGATTTTTTAACGTACACGTGCAGCGCATTCCGGGCCAGCCCACCAAGCCACCTGCGCTGGTCGCCATGCGCGACCAGTGGCGCGTTATAATAATCTTCATCGGTACGGAGACAGGAACGCATGCTAATGCAAGCCCAACCAACCGAACCAAAACTGTGCTAATTCTGCAATGGGTTTGGTCCAAATCCAGGATGCACAAATATAGTTGATCGGTGATCAACTTCAGTCTCCTTAGGTATAGAGGTGATTATAGAAGACTAGAAACAAAATTGATCAGCAAACACATACCAATATCAACATACCGTCATCATACCTTACAAAATACCATTGCAGAAGCAATTGTTATGATATGAAATACGAAACTTTAGGCATAAAAAATTACAGATGACACTATAAGTGTATATGAGCGACGAGGCTATAGTGCCATCAATCTCACAGAGGCCGGTGCATCAAAACATACTCCTTTGTTCTAAATTATAAGTCATTTTGACTTTTTTAGTTATATATCTAGACACATGTTAATATAGATATATAGCAAAATGAATATGTCAAAAAAGTCAAAGCAATTTATAATTTGGAACGGAGGGAACACAATCTTAATAGCATGCCACTTCAGAACTAACAACCACAAAGCTACAGTAGCATTACTATTTCTAAACATTCAAAGGAACAGGATGATAGGAAATGAGTGACCAAGCGACAGTAACTTCCATCTTACAAAAGCCAACATCAAGCACACCATGGCTTCTCTTGTCTTCCTTAGGCTTGAAAACCAATTCATCTTTCATAACCTTTTTTCCACATTCAGACGCCTCCCACTACTTGATGCAAACTTTTAGATTTCCCCTATTTTCAATAGAAACAACAGGCCAGGACATCTCAATCTCGCCATCACCACTGACATGAAATTTCTCAACAACAGAGTCAAGTAAGATGATTTTCTTGTGATGAGTACTTCTGAAATTTTTGTCACGACGGCCAGTTGTAAAGGCAGAAAATTGGCCACGGAAACTGTCTAGCCATGAAACATCAATGACTCGCACAAATATTGTGGCCTCCACAGATCTAACAATATGGCCAAGTGTAAATTCCAACGTGCTAAGCTTGCTAGTTTTGTAACAACAGAACAGGTTGGAATAGCCTGTCTCACCGGTTAGTAATGGCACAGCTAGAAAGCTCAAATCTTTATCCTCAGATTCAGACATTCAGTAGCGCCCTTCACTGTCAACTTAACCTACGCGCTCTTCTCGGACGGTAAAAAGGGCTCGTCTAGGCAGCCGCGAAGACGCAAGGCCATCTCCTAGGTCGCACTGCTGCGTTAATTTTGGTTGTTTTCCATTTATGTAATATTGAAACTAGAGGTTTACTGCTAGGATGATCCAAATACGGCTGTTTTAGATTAACCTCCTTCAGTGCTCGAGAGGCGCGTTATCTGTATGTTTGAACTCTTCTTCTTAATACAATGATACGTAAATCTTTTACGTATTCGAGAAAAAAAGCTGTCAGCTTAACCTCAATGGAGACATGACAACAGCACGGGTTGGACCTGACAGTACTAAATATCGATCCTGCACGCAACACCACAAATAATTAAGAGGTTAACTCGAGTGAAAGAAGAGGTACACATTGAGCATGACAATTAGGAAGGGCATAACTTGGATGGAAAATTAGATAGCTGAGTCACAGTATAGCAAGAGACAAACAGGGCAGAACTTGGGTGGAAAATTAGATAGCTGAGTCACAGTATAGCAGGAGACAAACAGAACGATGAAAGACAACTGAGAAATATTAACCTCTGCGGTGAGGGTTTGGCATCTGTCCCTTGTGCGGCTGAACATAATATTGCGATTGTTGTCAATGCAGTCACGCGCGGCAATGACACTGAACACATCAACTGGCCACTGTAGGCTCCTCTTCATTCTTGCAACTTTGACTGAAAAGACCTGTAGGGTGCCCATGGGGGAGGCACTGTAACCCGGTGCAGGCTCATCTGTGAAACGCATGGGGCCGAGCCTTGCTGCACGTAGTTGTAGGACATATCAAAATAATTAAGATCAATTCAGATAGCAGCACTAATATATATATAACATCAGTGACGCTAATTAGTATTAGCATGTGCAGGCATCACTGCTATTCTACTTTACTGGTGAAGTTGTGGTCCTGCCACATCTATGATGTATAATTTAATATATGTTATCCTAAAGAAGAAAAGATCCTACCACTTATTTTGCTATTACTGATTAAGATGAGAAAACACTTCGTAGGTAGTAGTATATTAGGTAGTAGCACTAATTCTAGATTTCTAGGAGGTATGAACTATTGGATATGCTTTAACTTAACCCTATTCGTTAATAATCCTAGTTACGGCACAGAAAGGGATGTTTGATGGGAAACTCACTGGTGTCATCGAATGAGCTGAAGTTAGCGGAATATACAGCGATCCACCGCCTGCAATACTCCCTAGCCACCCATGCTTCATAGTCTGATCTTTTCATCTCTAGATCCTCTTCTTCTGGCTCCGCTTGCTTCCTCTGAATCTCATCGTCATGCCTCAACTCGGCCCTCAACCGGTCCATCGCTGACTCGTCAGCAAGCGCTGCCTCCATCTGCCGCCGCGCGGCCTCTGCCTTGCTTTCCCCACCCATGCTAGGAAGATCCACGATCAACAGTCCCAAGACGGTGCCTGGACCATCCTCTTCCACCACCCTCAACGCGTTGCTCTTATCAGATTTTGCCAACAAGTACGTCGAGTCGTTTTCTTCCATCATAACAGTGGTGTCAAACATGCCCACTGCCAAGGTAGAGCATGGATATAATGATGGTCAATCGTCTTCTCGGCGAGTCCCTCCTGCGCCAATTCCTCCTCTTCAACAACAGAAGGCTCCTGGATTCGACCTCGCCGCCGGCACCGCCTCTGATTCTACTCCAGATACCAAACCCTATTCTTCTTCTGGCCTTTTGCGAGTCCGGGTCCGGGTGCGTTTGCGGATTTGCCGTTTGGTAGCAAATACAGAGTCCGTGCTTGAATCGCCCAAGTCGTGGGCTGGATACGCAGTTAGCCTTATACAATTGGCCCAGCCTGCTAGGGCAAAATCACGTTGGGACGCGAAGCCCGCATCGTGGGCTGCTTTGTCTTCGGCCGAGAGAGAGTACGTGGCTTTCGTTTCTGGGCTTCATTTTCTTCTTTCGGCCTCGTTTCCTCTCATGGCTCGCCGGTCGCTGCTTCGCTGGATTGTGGGCCCTCGTCGGTTTTAGAGAATCTCGAGGAAACCAGATCGACTTGGACCTTGCCTTTATAACTTGGTGAGAAAAACTGCTCAAGTTTTAATCTGCAGGTCATGATGAAAATTATCAAGAATATACAGGAGTGAACGTTCATGGCCCATAAAAGGAATCATGCGTCTCGAATCGAGAATGAAAATGGACGTGTGATCATTTTTCCTCGGGTCCTGAGGTTGGTGTGTTGTTGTTGTTTTTTCTTTTTGTTCGTTTAAAAAAAAAGGACTCGATTTGCCGTATCATACATTGGCAATAAAGCTTCTTTTACATTGACGTGCAAGATTGATGACAGGTTTAATTTAACCACCGTAGGGCAAATTGTTCATTTGTTCCAAAAGAGCAGGCAGGAAACGAAAAAACGAAGCATGCGGAGAAGGTGAGAAGTGGAATTAGGCTATGTTATTGTGTGATCTGGTGCTCGGGGGCGGCAAAATGGTGTAGTACGGCGAACGACTGTGCGTCGGGCAAAGGAAGAGCTTCCAGACCGAGAAAGGACCAGCCAGTTTGAACCTGTGAAACGTTTTACGCTCTGATCTCCACTAAAATTTCTGGATAACATTTAAAGCTTGCCAGGAAAATTAAGATAAACGAAATGTGATTCGGTAATTCTAGGTGTAGGGCGTCCGGCGGACGGACGCTCCCGATGGTGGACCTGCCGCACGCCCACGCTGCGTCGGCGGCCGCACTCTCCACCGCGCCTCCCTCTCCACCGCCCCTCCGCTCCGCCAGTGGGTATCTCCACCGCGCCAGAGCGCAGCAGCCGGTCTTCCTCCCTCTCCACCGCGCCTCTCGCACGATGCAGCCTTCTAGAGCGTGTGGACTCGCCGCGGCCTTCTCCACCGGAGCGGCGAGCTTTACACCGGTGAACTCAACACGCCGACGAGCCTCCATTCCCAAACAGCAAGGAGATATTACGCTGAAAGCGCGTGTTGCAAACGTATGTTTCAAGTGTTTCAGAGTTACGTTTGAAGTGTTTTTTATCGGTGTGCAAAAATAGATCGAGATGTTGCATATGTTTCAATGACTATACACGTATGTTTCAAGTGTATTTTCTGACTGTTTCATCTGTTTCAGACGTATGTTGTAAGTGTTTTATCTAAATGTTGCATATATATATGAATGGCTGAAAGCTTATGTTTTTAAGTGTTTTCAGTTGCTTCAAACGTATGTTTCAAGTGTTTCATCTTGATATTGCATATATTTTACAATGGCTACACGTGCTTTTCTAGTGTTTCAGACATATGTTGCAAGTGTTTCAGTTGTTTTGGATGTATATCGCAAGTGTTTCATCTTAATGTTACAAAAGTGATCTAGCGTTGCACATGTTACAATGGGACCCACCTATCGTCGTGCATGTGCGTGGAAAGCGGAGGAAGATGGCGGCAAGGGCTCGGTCGGTCCTGTCTATGCGTGCAGCAGGGTGCAGGCTATCCCCTCTATTATGAGTAGAACCAGATAACTTTTACAGGTTGGGTGCGAGTCATGAAACAAGATAATTTTACAAGTTGGGTGGGAGCTGTGTCCGAACGTCTCTTTGGACCGGACGTCCGGGCGCTAGCGTCTCCCAATATGATTAGTGCGGGACAGATTTTGATAGACAGATATCGAATTTTAGAGCACCAAAAGATTCATAAGCATAAGCACACAGCAGTACTGGAGGCAACATGGTCACAGAGGGGGGAAATCCAACAAAAAACCTCATGCACTGGATGCAATTCAAGCGTTCCAAACCAATTTCAGACCTGGCTCCATTGGTTTCCAAGTTTAACATCTCCACTAAGGTGCCTGGCTGCCTGCAGATGCGATATGCGTATGCCTTGCTCTCCCTGCTCTGGACCAGGGAAGGGGGGTCTGCATTCTGCGAGCGGGTACAGGGCAAAGTGGCCTGCGAAGCGATACATTCTGCTTGTCTGCTTGACTAGCGCTGGAGGCGGCCTTGCAGTCAGGCCCTCAAGCGGCACAACGAATGGCCTCCTCTCTAAAATGCTTGTCAATGTCAAGCTTCATGAGCTCTTCCAAGAGGACTCCGGTTGGGAAGGAGGCCATGATCTAGAACTCACATCTGCTGCACTGCACACGTACCCCAATGCGACGGTCTACTCCTTAGTAGTGGAATTTGGCAAACTGCAGGCCTACGAGCCTCTTGTTGGTTTGGAGCAACTCTCTGTGAAGCCAAGTTTGGTACAGCTTCTCTCTACAACTATGAACAGTTATTTTTGGTGAGAAAAATGAGAAAAGGTTAAGCAATACTAGATCTCTGGAAGCAGCACAATCACGTGTGAATTGTCCAAAACCAGTTTAAGAAACCCAGGAACCAAAAAAAATCAGAAACTAGGTACACAGCAATACTGGAAGCATAACAATGGCGAGAGAAAAACAATAACAAACAAGAAACCTCATGCATTGGATGCATTTCAACCGTTCCAAACCAATTTATTGATACTTAATATTACTAAAAAGTAGGGGGCATAAAAGCATAGAAAATACAGGGTCCAGAATGTAACCACAGATAATGATAGTCAGATACGGTGCGACACCCAGCAATCCCTGCACTTGTGTTTGCTATAGCAAAAGCCAGCTCAAGCCAGGTGATCGTCTTGGTAGCAATCCTTTGGTGATACACTTCTTTTTCGATTTAAGTTTCGACATACAGTGGTTCCATCTTCCAAGGCACGGAAGTTACTTGGGGCCAACATCCTTCAACGCGAGATCTGCTCCTCCCCATAGCAGACTGGACGGTCACAACAAGATCCTTCCCGCTTTCAAACCCTTCCTTAATCTGAATACAAAATGCAGAAGTGATAGTTTATTGGGCAATATAAACAAAAAAAACAATAACTAGAGGTAGATACATTAACTCAACTACAACGGATACAAGTTATGCAACCTACTACTTCCAATCAACAGCACAACAGAGTGTAGGACAGGTATAATGAAAATCTTTATTCAACAACTCATGTCAGTTTAAAAGCATGCAATTTTGGTGCACTTTCAGCAATGTTTTATGCAACATGGATGCCATGTCGGATCATATACAAGTAAAGGTAATAGTAGACAGACTAAATACACAAGGACTGTCTAATTCTACAAGGCCCTACTTTCCACAATCCTTAAGGCGTACCCGGTCAGCAGAGAGCTCCCGCTCTGTGCGGGAAGTGCAGGAAGGTGTGTCAGTGGCAAGCCTTACCCTCGCCTGTGCAATGCGAGGAGACCGCGACTCAAACCCGGGACCTTCCGGTCACAGGCCCCAGGACTTTCCACAATCCTTAAGGCACCAAATCAATTAACAACTTCAAGGAAGAGAAGCTACTGAGAAAGAACATATGACTAAGCTAACAAATATAACCACCATCTGTAATACTTGGAAGCCAACAAGAAAACTAACAGGACTTAGGATGGAAAATGTTTCCAAACAGACCTGGGCCACGAGTATCATCAGTTGGGAGTCTAAGATCATCCTTAGTGTTGCCATCTGAAGTAAGAAGGCTCACCTGAAACAAATCAAATTAAACTAAGACTGAATCTAACATTTAATTTATAGAAGAATGTAGCTTTACTGATTAGAGGAACATACAAATCCATCCTCTGATATGTCAATCAGCTGATACTCAGTACGGTTCACATGCGGAATCTAAAAAAAAATTGAACCTATGAGTGGCATATCAAGTGAATCGTCAAAAGAACTTAGCTAAACAGGCAGAAATTAACTTACGTCACAGTTGTGTGAAGAAGGAACAATATCTTCAAGCTTTTTCCGTTGAATATGTCTATGGCAACAAAGTGGCATTTAGGCGTAGCCATGCTTACCAGTCTTTGAGGTAGAAACCTCCACAACCTGTAGCATAAGTTATTTTTAGCAACCATATTCAACAAACAAACTCAATAAAACAGTAACGTGTGTGTGATGCGGCTTAAGAGCAAGGAAATTCCAAATAGTTTTAGGCACAAACATGGACTGTTGCTGCTATATCATTCAAATCCTTCAGAAGCTCAACAAAATGCAAGGGTAAATAAACAGAAGTGAGCTTACTATCACCTTATGATAATACAGTGACATAAAGGACGGTATGCTAATACCACAAAGATGATTTTCCAGGTTTAGAGTTAAGAAAGAGATACCCTGTTTGATCATCGCATAAAACAAGTGGGTACTCATTCTCTTTGACAATGGTTGCCAAACCAAAAGAAATTTCATTTTGACAACAAATTGGTTTTATCGATAAATAGGAAACATAACTTTCCAATTCCAATCCTACTCATTAAAATAAACAACAACAAAGGGTGTTCTACATCCATCGTGGGGTCAAATCAAAACCCTGTCCAAAATGTAGGGACATATGCTTTTTTTATTAATTTCAAACATCACTAAACAGCGTAGAGCCCCCTAGAAAACATCACAGAGTCAGCAACATCAAGTTTACGTCTATGCCAGACTGACAACTGAAATCTTAGATATCAGGATAATGTATTTTCCCTAAAGCACATTATCTGTTCGATCTCTTATTCCCGTTATCTTGGAATAATGGAAATCGGATAACCCTCTGATCAAACTTCAAAAGATAAATTGTTTGATCACTTGGGTGGTAGCTTACTATAGATCAAGGGGTACAAACATCCTGACCATGGTCAAGGACAAATAATGAGTACACTTGAATGTTCAATGACAAGCTTAGGGGATAACAAATAGCTCAACATGCCAACTAATTTTCCCCCTTTGTAAGGAAAAAAGAATAAAAAAGGTTACCCATTTGCTACAGATTCAGCTACTTATATGGGCAGGGTGCAATCTACTCTGACTAAATGTCGTTTTTTATCTGATCTCTTGAAAAGCAGATCAGATTTACCACAGAAAACTGTTATTCTGTGAAGCAAAGCCCAGTCCTAGTAACTCCGGCTGGCAATAGCAAAGTCTGGCATCAACCGCGACTCCCACATCTCCTTCTAACTATCAGATATATCCAGCATCCAACTCCCACGAATTACACCCCCATATAGTGGGTCAACCATCAAAAGATAACAGTAACAGCACCTATTCCCATCAAGCAATCACACTATCACAGTATGACCAGAGACGACTACAACTACATACGTCTCCATATCACCAGTTCACAGCACAACGACGCGGATCGATACTAATCGACGGCCTCAAGCCGATCCCAAATCTAAGCACGCATATACCTTGCAGGGACGGCCCTTGATGACGAGGAAGCCGTTCTTGCGGACGGTGCCAGCCTGCTGCGGGTAGGTCTTGGACGCACCAGCGTCGGCCTTTGATTCGAAGTGGTGCTCCTCCGAGTCCGACATGGCGATCCCTGCATAAAAAAAAACCCAATCCCCCAAACAAGATCCGAAAATTAGCCTCGATTTAGATTCCCCATATTTCAGGAAACAAAAGAAATCACAAATCAAAACCAGAGCAACTAAAATCGCAGCCAAATCTAAGCGGCGGCCGGTCAGAATTTCACCTGGCTTGGATGGGTCAAGCGGAGGCGGAGGACCAGGGAGGAGATGCACAGGCGGATGATAAGCGATAAGCTCGCGGCGAATCCTAGGGTTTCAGGATATTTATACTCATAACAGCAGGTGCACCCACCGCTTCCACCCGAGGGGAGACGGTGTGTCTCACTGACTGTGGGGTCTGCAAGATAATGGGCCCGCATGTCGGTGGAACGGCTTTAGGTGCAGATGTTGAGCGAATCTGAACCGTCGGTTTGGTCGGGGGGTCGGACCCGTGTACGGCTCCGAGGGTAGGGCATCTTCTCGCGTTTGAATCACGCCATGGACGGCTGAAAGCGTCTTTCCTCCTCCTTTTTCTCGCCTTTTTTTTCCCCCTTTGCTTCCTTTCCTTTTCTTTTGATTGAAACACTTTTCGTTTCCTTTTCAGCGTCTCCTTCGCTGATCAGCGATAAGAAAACAATTGTGCGATAAGGGCGTGATTGGTTGCCAGAACCGGGCCGACATTTGGGCCATCCTGCATACTTCGGTGCATTCGGCTTTGTTTGGTTGTCCTACTCGTATCTTTCCTCTGCTCCCTCCCGTGCAGATTCGCTCCTCCATCCCGAACGTCGCCGTCTTTTCGATCCCCACTTCCCTCTCGGTGCAGGCTGGCTCGGTGCTTGGCGGGAACCTTCAGCAGGCGCAGAGATGAGGCCATCCAAGACCATAAAAGCCATGGGTCTCGGCTAAGGTTACCACCCTCACTCTTCGCCTCTCCTTCCGCCATAGCTCAGGTCATGAACTCCGTCTTGCTCCCCGACGACCTCGGTAGCCCTACCGAGGCGATCCTCACCGACAGTTTCTCTCGGTCCTCCGGCGCTTGGGCCGGTATATATATGCCACCACATGTTCTTCCCTCCTCTTCTTCACTGTTGTCGATTTTTTGTTGATTTGTTGGTGAATTTTGCTTGAAATGCCAAGAAATCGGGGGTTTTCAGTTTGACATCCTCAGATCTGTATGATGCTATACCTGATTTACCTGTTCCTAGCTCAGATCTATACATGATGCTTCGTTTTTTGTTTATACCTCATGTTTTGTGTAGATCTTGTACATGTTGATGCCTATTTTGTTGTACACACTGAGCAAAGTGCATAGGTCAATGATGTTGATTGGTTAACAATATACGCCGGAGGAGCACCCTTTGGTGTGGCAGCCGCGTCTTTCATTGTTCATTTTGTCTGATTTGTTGCTTGCTAAGCAGTACATACCCATGTTGCATGCTCGCTTTCTAATGTTGCCCTCCATCCTGTTGGGGTAGACATGGCGTTTGAAGCTAGGCGAAGGGCTGCCGCTGCTATGGTTGTTGCAGTGGCGGCTTGGTTTTTCATGTGGTTTAGGAGGAGAGTTAAAGATTCGCGCTCAATCACCTATGGTCCCTTGGCTGAGAGAGACATACAGAGGATGAACAACCTTAGATACATCTATGATTCTGATGATGTGTACTGTATCAACCTTCTTAGAATGAGGAGGGTCCATTTTTCCAACTTTGTGACCTTTTCCGTAGTAGAGAGCTTGTCACTGACAGCATACATGCATCTGTTGAAGAACAAGTAGCCATGTTCTTGCATGTTGTTGGTCACAATAAGAGGTTTAGGCTGGTTGACCTTACCTTCAGGAGGTCCGCAGAGACAATTAGTAGGTTCTTTCAGAAGGTGTTATATGCGGTAGGAGAGCTGAGGAATGAATTGATTGTCCCTCCTGCTACCAATGTCCATCCTAAGATCCTTGGGAGCAGAAGGTGGTACCCCTATTTCAAGGTTGGTATCCATAACTTGTCATACATAGGTCTCATGCATTATCAGTTTAGTGTTAATGTTCATTTGCACTTATGTTTTTTCAA
This sequence comes from Miscanthus lutarioriparius, assembly GCA_904845875.1. NCBI lineage: Eukaryota > Viridiplantae > Streptophyta > Magnoliopsida > Poales > Poaceae > Miscanthus > Miscanthus lutarioriparius. The sequence goes on along the minus strand of CAJGYO010000003.1, from coordinate 11,407,273 downwards.
TTAGGACTGCATATGAGCAATTGATGGTACTCATGTATTAGCTAGAGTGCATGTGAAGATGCAAGCTGCCTTTAGAGGCAGGAAGCACACCATCACACAAAATGTGTTGGCAGCTGTGGACTTTGACCTCAGATTTACCTATGTGCTTGCTGGTTGGGAGGAATCTGCACATGATGCTCTTATCTTGTCTGATGCTCTTTAAAGAGATGATGGCCTTAGAGTGCCACCAGGTATCATTCAAACCAAAAAAAACTTTGACACTTTGCTTAATCCTAAATGAAACTACTAAAACATGTTCCTATCTGCTAATTTTTAGGCAAATTCTATCTTGTCGATGTTGGCTATGTAGTGATGCCTGGATTCTTGCCACCATTTCGTGCCACAAGGTACCATTTGAGGGAGTTTGGTTCAAACCGACCTCAAAATCAAAGAGAGCTTTTTAATCTAAGACATTCGTCTCTTAGAGTAACAGTTGAGAGGGCTTTTGGGGTTTTAAAGAATAGATTCAGGATATTGGACAACAAACCTTTCCATCTATACAAGACCCAAGTTAAGCTTGTTCTAGCCTATTGTATTCTTCACAATTGGATCCTCAGGCATAGCCAGGACGTGCTTTGTTCAGATGACAGAGGCTCATAGGATCATGTGGCTTAGGACCTATCTGAGCACAACCTACTTTGCTTAGATGCATACTAGCTGGCCTCTCCACTTTTGCATGCTAACTGTCTTATGCTGTAGGAAGTATTTTGATGTGTAGCACTTACCTCAACTAATGCTACAAAGAACCATTTACCGCCTAACCAAGGCTGCACCTAGTCTGAAATAGTATAGGAGCCATGGTGATGGATGTGAGGCTTTGTTGATCTGTGTCGTGTAGACATTAACAACGGGTGATGGATTGTCACTTAGTTGATATGAGCCCTAAAATACCTTAGATTGTCAGTTGATCTGAGACATTTCAGATGCTGTTATTATTCTTGTAGGAGTTCCTTTTTGGCCAATGATGCAAACTATAGCAATCTGAGGTGGATGTGGGTATTCTTCCTGTTGTTGCTTTATTGTCTTTTTATGTTTTCTCATGTCTTTCATCAAACCGTAGGATATGTCCATTCCCAAGCAACTGCTGTAGGCATGCCTACCAGATGACTGGGATGGACGTGTCCCACGCTTCCATGGGAGTCATGAACTTGCCTTAGCAATTTGTGTTATTATTTGGCACCTGGGATGATTGCAGTTTTTGACTGAGGCTGATACAATTGTGAGATCCTTTTCATACCTATGAAGATAACAGTGCCAGTTTGAGTAATGGATTATGCATATTGTGGACCTTGGACTTGTGAGGTACTGGAGTATTATTTCTTCTATCTTCTGCTTATGATTTTCATGGCTGTAATCAAACCATGTGAGACATCCATGTCCAAGCGAACAGCTAGACAATTCTGATGATCCGATGGCTAGGCTGGATGCCTCTCATAGTTTCATTCCTGTCATGATCTTAGTTTTCTATAACCTGTTTGAGGTTTGCTGCTTCTATGTTTCTTAAGCTCTAAGTTCAAGGTCAAATAAAAAGACAATTAAATCTGAGATAAATCGATTGAACTACCCTTCATTTTGTCAACATCTTATATTTGATTTTATGTGTTTTTAAGGGGCAAATGGCTTGGTATGTTGTGTACCGTGGAAGAGTACCTGGGGTATATTCAACCTGGGCTAGATGCAATGCCCGTGTGGCTCGGTTTTAAAAACAACAGCTACCAGAGCTTCCCTAACAAAGAAGAGGCAGAAGCATCATACTTAGAGTTCATGGGCTGTGAAGATGATAAAGTTTTTGTCAATCCTCCACCAAAAGTGCTCAGCAACAAATCGGTGTTATTTGTTGTGGTACGTGGTGCGATTTTTCTGTCTTTGGTGCTCCTGTGGTTCGTTCTTGCTCGTTGCTACAACTGTCTGTGATGCTCAAAATGCCATAGCTTGGTAAGTTGCCTGTTGAGGAAAGTAGCACAGGTCTATGCTTGAGTTCGGTCGTTTATTTTGATGATGCTTGAGTTTTTCATTGCTAAGCATTGTTGTAGCCGCCTCTAATTGTTTCATATTGCTGTGATTGTTTCAAAATGGTGGAGACAATGACCTTGTGAGGAACTGTGACTTTTGGGCAACCAATCACGTCCTTGTTCATGATTTGCTGAGAGTACTATTGTCATGTTTATGTCATTAAAAGCTACAAGGTCATTGTCAATGCCAAGCTTGTTGAACTGAGGCAAAGTTATCTCTGTTTCCTTCTATTCTTCTTCATTTTGCAATAGCTGGTGGTAACCACACCAAACTCATACATGGGTACTCAGACCTGGGGCAATGCGGCCAACCAAACAAGAACTGGAATAACCAGTTCATACACCGAAACGGTGCAAACGGGGAACAAAACACGACGCTGTCATGTTCACTTAGCTGATAAGTTATGGCTGAAAGTACTGCTGACTGATTTGTTATGGGAAGAAAATACTATTCGTTGGCTGAAAAAGTACGACTTATAAGCCAAATGAACGGGGCGCTTACTCCGATGATCCGATCGGGTCGAGATTCGTTGAGAACGAACGCACTGTTCTTGGATCACAATCGTGCGGAAATATATGTTTGTAGTAAGAGCAGCTCGTGTAGTGAAACTGAAAAGTCAAACCATAATGAGAGAGAAAGAGTATGCTTGATTTAAAGTTTTAAACACACGATTCCTTACCTTCTAGTTTGGTTTGAAACATCAAACTACGCAATAAGCGGAAATAAAACACAGGCATAGGGAACAGACTATGCAATAAGTGGAAATAAAACACACGATGGGAGCAGAAGACGACGCACTGGTGAACTAACGATCTGGCCACACAAAACTCTGCGTGCTCAAGCTCAATGCAGATACGCCGCCAAGCAAAAAAAATGTTTACCAATTAAATGACGGGTCGGATCGGATTAGATTAGGATTGGAGCGGGGAAAAAATCATGACAAATTCTTTAGTCTGAGGCTAACCCAACACAATTACAGGTGGGGTCGGACTATTTCTCAAAATTTTCTACTTCGGTTTTGGTTTTTGGGGATACAAAATTCATGGTCCGAATACAACGAACTAGCGAGTCAGGTCGGGTAGAGATTTATTTTGATAAGTTGGGTCAAGCTGGGTGGCCATGATTAGGTTTATTGTTTACTCGACCTTGAACCCACCAATCAAACTCTATGCAGTATCTAGGTAGCGGCGAGAAACATCGGTTTTATATAGAGCCCACGGCTAGTGAACCGTAAAAAAAAATTGCTTTTTGAAGTCAACTCCCATACTAAACCTGTCCTAACAAAATACACAGAGAGAATGGTAAAATGAGTCAATTGTTCAATTATTTGACCATGTTATATTATGCAAGTGGTTTTTAGTCTGTGATGTAGTTAATGAGTGATGTATTTATTTTTGTGTAAGTAGCTAAAATTTAGCTAAGTCTATTAGTTGAAGCATCCAAACACCATAGCTAAAGTTTAGCCGGGAAACTTTCAACTAGCTAAAGTTTTACTTTGAAATTTGAGCTAACTAAACTTTAGTTGGGTGCATCTAAACAGGCTCTTAGCTGTGTTGAAATAGCTAAACCCAGATAAACTTTAGCTAGTCTTTTAGCTGGGCTATTTGGATGCCTAGCAGCTAAATTTAGCCAACTAAAGTTTAGCTGGTGCATCCAAACAGGCCCTAATTCAATTTTGATGATTAATGGTGATATAATTATTTAGTGATGTTACAATGATGATAATTGATTAGCTATTTATAACTCTCATGCCCCTAATGATGAAATTTATTTCAGTTTTCAAAATATATGTGTGATGGTTAAGGACGAACTAGTTCCAGGTGTTATTTGGAGGGGCCGAGACACTTAGAAATATATGTCTTTATTTTCTCCTTAAGCCTACCATTAAGAGGTATGAACATATAGCTTGACCTATGTGAATCTGGTGAGTGGATGTGATGCACACTTGTGAAACTAGAACTAATTATATAAATGAAGTCCAAGTCACTAAAAACAAAGTCAAACTCAAAAGTTGTTTGAAATGGAGGGATTTGGAGACTTTAGTAAGGCCAATAGCGCGCTAATGGATGGTCAAAGGAACTGAGATCACCTTATCTTAGCATGTGCACCGGAGTGCTCACATCGAAACTTAGGAACGGTGTATGTTTGTTGTGTAAACTAAGAGGAGATAAGAGCACTAGAGTTGTCTGGTGCGATGCTGGAGCTATCCACCGGAGCTTGAGTACAGAGAGTGTCCTTCGGGTGTTGGGAGCTCTCCGGTGGCTCACCGGATCGCTGGACCGGAGTGTCCATATAGTAACGAGTTTTAGCCTGGAGGTGGTGGGAGGCATCGGAAATGTCCAATGCAAATTTCAAAGGGCTAGTTTTGGGTGTTTGACCTATTGTTGGATCTAAGAGAGTGACTACAGGAGGTTGTTGTAATGCACAAACATATTTGCTAGTCTTATATAACTTTAATACTAAATGCTAGTTACTATGTACTCCTTTTTCAAAATTATGAGATGTTTTGGCTTCTCTAAACACATTGCTTTTACAATGTATCTAAACACAATGTATGTCTAAGTATATAGCAAAACCTCGTATCTAGCTAAAAAGCTAGAATGTCTTATATTTTGTGAGTAGAAAGCAGTATTTAAGCAATAAAGTAATGGATTACTAGCCCTTTCTTACCTCCATGGCTCCGCCACTGCTACTTAGAGTAACTAGATGTTGTTTAATGAGGCAGTAGAAGGCACCGGATTACAATCGTTATGAAAGAGTTTTGCCATGGTAGAGGCGTAGAGCTTGCTTCAAAAGCTTACAAAAAAAGAGGAAATGTCACGAATACATACATGGGCACATGGCCTTCGAAAAGCTCCGAAAATCAAACAAATAAACGAAGATACGCCTAGAATCTTAGGTGCTATTTGGATCGGTCACCAGAGCAGTAACGGCAATAGAAAGGATTGCTCCTGGTATTTGATACAGGATAATAATTAGTGCTATCTGTTTGGTTGTGTGCAGACGGTGGAGTGGAATTGGATAACGGCCAGAGGGGAGCGGTAATGATTTTGCACTAGCCTTGATTCGATCCCACTGTTACCGACTACAGCTTAGCTCAACCAAACATAAAACAACGGTAACCAATCACGTCGTGAACTGAGCCCGGACAGAACTTACAATGCCACCAGTGCACACTTAAACTTGGTAATGTAGTAAGTACCACGCTAGTGTACATGCTTTTTTCCTTTATATTCTTGATGCAAACAGTGTCCATACCTTTTGCGTGGTCTTGAAAACCATGACATATATAATGCCATAGTAACAACCACCATCATGCTAACTGTATACTCCAAATGACAACGACAACCAATCGTGTCGCTTGAACTACTTTTCAGCCATGAAACAATATTTTTCTTTTACAATATTTTAGCATAAGCATCAGCATAAGCCAAATTTCAGCATAAGCGAACATGGTGCTGATAGCCAAACTTAACATCCAACCAACCTTAATTATAGTCCTTGTATAATCGTAAAGGTGACATACAAGAAATGATCAGATGGTCCATTCTCAGGACACAGCAAACACAATTCTCCGAATTAACAGCCACACACCTGTGCGTATTAACGGCTCCTGGATGTCCTTTGAGGTAAGGGTGTAATTTCACTCTCTAAAAAAACTTTAAAAATTTACTTACACGTCTAAGGTTCTCTTTAGCATAGGTTTTATTGGTGCTTCTCACCTTCTTAACTAAAAATCCTGTCAAATATGTACAAGCCCAAATGGCATACGAAGCCAAAACTAACAACAAAGTTGTTTTTACCTAGAAACCGAAGTCAAAAAAACGTGGTTCGTCATAACTTTACTATTTTCTAATAAAGAACGCAAAGCCTAAAGCCTAAACCTCACCCTCACCGGTTGAGGACTCGTTCGGCAACAGCCAGATCAGTTTTGGATTCTGACCAAAGTACTCCAATTTTTAAAACAGATGGCGTTCCACCCGGAAGAGACCCCGGAACGGCTCGTTCCGGACTAAGGCAGTTCCAAAAAATTTTACCCCAAAGTGTAATATCGAATCTTGCGGTATATGTATGGAGTACTAAATATAGATAAAAAAAAACTAATTGCACAGTTAAGTGAGAAATCGCGAGACGAAACTTTCGAACATAATTAGTTCATAATTAGACACTAATTACCAAATACAAACGAAAATCTTCTGATAGGCCAAACAAAATCTTAAGCCAATTAAACGCGCCCTAAACGAACGACGCCTTAACGAGCATGCTTCCCGTCCACAGAACTCTGCTCAGTCAAGAACAAGGACTGCTGACCTGAAACTTCTCTAGTACGGCGTGTTCATTTTGGTCGTTTTTTTGGGTGATTTAAAGCGGGTGGTCTTTGGTTTATTGTGAGAAGAAAACATTGTTGGTATATTTGGTGGTTTGGTTTGGTAATAAACCAACAAACGAACATGGCGATGAGTTTGGTCTCGGATCCACCGTGCTGTTGTGCCAACATCTGTTTCACGAATGATGCAGTTTATTACCTCTGTTTCACGAATGATGCAGTTATCTTTACTCCTAAGGAGGTGGTAGGTTACATTTTTAGTCCCTGTCGCATCGAATGTTTGACACTAATTTAGAGTATTAAATATATTCTAATTATAAAACTAATTGCACAAATTGAGACTAATTTGCGAGACGAATCTATTAAACCTAATTAGTGCATGATTTGACAATGCGATGCTACAGTAATATGCACTAATGATGGATTAATTAGGCTTAATAGATTAAGTCTCGTAAATTAGTCTCCATCTGTAATTAGTTTTTTATAATTAACTCATGTTTAATCATCCTAATTAACATCCGAACGTCCAATGTGACAGGGACTAAACTTTAGTTTCTGGAACCAAACACCCCATAATTCGAAAAACGAGAAAATGGGAATTTTGCCATCATCAAACTTGGCCTTCGCTCGTTTGCCATTATGCAAAAGGGATTCGTCGGATTGACATTATTAAACCGGGTGCACACACTGAAATGCCATTTACCGATTTCTCTTTAATTTTATCATTATTTTATTCCAACCAAACTTTAATTCCTGTTTTACCCCTGCCCCTAAACTCAAAACCTTATCTCTTTCATCCTGTTCATCTTCCTCACACGCACACACACCAGCAGGCCGTTGTCGCCCCAATGCACACTGTGCCACCCCGACACCAGCACGCGCGGCGCTACTCCTAGCCATCCCACTGCCGCTGCCCTTCCCTAGGCCGCCGCCCGCCCCACCCGCACTGCCACCACCCCGCTGCCGCGGCCGTCCAATGCTGCGTCGCCGCCGGCTGACGCCGGCTCGCCGTCTCCGGGTAGGCACACGCCATCGTCCATGACTGAGTAGACGTCCGCCCCCAGCTCGAGCCGTCCCATCACGGATCTCCACTGCACGACATCGCCGACCTCCACCTGAGCACATCAAGCGCAATCGGGGCGATGCTCTTTCGCGGCGTCGGCGTGCGGCCGCCCGTGCAAGAGCAGCGGTGGCGGGCTAGCGTGCGTGTGGTGCTGCGGTAGGCTCGCGTTGGGGTGGTGCGGTGGCTGGTCCTCGTGAGAATGAGATTGGTGCGGCTGCTGGGCGGCATGCGTGCGTGTGTGAGGAGAGAGGAGCAGAGGGAGATGTGCGTGCGAATTGTGAGGAAGAAGAAACGATGGATGAGGTATTTGGGACAGGGGTAAAACAGGAATAAAAGTTTGGTTGAAATAAAAAAATAATTAAATTAGAGAGAAATAAAAAGAATGGCATTCCAAGCTAGTATACCCGGTTTCCTAATAGCATCCTAGCGAATCCTGTTGGTACGATGACAACAAGCGAAGCCCAAATCTGATGGCATAATTGCCATTTTCTCAAAAACATTAGGCAAGTACGACTAGCACATAGCAAATGCCGCCCAAGTGCTGGTGTTAGTTGCTACGTAGTATTTAGCTCCGCCCACGGCCGCCGCTGGAGGGCAGACGATACGAGTGGGCGAGTGGCACCACTTTCACGAACCACTCCGCGAGTAGGAGTAGCCGGGCGGCCCCACCGCTCAGCGACCCGTCCCCAAGCCACCGCCGCCCCCGCCCGCCATGGCGCCGCCGGAGCCGGAGGTGTTCGACGTCGTCATCTTCGGGGCCTCGGGCTTCACCGGCAAGTACGTCATCCGCGAGGCCCTCAAGTTCCTCAACTCCTCCTCCACCTCCCCCGCTCCGCTCCCTCGCGGTCGCCGGCCGCAGCCGGGACCGCGTCGCGGCCGCGCTGCGCTGGGCTGCGGCCCCGGCGCCGCCGCCCGAGGACGTGCCCATCCTCGCCGCCGACACCTCCGACCCGGCCTCCCTCGCGGCGCTCGCCGCCCGCGCCCGCGTCGTGCTCTCCTGCGCGGGGCCCTTCCGCCTCCACGGCCACGCCGTGGCGGCGGCCTGCGCGGCCGCGGGCGCCGACTGCCTCGACATCTCCGGGGAGCCCGAGTTCATGGAGCGCGTCGAGGCCGAGCTCCACGAGCCCGCCGCCAGGACCGGCTCGCTCATTGTCTCCGCCTGCGGGTTCGACTCCGTCCCCGCCGAGCTCGGCTTCCTGTTCCACTCCAGGCAGTGGGAACCACCGTCCGCGCTGGTCTCCGTGGAGGCGTACGTGTACCTGCAGTCGACCAAGAGGATCGTCGGGAACATCGGCACCTACGAGTCGGCCGTGCTCGGGGTGGCCAACGCCGCCCAGCTGCAGGCGCTGCGCCGGTCCAGGCCCAGGCGACCCAGGCCCAATGTGAGTTGATTGATATCCACTCTTTGCTGCTTCTCAATTGATTTCAAGTGCTTGTTCGATTACATGTTTCTTACTCCTTACAAGACAAACCAAAAGAATAGAGTGCTGCACTAGAACAATATTCACATCGGCTTATAATTTGTAGGTCTTAAAATCCTCAAGGATGTATTGGAACAACCACTTGAGTTAGAACTTAGAAGGAACATCCATCTGTAGTTTGGCATGATGGGCACACTGACTACTGATTGCAATAGTTGCCCGGGCCAGATCTCAACCTCATGTCTGCTCTGTACACTATAGGCTACTATACTAGAATTTGCTACTGCTATTTGATTTGTGCTAAAATTGGTTGTGTTTTGCTGAAGCCATGTTGACATAGACACATATATGCTTCCTGAAATTCAAATTAGCTTAGCTTGAATATATGTATTCCCAAATCTCCAAGTGTGCCAAGGTGTTATGATGGAATTGAATTGAATGGTGAAAGTTGTTCTGCTAGTAAACTTTCAATCCTTCTGACAAATCTGGAAATTAGCTCTCATACCCCCTGGATTTTCTTAGTCATTATAGAAATTATATGTGGCCATGTGGATAGACTGCTGGTATATGAACTCATAGCTCCTTTTTTCCCTTTTTTTTTTCTGTGAAACTCTTTTATGAATTTCCTTCCCCATACTATCACCTTCATGCCGATATGTTAATTATTTGATCCTATTAGGCTGTTACTATTCGGTCAATCATTCGCTTCTTGTGTGCCAACTGCCAACTGCTAAATAGTCCTGGGGTGCCTTCAGAACAGCCTCCATACTTTCACATGCAAATGATGATTACCATGCCTTTTGTGTGTGCATGGAGTGGATTTTGATACTACTACTACACAGGAATTGTTATCTTATTTTGTCAAAATTCATCAAATTCTTTTGCAACTTCTTTTTGGTAAATGAAAGGCTTGGAGTTTGCATTTTGATGTCCTTAAATCACAGTGGTTGTATGCTTTTCATCTTTAATATGCTGTTGATATGCCTTTGTGGCATGTTATATTTTTTTAAGATAGTTTTCTTGAATCGGGAATGTCAAGATCCATATACGTCAATATCTGTAATTTTGCATTGAACTGGATTCACCCTTTTGTTGTCCATGATTAAGATTCTTAAGAAGCATAGAGCATAGTAGCAGTGCTTTAAAAGTATTTAGTTATTCCAATAAATGAAGATTTCATTTGTGTTAATTTTAAGATTCTTAACACAAATGAATGTTAATTTTAAGATGCCACTTGATGTGAAAAACATTAATTTGTGTTAACTTTTACTGAGCACATGTGAAAATAATTTAGTTATTCCAACAAAATTTGGAGACATTTTATATGAGCAGATGAAGGGCTTCATTTGAGTTGAAGAATCATCTACTAGTTTGTGCTGATGGTTGATGCCATTGATAGTTGTCAAACGCTACCACTTGCCACTATTCTAGTGAACCAGTTCAATTTCTTAATCCTACAAACACTGAACTTGGCCTTGAGCCTCATGACCATGGTTTGTTGTCCTCAACTGTATGACAATGTTCCTTGATCAATGACCACCATGTGCGTATACTGTATAAGTTCAGAGGAAATGTGAAAGCTATTAACGGTGTGTTTTATAATATTTTTAGTAGCTCCAGACTTCATATATAAAACAAAAGGAAGAGTGAAACATTGCTTGATTAAGTAAAAGCAGATTAGATGAATTTGGTGATGCCATGATTTGGATTTTAAATAAGAGCTTTGCTACAGTGATTGCTAAGTACCAGAGGTACTTTTAGGTACTTTCCCCTCTGATTTTTGCTGGCCATTGATCAGACAAGTACATTTTAAAATTTGAATTATGAAAGTTTTTTTTATTTGTCCTCCGCGTCCCCTGCTCTGTTACGCTCTTCCTGTTGTTCTGAGACCCCTGGATCCGCACCCAACTCCGTATCCCCTGCCGGAGTTGGTCCAGTTCTGATCTCTCAATGCGCACAATTGCTGATCAGATAGTTTCTCAACTGTTTTTACCAAAAGTTTGCCCCCTCAGAACATGTGCCATTCTTTATTTGTTTTTGCCTAGCTCCTGCCACACCACTAAAACTTAGCAGTTTATCTCCCTTAATGCTTCGATATTTCCTAGTGCCTGTAAGTGACCGACAAATTGAGTCATAAGTCGTAACTTGTAAGGGTGACCATGTGTCTGGTGAGGTGGTGACCGGTGACTGATTTCAGGTGCGTGACCATGTGTCCATTCCCGATTTGGCCGATTTGGCAAAGCAAGTACTATTGTGTATTGCTTCCGGTTCTCATCGAGGTACACAAACTAGGTGATAAATAATTACTAGTGCTTGTTTCTGCCTCACTGATTGATCGAGTACTATATCCTGGGTGAATCAGTGTCGACTTGCAGTTTAACAAACAACAACCAAGAATCAAAACTAGCAAATCATAAATTAGTGGTTCTAATGTAATGCTGCTAGATGGATCAAACTGATTTTTCCCCATAAAATAACCATTTAGCTCAATTCTTAAATCGATCAACTTAAACTTACACAAAGAACTCAATGTAACAGCTAACTATGTGAACTCAAATTAACCCATACAACTAATTTTCTCTGGTCTAAACTGTAAAGTGCAATTACCAATTTACCATTTATTTAAATAAAAAAGGAAATAATATGGGTACTGGTCTCACTCTTTTTTGTACTGTCCCTACTTGAGTATTTTTCCCTAAGTGCCTCTATTTTCTTACTGTAGATCAGACATGATTGCTATTATATTAATTTCTTGATTAAAATTTTAGTTTAATAGATTTTGTGCTATGTGCAACCTTGACTGTTTAATTTTTGCAGTATAATTCACACATCTATTTAAGACTTTGGTCCCTATATTAGATTGCAGAGACGCGATCTGTTTGTGAAATGAGCATGGCTGCTTTGCTAGATAACCATGTGAGTAGTTTTCTGGTATAAATGTTGATTAATGCTAAGATTTCTTCCTTTATGCAGATTCCAGGCCCTCCGCCTCCTAAAGGCTCACTGATTGAGGGTCAGAATCCTCTGGGAATGTGGGCTATGAAGTTGCCTTCCGCTGACACAGTGGTCCTGAAGAGAACTCTATCAACCTTGACTGAGCATCCTGAGGGCCTTCCTGGTGCAGAAGAAACCCCAGAGTACGCTGAACACAGGAAGAAGTTCTGGTCTTCTGTCAAACCTGCCCATTTCGGAGTGAAGATCGCCTCCAGATCCCTGATGATGCTCGTGCGCTTCATCTTCACGGAATCTTCATTGGCCTGCTCGCCAACTTCTCCTTTGGCAGGTCCCTCCTGCTGAAGTACCCTGAGTTTTTCTCCGCTGGGATGTTCAGGAGAGCCGGGCCGACTGAGGAAGAGGTGAAGAGCGCCTCGTTCAAGATGTGGTTTGTCGGGCACGGCTACAGCAACGTGGATAGCTCGTTGGAGCTCGGAAGAAGCAAGCCGGACAAGGAGGTGATCACCAAGGTTTCGGGACCTGAGGTCGGTTACATCACAACTCCGATCGTGCTGGTGCAGTGCGCCCTCGTCCTGCTGAGCCAGCGTGCCAACCTGCCCAAGGGCGGCGTGTACACGCCGGGTGCCGTCTTCGGCCCTACCGACCTCCGGCAGCGCCTCCAGGAGAACGGGCTGTCATTCGAGGTTAACGCGACTAGGGCCATGCACTGAAGTTCACTGCTCCATTCAGTGCATCCAGTGGAAAAAAATGGGAGAAGGATGCAACCTGAGCAATAATAAGCGCAAAGTAGCGACTTAATTGTGTATGTGGTATAGTCCTATGGAATCTTACTACCACAATACCTTCTAAAGTACTCCGTACCTAGTTTCTTATTCGTATGCTGTGTTTATATGAGGTGACAATAGGAAAACGCTGTGCTAATCCGTGTCATCGTGTCCTGTAGAGAGGGGTTGCAACGTGTAATGCCAGACTCGGCATGCTATGTGCCTATGTGGAAGGAAAGATGCTACCAAGTGCAATACGTGAGGTCCAAATTCTGAACTGGTGTTGCTTTCTATGTTATTGTGGACATTGTTTAGCCTAAACTATCGTTTAGCTCACTTACACATCGTTTAAATGCTACACATGGTACACCGTTTCTGATTTTTCGTTTAATCGGTTGTTTTGACCTTTTAAATGGTCATTTTGCCTGTTTAAACACACGTCTTGCCTGAATAATGGTGCCCGCAAAAAAGTTCTTCGACTTGAGTGAGGGCCACCCCCTACGATCTTCCTCTGATCCAGACGTACAGTGATTGCATTTGAGCGTTCTATCATCTGGCGAGCGTAAGCTTTGGACTCACAAAGTCACGATTTTACCTACTACTAGATCCGTATGTTTTTTAAACTCTTCTGTATCCGTATCTTCGTCATGCTATACAGTGCCAAAGATTCTCAATAAGCAGAAGGTGTTTTGGAAGAAGCGTTTCCAAATGAGGTCTTAGCTTGTTTTTTTTACTAGGATAGGAAGGTCAAATTCTTCATGGCAGGCTAAACTTTGGCCATCAAACCAAATAGAAACCAAAATATCAGTCATGAGCACATGACCAGTATTTGGTTTGGCACTGTAAAACCAGAACCAAGTGTTTGGCGTCTGGTGATGGCATGCCAAGCCGCCTACTTTGCAGTTTCGACGCAACTAGCGCCCGGACGTTCGGCGCGAGCACGTGCCCGGACGACCCTCGGGGCCATCCGATTGAGATAATAGGAGTCGTCTAAATCCCATCGAATAAAGCAACGGAAATAAAAGCAGACCTATCCGATGCAATAGAACGGCGAAGCGTGCCCTGCTTGAAAACGCAGCCCCAGCGCGTGCGCCGTCGTGCCTCATCGCGTCGCCATCCCCCGTCGTGCCGCCATCCCATGCGCGCCCGTTGCCCTCCATGCCCATCCCCACCGTGCTCCATCACCCGAATGTCTAATGAGAAATTTTTCATCGGGAGATCTGTTGCAACACGGAGCATGCAACATAAAAAAAAGTCTACTACAACATCAGAACAAGTCTACTGCAACAACAGAACAAAGCTACTGCAATGCGAGATGCAAGATCTGAAAAAAAATACTAATACAACAAAGAAATATTACTTGTTGCAACATCAGAACAAAGCTACTGCAGCAATAGAACAAAGCGCAATGCGAGAAGCAACATCAGAACAAAAAAAATGATGCAACAAAGAAATATTATTTGTTGCAACATCAGAACAAGGCTACTGCAACAACAGAACACAAAGCGCATAATGCGAGAAGCAACATCGAGAAAAATAGACTAATGCAATAAAGAAAAATTACTTGTTGCAACATCGTAACCGAGCTATTGCAATGCGAGATGCAACATCATAAACAAAAAAAAGAGACTAATGCAACAAAAGAAATATTACTTGTTGCAACAACAAAACAAAGGCTAGTGCAATGAGCTCGCGGAACCTTAGCCACCACCGCACCCCTTAGATCGAGGAGGCTCGGATCCGGAGGAGGAGGAGAGGGAGCGCTCAGATCCAGATGATGAGGAAGGAGGGCTTAGATACAAAGAATGACCGACCTATCTCGTCGGAGCCACCGCGGTCGTCCTTGTCTCCGATGGGGGAGGGAGCGAGGAAGGAGTGCAAAGCGGCGGGATGACTACGAGTGTGGGGCGTGGCGTCCATCCTAGGGGCGCAAGCAGTGCCCGGGCCTTGCACGCAGCCGGAGCGGCAATGAGTGGTATCTTGGGGAACAGTGGGTCATGGGATGGCGGAGAAGCAACGAGTGGGCGCGGGGAGCGGGGATGGATCACGGGATGGGATAACGATCTTGATGGGACAAGGAGCAGGGTCAGCGGGGCGCGTCCGGACGGAAGTTCGCTGCAGACGCCCAGTTCAGATCAATTTCGTTGCAGTTTTGCATGCCGGGTTTTAGGTACTCGAAAATAGACCTGTGTACTGCCTGTATTGGTATGGTCTCTTTGCCAACTCTCAAACAAGTTGTGTCCGTACAATATTTGTTTCTCACAGCAAATCAGTATCAGCCGGTTTATCGGTGACACAAAAACCATCAGCCTTCTTATTTTCTTCTTCTTTTTTAACTTTTCTTTAGTTCTTTGACCAGCCTTTGGGTCAATTGGTCAAACGATGGTTTCGGTGCCTCTCATACTGGAACGAGATCATACTGGGGTACTGTCTCCTTTCCAAACAGTTTTGAATCTGGTCAAGCGCGGAACGGAGGAGTATTGCAAAAAATTGTTTTCATTAAAGTTTTAGCTCCGAAATAAGTGTATGTTTCACCAATGTTTTATCTATAAATAAGTGTTTGTAAAGGGTTAATTTTTTTGGGGGTTGGGGGTGGGGGGAAGAGGCAGACGACCGTGGACAACGGTGGAGTGCATTTAACTCGTCCTTCTGACAGATTCTCTCGTAAACGTTTTGGATGCAATTTCTTTTTAGGGGATGTTTGTTCTATAGTCGCTTCTAAATTTCATGTCACATCGAATGTTTAGATACTAATAAGGAACATTAAATATATATTAATTATAAAACCAATTATATAGATGGAGGTTAATTTGCGAGACTATTTTTAAGCCTAATTAACCTGTCATTAGCACATGTTTACTGTAGCATCACGTTGTCAAATCATGAACTAATTAGGTTTAAAAGATTCGTCTCGCAAATTAGTCGCAAGTTGTGCAATTAATTTCGTAATTAGTATATATTTAATACTCCATGCATGTGTCTAAACATTCGATGTGACAGAAATTTTAGAAGCGCATGTAGAAACCAAACAAGGCCTTAGAAACGTTTATTCTGGTGAATCAGAACTGATTTCTCAAATCGTTTGGCAGTTTTTCAGATTCTGATTTTTGAAGGTTGGCGAAAACCATTTGTTTACATGAAAAAATCATAAAAATATATAGGTTTTTGGAAAAAAAATTGTTAATTATTTTTAAGGTGAAGATAAATCAAAAGCAACCAATTTTAATTGGTTTCATTTGAGGAGGATCACTACAGATATTTTTAGATTAGATGGGAGGTAGAAATGCAAGAAACAAAATATGAAGAAACTACTCTGGAGGTAATTTTGATCTCTATATAATCATAAAAAAAACGTTTCTACTCCCTAAAGTTAGTATCTTGTTTGACCGTTTGAAAGAGTTTCTTCTGATTCCAGAGAGAATGGGTGTGTTTGGTTTTCTGACCAACTTCTAACCTGGCTAGAATCCTCGTCCTGTTCGTTTGGGCTTGTTTGGTTTATAAGCCATAGCTGAAAGTACTGTTGACTGATTTGATGTGAGAGAAAAATATTGTTCGTTAGCTGATAAGCCATGGCTTATAAACCAAATACGACCAAACGAACAGGCTGCTAGCCTGAACCGCCTTAATCTGCTCCCACCAAGTCTGTTTGGTTGTACTATAGTAGCTTGGGTAGACTCGTTGTGCGGTTTGTTTTGATACATAGCCAGAGCGGCATCATCGTCGTGGGTCCGAGCTTCTCACGGACTGCAACTACGCCGTCATGGGTGAAACGGAGTTGATTGACAAGGCCGGCCCCAAGGGCTACAAGCTCGACAAGCACAAACTCGAGCTGGAGCTCGAAGATGAGGCGGCGGCCGCCGCCGGCGACTCGTCTGCCGTCGTCACGGTTGGCAGGGTCTGCACGGCAGTGGCGGCGCACATGAAGACGCACCCGAGAACTCGGTCAAAGTGAATTGGATGAACACACACAAAGAAAGAGCTAAATATAGAAAGACTCAAGCTTGCCTTCGCATGAACCAAGCGCACGCGTCAAGCTTAGAACACTGAAACGAGCTAACTGAAGAAACTGAATTAGCTAATCTAGACTGACGAAACTGAATGAAAAAAACAGACCCTGAAGTAGCAGGACGGTGAACAGCCAGAGTAGATCAACAAGTAGCAGGGCGAGCACGGCAGCACCAGGGCAAAATCTGTAGACGAAGCTGCCGAATCGTTCGCCCAGGAGCACGGCAGCCAGAGTTAATGCATGTGCTAACACTAGGGCTTCATTTTAAAGATATACAAGAAAACAACCAAACGACGATATATTTTTTCATAGTTTAAGTTTAACGCAATTGTATATGATAAAGAATATAATACGAAAAACACTTATGCATAACAAGGCATAATAAAGTTGTCTCACCTTAACCATCTAATTTAGAATCTGCTTAAGACCTTCTCGGCCTCGCCTCCCGAAACGAAAGGCGTCGCATGCCCTGCAGACTCCCGAGCGCCACCGCTCTCGGTCCATCGGCGGTGCAGGTAGCCGTGCCATGCCACGACGCCCACCTCGCGCCATGCCGAGGTCGTCGCCGATCCACGCCAACTCTGATGACCCGAAGCCATGCGTCGTCCCGGGCCGTCCTGGCCGAGCTCGTCCTCGTCTCGCCGCTATAGATGTGCATGCAGCCCGAGCCCGTCAGCCCAGCACGAACCCCTTTTTTTGGCCCGGCCCGATGGCTAGCGGGCTCAGTGGCACGCAACCGCGAGGGAGGCGGGCGTGCACAGGCCTTACCCAGCACGTGGGCTTCAAGGCACGGCCCGTAAAATGGCCAAAGGCCCAACAACACTCAAAGAGGCCGCCCTCCTCTCTTAACCCTACCGCCTACCCTCTCCCTCCCCCGTCGCCGCACTCTGCTCTCTCTCGCCTAGTCGCTCGCCTCGCCTCCTCCCAGCTCTCCTCTCGCTCCCTCTCTCTTCTTGGACTCGTCGGCGGGGAGTGCTGCCGCCATGTGAGCTCCTCTCCTCCTGCCACCACCTCCCACCTCCACTCCAACCCGCCAAGCTCCCTACCGCTTTCATGATCATGTCAGTCAGCGTTGCGCTATTCGCTTGCCACGTCGCCTCCCCCACCCTACTCTCTCTCCTTACGACTTCGCCTCCCCGCCACACCGCTCTCCCGACTTCGCCTCCACGTCCCCAAGTGGCGAGCTGCAAGCGGTGGCTCTGCCTCTCACACCGCCTTTGCTTGTGTCAGCCGACGGTGGCCCTCCTCCTCTCACCACCACGCGTTGCCGCTCCTCCCATGCCTCCTCTCATATGGATCCGGCCTCCTCATTGCTCATCCTTCGCAGATCCAAATGCAAGTAGAGGTGCGGAGAGGTCGAGATGGAGAGGTCGCGTCGTCCCACGGCCTTCGCAGCGACGACGGCCCGCCTCCCCTCTCTCTCTCTGTCGGTGTAGTGGGCCTTGGGCCGGCCCGGCACGCTGAATTAGCCGTGCTTCTCCGGGCCGCATTTAAAACGAGCGATGAGGGCCGTGCACGGGCCGTCGGCGAACACGAAGCCCATGGCGGCCGCGGCCCGTAGGGCACGTCGTGCCTTGTTGGCCCGACCCCCATCGGGTCATGCCGGGCGGCCCGTTGGACATCTATACTCGCCGCCCTTAAGCAAAGTTTGCGAGTATCAGTCCTTGACATGACCCTCATCATCACCAGCCAACCTGCATGAACTCACTAATATTTCTCCCTGTGATAATTTGTTCATCATTCCAAACAGAAGGTTTGGAGATCTGAACCCAGATCCATACGTGTTTTCTTTGATTCCTGCCGTCCTGGTCCGCCCAGCCCTCGGCGCCGGCGGTTGGCGATCACAGCTCACAGGCGGAGCGGAGGCACGGAGCAGTAACACTAATACGACGTCGCGACCGTACGATCTGACCGGTGTCTGGTCTGGGCATAGAACGGTGGAGTGGTCAAGTGCCAAACGCGCGCGGCGCGGCCGTCGTTTTCGGTCCCGGCAGGCTGCTTGGTTGGTTCTCGTCTCCGAATCAAATCGGGGTTCGTTGATTCGGTGCCTTCCTGTCTTTTCCGGCAGCGGGGTCCCGCGCGGCCGCTTTCGTGAACCGGCAGAGGCAAAAAAAACGAAGCGCAGATTGGGTGGGCGCAGGGCGTTGCGCGGCGCGGGCACGCTCATCGCTCATCGCTCATCGGGTGTCCGACTTCCCGTCCAAACGTCCGCGCCGCGCGCCTCAGGTTTGGACGCAAACCGCCGGCGCGACCGGCGGCATCGAGAGGCCGAGACCGAGACATGGGCGGACGAGCGGTGGCCGGCGCGAGTGGGACGGGCAGCAGCTTGGTGGTCTTTCCTCGGTGGATTCGTGCCGTTCCCTCGCGCGCGTGGCAGCGTGTGCGCCCGCGCCTGTTGTTAACCCGCCGGGGGGGCAGTAAACAAAGACTAACGGTTCGAAAGCGATTTGTTTTGTTTGGAAAAGGGAACGAATGAAGCCAAGTGCTTGTTTGGTTCGCCGTGCACGCACGCGTTCTCCTCCGTGTGGATTGTTGCCAAGGCCCACCACTACTCGTTGCCGGAATGCCGGTGGTCATGATTCAAGATTCATCGGCGCTTTATTTTCACTCTGTTCAGCTTTGGCCTTTGGGTTCACATCCGGCCATGGACCTATCCGACTAGTATCAGTAGTATGCATCGATGCAATGCGTGCAGCATGCTCCGCTAACGGCTTATGCTACTTTGTGAAGATCAAAGACTCGGAGGTTCCATACCTTGGAGTGCCACCCAAATGCGCACTGGCGGACGACAGAACTGTATGGAGATGGACGACGGACGGCCAGTTCACGGTCAAGTCAGCGTACGTGGCCCTCCACTCCGCTTCGCACCTAAAGCTGGACGAAAAACTCAAGCTCGTTAGCTCGCTTGGTTCATGGTGGCTCGGCTCGTCTCCGTTATGATAACGATAACGCGAGCCAGCTCAATAAGATTTTAGCTCGTTAGCTATAACGAGCCAACTCGAGCCAGCTCGCGAGCTAAACGAGTCAAGCTTTCAGGAAAAAAATTATCAAAACTTATATTAGTTTTTGTATTACTTTATGTCTTGCACTTTACAATTGACTAGTAACTGGTCTAGATCCTATAAATTGACTGGTAACTGGTCTAGATGTATTTCTTTTATATTATTATTATTCTCAAACTTTAGATAAATGCAAATATTATATTTTGTGTATTTTTTATACCTGGTTCGCGAGCTTAATGAGCCAGCTCAAGCTTTTAACGAGCCGAGCCGAGCTGGCTTTCTGGCTCGTTAGGATAACGAGCTGAGCCGAGCTAGCTCGTTATCTTAACGAGCCGAGCCTAACCGAGCCGGGCCAGCTCGTTATCGAGACTTATTCGCACCCGATCCCTGGATGCAGCCTCGTCTGGGAAACATGGGCGCCTCTCCGCGTCAAAATGTTTCTGTGGCTTGCACTACGTCCGAAGCAATGGACAGCGGACCGTCGGCGCAGGCATGGTCTGGACGCCAATGATGTAAGCTTCCTCTGCGACCAGGAGCCGGAGACCATAGACCATCATTGTCTCATGCTCCTTCAGCAAGCAGGTATGGTGAAACGTCCTTGTGGCACTTGGATACACACAAGCAGCCTGTTCGGTTGGCTGGTTCGTTTCGTTGCTGGTTCGTGAAGAAGTACTGCTAGCTGATTTGTGTGAGAGGAAAATACTGTTCCGACTAAAAATTTACGATCGTTTACGACAAGCCACAGCCAAACGAACAGGCTGAAGGCCTCCCCAACGGCAACAGTCTTCCACTGATGGACCTCCTGGAGATCGACATGGACTCGCACCAATAGGAGCGGAGCATACTCCGTTTTCGCTCGAGTTGCCTGGGAGCTATGGAAGGAGAGAAATACGAGATGTTTCCGGGGTGCCACCACCCAGCTACAACAGCTACTTGCCATAATCAAGCATGAGGCCGGGCAATGGATGCAAGCAGGCGCAAGACATATGGGTTGTTTACTTTCCAGGATAGTAGCCTAAGAAATTTTTTGGGCACTAGGGGCATGAGCTTCACTATAGTTTCTTGAGCCCCCTAAGCCATGCTACAGCATTTGTAATCCAAAATTCCTTCCTACTTAATACAAAGACGTGTAAGTCTTTTGCTTGTTCGAGAAAAAAAAAGGCTTGGAGGTTTAAATAATTGAGTACTAAGTTTGGATTACTTGCGAAAACCCTTCACGTGCGTTTGACAAAAAAAACAATAGTTGACCGCTCGACGATGTCTAATAAATGTCTAACCTTTGACCGGACGCCTGAATCGCTTCTACTGCACGGCGCGACGTTCATAGAATCGTAGGCGTGCGTCATGAGGTTGCGACGTTCATAGAAGGATTCATAGGCGTGCGTGATGAGGTACAGGTTCAGACACTTTCAGAACTGTCATGGTTCGAGGAAGAAGCCACGGCGAATGCCCCGAGATACGAGGAAAGGGGCGCTGCCAGTTTGCAACAGCCATCACTGCACCTGCACGCCTAGGATACTGGATACGATCGCATCGCAATTTGCAAGGGATGGAACTGGAAGCTGGAAAATCAAAGTTCTTGTTTGCATGAGAATGTGCATATGTACTACTTACAGCCAAAATTGCATCTAGCCCTCTCCTACCTTCTGTTATCCACATTATGAATCAATGACGAACTAATATATAACAATAGCTAAAAACAAGCGAAAGGGGAAGAAAAACGATGACCTAAACTCGTCACGTGAATTCGAGGTGCGCGCCGCCGTTCTCGGCCACGTCGAGCAGCGCGGCGAGCACGTCCGGCATGTCGGGCCGCTCCTGAGGCGCGTCCGCCGTGCACCGCATGCCGAGCATCAGGAGCTCCCAGGACACGGTGCCGACGGCCGCCGCAGCCTTCTCCGACGACGACCGCCACCCTTCTCTGGCCATCCGCCGGGCCCACTCCACCAGGCACTCGTCCTCGGCGCCGTCCACGGCGAAGCGGCCCGTGGCGAGCTCCATCAGGAGCACGCCGTAGCTGTACACGTCACCCTTGGTCGTGGCGCGCCACGTCTGCCCGTACTCGGGGGCCACGTACCCGACGGTCCCGGCCACCACCGTGCTCACGTGCGTGTCGCCGGGCCGGACCACGCGGGCCAGCCCGAAGTCCGTCACCCTGGCGCGCCCGTCCCGGTCCAGCAGCACGTTGCTGGCCTTCACGTCCCGGTGCACCACCGCGGGGCGGCACTCGTGGTTCAGGAACACCAGCGCGCGCGCCACGCCGATCGCCGCGTCCAGCCGCCGCCCCCACCCGAACGCGGCCGTGTCGCCGATCAGCGACTCCAGGTTGCCGCCGTCCAGGTACTCGTACACCAGGATCTTGGCCGACCCGGACAGGCACCACCCGTAGAGCGTGACGAGGTTCGGGTGCGGCCACGTCGACCCCATCCGGTCGGCGAGCACCTCCATCTCGGCGCGGAACTCGCGCTCGCAGTCGCCGTCGCCGTCGCGCGGCCTCGCGAGCTTCTTCACGGCCACGGTGCGGCCGTCGGGGAGCACGCCACGGTACACCACGCCGTAGCCGCCACGCCCGATCACCAGGTCGTCCGAGAAGTTCCCCGTGGCCGCCACGATGTCGCGGTAGGTGAACGCCGTCTTGCCGAGCTGGAACACCTTCACCCCCTCCGTCGAGGAGGAGCACCCGGTCGCCGACGACGATGACCCGGACGGTGGCGACGACGTCGTCGACATCTGCAGAGAGCACTTCCCGGAGCTGCACTTGGGGTTCTCGCACGAGAACGACTCGGGGTCCGGGTCTTGGTCCACGGGGAACCGCGCACGCAGATTGGCCATGAAGAACACGAAGGCGCCGGTGACGAAGGCGGCGAGGAGCGAGAACAGGAACCACACCGCGATGCTTCTTGGAGTCATGCCGCGCCTTCGAGCATCCGCAGCTTCCGGAGGCGGCCGCATACCACCGGTACCTCTCTCGAATGAAATGAGTGGGTCGCCGAGGAAGGACTGCTCGTCGAAGGTGCCGAATTGGGCGGTGGTGGGGACGCTGCCGGTGAGAAGCGGGTTGTAGGACACGTTGAACTTGGTCAGGTACGTGAGCTGGCTCAGACTTCCCGGCAGCTCGCCGGAGAAGTTGTTGTAGGAGAGGTCCATCATCTCGAGGCACAGAATGCGGCCGATCTCTGGCGGAATCGCGCCTGAGATGTTGTTTCTCGAGACGTTCAGCACGACGAGCGGGAGCCTGCTGATCTCTGGTGGCAGCTGTCCGGTGAGCCGGTTGTCGTCGAGGTGGAGCAGGCTGAGGTTCACCATCGCGCCGATCTCCGGAGGTATGTCTCCGGATAGCTGGTTCCTGGACAGCTGAACGTACCCGGAGATCGTGTAGGACCTCACCGGCGACGAGGAGTTGGTGCAGACCGGAACGATGCCGTATCCCTTGAGGATTCGGTCCCATATGCTGCGGCAGTTCGCCCGAGTCATGATGGAGTACACGAATCTGAAAGGGGGATAGCTCGCCGGGATCCACCGCCTCATGGCTTGACAATCGCCGGAGCCGGCGAGCACGCTGGAACCATTCCGGTTCTTGGCGAACGTCGGGCCGGGGTTCTTCCCTGTGTTTGCCATCTCCAGCGGGATGCTCCCGGTCAGCTTGTTGTCGGCCAGGTTCAACCAGAGCAAGCTGGTGCATTTGCCAATTTCCGACGGAATCTCTCCGGATAGCTGATTCCCAGCGAGCATCAGCCACAAAAGCGACGTGAGGTTCCCAATGGTCGCCGGTATCTCGCCGGAGAGGTCGTTATACGACAAGTCCAGCGCTTGGAGCTCGGTGAGACGGCCGTACGCCGCCGGTATCCCGCTGGAGAATTGGTTGTAGGCAAGCATCAGGTACTTGAGGCTCTTCATGTCAGCCACCACAGGAGGGAGCTCGCCGGAGAACTCGTTATAGCTGAGGTCCAGCCTCGCGAGAAGCGGTAGCTGGAGCACGCCGGAGGTGACGATGCCGCCAGTGTAGTTGTTGTTGTGCAGCACAAGGTACCTCAGACTTGCAAACTTGCCAAAGGTGTCTTGCACGTCCCCTCCAAACATGTTGCTGCTGATGTCCAAGAACTGAAGCTTCGTACAGTTCGTCAGGGCCAGCGGTATCCGGCGATCGAAGCTGTTCTTCCCGAGAACCAGCGTCTCGATCGCGGCGAGCCTCCCAATTCCGGCCGGTATGAAGCCGTCGAAGTCATTCCCCCACAGAGATAGGTACGTCAGGTTCGCGCACTTGGCGATGGAGTCCGGGAAGCTTCCAGTCAGGTAATTCGCTGACAGGTCCAAAGATTCGAGCCTGCAGCCGTCCGGGAACGTGGCCGGCGGGACGCTCCCGGTGAGATTGTTCTCGGCGACGCTGAACTGCCTGAACCTCGCGACGCCGGGCCACAGCTCGCCGGTGAAGTTGTTCGAGCTGAGGTCGACGTACTCAAGCCTGGCGCAGCCGTCGAACATGCCGGTGATATTGCCTGTGAGCCCGTTGGTGGAGACGTTGAAAACGGCGAGGTCGGCGGCGCACATCGCCGTGAAGTTGGCCGCGACGCCGCCCGACAGCCGGTTCCCGGACACGTCGAGCGTCTGCAGCCTGGTGAGGCCGGACAGGTCTAGCGAGCCGTTGATGAGGTTGTGGGAGAGGTTGAGGCTCACGAGGCCGCGGCATTGGCCGATGTCGCCAGCCGCGGAGATGGTGTTGTCGGAGAGGTCGAGCTCGGCGAGCTCGGGCAGCCGCGAGAAGTTGCCGAACGCCGGGCCGGAGATGCTGGAGCTGGAGAGGTCCAGCGACGTGACGCGGCCGGACGCGTCGTCGCACCGCACCCCGTGCCACCCGCACGGCGACGCGTCGGACTCCTGCCACGCGTCGTAGGCGCCGCGGTTCACCCTGTTGTTGTCCTGCAGGAAGCGCTTGAGCTCCACCAGCACCTCCTTGTCGCCGTTGCTCTGCGCGCCGGCGGGCACCACCACCGCCACCTCGCCTTCAGGAGGACACGCGATCGCCACGGTTAGACGTGGAATTCGACTCCCACGCGGGGGACAGAACACGGCAGCCGAACAATCAGAAGAGAGCAAGAACAGGGGGCGAGTGGTGTGGCTTGGAGCGCCGAATCCTAACCTGCGACGAGGAGCAGGACGAGGAATCCGAGGAGCAGGGGAGACATGGCCTTGCTTCCCGAATCATGGAAGACACCGAGGCGAAGCGGGTGCACCGGCGACGGGGACGACGTGCCGAGCGGCGAGCAGCCTCCACATCCACACGCGCGTGCAGTCTCTTCCTCTGGTTCTCCACGGGGAGAGGTGAAGTAAGCAGAGAATAAGAGACAAAATCTTTGACACTTATCGCAAGTTATCTAATGGCCCGAGGCCCGCATGTGGGCGACGACGAGCACGCCAGCCAGTCGCTGCTACCGGCTGTCGTTGTTGCTCCCGGGCCTGGCATTTGAATGGATTGAATTGAATCCCTGCGTTTACTGGACACCACACTAATGCTCAATTCGTCAGAAACGGAGCTTGTGTTTACCGGTTGTGGCTTGGGTTCAATTTTTTTTAATTGCTAAGTACTTTTATAATACTGAATTGCTGACTGCACAGGGGGCAGATGAGAAAGAGAAAGGGGGAACTAGCTTGCTTGCTTGGTTAGTGGTCTTTGAATTTGTCTCCTTGTTTTCCGAATTAGGCCTGGACTTGTCACCGTATTGTATAATTTCGCCACTCGCTAAATCCTCCACGGGTTGGGGGTTTTCAACTGGAAAAACAGCGGGTCACCACTGGTTCACACTGCTGTCGCACGGGCACGAACGCCTCGACAGTGACGTTGGCTTAAAGAGAAGTTATAGCGTGACTTGTCCACTGACCATAGAAAGGTACAGGGTTACCGCGAGGCTTGACTGTAATTAATTAAGGACTGCCGGTAGAACTCGTGTTCTTTTACATTTTGTGTGCCTTTAGGCAGCAACTTTGACCATTATTTTCTGTGTTATATATATAGCAAAATGTAGGGAGAAAAGTTTGCAAGATCGTGGAAATTTTTTGATCGGAGTGAATACAGTACATGTGATGGATATTTGCCCGTCAGGTCAGCGACGGCAGCCGCCCATGTTGACGACGCCGTACTCCAACGCGACTACTCTACCGAGTACCGACGCGTGACAGCTTGCTGCGGCAGTCTCGCGTCCAAATTACTCCGAAGCGAAGCGGAACGGGGGCCGTAACCCGTAGGCCGTAGCCGTAGGGTCGGGAACTCGGGCAGGGCAGGCGCGTCGCGCACTCGCGCACGCCTCCGCCGGGCGCCGCGGCACGCGTGTGGTGGGCGTGCGCGCGCCCCGCCGCCCGCACTCGATCGAAGGGCACTCCATGAAGTTTCTAGATGCCAGCACCCAGGAGGATAGAAAGGGCAGCGGGGCGCGCGCCGGCAGACGCGAGTGGCGTCAGGCCTGGAATGTCCCCCGTCCCCGTCGAAGATCGCCGTCGTAAAGCGAAAAAGCGGTGGGTGGATGGTGGATCCTCGTGGATGAGCGCGTGCGTGGCCTACCAAACCAAGTCTGAGCGCAAGGTCGCATCTGAACGCAGCTAGTATGTGTTGTCTCCAAGGCAAAAAAGAAAGAGAGGTGACAGAAGAGAAGATGACACTTCGTCCTTGTTTAGTTCGTGAAATTTGGATTTTGAGGCTACTGTAGCACTTTCGTTTTTATTTGGCAAATGGTGTTCAAACATGGACTAATTAGGCTCAAAACGTTCGTCTCGTAATTTCCCACCAAACTGTGCAATTAGTTTTTCTTTTCGTCTACATTTAATACTCCATGCACGGACCGCAAACATTCGATGTGACAGGTATTGTAGCAACTTTTTGGAAGTTGAGGCGGAACTAAGCGTTCGTCGAGCTTGGAGAAGCGAATCCTGAAAAAGTGAAAATGCATCAAGATGCAAGATATGATGACTGACAGCAGAACCGGGGCAAGAGGGAACACGGCCCACCTTGAAGATGCCCACACAATCCACAGACGGGGGGCATCGTATCATGAGTGCGTGCGTGGGTGCGCCTCTTTTGCATTGCATCGGTGGGCTCTGCTCGCACACTCGCCATGGGTTCCGTCGTTTTGGAAGTCCTAGTCAGCCGTCACGTATCGATAGTACGATTCAGGGTCAAAGGGCGGCATACGACCGAGGATGGACGGACTGACTCTCTTTAAACTTTTGGAGAGTCGACGAGTGCCGAGTGGCCAGTGGGACTGAGCGATTCTTCGTTCGCATGCAGCTCGATCGGCTCATCATAAAAGGCTTGACGAACCAAACGTTGTAGATTCTTTCGCAAAGGGAAGATCGACCCCGGCAGAGCTAACTATATTCACTGTGCAAAAAGGCGTAGTTTATTTCCAGATAGTTTTGTTGTTAATCATTATACCAGCTATTTTTGTTGTTAATCATTATACAGTTCACCTATTATAGCTTGCTTATATATAATACTTACCATGGAATGGAACCGGAATGCAGCACTGCATGCATGGTTTTGTAGCTTTATTAGGCTTAACATTTTACGCGAATATAATAGTGATTCTGTATAGCCAAACCAAAGTAGCTCCAGTTCAGAGCCGTACCACAGGTTTAACATTTAATGACTGTTTAATCAGGGGCGGAGCCAGGATTCAAATATAGTACAGCAGTCTCCTAATTTTTTATTAAAATTCTTAGAATATAAATTGGTGTTGACTTAAAACAAATTATTGACCATGATGTTGGCTTAAAATACTATAAAACACCATATCTTTAATTTGTTTCTTTTCTTTATCTTGGACAGGTGTGAATAGTCTAAATTCAAGATAAAAACGATATTGTTAATTAAAGGCCTGTTTGGATCCGTGAACTAACAACTAGCTGCTAAATTTTAGTCCTTAAAGATCCAAACAGGTAGACTGATTGGTGGCTAAAGTTTAGCTTAGGACTCGAATAGTTATTAGATCACTCTGAAAAAAGACACAGCATACCCCCACGTAACTGCATCTTCGTTCGGCATCCGCTCGGTCTCTCAGGCATCCGTAGCGGCCTCCGCCACGCTCGTGGCCGACCTTCCCTGCGCCGAATTCTCCTGCTCGCAATGCTCTCCTGCACCGAATCCTCGGCTCGGCGCATAGCAAGGTAGAGGTGGTGGCGGCAGCGCCACAATCCTCGGCTTGACACTCAGCGACTCCCGCCGTGCGTCCGTCCTGCTTGACCACGGCAGCACGGCCTCCCACGGTCCCACCTCCCATTTTCCGCTGTCGTCTGACGAGGTACTCCGCCGCATGCACGTAGACGCCTCTTTTCCTTCTCTTTTTGTTATGTTGTGACTGTGAGCCCTCTCGCTTGATGGCTAGATTTTTTTAACTTGTTCATCTATGATCAGCCTGTTCGGCTGGTGCTGATACGATAGTATATGATCGTGGATTATTACTGCTGGGTGGTTTGGTGTGAGAGAAAAATACTGTTCTGGCTTATAATCCACGATCGTCTATGACCAAGCGAACAGGCTGAATGAACCTTGCCAACTCATGCACTGGAGCACTAATCATTAATCAGGCATTGCCTCTAGTATGTTTACGCTTGATTGCAATTTGCAACAGATTGTCAAAACAAACTTAGGGGTATAAATGACTTTGTGTTGAGATAGTACCAGGCCTGAACTAATCACTAGTCAACTAACTACTAGTCAGCTAATCACTAGTCTAGTTCATCCAGACAGGGCCTAAACCAACGGTTCACATCATATTTATTTTATCTAGCCATAAAGAATTGTACAATCAAGAGACAAAACTTGAGAAAAACATAAGAAGAAGATATATTTTATTTCTAGAACTTTGATTACCTTAGTTGAGGAGATATTTGTATCTATAATCTCAAAAATTAATAGAACTAACAAAGATCGTAAGTATATATTGTAAGTATATACATGCAAGTTTAGGGGGGGGCATATGCCCCTGCACGCCTCTCCCTCCCCACCTGTTTAATCAAATGGACTAGTTGTTAGTTCAACTAACTTTTATGTCTAAAGTGAACTAGTTGTTAGTTCAACTAATTTTTATGTCTAAAGTTTAGACGACTAAACTACTAAAGTCCCTATCAATGACAAGTTGCATTGAAACCGTGGAAAAAAGTATCGTACGTGTTCCAATGCTATACCGCCTCATTTAGGAAAATCAATGTGCTTAAGTTCAATTCAATTATGGACGGTGTTGAGCCTTTTAGAGCAAAGTGACACCTAGCAACCACTCTTGATGACTGACCAAGCTCGAAGCCTCAAACAACGCAGCTATGGGACGAGCTTAGACTCTATTTCGGAGGCTTATCATATATGCACTCCTCACTTATAACATGTGCAAAACTATTTAACTTTTGGTTGTAGTACACTACATTGGTCAGGCTGATTACTTGTTTCGCCGTGCTCAACTTTTGAGCAGTGAGGAGGTGACTGGCAGCCCTCAGGTTGTTGCAGCCGCTAATGTGGTTAGTGTTGGATCTAGTGGTGGGGCGAGATGGCGGTGGGGGAGCCCCCACCGTCATTGAGCACCTATTCAGCCCCCACCACCATTGTGCACCTATAGCCCTTCCCCCAAGCCCTCGAAGTTTTTGTCATGTGAGTACAAATTAAAAAACGCTGAGTGATCTATAGGTTAAAGACGACAAGTACTCATGATGAACCAGTTTAGGCCAACACAGAGCAGATCAATAGGGCATGGACTATCCTAGTGGGGATTCATAGACATGAAAGAGAGGGCCTCTATTCTGGTCTAATAAGCCCTAAGTCACTAACAACGGTCGCATGTTCCCACAAAATTTCAACCAGCATCATTCCCAATTCTAGTGCTTAGCTCAAGATTTCAAATGACATCGTCCCCAATTCTAGCGCTTAGCTCGAGCGGCGGTAGCATAGTATAGGACTGCCGTTTGTCGGAGGTTGGAGCAACCTAGAGAGGCAAGTCGTATGCGTGGATGCTTTGCTCATAGGAGACCCAAGGTCGAGAATGGCTATGACATTTATATATATACGAGTAGCATATATATGATTCTCAAATGTTATGTTATTTTTTCTTTTAGCGAAACAATGATGCAATATTAGCATGTGAATTGTATGCAAATTTTGTTTTGATTTAAGAGTCAAAGGTCGTATCTCATATGTTAGATTAAGAAATCCTGGCTTACCTTCCAAGTAATCTGTTTTACGAGAGCATGTTTTTTATGTGGTGGTGCAGCGTCAAAGCACGACATGTCGACATTAGTCAGAGCTGCAGATATTTTCTGAGGTGCCCCTGAGCCCGAAAGCGCAAGCAACTAAATTTCCATATATATTGCCCCAAGAGCCCGAATAATAATAATAATATCGTGGTTCGTTCACAACAGATGGGGACATAACGTCACGCTCCTCCTGGCGCCCGCTGATTCTTTCGCCGACCTTGACGTCCGCGCGAACATGTTTTCCTCCCATCTCGAACTTAAAATCCAGGTTTGTTTGCTTTCGTACGAAATCTTCGTCGTACGCGCTGCACGATCAGACGATCACCGTCCATGTGACAACACGTTCGTTATCTCCACGGGCTCTAATTTGACTAACAATTGTTGGGATTAAATTTACTGCTTGCTTATTCAACTTTATTTACACGCACGCACGTACGGCCGGCGTGTCACCCTCATCGGTACCCATCAGCCTACGAAATTCGTTGTGAAGTTTTGCTGATCGGAAATTCCTTGGGTTGAATTCATTTGAACACAGGAATTCAATTGCACGTGTGACACAGTGACAGGCATGTGCCTCTTGCAGTCCCTGCTCTCGTATGAATTCTTGGCACGTCTGTAGCAATGCATTTAATTAGTGTTTTACTAGTTTCCAGCTTCTAACTATCCGCACCATCGCGTGTTTCATATGTGTGATTTATTTTGCGACCCATCGTCCCTCAAGTTTTCCCTTTGTTCTTGTTGTCGAAAACTTTAGTCTCTTATTTGGATATCTAAATGATTTTAATTAAAACCATTTTAGCTACAAAAGTTACAGGTTCCATCGAAACCTACGTCAGGAAAGACCTGTTCCTGTCGCCTGTTCCAGCCGGCTGCCGGTTTTTCGGTCTTGTCAGGAAAAACCGTGGGTCTGGTCAGGGCCGGGCCTGAGTTTTTTTTGGGGCCCCAGGGCGAAACCAATATCCAGGCCCTTTAAGTACATGATAGTGACAATACTTATACGTAAAAATACATATGCAATGTCAATGATAAACACATAATTTCATATGCAAAAACAACAATCATATGAAACAATTCATACATATAAATTATCTTTAAAACTTATGGATAAACCCTCTCTGTGATTGTATCAACTCATTTACTTGTGTTTTTTTTTTCTTTTTTCACTGCCGGAAGCTTACTTTCTTATGACATGATACTGTTAAAATTTGGAGAACGAATTAGCCAAAAAAAAACACCAATCTGGTCATTCACATTAACTTAAATCTGAAATTAAATCAATTTTTGTATGGTTGCACCCTAATTTTAATTGAGCACGAGTAAAGAATCAGCAATTACGCATTATGCTTCAATGCTATAATGGTGAGGGCACTCCTGCAATGAGTCAAAACTTAACCAATATAAATATATAATCACGTTCAATTCCAGAGCATAATAGGCCAGCAGAGGGCGTACAAACCTATTATGATTAAATCGCCGGCACTGGCATCGGGTTTTTGTGTACTTGGTCTGCATACCTAGATCATACTCACACGGAGCAGAACTGCAGAAGCTTGCTACTTGCGTCTATTTTTTTGACAAATGCTACTTGCGTCTTGGTATCTCGGTGAATTGCGTCTTGCGTTGCGTCGCCGCCGTCTCATGTGCGCCTGTAACAGAACCGACCAATTATACGAAATTAAGTAAGAAAATCATCCGCCAGAGCAGACGATTTAGCAAACTTAAGCCCGTATAACCCGGTAGTCCGTGTGTCGGGTACCTTAGAACGGGGTACCCCAAGCAAACATCAAAATAAAGCTAGAAGGTAAGCCCCTCACCTGCCACGACCGAGCCCTCCTCCACCTCGCCTCGAGCCTCGAGCAGGAGGTCTCGGAACAAACTCCGCCTCGCGCAAGGCTCCCCAGGGTAGGTCTCGGCGGGGGGCGCCGAGCCTCGGCAGGGGGCGCCTTCTCCGTCTCGCCCGAGGCTATCCAGGGAAGGCCTCGGCAGGGGTACATTCTCCATATCGCGCGAGGCGTCTCTCGCAAGGCCTCGGCAAGGAACCTGATCTCCATCTCGCGCGAGGCCTCATTCTCCGTGTCGCTCGAGGCTGGCTCGTCCGCGGTCCGTCGCCCCCCGCCTCGGCCGACCCTCCCAACAACTCGTCATGTCTCATTAATGCTTCAACCACTCCCGCAATCTCAGCCGGACGGTGGCTCAACGCCACAGGATGGCCGACGCGACCCGAGGTCGCATCAGCGCCATACCGGCCGGGACAGGGTACGACGGGGTTACCGGCCACTGTGTCCTACCACTGTGTCCACGATCAGCGCCATACCGGCCGGGACAGGGCACGACAGGGATTACCGACCACTGTGTCCTACCACTGTGTCCACGATCAGCACCATACCGGCTGGGATAGGGTACGACGGGGATTACCGACCACTGTGTCCAAACGCTGTACCCATGATCGGCCGCCCGCTCAAGGCCTCGGCACTGTACACCGGGGCCTCGGCGATCTTGGGGTTCGTGCCTGCCGAGACCCCCCCACCGCAGTGCCAGCCTCGGCATCGACCAAGTCTCGGCCTCGCGCACAGTCCGTCTATAGTGGCTTGCACGTTCGCCGCCGCGTCCACTCCGAGACATTCCCGGGGCTCCCACGACGCACAGGTTCTGATGGGATGACCACGCCGCCCCAGTACTCCAAGGATGGACCACTCCGACGGCCACACCGCCACAGGAACAGGCTACAGGGCCCGGACACGCCGCCTCTGTTCACACGACGCCGTATAGTCAGCTCATGTACCGCCCTAGTCCTCCCTTCATGCTATAAAAGGAGAGGACCTGGGTTGTTTTAAGGGAGAAGAAACACCTTGTAACACACACGCACAATCCTGCCGCCTGAGAGCAACGTCTCAAGCGGCCCGCACGACACCCTGCCGAGACCTAGGACCAGCTCCTTCTCTCCTTTAGCTTGTAACCCCCTACTACGAGCACCTCGGTGCAAGGAATACAAGATCGATCTCTCAGACTGGACGTAGGGCCTCGATTGCCTGAACCAGTATAAACCTTGTGTCTCTTTGCATCACCATCCGGATCGGGAGCACGCAGAACAAATTCACTAGTTGGTTGAGGACCCCCTGGTCCGAAACACCGACACCGTGAAATCACGAAGGATTTCAAATCAACTTACATCCCAACCAAGATCGTAATAAGTTTAGCGGTCACCATCACATATTACATAAAAGTTCACATCTCAGATACATCAGAGTTTAAAACATAGTTATTACAAAACGAGTTCGAATAAAAGTAGCGGAAGTCATTTGTTTAAAACCACACACACTCACACGGAGTTCAAATACAGTGACAGCTGATGATCATCTCCAACAAAAGCATTAGACGAGACGTACGGAATGACCATGCCCATGGTCCTAAGCATCACCCATCGCAGGATAAAGGCAGTTGATACAGTAGCCGTAATACATCTGTCCATCTGCAACAAGTGGGAATAAAACCCTGGGTACGTGAAGGTACTCAGCTAGACTTACCCGACATAACCGAAAATAAAGTGACACCAAAGATTATGAAGGGCTTTATAGTAGGGTAGCTGACTCATTTGCAAAAAAAGACATTTTTAGTATTTCAAGAACCTTTCCAAAGCATTATTGTCAAGTTAATTATTATTAACCTGTCAACTACATTTGCACCTATACTAGGGCAAGCATGTGATTAAGTAATAATGATAACCAATGATCATTAACAACTTCCATAATGTCATATTCATTATAACTGTCCAAGTGTTCCATCAACATTACTACGATGAAGTCACTCAAGTCAAGTGCTCACTATCCAGGAGCGATGGTGATTCGAATCGATTCCTAACCAGCTGGTGATTTATTCCTTACACAAACCTCACTCACCCGCTAAAGTGAGGTATTGATCACCGAGTCAACTATCTAGGAGTCTCGAGTTTGCTAGGAACCACATGTACCTGGGGGCCGACCGACTTCACTTTGGTCTTATCATCTCGCCCCCGTGTCCTACCACACCTGCTCCGGCACAGTGCGCTGCGGGCAATCTACTCGGCCTGAATAATCTCCCAGTTTCGCAGTCAAAAGGTACTTTATCCGGCCAGCTAAATGTAAGGCATGCGTTCAACATGACTCGAGGCCCAACAACGGTCGGTCCTTAATCGACATAGACGGAAAGCACTACAGTTAAAACTCTGTAAGTCTCCGTCCGGTCTCAACTTTATTTAACACTTAGTTATACCATGACTACATAGTTATCCAAGCAGATCCAGGTAACCACCTATAGCTCGCAGGTGACAGGAAATCACCCGACTTCTACCGGTCTAAGCCAGCTAAGCATTGACTCGACTACGGATACCAGGGTAACAAGGATATGGTATAACAAAGGTAGACAAGGTATAATGCAGCAACGATTGCAAACAACTGCTGAACGTAATGCATCAATTAAAGTAAAGCAGTTAATTAATAATTGCAAACCGGGGAGAAAATGCTCCAGGGCTTGCCTCTCTCGAAGGAGCTCGGGCGGTGATCGGGGCACTTCGGAAGTTCCTCAACGTCCTCCTCGTCGGCTTCGGACACCTCCTGTGGCTGCACCTCGAGCTGCTCCTCGGGCTCCTCGGGTATGACGACTGGGTTCTCGGTTTGCGATCCTGTATGATGCAATGTGCGTAAGTGCTTATGCAATCAGTGCATCGGATGAGATGAATACAATGGATATGCTTAAATGCAAGGTAGTCAACATCATCCAAAAACATATACTACAAGCACATGTCATCTATTGCCTTCTCTTCTACTACTAATATGCTAAGTCAACACATCTTATTAAATGCTTCAAAGATACACCAAAGCTTCACTAATTTCTTAATCACACATAAAGCAACACTTGATTAAACCCTAATTAATAATAATAGGTTTGAATAGCAACATGTATTTTTATTGTTTAGAAAAATCTTAGAAAATTACCATAGCACAGTACTACCCTAAGTAGTCTACCATCAGATTTTCATTGTATTTGAATGAGTGGATTAGCCTACACAAAAATAACAAGCTATGGCATGATTATGAACATGAAAATACTTTGTACTGTGAAAAGTGTCAAACAACAGAGAAAATATTTTCCCTATGTTCTACACAGCAAATAATCACTGTACAAAAATTATCACATGCATGTTTTATAAAAATTTTGCTCTCTAGCAAAATTAATAGAAATCAGCCATTAAAGGCACTTGAACTACACCTCAAAATTTTTCTACAGCACATGCATGACACATATTTTTCCTAGGAAGCACATTACATAAGAAGATTAACAAACTTAGAATCATATTTTTCTGAAGCCTATAGGGTTTTCTACACATTTTACAAGATATCAGCAATATCAAGAATTAAATAAAGCTCTACAGAAAAGTATCTCAAAAATGACATGCAATATTTTTATCATGTAGATCTGGTGACAAGGAACACAACAAAATTTGTTTCAACAAATTTGGAGCCAAAATGAGTACACAAATATTTTCCAAAGTATGTCTCTTCCCAAATAATAAAGAAAAACTGAAAACATTTTTCCTATTACTACTGGGCCGGCCCATGGGAACGACTGGCCCACGGCCGCTTTCGGCCTGCGCAACCGAGCGGAGGGAAAGGCGACGGCCTGGCTCAGGGCTCCGGCCCAAGGCCGACCTGGCCCAGCTCGGCTGAGGCGAGACGGCCACGCCACGGCGGCGTTCCAGATGCCACGGCGGTGCGGCCGCTGCCGACCACGACCGGGCAAACAGGCGTGAGCGCTGGGTCCACAAGAAGATGGTGAACCCAAGCGGGTTACCCAAGGGGATGGAGAAGGGACGGAGGAAGCCCTTCCACGGCGAGGCCAAGCGCGGCGGCGCCATGACCGACGACGGCAAAAACGCGCAAGGCCGCTATACCTTGCTCAAATGGTGTCCCTACAGTGAGCACCAGGTGCCGGGGAGCGAGGCGGAGCGACGTGTGCTCGATTGCGGGCAATGCTGGACCACCGGCAGCCAATTTCGCCGGCGGGGCTACGGTGGCGATGGTGGCGCGAGCAGAGCTCGATGCGGGGCGAGGCAGAGACGCAGCGCGGGAGAGGAAAACGAGGAGTGCTGGGAGAAGCGGAGCTGCGGTGGCTTGAAAACGGCGAGGCGCGCTTGCTTGCGGGGGCCATGGGACGCCACCCGCCTGGCGTCGCCGGCATGCGCTCGCCACGCGGTGCGGCATGCCTGACGCGGTCGGACGCGTCTGCGCGCACGGGGGAGAAGGAAGACAGCGTGCGGGTGGGCTGGGCCGAG
Organism: Miscanthus lutarioriparius; assembly: GCA_904845875.1. Classification (NCBI taxonomy): domain Eukaryota; kingdom Viridiplantae; phylum Streptophyta; class Magnoliopsida; order Poales; family Poaceae; genus Miscanthus; species Miscanthus lutarioriparius. Next base: position 11,371,149 of record CAJGYO010000003.1, on the reverse strand, counting down.
GCGAAGGCGCGGGCACGGGGAGGATTGCTGGGCCGACTTCGGCTGATGGGCCAGAAGGGAGGCGGCAGCCCGCGAAAGAGATAAACAAATTTTCTAATTATATTTTCAATGAATTTTCAAATATCAGTTTTCAAGTACCATTTTGAGCAAGAAAATGACTTCTTTTGAAAATAGCCCAAAAATAAAAGTTGCTTAGAATTTAGTCCTCTACAACTTTGCTTTAGGGACCAACTAAAAATTTTACATAGATTTTGAATTGGGAAGTAAAAGCTAAATAGAGAGGATTTTTGACCCTTTCCAATAATAATTTCAAAAGCATATTTTGTCAAAAGTTTGAATACAAACTTTGCTCCAAAAATTGCGCTAAATAATTCTAGACGATTTACAATCATAGCCAAACATGTTTTACTAACCTAGCAAGCATAATCATGGCAAAACAACTCTAAACAAGTGTATGCAACATTCATGTTTCACGAGCATGTTTCGTATGTTTCGAAGCAGGGTTTCAGTTATTATTTACATGATTAGGCATGTATGATTAGGATGTTTGATGATGCATGATATGTATGATTTACAGTGCCTAAATGCTGACATAACACCGGGGTGTTACAGCGTCGTCCGCGGACAGTGATTCGCGTCTCGCATCACCGCCGCACAGGTGGAGTCGAGGTCGAGGAGAGCGCGTATCGGTGTGTTCATGTCACCCGTGGACTGGCCGGGTGGGGATAGCTTCTCGTGGTCGCAGATGCCAACTGCGTCCTTGGGCAGGCTGACAACGTTGCTGAGCCTTGATTGATAACATGTCAAATACATATACTTGTGTTGTGTACATACCTTAGGGTGGGCCCCTTGGAGTTGGGGGCCCAGGGCGGCCGCCCCGCTTGCCCGCCCCCAGGGCCGGCCCTGGGTCTGGTAGTGTACAATATATTTTTCGTATAGCCTCTCTATCTGAGTTCATATATAGGATAAAATGCTAAATCTAATTTGGAACATGACTGCATAGGTAATAAGTATCATGCATGCCAAAAAAGAGTCATGGAGATATCTATGTTGTCTTTGCACTCCTTCGTGGTCTTTATGTTTGACTATTGACTGTTTTTATGCATATATTTGACCACTAATTTTTTAAATACTTTATAAGTATTTTTTGGTATAAATTATACACATGTAAGTAACATACATATTTCCAAAATAAATAATTTAAAAGTTGAGGATGATTGTAGTTTATGTGGTTTGACTAAATCCTATCTAAAACGATATATTTCCATGACAATCAGTATTACATATCAATGTCATGAGTTGGCATCGATGGTCACAATATATCTATTATTGTGTATAAGGGCTTGTTTGAATCATCTGGAACTAAAATTTTTAGTTGGACTAAAGTTTAGTCACTTAAAGTTTAGTTGGTGGTGTTTAGACCAAATAAACTATAGGTGACTCATGCTTGATTAGGCTACATGTGAGATATGAGAGAGAGGAAGGAAGGTGAGAGGGCATTTATGCCTTCTCGCGTTTTGTGTTAATTTTTAAGTTCAACTTAGCTCAAGTTTGCCGGGAGTAGTGAACTAATAAGGTGTCGTTTGGATGACTAGGGATTCTAGAAATCTGAATTATTTAGCGCGAAGCAGATCCTAAGATTTTTGAGTAATATTAAGACTTTTCAGAATCTGTCTTACTATCTCCCCCGATTGGATGGTGTATAGTTTTTTTTTTATCAAAATTCTAAATTCTTTAACTTAATCAAACGGGGTCTAGCTTGTTGGAGTTGGACTAGTATACCCATCAGTTCGTCTGTTTGGATGAACTTTAGCTAAAATTTAGATGAAATAGCGTTGAAATTTTCTTTATACAATGGAAGCTTTATTACGCCTCAGCAAGATCATTATTGTCGATGGTTGTTTTTAGCCACCCGATCCATTATTCCGAAAAAAAGAATGTTGTTTTGGAAGGAAACTTGTCACGCGCAAAACGAGAAACCAATGACGTGAACATTCGCGTGCTGCTGCTGGTGTATTTGTCCAGCAACTTCGTTCTTAATTGGGGTCGGTTCCTATTGAGCTCAACTTCAAAGCTCAAACCCGTGCTTTGACCTGCTAGCCTTGCTCTGCGCTGCACCTGGACGCCTACGTCTCTCCAGGCCTCCAGGGTTGGTGAGCGTACGGACTAACAGCCTGTTCGTTTTGGCTGGATTGGTTTATGAGCCATGACTGAAAGTACTGCTAGCTGATTTGGTGTAAGAGGAAAACACTGTTGGCTGGCTCTGCCGAACAGGCTGTAAACTACAAGTCAGCCTTGCTTTGACCAGCTGAGCTGGGTGTGATGTTCTCGGCTGTGGATCGGAACCGGACGAAATTCGGTGAGCTCACGTACAAGCTGGGAGCTCGGCTACGTGCAGCATATCAGCACGTGCGATCCGGCCTTTTCGTTTGGTGTCTGTGCTCGGCACAAGATACTGGGACGACGCAGCATCTTGGATAAACTAATCGTGTGTAATTAACCATCGCAATCCGTTTCAGAACCAGGGAAATCGAGGCGGAATTATGGTTGTTGGACACATCGGCGCCGGCCGGGACGGTGGTTGGCTCTTGGCTGGTTGGCGGCCCCGAGCTAGGCGCCGGCGCCGGCGCCGCGCGTATGCATACGGCACATGCGTAGCGAGCGAGACGGGCGAGTATTAGCGCAGCGGTTAACCGTCGCGATCGGCGTCGCCGCGACCTCGCCGACCTGGCTTGGCTTCGCTCCTGTTCTGTCTGTTCCAGGCCTGCTCCCAGCTCCCCCACCGTCGTCGCGATCAGCGGCACATGCGTGCGTGCGTTGTTGGCTGTCCTCTGGCGCTCCTTTAGCTAGCGCGCACGCATCGGCATCGCCGCCGCGCGGGGCCGGGGGGTCGTGGCGGACCCGCGAGAGGCGCCGCCGTCGGCAGAGATGGGGCAACTGTCAAAACTGGGCATGGGATCGAGTGATCGACCGCGCGGCTGGCGCCTGGCGGCAACCGTCAAGGATCGAGGTGTGCCGCGAGACTGGAGCGGCGTACGTGTACGTGACGTGCACACGTGAAAAGTCGCGTGCGCCATGCCTAGCTAGGGAGGGTATCTGTGCGGTGTGCCGTGTGCGGCATGTTTTCGGCATGCTTTGGTCTTGCGTGGAGTGGAGGCGCGGGCCTAGCGGGGGACAGCTCGGGTGACGGTGGGTGGGCCGAAGTTTGTGTTGCGTTGCGTGGCAGGAACTGTGGGTTTTCAGCGGTGTGTTTTGTAGGCCGTTTCTGCACAACAAACTCAGTGCTAGTTGCCGGGCCTGGCGCAGAACGGCCTCCGGAAACTGGGCTGCTAGCCTAATAGCCCCAGGACTCTCATAGGGATCCTGCATTCCTGCTGTACGCTTCGGCTCTGCAGGTACACGCTTCAGCAATTATGGATGGCAACGGGCACGTTACCCACGAATAGAGGTTTTACAAACCAGTACCCGCAAGGCAAACCTTGTGCCCGCACCTGCGCCCGCGATCCATCACGGTCACGAAATTGAACCCGCACCCGTCACCCGTGGGCACAGTGTATCTACGGGCACACCCGTGCCTGCCAACCAGATCACTAATTTACAGTTCGCAATCACAAACCTATACAGATCACAGATCCAATACACAACCACACAAATTCACAAATAACAGTTCACAACTATTGTTCAACATCTTAATAATAAGAGTACAAGCCAAATAAATATGATTCAACAAGCACAAGTGACAAGTCTAGAACATCACACACATGGCTCAAATCACACAAATATTGTTGACATAACAGATACAAATGAACAGCAAGCTTAATCAGAGTCGACGGTAGAGATGCAAGGTTCTTCCTTCATTTCTTCTCCGATGTCTTCAAGGCAAGACCAAAAAGTGTCAATCTTTTCATCATCTTGACCTACAAATACACATTGGAATAAGAAGATGACATTAGTAAGCTGCAGTCATAAGATCATTAGAATGAGATGACAACATTGACAAGTCTGCGAAATCAAAAGCATAATTCTTTACCTTTAAGATTGTGACAAAACCAACTTTGGTTTTGCACATCAAAGCTTCCAACATTTGTGGAGTAAGGCGGTGCGATGCTCACTTATAACCCTCCCACTAGTGCTAAAAGCGGATTCGGAAGCTACTGTGGTTATGGGAATTGTCAAAATATCACGAGCAATCAACCTCAAAGTAGAGAAGCGAGCTCCAGCCACCTTCCACCAATCCAAGACATCAAAGTACTTATTCTCATCATGAGGAAGAGGATTTTCGTCCAAGTATCGATCTAACTCACTCTTTGATTTAACAAGACTTGAGGTCTTCTTAGTGGCAGCAAGTATTTTGAATATGGACAAAACAACAGAAGTGTAGTTCATGGATCTATCATTCTACTAAATAAAGAATGAAGAAAAAGTGAGAGGACAGTGACTAACCTAGGACGGCGACGAGAATACAGGCGGCAGGCGGAGCGCCCTTGTTGGCAGCGGGCGCCGGGCGGTGGACCGGGTGGCGGCGGGGAGGTGGGCGACTAGGCGGGGGCCAGGGAGAGCGGTGGCGGCAGGGAGGTGGTAGCGGGGGGAGCGAGGGGGGGGGCGAAAAAAGTGGCGGCGGGGAGGTGGTGGTCGACGGGAAGGGATGGCCGACGGCGGTTGACGGCCGGAGGGGAACTGGCGGCGGCCGCCTGGGCGTAAGGCGTGGGAGGCTGGGAGCGGTCGAGCGAAAGCCGAGGGAGGGGTCACTTGCCGCTTCTGACTGACGTCTGGGAGGCCGGATTGCGGCTGTGCGGGGGAGGATAAGGGGAACCTTAGAAAGTCCTTTATACTCCTGTACTTGTGCAGCAAGCCCACATGTCAAGTGGGTTTACGGGCACAGGTAAGGTATTTTCATACCCACAAAAATTTTATCTACGGACACAAAATCAAACCCGTACTTATGCTGTAGGTATAAAATGGTATCCGTATCCTCACACCTATGGGTTTTTACCCACGGGGACGCGGCTAATTTTTACCCGTTGCCATCCATACCAGTAATGGCGACCAGAGCGCTATCCTTCTCCTCGCTCGCCTCCACGGTCTTCGCCTCCCTGCCGCGGCCCTCACCTTCGCCTCCCCTCCTCCTCCTTCTTGGTCCTCGCCCCCGCGCCTCCTCTCTCTCCACCGCCGCTGCCGCTGCTCCCGACGACGAGGACGGCGTCGACACCGTGGAGCAGCTCCTGCACCCGCGCCCGCCCGCCGCCTCCTCCGGCTCCCGCGGCCGGATCGACCGCCTCATGAAGCTGCAGCGCCGCGCCGGCGGCGACGCCGTGCCCGGGGCGGCGGGGCCCGGGGGCCGGAGGAGGTGGTTCCCGTACCTGGACGCGTTCCGGCCCGCGGCGGCCGGGGGCGCGGAGCTGTGCAGCGGGGAGGTCATCGAGGTGCTGGAGCCGCGCATCCTCGAGGCGCGGCGGGACCGGATTCGACGAGCCGTTGGCAACCGGAGCTACGCCGTTTGCCTTGTGGTGGAAGGCCTCTCCGACTTCGGCAACGTCTCGGCCGCGTTCCGCTCCGCCGATGCGCTCGGCGTGCAGTCCGTGCACGTCATATCCTGTGATGCAGCAAAAGGTGCAGAGGTGAAGAGTGAACCTAAATTGCTGTATAACACTGAGTAGTTTGCATAATAAATTGCCTGCTCTATTTTGAGGTGCCAGATAGGTGATAGGTATTGTGTTTGGGTTCGTGCATTTTGTTTACTTAATTCAATGAGCTTGAACTACATGATTTACTTTATGCATTGTGTTTGGGTAGACTATGCTGTTGCATTTTAGAACTGTGAAAAGGTCCCTACATAAACAGATTGATCTGCATTCTTAAAGTTGACAGATTGGCTACTGGATCTGTACTCTCGCTAATTAGTTCTCATTCTCAACTTGGATGGATCATGAAAGGATTTTTTTTTGCAGATTACTATTATACTAGTGTTTTCACAATGATCGTGTGTTCTGTTTAGAATTTTTAACATATAGGAGTATACTGAGGAGTTGTTAAACTAGATATCCATTAAGGGTGAAAATTCACCAGTTTGACATTACATCCTTTGGAAATGATAACATTACATCCTTTGGAAATGATAGGTTCCACTCAAGTAAACTGTTCTTCCTCATTCAAATACTTCTTTACTTTTGCAGGTATAGAGACAACAGGCATGTGAGCATGGGTGCTGAGAAATGGCTTGACATTGAGATATGGAACTCACCTGCAGAATGTTTCAGTGCATTAAAAAAGCGTGGTTATCGCATTGCGACCACTTATTTGGGAATTGATTCGGTATTTTTTCACTCTTCAACATTTTAGTGATTTGGTATTTTTTTACTCTTCTACATCTTTTGTCATGTACGGCCGGACCTATACCAGGAGGCGCCGGGCCCGTGACATCGGTAAGCTTGTGAAGGCCAGCGCCCAGTAAATCACCAGACCTTGCCTGTGGTTGGCCGAGCCTTCTAGTGGCTAATATAGGCAATAGTTGTTAGTATATCCCTAAGATTGAGGAGGATTAGTTACTATTTTTATTCCATCAAGGATTATATATTTCCCCAGATGCTTTTTGTGGAGGATAAGAAAGATATAAACCAATCATCTTCTTCCTCCCAACTCTCAAGCCTAGGTCGGCGAGGGGTATAACCTCGCCCTAGAAGGCGGATCGCGGCTCTTAATTACGTGGCAGGTCCGACCTACTCAAGGTTTGGCGCCTTGACAACTCCGGTATCACGATCCCGGCGATCCTCTTCTTTCCGCGCGCTCGGCCGCCGACCACCCACTCCACCTCCCGATCCGGCCACCATCACCGTGTCCTCCTCAAGGCGCCCGGCTGTGGCGACGATCTAAGGTCCACCGTTGAGTGAGTCGCTCATGGCGATCCCAAATACTGCAGACCACCGTCGAGGCCAACGCGACGGCGATCACAACCCTTTCCATCGATGATCGCTCGTCATCCTCGGGCTCCAAGCAAGCCGAGGCGTCCCTTCCATCGATCGTCCTCCTAAATTCCGGAAGATGGATTTCCCCAAATGCGATGGCAAATCCGATCCACGATCTTTCTCAATCGCTGCGAATCCTACTTCCACCAACGAACGGATCATGGAGGAGGAGAAGGTTTGGATGGCCTCTTACAACTTTGGAGGACGGGGGCGATGATGTGGTACATCCAAGTCGAGACGGACGAGGGTACTCCATCATGGCGCCGATTCAAAGGAGCTCATCAACTGCTGATGCAGCCCGCCCTGCGGTCCGCGCCTCTATTCGAAACTTCGGCGATTGCCGCCGCGCAAATCCGTCGCCGACTATCGAGATCGGTTCCGGTAGCTGCTGCCACGGGTCGGGGCTCCTCGGCGAAGCCTTGCCGCGTCCAACTCTTCACCGGCGGACTCACGCCCCGCTTAACCTCGGCGTGCGGTGCACAACCCCGATCCTGGCGGCGGCGCGATGAGTTTGGCCGCCCGGTGAATCGCGAGAGCGATTCACGGCGCCCTCGACCACACCGTTAGCAGCGCGGCGCTGGCCCGTCAGCTTGACCCCCGGCCCCGTCTCTCTTTGCCGCCGCCGGCGACCACCTCTCCACCGGTGCCATCGAGGGTCGACCACCGATCAAGCGGTGACGTCGGCCGAAAGCGGAAAAACGTCGCCGTCTCGGCCTCTGCTACAAGCTACGACGAAGTTCTTCCGTAGCCATAACCGGTCTGCAAGCGCCTCTTCTTCTGGGCGGCACCGTGGAGGGGGCGGCGACACGGAGGAGCCCACCGAGGAGGCGAGCTCGAGGAGTCGCCCGCTTTCTCCCTGCGCAGCCATCGCCGGTGTCCGCCTCGGCGACACCATGCGAGTCCACGCCCACTGGCGCCACTTTCCCTCGTCGCGCTTTTGGACTCGGGTCCACGCACAACTTCATCTCGGACGACGGCGCGGCTCACGGCCCCTCTCCAGCTCCGGCCCGACCACGCCTCACCGCCACCGCCGCAGCGGGAGGCGCGTGTCGTCGTCTTGGGCATCGCTTCATGCAACGCGGCGTTCTCCATCCACAACCACGCCATTTTGCGCCGACCTCTATGTCATGCCTCTCGCCGGCTTCGACATGGTCCTAGGGACCCAATGCACAACGCTTTGGGGCCCATTGTTTGGGATTTCGGCACCAGCATCTTGTCTCCTTCCATTTCGAGGGCGCGGTTGTCTTTGGAAATGATCTGCTAGGGCCGACCACGACCGGTGCCCACGTCACCCGAACCACGACGCCTCTGTTGGGCGAGCCGCTCGAGAGCTTCTCCGACCTTCTTCGCCGAGCCGAGTGGTGCCGCCTCCTCCTCGAAAGCGGCGACAACCACATCGCCCCTCGGCCGGGTCCCGGCCGGGTGGCCGTGCGCCCATACCGCTAATGCGACCACGCACAAGGATGAACTGGAGCGGCGATGCGCCGCCATGCTTCAAAGAAGGGCTCATTCGGCGGAGCTTCGTCGGCGTTCTCGTTCCGGTCCTCGTCAAGAAGGCGGATGGCTCTGGCGCCTCTGCGTCGACTACCGCGCCACGAACGCCATCACGATCAAGGGCGCCTTCCGATCCTGGTGGTCGATGAGTCGCTTTCGACGAGCTACACGGCGCAAAATTCTTCACCAAGTTCGACCTCGTTCGGCTATCACCAAGTCCGGATGGCGCGCCGAGGATATCTTCAAGACCGCTTTCCGCACACACGGGGTCAGACGAGTTCTGGTGATGCCGTTTAGCCTCTGCACGCCTCAGCACCACATTCGGTGACGATGAACGACGCCCTTCGCGCTTTCCTCCGCCGGTTCGTCCTCGTATTTTTTGGCGACATTACGATCTGATGCGTCTGGCGGATCACCTTCGCCACCTCCGCGTCGTTCTCTCCGTCCTGCGCCACCACCGCCTCGTCGTCAAGCAATCCAAGTGCGCGTTCGGCGTCACCTCCATCGCCTACCTCGGCCACATCATCTCCGACGCCGGCGTAGCCATGGATCCTGCAAAGGTGCAGGCGGTCCTCGGCCCGGCCCGACCCGCTTTCGGCGCGTGCATTGCGCGGGTTCCTGGGCCTCGCGGGCTACTACCGCAAATTCGTCCACAACTATGGCGCGATCGCGGCGCCTCTCACCGCGCTCTTGAAGAAGGAGGGCTTCATCTGGTCCGAGGAGGCCGCCACGGCGCTCTCGGCCCTCAAGGCCGCGGTGACATCCGCGCCCGATGTTATTGCCCGACTTTTGCCCGGTAGTTCGTAAATCGAGTGCGCGACGCGTCGACACACGGTTTGGGCGGTGCTCATCGAGGACAAGCATCCCATCGCCTACTTCAGCAGGCCGGTTGCTCCTCGCCACCGCTCCCTCGCCGCCTACGAACGGGAGCTCATTGGCCTCGTCCACGCCATCCGCCATTGGCGCCCGTACCTCTGGGGCCGCCGCTTCATGGTGCGGACCGATCATTCTGATCTGAAATATCTGTTGGACCGGTGACTTGCCCGATCCCGCGACATCACCGGGTCGGGGAAGCTCCTGGGGTTCGACTTCGCCGTGGAGTATAAGCCGGGCGCCCAGAACACGGTCGCCGATGCGCTGTCTCGCCGCGACACCGAGGACAGCACGGGGGCGGTCTTGGCGTTGTCTGCGCCACGTTTCGACTTCATCGACCGCCTTCGTCAAGCACAGGCTGTGGATCCGGCTCTCGTTGCCCTTCGGGACGAGATCGTCGCAGGCACCCGCAACAATACGGTTTGACAGCAAATACTTTCTTTAATAGATGCATCTTGTCTCCGTAAATCGCTGGACATACTAATAGATGCATCTTGTCTCCGACAATACGGTTTGACAGTAAATACTGTTTGTACAAAATAACTGCAGCTTTTCACAGAAAAACAACAGATGATCGTGCATTCAATGACACGTGGCATCTGAAATTTATGTGGAATACTGGATCATAGATTTCCAAGGAAACCAATAGATAAAGATACCCAGAGTATAAAGTTTTGTGTGTCACAAATGGATTTTTGGAGTGTAATCAATGACATATGTATCAGTTGTTCACCATTCATCAGGATTTAAGTTTTCTGTTACGGCCTCGGGATCTCAAGGCATAGGGGTGTGAGGAGGAAGGCTGAGGCTTGAGATCCCGACGGCGGATCGGTGGCGCCGTGCTCGGCGCCTGGATTGTCGGATCATGAACAGTAATCCGAACAGGACCGCGCCAGAGAGCGAGAGAGGTAATCTCGATCCTCTGGCTAAACTTTATTAAGCACACATGTTCAATACTTATACTCCAATCCTAACAACTTTCAGTTAATGCAAAGGGATAACAACTAACTGACTCATATCCTCTGAACTCTCTCCTAAACTCTAGGATCTAGCAATCGGCGCCCAATCGGCGCTCTAGGCGTCTTGAGTGGCGATGGTGACATGCCAGCAAGTGCTTGGCTCGGCGCCTTGGCCCGATCCACTTCTCGACCATGGCCGCTTCTTCCTTGTGTAGACGTTGCCCACCATAACATCTCCCCCCTCGGGAAGCAAATTTCGTCCTCGAGCCGGAAGGAGGTCTTGTGGCCTGAAGCGTCCACTTGGTTCCCAAGTAGCCCGGAGGCCGACATGTTCGCCCACTAGACGAGAATGTGCCAAGCTCATGCCGAGGGCTGGAGCGCAAAGACACGTTTTAGGTTGTTGCAAAAACGACCCATTGTTGAAGAGGTGGCGAGAGGTGGGGATCATGGACACGCGTGCACCCTCCGGCACTGGAGCCGATAGGCCACCGTGTCTTGATCGCGCTCCACCACTTGATAGGGCCCGACATACTTGGGTCCCGGCTTCTTCATGGCCGCCGAGAACAAGGGACTGGGTAGAGGCGTCACGATGGCCAAAGCCACACCCGATCACCCACGGAGAACTCCGGTGGCGATGATGGCGTCGTGGTGTCGACGGGCGTACTCCTGCGCTGGAGCAAGCGGCCGCGACCTCCTGAGAAACTTCGTCGCGGCCCGGGCGATAGAGGCGTCGGCGGTGTCCGTTCATGAGCCCGGCTCATAGGGCAGCAGCGCTGGTGGAGCCCCGCCATAAACCACCATGAACGGCGTTGTGCGGAGTGCCGAGTGGAATGCCGTGTTGTAACAGTACTCCGCCCACGGAAGCCAGTCGAGCCAGTCCCGAGGCTGGTCCCCGGTGATGCAGCGAAGGTACATGGCGATTGTTTTGTTCACGGCCTCGGACTGGCCGTCGGTCTGCGGGTGGAAGGCGGTGCTCATCCGCAACTAGACGCCGGCCCGTCGGAAGAGATCACGCCAGACGTGACCGGTGAACACCGGATCACGGTCACTGACAATGGACTCGGGGAAACCGTGCAGGCGCACAATGTCGTGGAAGAATGCGCGTGCGACCGACGAAGCCGTGTAGGGGTGGCCGAGCGGAATGAAATGGGCGTACTTCGAGAACCTGTCAACAACGGTGAGAATGACGCTCTTGCCATGTACCTTGGGCAGTGCTTCCACGAAGTCCATCGCAATGTTCGCCCAGACGCGGGACGGCACCGCAAACAAAGAAATTTGGAGAAGGCGGCGAAGTGCGGCCAGCCGACGTCTTGTTCGGCCGACAGTGGCACGAGGCGGACGAAATCACAGACGGGTCGGCGGTCGTGGTCAAAAGCGAAATCGGCGCGGAGACGTTGGAGCGTTTTGGGCGCCCTCGTGGCGGTACCGTGTGAAAGCGAGCTGCGGGGCGTCGGGGAGGACAGCAGCCGAGTCTTTGGGGACAAAGACACGGCCTTTGTGGATGATTTGCGAGGCCGTCGCGGACGCCTCCAGGTGTCACCGTGGTCACCGGAGTAACGGCGTCCGCGCCGGCGCCTTGCAACCGCGTCGTTCTTCAGTGAACTCTGGCGCGGCTTCGTTGTAGAGGTTGAATGCAGGTAACGAAATAGCCTCCAGGAGTGGCGCCAGGAGAGGCTCGTCGCCATCGTGGCGTGACAGAGCGTCTGCCACGGTGTTGAGCCGGCCTGGATGATATTCGACCCTGAAATCAAACCCAAAAAGCTTGCTGATCCACTGATGTTGTGGGATCGTCGACGGCGCCGATCCAAAGATGTATTTCAACAGCGTAGTGATCGGTCAAGCACTCGGCGCGCCTTACGATATGGACGCCAAGATGACGAAACGGCTTGCACGAGCCCGATGAAGCGGCGGCGGTGGAAGTGACAGGGGCCGAGGACGACATGGTCGCTGATACCAGGTTGTTACGGCCTCGGGATCTCAGGGCATAGGGGTGTGAGGAGGAAGGCCGAGGCTTGAGATCCCGGCGGCGAATCGGTGGCGCCGTGCTCGACGCCTGGATTGTCGGATCGTGAACAGTAACCCAAACAGGACCGCGCCAGAGAGCGAGAGAGGTAATCTCGATCCTCTGGCTAAACTTTATTAAGCACACATGTTCAATACTTATACTCCAATCCTAACAACTTTCAGCTAATGCAAAGGGATAACAACTAACTGACTCATATCCTCTGAACTCTCTCCTAAACTCTAGGATCTAGCAACTGACGCCCAACCGGCGCTCTAGGCGTGCCGTGGCGATGGTGACCACGCCTCGGCCCGGGCTCGGCGCCTTGGCCCAGATCCACTTCTCAGCCACTTGGCCTTCTTCTTCCTTGTGTAGACGTTGCCCACCATAACATTTTCTCACATGGTTGAGGGAATAATTATGTTCCAAATTTTCTTAGGTTTGTGTGTATGACATGGATTGGTCTCAACCAACAGCTATTGTTGTGGGCAATGAGCTTAGGTATGGGCTGTTCCTTGTATCTGGATATGTATCTTTTGTTGAACTTGCATTACACTCAATTACTAGGTTGTGCTTTCCGTTGTATTTTTCTACCCCTTTATTTTTCAAAGCACGTTTTTTTTATGAAAACATTTCTTAGATCTGCTTACTAGCTTTGCGATGCAATATTTGAGTCTCTACTAACATCACTTCCCATAGCTGAACATGTAAAAACAATTCAACATTTTTTTGTTTAAGCGATTGGAAACAACAATAAAAACATCAAATGATATGTCACTAACATGAATGACCATCTTAATAGAGGCCATAAGTGCTAAATATTTAAACAACAAAACCACTATCAAAGCTAAACAAACAATATTATATAACCAAACTCTTAAAAGACCCAATAAATAATTCTTTATTATACAAGACTAAAGTCATTTAAATAACTATATCAAGTGCATGCATAGGCATTTATTTTCCATCATGATAATGTAGAATAGCTGATACATTAATATTTCACGCTTTAATGAAAGTTGGGTATTAACTAATTCTTTTGTGGCAGGGGTATAAGTGATGATGCGCTAGAGCTATCAGATTTGCACTGTAGCGTTCCAATGAAAGGCATGGTGGATTCGTTTAATGTATCTGTTGCAGCTGGAATCCTCATGCACCATGCTGTTTGTGAGAGTTTCCGCCTGGTAAGTGCACTTTCTTCATTCCAGCTATCATCATACCTTATAGAAGACATCATAACCTCAATCCACTATTAGCAAAGTTCTATCTATCATCATATGGTACTGCTACCTTTGGCTTTCAGGTTTCAGCCAAGAAAAAAGAAAACTTTATCTTTGAACTTTACAATAATAGTGCTCATAGCGTCATACCTTTGTTACCAAAGGCCTGTTTATAGACCAAAGACCACTTGGTACTGCTTTTATTGAAAGCAACAGAAGTCACCTCCACCTCAACAGGCCTCTTTAGCTTTGCTTAAATTTATGCCAGTCACTTGTGCTGCTGAATCTATTCTATGTCTGATTAGGCTGTTTAAGATAAGTTGAATCTTGCAGAGAGCGACCTCTAAGATATTGTCAGAGCCATATATTGATTGTGGATCTTATCTCATAAACTATCTTATGCTTCTAGGTGTAAACTCAACCTGGCTCTTGAATTATTATACAAGAATCACTAACACAAACTAAAACTACCAAATTTGGCATATACGTGATGTTTGACCTGGACTGTAACAATTCATATAGAAAACACTGTGGAGCTTAATAGCTGATTTGCAAATCTGGTCTGTTTATTGGATTGTTTAAATTGTCACCTTTGGACTCACTGGATTTTGAAGTGATCTGAATGAACCTTTTTCCCCTCCAAAGTTGGAAAGTTTTATTTTATGTTCCAATCCATATATTTTGTACGCTAAATGCACCTCCAAATGAGACAATTGTGGATTAATATTTGCTGTAAGCTAGCCCCTAACTGTCAGCAATGTTTTCAAATCGTCTAGTTGTATGGTCCTGATCAGCCGATTAATCGTGTTTTTAGTCGTCAATCAGGTCCGATTGGTCAGTGACTAGTACGTTAGTCCAGCATAGTTGTCCTGCCTACTTGCCTTGCTACCAAGGATGTATACTAGTAAATAGAATGACTGTATAAGTATGAAGTAGTTAAGCAGTCAAGGGCCTGTTTAGCACAGCTCCTAGAAGTACTGCTGCTAGACTACAGCACCAGTGCGCAGCTGCATAGTGCACTTATCATGAATTTGTAAACATAGCAAGCATCTAGCATGGTCACTTATGGGCTAAAAACAGAAGGCCCAGTGCCCAAGTGCCCCCAGCCCATCTGGGTTGCTCACAATTTCTTTCTGTGGCTAGTAGTCCGTGAGCTAACTGGATGACTAATCGTGATTAGTCGGATGATCAGATTTAAGACGGCACTAGTTGCCTCAGAGTGATGACTTGATAATTCTGGCTGTCAGCATCTTATGTTTGGTGTTTTTTCAGGGCCATCACGGTGATCTCTCACCTGAAGAAAATAGAATATTGATTGCTGAGTTCTATCTGCGACATAGAGAAAGCACGGCTACTATAGTTCATGAATATGCCAAAAGGAAGGCAGAAAATTTTATGGCCAGACTTTGAGAACATCCTGATGCTTACTAACGCATAGTGTCGGCTAAGAAGCTGAGTGATGTGTTTGGCAATTAAGTGTTGGATTATCTAGTGCATTTTTCTAACAAAAAACGAGGTGATGAGTTTTTTTAACCATTCAGGGTAGCTTATTTTGTTTAATCAATTTTTATACTTTCAGTGTTCACCTTTTGTATACCACCTTATGTGGTCATCGTTGCAAATGTTTGCACACAGTAATCTGAAATTCTGAATTTGGTATGAAGGCTATCTTTCTGGAGAGTACTGTTGGGCTACTTGGGTCTTCAACCGATACGAGACAATCGCCCTATTTGCTTGGCTTATAAGATATATTTTTTCAACCAACGAACAGTATTTTTCTCTCAACAAATTAGCCAACAGTACTTTCAGCCATGGTTTATCAGCTAAGCAAACATGGCAAATGATTCCCACCAGATTGCTGGCAAGTGGCAAGACTGGACCCAAACCCAACAATCGAGCAGAGTTGTTAACAGTTACTCATACGGTTTTCAGTGACGTGACTTTTGCCCCAAATTAGGCGTTAACTATGTAGGTTTTTGTTGGGATTGAAAGCTTAATATGTTTCCACTTGTTTTTTCACAAATGTTGGCAATGCTCCATGTTCAACTGACGGTTAGGACCGAAATCTGGTATAACAGTATCATCAGCCTGTTCGTTTGGTCGTAAATGATCGTAAATTTTCAGCCAGAAACAGTGTTTTTCTCTCACACCAAACATGTCAGCAGTAAATAATCCACGATCCAATACGGTCCCCCGAACAGCCTCTTGTGTCGTTTGGAGGGCTGAGAACTTTGAGATGTTCTATGAAGCTGCCGTGTAAAAGAGCTCCACTTTGTCTACGCGAGGATGATGCGTTTGTAACGCAAAGCTGTGCAAGTGCAACAACTGGTTACGGTGGAATGCCGTCTTTAATCTCGCCACCAAACTCTGCTAGGGAAAGCTACGGACAAGGGCCCCTTGCTCCTTGGGTGTCGAGTGCAAATTGCCAAGCTGACGTCTCAAGTGGTCAAGTGGGCTGTACTCTATTTGTTTGCTTGCCTGACTGTTTGGCCGGGGTGATCGCAGCAGGATAGCAAGTTGCCCGTGGGCATGACAGGAAATTTGGTGCGGGTCGTACATAGTAATAGTAGCTGAAAAAGACACGTTCTGTGTAGTTTTATGCAAGCACTAAACGATGCTCGAACGACTTTAGATCAAAGCCGTGAAAGCTACTGTCGGTAAAAGAGAGCCTAAGAAAAAACTTGTGTCGGTAAAACTAGTCATTCATCCTCATTTTCATTTTCACCACACGTTCGGACGTTCCTCTCTCTTCAGCACAACTGAAAATATCCAAGGGATCCTGCGGTCCACGCTCACGCCGTACGATCCCACCGTCCACCCCATTAATCAAATAAAATCAACGGCTGATGTAACGCAGCGGAGAACATCGTGCGCCTCGTGCCGTCATGCAGCCTATTAGTTTCGGATGAAACGATAGTGGATTATTACTACGGGTTAGTTTGATGTGAGAGAAAAATATTATTCTAACTTATAATCCACAATCATTTACGATCAATCGAACATGCTGATGCTGTGCGGCTCCCTGTGTCCCGGCCCCTAGGCAGCTCCAACTGGAGCCCATTGCGGAACCTAAACTAAAATAAATCTCCAACGCAGTACCTATAGATTCCGTTCGTTTTGCTGAAAAACCTATGACTAAAAGTACTGTTCGCTGATTTGTTGTGAGAAAAAAATACTGTTTATTCGCTGAAATATTATGACTTATAAGACAAGCGAACATGGCCATAGCCTCCAACGAGTACCTATATGGAAGATCTATTTTAGGTGTCAGGAGAGACATAACCTAAATTTGAATATCCTCTCCTGAAGACCCATTTGTAGAAAGGGTTGTCTTTTAGGTCTTGTTGGTGCAGAAGACAAAAATAAGTATTGAACCATTTACCTATAGCACTAACTAAAGAACGAATAGATTTTGTATTTTGGATCGTAGTCGTTGAAGACAGTCCGAGGACCCTTGCTCACCGGAGCAGATTTCCTCCCTTCTCTTCCTGTCTGTCACTGACACACTAGGAGCTGCTGAAGCCAAAAAGCTCAGCTTGTCGTGTATCTGTGAGAGAAGAGGAGAGGAGAAACGAAATCCGCTCCTATGAACAGTATCTCCACAGTAAACAGCGTAGCAGGAGCCGGAACACCAGAATTTAAAGTTTACATTCGTTGTGGCCAGCTCGCGAGGCCAGCATGTCCACGTCGCTCCTAATTTTTCCGTCCGTCCGATCTTTGATTCTACGACCCGGATTGCATGGACCAGCTTTCGCCGATAGCGGCTTCTCCCGCTTCTCGTGCGCTTAACCAGCTTCTCCACGCCTCTCTCTTTCTGTCTCCTCCGCTTTTTGCTCCGAATCCAACAAGCGAATAATAGACCACGACTTACGCTCAAAAAAAAAAAGCACTCGCCATCCTCTCTCAATCTCTCCCGAACGGCGGCGGCGGCAGGCGTGGCGCCCAGGCGGCGAAGGACCTCCTTGTGGCCTTGCAGAGCGGGAACAAGACGCGCCTGCGCTGCACACCACCCGCCTCCTCCTCTCCCTCTTCCCATCGGTTTCTCCCTCTCCCTCTCCCTCTCCATCCCGACACGGATAGGCCAACGACGGCTGGCACAGGCGGGCGCGGCGGCTGCGGGCGCCCTCCTCCTCCTCCTTTCCCCCTCGCGACTGGGCCCCGGCGGTGTCCGCCGGCGTCGCTTGCCCCCGGCGTTGCCTCCTCCCTCTGCTCCGTGTGTGTTCATGTGTTGCAGGTGCTACAGGAAACCCTAGCAGCCTGTGCTAGCGGTCGCGGCGGCCCAGCTTCGTCCCAACCCCCGGTGGCGGTGCCCTTCTCCAGTGTGGACGCGCTCCCAGCGACAGCAGCGGTGAAAGCTCTAGTTTGGTTTTGGTTAATTGATGAAACCCTAAGTGCTAACCTAGTTTATCAAGATGTTTATGAGATAGGTAGCACTACTCCAAGTGATGAAGCAATGACGAAGATCATGACAATGGTGATAGCATGGTGATGATCAAATGCTTGAACTTGGAAAAGAAGAAAGAGAAAAACAAAAGGCTCAAGGCAAAGGTATAAAATATAGGAGCCATTTTGTTTTAGTGATCCGAACACTTAGTGAGTGTGATCACATTTAGGATAGATAACCGTACTATTAAGAGGAGTGTAACTTTCGTGTCGAAATGCGGTTATCAAAGTGCCACTAGATGCTCTAACTCATTGCATATGCATTTAGGATCTAGTGGAGTGCTAACACCCTTGAAAATATTTGTGAAAATATGCTAACACATGTGCACAAGGTGTTTGCGAGGTTGAGATGGGTTTGGGTCCCTCTCTCCCTCCCTAGAGCTTGTGAGGCGGGATTCAACGCTTTGGAAAAATGAAATGTCTATTTTCTATTGCGGGATGCAAAATTCTTAGTGGTTGGCACATTTGAGCAAGGGTGAAAAGTTAGAGTTGAAATGGAGTTGGTCGAAATGATCTTTGGCGTCGGTCCTGTGGCCGGACGGCTGAGTCACTCAATGACCGGACGACTGAAAAGGCTGCGTCCGGTCGAGTATCGAGCAACCTGATGGGAAGGTTGAGCACGGACGCCGGTCTGCGTCCGGTCAAGGTGGACCGGACGCGTCCGGTCAAGAAATCATACTCGGGAGCTTCTCGAAACGACCGGACGCCAGCTTCAAAACTGTCCCGGTCGATTTTTCGAGGCGTCCGGTCCACCTTCAGTAGCCGTTAATCGATGAACATCGTTTGAAGCCGGTGACGCGTGGCGTCCATCGGGCGACGGGACGACGAGAGACAGGCGTCCGGTCGGTATGACCGGAGCGTCCGGTCGGGCGTGTTTTGCCCAGTGAAGGGGTACAACGGCTCTATTTGATGGGGGCTCTATTTATAGCCCCATGGCCGGCTCAAGGAAACACTCTTGCACATTTTCATTGACATAGCAACCTTGTGAGCTTAGCCAAAGCCCTCCCACTCATCTCCATCATTGATCCATCATCATTGTGAGATTGGGAGAGAATCCAAGTGCATTGCTTGAGTGATTGCATCTAGTGGCACTTGGTATTCGTGTTCTTGTTTCATGATTTCGCTTGTTTCTCTTGGTGGTTGCCACCACCTGAGCCAGTTGGAGCAGCGGTGAAGGATCGGCACGAGTTGGTGATTGTTCGTGGCCGCCTTCGGTGATTGTGAGGGGAGTTGTACCTTCCCGTGGTCTGCCGAAAGGTAACTCTAGTAAATTGCTCGTGTCATTGAGTTACCTCACTTGTGGGTCGGTTCTTGCGGTGTCCTATCGTGTGGACGAGGTTTGTGAAACACCTCTTAGCCAGCCAAACCACCAAGTGTTGGTCGACACAACGGGACTAAGCGTGTTGGCAAGCACGTGAACCTCGGGAGAAAAATTGGTTGTCTCTTGTCATTTGCATTCTCCGGTGATTGGCTATATATTCATCGTGTAATTGGTTCACTCCACGACCCGGCGGTATAATCGTCTCACTTACTCATTTACATTTCCGCAAACTAGGTATAGCAAGCTCTTTAGTGTAATTAGAATTGAGAGCTTGCCTTGTGCTTTAAACATATCTAGTGGAGCTCTTTAGTGTAGCTTTTGTGAGAGCTCTTAGTGAGTAGTGGTCAAGTAGATTGTGTGCAAATAGATCATTGCAACTAGAATTGTTGGATAGGTGGCTTGCAACCCTTGTAGAGCTAGAGCAAGTTTGCATTTCGCTATTTGTCTTACTAATCAAATTGCTCTAGTTGATTTGTAGTTTTTAAATAGGCTATTCACCCCCCCTCTAGCCATATTAGGACCTTTCAAGCGGCGACTGGCAGGTTGTTGTCCCTCCGGCGACTGCGTGGGCGACGAGGTAACCTCCCATCTCCTCCATGTCTCTAGGCCTTCTTTTACTGAATGTTTGTGTGGCGGGAGCCCCAAATTCTTGGTGCAATTACCAATTTTTTGTGAGATTTTTCCTACACTCCTGGTACAAGTGATGCAAATCTGTTTCCAGAAGGCCACCTCCTTTCAATCATTCACAATGTTCCCCAAGTGCCGCATTGGTGAATACCCAGGCCTGTACAAACCATTTTAATTTATTCATGTATGTTCCTCAGTATTAGATTTTCACTTTTCAGACTAATGTATTAAATAAGTTAAGAAATATTGGATAGGTCAATGCTTACTACAGCAGATGACATGGCTTTCGTCCTTTCAAATTTGTGCCTGAATGTTCTCCTGTAGACACAGCCTCACATTTACCTTCGTCCCATATTGACCAGCATAGATGTTATACTTAAACATTTGCTACGGCAATACATGTTTTAGAATCATTTTATCTATTTGTTGGTGTTCATCGATCTTCTCCATTTGCTAGAGTGGCGGGAGTGGCAGTTCCTGAGCCCGACGGTGGAGCAGGCTGTGCGCCATGGTCTGCGTGACGCAAAGGACGATACACAATACAAATCTCTCTCAAATTGAATTTTATTCTTATGTAGTGATTTCGGTTCAACACAGGACTTCATTTCATAGGCTAATTTTGAGGACTATCATCAGGTGCGACAACATCAAGGTGTTTTTGTTCCCTTCTTTTTGTCATTCTTTTACCTGTTTGATAAAGTTTTAGTTCATAATTTATAGCATCCTCAACGGACTTGCTTCATTTTGTGAATTTGTATGATGCTGCTGGTTTTCTTAGATTATTTACTGAGTAGGAAGTATCCATCTAGACGAAGAAAAAAGTTCACTGGTCAACAGTACAGTTGATTCCATCAAGTTTTAGCTAAATTATTTTATTAATGCTTGCCTAGGTTTCTCAGAATGATTTTTATTCTTGTGCAAGAATTTTGTTTTGAGACAACTTCATTCCATGGGTGCATTTTGAGGGCTATCAGCAGGTGTAACTGCATCAAGGTGCTCCTAATCCATTGCTTTTATCATATTTCTTCTACCGTGTGCTAAAATTTTCATTCAGATTAAACCTTGAATTTTTAGTTTGATACAATTTATATGCACATTGTAAAATCTCAGAACAAGCCAACCACTTGGAAAAAAACATTATTCAAACATCATGACCCTACTCAGGTACTTAGTTGGGTTGCATACTATATGTTAGCTTACTAATCGCTGGTACATATTTAGCTACACTATTAGAAGTTTGAGATCACACAAGTACCAGTAGTGCCATCTGTTGTTCTTTTACTGTCCTGCAAGGTTGAAAGTGATGCTTTGGTCATTTCCTTTAGGTTTCATGTTCAGTAATGTGCATGGAAGTTCTTTTGCTATTCGCTCTTTTCATAAATTCACCTAGCGTTTTAGTACTGTCCCATGGATGTGCTTCGTAGATTGATTATAATGGGAAGTATATCAGCTCCTGCAACATTAACCCTGTTTGAATTGTGGCTAGCATCAGGGTGGATGATTAATTGAGAAATAGTGTTGGTAGGCTGCCACATCCAATTTTTGAGCTGAATCTTTATGCAGAGTGGTGCATAAAAATCCATTTGTAGCAATGCTTCTGTGCAGGACAATAGTTACCTGGCATGTGTGAGTTTTTTGGTGCGAACCTGATGCTTCTGTGACCTGTAAGTACATTTGTGCAAGAGAATAGTTGGTCATGAGTCATCTTTAGTTAATCTCAGTTCTATTTAGTTAATTTCAGTTCTGGACCTGGGACTACTGTATCTGAACCTAAGACTGCATTTGTTCTGATATAATTTAGTTCAAATATAATTTTACTCAGCCACATAGTTTACATGACATATTGGATCACAACATCTTGCATACATTAACCGCTCTAGCTTGTCTTTGGAAAGAATGAAATAAAATTCCCCACTGAGAGTCAGTTTCATTAAATTAAAATGTTATCACATGCAGCTAAATAGTTCTTAAACCATGCTTGCAATGACATAACAGGCATTGACCTTTATTTTGATGATTTAAATGGATTGTTCTCCAGCCCACAACTTTGAGTCGGATCAAAGCTGGAAACTTCATTAGCAGCGCTAAACATCAGAGCAACCTCAGAAGCTGACGCCACTTTCCTTAAGAGCAATGTCTGATCATCTGCTACTTTGACTTTTGCTATATGCGCTATGCTGTGTTATGCCATCTCAGAGACTATACCTCCTTGGTGTTCTATCCTATGACTGTAAAATTATGTACTATTTGGACATCTAGGGTCCTGGTGTAGGACTGTCTCGTGTAAAATATATATAAGTACTATTTGGACATCCTCTGTATCATGTAATCTATATATAGTGTTTGAACATGTCGCAACTGTTTTAGAAGTTAAGCCTTCTATTCAGTGCGTGTTACCATGTTGTTGGGCTAACTATGGACCGAGTAATGGGAACAAATGCCTCTGTTCCATTAACTAAGTAGAACTTATTATATTTATTCTTTGTCGACATTATTTCATTTCTCGGAACTGCGGCCATCACTCGCGCGCATGGGCGCGCTCCAATCACTAGTCTATACAAAGAGGCCCTTGTTCCCGGCCACGCGCGGCCACCACCTTTTCTTCTTTTTTTTGACGCCTCAGTTCAACTCGAACTTCCCCGAAATGCCCCTGCCGGCCGAGCCCCGCCGGTGTCGGCCTCACCGCACCAAGCCACCAAGTCGGACGCCGACTGGCGCAGGGGCGTTTCCGTAACCCCGAGCCCCGCCCGGTCGCTTCTGCGGTTCCGCCGTCCCGTCCCCGCACCGCGCCTCGGACAGCTGGACCTGCCCCGTCACGGCCCCGCGTGGATGGTCGGTTCTGCCCCTGGCCCCTTCGCGGGCGCGTCGCACGCATCCGTCTGGTGCCTATCTGGTGCGGCTCGATTCGGCCCGACGATTCCGATCCCCTCCCGTCCACCACCCCGTCTCCGTCTCTCGCCCTCCACGCCAGTTACCGGAGAAGGGGCCGCGCGCAGGCGACGCCCACGGCGACAGAGACGGCGAATCTTCCCCCGCTCCGGCCGCGGCCAGCCTCGCAGCGACGCGCCAGGTAAGCCTCGGTTCGCCGTCACTCTGTATGTCCCGCGGGAATGGATGCGCAACGCGTGTTCAACGGCGTCACCGTCGCCGTGTGCTCGCTTGGCCGCGAGCCCCGTCTCCTCCTCTCTTCGAGTGGAGAATGCCGAGATGACAGGTGCTAGCGCTCGGGTAGCGCTTACACCGTGCCGCTCGCGAAGAATCGCACCTGGGTATAACTTGTCGAGGAGCTCCCGATCCACGCTGGCCGGGAGAACCCCGCACGCTGAGCAAGCGAGCGCCTGCACTGCCTGCTCTGTCTGATTGACCGTAGTTGCTTGCTGCACGCAGCTAGTACATACAGTCTGCCCCTCTAGGTTTCCTAGGCGACATTGGGGGTTCGCCTAAGAAGCATTTCGTGCTGTTAGTTCGAGCTTTACAAGTGATAGTGAAATGTTGTTTTTTCAGATTTATGAATGACAAAGGAAGAATTTTTCCTGCGCTTATGCCATTCCTATGAATTTTCTTTGATTGCCAGCACTGGTAATCATTCAATGATGACTGTCCAATAATTTAACTTTACCACTTTTTTTAAAACAGGATTGAAGGGGGCATGAGAAGGTGGACATCGTTGCTCTAGTGATTTGATTACCGGAGATGGTGTTGGTGTTTAAGCAGCACCGCTGCACACACTCTGCGAGCTGCGTTTGCATCAAGGGCCACCTCAGTGAGGATGCTCTGTACCTCGTCTTCCGCCACATGAACTGGAACCCGAGGCTGATTGCTATATTGTCATGTGTGTGCAAGTGGTTTGACGAGGTTGCCAAGCAGGTGCTGTGGAAGGAGTTCTGTAATGCAAGGGCTCCAAAGATGATGCTGGATTTGCATTCAGGTGGCAGCCACATTGTTGATGGGAACTGGAAAGCGCTGGGGAAGCTGCTCATCTATTGCAACGGCTGCCCAAAGGGGGGACTGTTTAATAACATCCATGTTCCAGGCCATTTTGTGTTCAGGACACGCTTTTCTAGGACTGCGGGCAGGAGTTTCCTGCCTCTGCCATGCAAGTCGGACGTCCTGTATGTGTCAGATCCATGCGAGCATCTTGATCAGGGGGATGAAGGCGACTTGGGTTTCTTCCGAGGCATCTTTAAGTCATTCGCCACTTCAAGGGTAAAGAAGATGTTGATTGAGAAGCAGGCTAAGTTTCATCCAACGGAGTCGTGCCCTTATTGTAAGGCCAAGCTATGGAACATGTTCCAGGAAAATATGATTCAAGGGAGTGCTTCCGCTAGGCTGGGTGCCTATGATGATTCTGTCGAGTATTTTGTATGCCTGAATGGACATGTTATTGGACTTGGTACCCTGCTACCACTCTCGGATTCGGAGGAGGCAGCAGATGAGTAATCATCAAGAACATGAATCAGGTATCATATATTTTCTGTTGAATTATTTGTGAAGAATAGATAGAATTCTTTATATGATGCATTAAAATATATACACTGAAGCACAGGTACGCCTTTTCCATGGCAGATTTCTTCTTGAATCTTTTCTGTAAACATCAAGTTTCATGTGCAGACATGTCTGGATGTACATAGACTGATTACCGTTCAATATTAGTTTGTGTTTGCATACACTCAATGCTTAATCCTATTTATTTAATGCATAACTTGCTCAATATTTCACATCATATACCAACATTTTCTCCCTGTAAGACTCCCAAGGAACTTAGCATAAGCTTGTTGGGATATCATATCACATAATGCTTATTTTAGATTTTATTTTAGGAATTTTTTACATTTAAAAAGGAAACATTACTAGCAAAACTATTCTCAAGGGTTTCTATGCTTATTTCGTAATGGCATCAGAATTATTGAATCGATTCTTATGAATCCCATATTTTTAACGCAGTCCCTGTCTGTTTCTGGCACCCTTCTGTTTGGCCCTACTTTAAAGTTTATATATACTACTTGATATTTGTATGGTACATCAAGTCATAACTGGTGCTAACTATCTTAATGTTAGAAGTGGCAGCACACAAGTTTTGGGAGGCAGTTAGAGTGCTTATGAACACCCAAAAAAATTTCACCATTCCAATTCTCACTTCTGGTACTTGAAAATTCAAAATTATGAGAGCAGTCAATCTATATTGATGATATAATGCATCTTTTTAGTTCTCTTTAATCAAATATCCACATGACAAGCATTCCTTAATTTAAATCTAGATTTACTGGTTTATTTTCAGAAGAGCCATATTGTCTGGCCAGTTTGTTCTCTTATTTTATTTGTGAAAAAATTATGAGGAAAATGTGCAATTGCTGATATCCTGTTTTATTTGTGATTTGCTAGTTTCGTTGCTTTTATCTACTTAGACCATAACAAATTAACAGCATTTGGCGACAAGTACACCAGTTTAAGTAAGGTAGCAGACTCTCTCTCAAATAAAAGGGTGTCAGAGCTGTGATATAGTATTTACTAATAATAGATAAAAACTGCAATGTAGTGACAGAACATCTATGTAGGGTAAAAGGCAGTCCAAACAGAAATTCTTGTTCTGCTAAAGTGAAACAAACATGTGTTCTGAATTGACTCCCCATTTGTTGACAGGTTTGCAAGATTGAAGCCCAGGGCTTGTGAAATGGTACTGAATCTTGGTTCAGCCAACTGTTGCACGACAAGAATCTGTGATGGGCTCTGCATCGGACTTGCAGCTGTGGGTGTCTTGCATCAGATTGGAAAAAAGAAGAGCTATTTTATAGTGTCTCTCCTTTATTTATTGATATATGTCATTACTTGTTTTTGTAATGGAATCAAGACACTGGACGCTACCCGCTTGCCTGTTTAGACATGTTCACATAATCACATCATGTGTTGTGACGTGTTTTATTTAGCTAGACTTGTGATGTTAAATTTGTGCTCGTGATATTCATGTGCTGTTGTCCTCACTGTGCCGTTTCTGTTGCTGACTACTGATTCTGGTGTGCGTGATCCGATTCTGCTCATATGCTTGTGTTTGTCACCGTATGTTATGCTGTCGGATTAATGTCGCCATGACATCATTTCACCTGCTTCAGAAATGAAGAATGAAATAATAGTTGAAATAGCCCAGCTCAAAACATATCCACAAAATGGGCCTGACCCAACATACGTACAAAATGGGTCGAGACGAACATAGTCTGCTAAATGGGCTCAGCCGCCTCTTCTTTTCTCCGCTCCCTTCCCCACGTCGTCCCAACCGCGCCCGCTCCTCATTTCCTTCCTTCCCCAAACCGCCTGGCAGTCGCCACGAGCCCACGACCGTAACCCATGGAGATTACGGAGGAGCAGCGGCGTCGCTCCGAGGCCAACCGCCTCGCCGCCCTCGAGAAGCGCAAGCGCCTCGCAGAGGCCGCAGCCGCGGCCGCGCCTTCCACCGCCTTTCCCGCCTCTGGCGCCCCCACATTCCCTGCCTACGACACTGCCGCCGCCGCCGCCGCCGCCGCCGCCGCCGAGTGGAGGCTCGCCAAACGCCCAAGAATCGCCCCGCCCGCGCCCCAGCCTCCGTTTGCGCCGCTGCCCCCGCGTCCTTCCCCACCGCCGCCGCCGCCGCCGACTCCGCCTCAGCCGCCGGTGGGGTTCCAGGTTGTGCTGGAGGTATGCAGCCCCGACGAGTTCTTGGTGGCGGTGGGGCCGGTGGAAGGCAGGGCCTACCCCGGGGAGGCCGAGTGCCTCGGCGCCGTCCAGGACTGTCTCGCTGCGGCTTCGGTACGGTTTGCATCGGTTCTTGCCTTTGAGGAATAGACGTTATTCCAGTTTCTGCTTTGATCGGAATGTACAATTCATGAGCTACTCCCGAAATTCGGTGTTTTCTTGGATACCATTATGCTTTTGTTTGCGAGATTTTGGTGATTTTCGTGTTTCTTGACACCAGTCTGTCAAATTCGTGGACATCGGCGAGCTTTTCTTGATAAATAGTTTTTTTGAAGGATTGATAAATAGTTTTTCTTTGGATCCTTCTTTTTTTTCCATCTGTTTGGATGTTCTTGATAAGGATTTTGGTATGCAGCTGGAACTCATTTTTCCTTCAATGTTTGCACTGTTAGGTTGTACAATACTCTACTCTGCAACGCAGTCGCTAAATCAAAGCGCACATCTTCGTCCTGTATTTAAGTTTGTGGACTATGATGTGGTGTTGAAATGCCTTAAGAAATTACCTGGAGCTTCTGTGCAAGAAATACCTTCTAGCACAAAGAGAATTATTCAGGATATACCTAGGTATCCTGGCCAAAAGTGGGCTTCTGATGAAGAAGTAGATGAGCTTCTCAAGAAGCTGCCACAGCAAATAAAAGATGCTCTTTACCCTTCCAACTTGAAGGGGTGATGTTTGGGCTTCAAGGCGTGGATGCTGCCTAATTGCAGATGAGATGGGGCTTGGCAAGACTCTCCAGGTGGGCATATAGCATGAATTCTTGCATAGTGCAATCCTTGCTGTTTTGTATATGAGTGCTTTGGGATATTCTTGTGGTGTACATCAATATGAATAGGCTTACCAATTTGCCTATATTAAGGGAGTGAGTGAGCATATTCTCATGCACTTTAATGCAGGCGATTGCAATAGCATGCTGCTTCAAGG
The DNA here is from genome assembly GCA_904845875.1 of Miscanthus lutarioriparius. Lineage (NCBI taxonomy): Eukaryota > Viridiplantae > Streptophyta > Magnoliopsida > Poales > Poaceae > Miscanthus > Miscanthus lutarioriparius. Next base: position 11,343,603 of record CAJGYO010000003.1, on the reverse strand, counting down.
ATGAGGGCTCTATATTAATAGTATGTCCAGCCGTATTGCGTTATTCTTGGGCAGAGGAATTGGAACGCTGGGATCCTTCATTTATGCCAAAAGATATTCATATTGGTATGAGACATCTTTCTTTTTGTCGATGTGAAAGCTGGTTTTTATCGCACTTATGTTATATTGTTTGATCACACATTATGTATCGTAACCCTCTAAGTTCTTTGCTTGCTCTTGATTCAGGCTGAACTCTAAGGACTACTCCATCCGTTCCAAATTATAAGCCGCTTTGACTTTTTTGGTACATCCATTTTGCTATGCATCTAGATATAATAATATGTCTAGATACATATCAAAATGGATGAACCAAAAAAGTCAAAGCGACTTATAATTTGGAATGGAGGGAGTATATGCTTTTCAGTTATAATATACCGTTAGCAACGTGGTCATCTAGTGAACCATGTAACCTTTAACTTTTATTATTTCAATTCAATCTCACCTTATGTGTGCATAATGTGAAAAATAATGAAATTTTGCTTTCATAAGTTGATTGAAATGCTATAGCCCACATAACATCCCCTGTGAACTATCAAAGACAAGATCATTCAGATGTCTGATACCTAGTGTCTGCTTGGTCTATCTAGGTTGATTTTTTTCTTCAGTTTGACTTACTGACTTGTCTTTGGGATTTTCAGGAACTTTTGGATAAGCTAGCATTTGAACATATTTTAATGAGTTATGTATGTTTTACCTTTTCAGATCAAAAGATGTGATATTCAATCCGAAGCTAAGCTAGCTGCTAAGTGCTAACATAAGTTCAAATCTAGAATGCTTTTGGTTCTTTAAGTGTAAATTAAATGGGTTTATTATCGAGAAAATAACTTTCAAATCATAGTTTTGTGCTTTGGTTGTAAACTGCACTAGTATTAATGAAAGACCACTGTTTTACAAAATATGGCTAATGTCTTATCACTTCTCCTTGTGTTCTTTCCTATATAGCTTCCCTATATTAGCTCTTTAACCCACCTCAGGCTTCCTTCTTTGTGCAACTACTTTTGTACAGTGTTGTCCTTTTATTTTTTTAATTAATAAAGCAAACAGTGGGGCCTCCCTGCTGTATTTTCTCTAAAAACTTCTCCCTTGTGTGATTGACTTTCTAGTTCTGAATATATTCTTTTGATCTTTGTTTCCGGTTCATATAGAGGAAGTATCAAGTGCACAATAGTATATTGGTGCACATATGCGCCAACTCAATCTCACCCACGGGTCCAATATGAAGGGCTGAAGTGAGGTGGACCTAAGTCAGCCCAAAAGGGATGAGAGAACTCCCACCTCGAACTTGAACCTTTAAGACTGAATATTTGGATCCGAAGGATGGGATTGAGTTTTTGCATATGTTTCACCAGTATGCTCTTGTGCACCTGATATTTCCTATTTTGTATAAGGACCATATGTTTAAATTATATCTATTATTTTCTCATTTTCAGTATTTGGTCATCAAGACAGTCTTGAACATCTAAATGCTACTCCAAGGGCAGTGATTACTTCTTACCAGATGCTAAGTCGCCTTAGGGAAAGTATGGTGAATAGAACATGGGCACTGATGATTGTTGATGAATCGCACAACATACGCTGCACGACGAAACGAGAAGAAAAATATGAGGTATTGATGTTATCATGAAAAAAAATAAACGATCTCATGTTTCAGTACAAGCATACAGCTCTCGAATGCCCCAATCTATGAAGGAGATTCTGTTCCTTGTTATTTGACCCATCCTATCATTATTTTTAAGATCATGACTTTGTTAGGCTTACTTTCCTATATTACAAAAAATTGACTTCGAGATGATTTAGTGAACTTCCACATTTCTTCATCATTCAGCTTGATTCTCCACATGCCTATGCGCTTGTATAAAAAAAGGGGAACTAGTTACCACATATGATTCATTTAGTTTTCTATTACTAGTCTGAAATATCAACATTCCACTTGCTTCTTGTATTGACTTGCTTGCCTTGTGATAGACAAAAGCTGTGCTGCATCTAGCTTCAAAAACTGATCGCATCATATTGCTCTCGGGGACACCCTCTCTCTCAAGGTTATAAAGATATCCATCATACTCTTTGAGTTCCTTGCGCTATTGAAATTGTACTCTTTATATTTCATCCGTGATGCATGAAAATAGTTCTCTTACTATTTATTTTCTCCTAGGTGATGATAGACCTTTTGATATCTACCACCAGATAAATATGCTATGGTAAGTAAAAGAAAATGGCATCTTATTGTCTTGGTCTTATGAAGCTCTTTAAATTGTTCTGTTGCAATATTGTTGTTAATCACCCTACCCCCACTGCTTTCAGGCCCCACATGCTTGGTAGAGATAAATTTGATTATGCGAAAAAATATTGCTTGCTGCATGCTGCACGAAGTTATCAGGGGAAAATATCTAAGGTATGTGATTCCTTGGTTTGTAAAGGTATATCACTGTTACTAGTTCTATTCCCTAAGCTATGGCTCCTATGGGCTGTCTGCAGAGCTGTTGTTCGCTAAGTGGGGTAAAATCTATGCTGTACATGTAGAAACTAAATATAGCAAACCATGAAATAATGCATGAAAAACTTTTTAACTAGTTTCCCCCCTTTAAAGAAACAGGAGTTCTGCAAACCAGTTAATAATTGTAGTGGTTTATAACAGAAAAACCCTATAGAGCAGGTATTATAGATTAAATGCTACGAAAGAGTGGTTGGATAGATGGTTGCAAGGCAGGACAATCTCTGAACTCGCACCCAATCTATTCAAATTGATCTCCAAAAGAGTGGTAAAGCAACGCACGGTAGCCCAGGCGCCCTGGACAGTCGGCGCTGGGTTGCAAATATTAGAGGGGCTTTGACTATAGAAGTGCTAAGAGAGTATCTGTTATTTGGGGGCTGGTTGATGACCTGGTTTTACAGCCAACAGTTCCTGATCAGCATAAATGGAAGCTATGTATTACTGGAACATACAGCAGCAGGTCTGCATACAATGCCTTTTTCCTTGGAAGCATCAGGTTCGCGCCTTGGAAGCATATTTGGAGAAGCTGGGCACCCTTGTGGTGTAAATTTTTTGTTTGGTTGTCCATTAACAACTGGTGTTGGACAGCTGATCGCCTAATAACGTGGGGCTTCCTCACCCACCAGCATGCCCGCTTTGTGATCAGGCTGAGGAAAATATTCAACGCATCCTCATCTCATGTGTGTTCGCCCGACAGATTTGAACCCTGATTTTACAAAAGCTGGACCTGCTGTCTTTTCCCCCTCAATGATCTAATATTCGCTTCTCTAGTTGGTGGTGTGGCATCATCAAAGGCGTTCCAAGGGGTTCGCGCAGAGGCCTCAGTAGTCTGATCATCTTAGTTGCTTGGGAATTAATAGCACTGAAATGCTTGTGTTTTTGAAGGTGCTAGGCCTAGCATAAAGGTGCTGTTTCAATCTGTGGCCAATGAGAGTAATCTTTAGTGTATGGCGGGAGCTTCGGCCTTACATGAGTTCCTTGCTAGGTCGTTGGTCTTGGATTCCTAGGTCCTTGGTCATTTGAGGCAGCTGGTCGTGTTTCCCTAGTTTCTTTTCTAGTATGCTGTATTCACTAAACCCCATGGGGGGTGCCTGGGAGGGGGGGTTTCTTACTTCCCTCCCTTTTGTATCTTTTTATTCTTCTTCTTAATGAAATGACACGCAGTTCTCCTGCGTAGTTCAAGAAAAAAATGCTACGAAAGAGAAATGAATTTTGCCACTAGTATTTTGTGGAAACATTTTCTTAGGTCATTAAGGCTGTAATTTGTTTTATATGCAGGACTTCTCTAAGGGTACGCGGTTGACAGAGTTAAATGTTTTGCTCAGTCAAACTGTCATGGTTTGTTCTTCTTTCAGCCACTTAAGCTTCATTTCATAGCTTACTATGATCTATTACCTCTGCTCCATTGTGGTAGTTCAATCTATACTGTTTGTTGGTCTGTTATGCTAACTCATGTATCTACACAATTAACTATTTAACGATACTAGCCCTTGGGTTTCTTTTAGCCACCAATTGCACAGTACTTTTTTTTGTTGCTGATGCAATTCTTTAGCCCTCTTAATTGAAATTTTTAATGGTTCAAAGGCATTTGGCAGAGAAGTGCTACTGTTGGCAAATATTCTAGCAAAAAAAGGTTTACTGTTCTATAACCTGATTTATAAAGAAATGAAGTGCTCGTTTCCTAATAATATGCTTGCCATTATTAAAGACTGTTGCATTGTTTGTCACAAGCCATGCAATCACATGATATATTATGTTGAGATTTGATTGCTTATTAACGTCTGCTCCGTCACAGCTAAAGTTAGCTGCTTCATCTGCTTGCTTCTGTGTTATAGATTAGGCGGCTGAAGGAGCATTTGTTGAATGAACTGCCCCCCAAGCGGCGACAGATTATTTGGTTGAAGCTAAAGGCACCAGATATCAGGGCAGCCACATCTTCATGCGTCAAAAGGGTGAACTCTAGCAGTTGTAATGGAACTCTTACAGTTGAATTGCCCAGCAAAAGCAATGATGATGAAAATACAAAAGAGGAAGAAGGTATATCCATCGTGCTAACTGCAAACATGACTTTTCAGTTACATATATTAATGAGTTTTAATATCAACCTGTGATTTTTCTCTCTTCTTCGTCCACGACTAGTATGATGGTTCTGGTAGTTCTGCATAAATTTGGTTATCTTTATTTTTTATCCAGATGATGATTGCAAGAAATCTCCGAGGAATCTCACTCCACAAGAGATTGGTATCGCAAAATTATCTGGGTTTAGTGAATGGTTCTCAAATCATTTCATCATGGATGGATTTGGTGCTAACCATAACCTGGATCCCCAGTCTAGCTGTCAGAAAACAATAATATTTGCACATCACTTAAAGGTTCTAGATGGAATACAGGTAAGCTGTTTCATGTTTCTCATATAGGCCTTATCTGTCATCATGCTATTAGGTGGTTTGTCCTCACTTAAGGATGTATTTTGATTGTCAATATATTAGTGCTATTCGATCCCATTCACATATTAGACAATAGCATCATGAACTATGGACAAGGGTTCCAATCAAAATTATGATGGTTATCTACTTCCGTAGTTTGAAATGTATAAGCCTCAGTACTTCTCAAGAACAATTGAGATTTATTGCGATCATGCTTAAGTATTATTCAAAAAAAAAATTATTGAGTTTGTTGACCACCGGAATCCAGGATGAGACAATTTTATACGTTCGACTGTTTTCACATAGGTGTTTATCTCTGAGAATGGGATCAAATTTGTTCGCATTGATGGAAGCACACTTCAAAGGGAAAGGAAAGAAGCTGTTGATTCTTTCCGTTTGGATCCAGAGGTGCTGCCTCCAGCCCCACCCACCCACCCACCCACCCACCCACCCACCCTTTTGTTGTATTTTCCCCACTTTTCCTATTCCATATGTCCTCCCAAATTTGGTTTAATGTTTATCCATTTTATACTTTTTATTTTCAAAAAGGTGAAGGTTGCAATAATTGGAATTACTGCTGGAGGTGTTGGTTTAGACTTCTCGTCTGCTCAGAATGTTATTTTTGTGGAGCTCCCAAAATCAGCTTCAGAATTGCTTCAGGTCCGTAGCCTTTTTTTTTCTCTCTGTTTGCTGTTGCAAATTTTTTTTCAACCATTACAGAATGCAGCTTAAGTGGTGGAACATATTTGGTTACTTTCATAGTTATTCTGGTAGAATTAGAATTGAAATGCCAATGTGTTATTCTGGTAGAATTAGAATTGAAATGCCAATGTGATCCTGAATTCCTGATTGTTAATTTGTGCACACATTAGTATTCCCTCCGTTCCAAATTAGAAATCTGTTTTGGTTTTCTCCTAAGTCAAACTTATCTAATTTTGACCAGGTCTATACAAAAATGTAACAACATTTTTAACGCCAAATTAGTTTCATTGAATCCACCATGCAATATATCTTGAGAGTGCACTTATTTGGTATTGTAGATGTCAATATATATTTCTATAAACTTCGTCAAACTGTCAGAGTTAGAAAAGTTTGACTTAGGACAAAGCCAAAGTGACTTTTAAAATTTTGGAATGGAGGGAGTAATTAAGAGGTTGCTGAGAATATCTTTCACTGTGTTGCTATTAGGCTGAGGATAGAGCTCATAGACGTGGCCAAACAAATGCGGTCAACATATATATATTCTGTGGAAAGGTCAGTTCGTTTGTTTTCCTTTGCAATTTGTTCTGTAACTTGTCATTGTAATAGCAAACATAATAATGTTGGTCTTGCAGAACACATCGGATGAATCACACTGGCTCCAGTTAAACCAGAGTCTGTTCCGTGTCTCGTCTTTGATGAATGGAAAAAAAGATGCTGTAAGGGAGATTGAGGTAGGTCACACATTAAGACCCTGTTTTTTTTTTCACAAAGTTCAGAATATTTGTCGTTTGTAAATTGCCATGTTATACTATCGTTTGACAGATTGGAAGGGCTGTTGTGAGATCTAAGCTTGTAGTGTGTAGCCACTAGCCAGTGTCAGTTAACCTGGGATATGTACCAGCCTAACAGGCAACATTCAGTGCCTTAATAAATCTGATAGAGTACACTAATTGGAATATTAGCCCCTTAAAAAATCTGCTGAAGACAGGGTGTCTGAATAGTTTGTATGATAAGGATCATTCCTCTTTTATCTATTCTTCGTTCTTTCTTTGTAAGGTTGATCAAGTGTGCCAACTTGAGGAAATCAAGACCACCGAGGAGGAAACACAATGCAAACTTCATCCTTCGGAGAATCATAATGCAGGTAAAACTAATGCTGATTGCTGAACCCATGTCGATAACTATCTGATTTTACTAAAACAAATGCTGAGTTGTTTGAGGTTCATGCAGATTTGACCCATGGACCAAAATACCTTTTGGAAAGTGATGATTTGTCCATCAATGGTTTTCTTGGCATCGAAGATTTGGAACTTGACTCGGATTTCACCATTAGGACAATTCCTCTTGAATTTGAGGTAAAAGGAGATGCTCCATTTAATATTTGTCAATTGCTTCATACTTGCCATTTGTTATTTCTTACTTATTGATTATTGATTGACAAATGATTCTTCATGTGCTTATTTCCTATATTAGGATGAAAGACCTGGCACATCCTTGAAAAATAATCCAACTCAACAGTACTTGAAGACAGATCTTGTATTGATGTTTCTCTTTCGCCAGCTGCAGCCTTTTGCTCTGTGATTTCTAGTTGTAAATCAGTAAAGGTGATAAACTTTCTTTGCTTTCTTTAATCATATGACGTTTATACATAACAATCTAATTGCTGAAAAATGTTAGGCTCAAGAGAGGCTTTCTGGAAATTCTGGGTCCTTAAGTCAAGCTGCACCTGTTCCAGATTTTCCAATTCAAGTGGAATCTCTGCGTTTTGAGGTTAAAGCACTTTTTTACCTACTTGTTTGTTCTATCTTTTGTCTGTTATTGTGACTGTGCTCTTTCTATTTTTCGAGGTTAAAGCACTCTGAGACCTAGGAATATTAGTTTTTTCTTTGATGTTATTATGCTGTGGGGAGAGGAGGGGATAACTACTGCAATGTCAGCCCTTTCATAATCTGCACTCGTTTTGGGAGATGGCAGATGCGTTTCGTGTTCTCTTAGGTGAAAAGAATATGATTGCATGTGCTATGCATGCATTATCGTTAATGGGACTAAAAGGCTTTTTTGTTCTTGTATTTGATAAAAATATGACAGTAGTTAGGAAGCTAGTCGATTTATTTTTCTGTAGGATATTGACATGGCTAGCTTAGAGAGGAGAATGGGAATGGGGGGAAAAGAATAGTGGAGATAGAGACTGTTGAAGGCGTGGGGCTTGTGAACTATCCTGTTGCTGACTCAACTATGCATGTGCGCTGGATGGCCATGTCAGTGAAGCTTGAACATGTAGCTGTCCCGTGAGCTAAAATCACAGTGATTTAGGTCGAGAAAGTTGGATTTTATCTTTTCTTGATAGCAAGAGTGTAAAGCATGCTGTTTCATAGTTAAAGATGAGATTTTCTTCACTAAATTCGTCTGAAGTATCATCATCTTTTGCAGGTTAGTCGGCACACAGGCCGAATCCACTTGTACAGTTGTGTTCCTGGACATGATTCAAGACCCAAACCACTTTGTGAAAATTTTCTGCCAGAAGAATTGAATTCACCTTTATGTTCTCCCAGTGACGTTAAAACAAGAACTCTGCTCTTGAAAAAGATTCCTGCATTTTGCAATGTGTTCAAGGCATTCATCAAAGAGTGGTTGGCACTAAGACCAATTGATCAGAATAAATTGCTTGGAAAGCCATTACAACTTCCCTTGAGCCTTGAGTTGTGTTTTCTGAAAGATAGCATCAACCATAGCACAGAAGTATGGACCTGTTGACTTCATTTGATTCTTCTCTTTACACACGCAATCCGGCTTTGCTTATGAACATTGCACGCCATGTTCAATAACAGTTCTGTTCATTTTTCTTTTCCAAAGAAATTCTACATATCTAAATGATACACGTCTTTGTTCAATGATACAACATGCAATTATGCAGAATTTGCTCAAGGATGTCAAAATATTCTGAAATCCATCTTCATATTAACACCACCAAAAATCCCCTTCTGGCAACCCAAATTATATATTTTGGATATGGTAACTACTACCATATTGTACTTTAGGTAGGAATGCTGGAACTGGTACATGCTATTTTAAGTTTTTGACTATATGTATTCTGTATCATGGCACATTTTGGTATAGAATCATAATTGTTTATAGCCCACTTATGTCACCTGACGCTGTTATTATAGATCAAGCTACTTAATTCAATTAAGGGTTCAAATAGTGTTCAGTGTAAAACAAGATTCATATGGGTATAACTTTGTTAGCCTATTACAGTTGCTCAGGCCTTAGTTAGCATTCAGTGCTGTTTTTTCACATTCGGCTATTGTAATGTTTTTACCTCTTGAAATGTTATTAGTTTTGCTACACACTGAAAGCTCATTATGTCCAAAGCAAGAGCACACAAAATCATCATGCTAAAACAGTATCTGTACATATACGAGAAGCAGCACTCCATGCATGTCACCTTTTGCCAGCTGTACTAATCAGTAGCAGAGCCAGAAGCTTTTAGGAGCCCAGGCGATCCTTATTATGCAAAAATAGTTTGCTAGCAAATTACAGTGGTCTTCTTTGATGTATAGATATAGATAATTTTCTTTTGAACTCTTTGCGCTCTTATGTCTCCTGACACGCCGGGGTCGCCGGGCGGTGGCTCTGCCACTGGTACAAATAGTGTTTACCTATTTTTAAAGCTTTGCATGAAATGCACAAGTGTTTATTTTGGTGTTCCTCAACTTGATGAATATCTCTGTCACTTTTTCCTTGTTCTGGTCTGCTTTCATTTTAGGGGATACTTAAAGGGGGGAAGTAAGAGGCGTGCCGCACCATTGAATGGTGTCAGTAATCCTTTGCCAGAAAATGCTGAATGGAGACAGGTGGTGTTGCGTAATGGCACCTGTAAAGAGAGACAGTACACTCAGGGATGGACCATTGATGATGAACCTCTCTGCAAACTTTGTCAAGGACTTTGCAAATGCGACTCCTTGTGTTTAGAAGTAAATCCTGTTTTGTTATTATAAACAAATAATATTTGCTCACAATAATGTTGTTTTACTTGTTTCAGTGGAAGGCTTGCAAAGTCACCAGAATATTTTGAAGATCTATTCTGTGGTCTAGCTTGTTTCCAGGAATACAGGTTAAGAACCAGTGGCAGGGCCCTGCGGCAGGTGAGTCTTCTTTCTGTTATCCACATAAGTGAACAATTTTTGTAGGTGGGGTTGAATAGTTAGGACTAATTTTCAGTTATATAAAATCAAAGAAAGTTGCAAATTAATTCATATACATGTAATAAAGCTTCTTGGTAATTATCTGCAGGCACTGTTTCAAATAGAACGAGGTAAGTGCTCCCAATGCAAGCTCGATTGTTGCAAGCTTGTCAAACACATTAAACCCTTACCCTTGGAAAAACGAGAAGAATACATCAGAAAGGTTGCTCCAAACATTGCGAGTAGAAAGAAACTGTAAGTGTTGCACATTGATATCATGCTTTTCCATATTCTTTTGCATATCTAGGGGGCTAGCGGAGTCGTGTGGTTTAAACTCTTTAGTATTATCATGTATGGATAATTATCCTGTTAATTTGTTGCTTTGATGCTGATTTCCTGCATCTACCACAGCCTAGATAAGCTTGCCCATGAGCCAATTGATGGAAATGCTTGGCATGCAGATCACATAATACCTGTCTATAAAGGAGGAGGTACGGTATATGTGCAAAAGTTTTGTGCAGTTGACTCTTGAATGGCATGATAATCTTTCTGATAAGTTTTGTGCAGTTGATTGTTGAATGGCATGATAATCTTTCTGATTTTCTGTCAGGGGAATGTAAACTTGAGAACATGAGAACACTGTGTGTGGCTTGTCATTATGAGGTCACCAGAGCTCAGCACAAGGAACTAAAAGAAATAAGAAAGAAGGCTAAAGAGCACCTGAAAAACGCCTTGAATAAACAAAAGGATAAAGTTAGTAGTCTCTCCTGTAGACTTTAATTATTTTTGTATCATTTTTGCAAATAAAAAAGAGCAATTTTTCTTTTGAGCTACGTACTTCTCTGTGAAAGCTAATAGAATGAGTAGAATGATTTCTCCATTACTATATGCTGTACTTATACAACAGTGAGTGTACATGTAAGGAAAAAGAATTAAAGTGTTCTAATGTCATCTAGCCTAAACAATACAGGTTGTACATGCATATATGATCTGCTATTAAGGCCAATAATGGCCGAGATATAGGAACTAGTAATGGCTAGGATATTGTCTTTTTAACACTCTGGACGACCATATGCAAATTATATGTTGTTGCCCCCGTTTGTGTATTTGTTTCTCGTACTTTGTCTTTTGTTATTACTATTATTCCATTTCTTATCTTTCCTTTCACTGCAGCCAAGTGAAGCAACAGAAGAACTAGATGACGAATTTTTGCTGGTAGCCGTCCCGGGCAGTGCCTACTCCTTAGGATTTCCTGGCAATGTTGCTGATGAAAAAGCTGCCGAATAGGGCATCTTTCATGTACCTTGAGGTTATTGTTCAAAAAGGTCGCTGGTCTTTTTCACTTGCGCCCCTTTTTTGTGCATGTTAAATGCAACCAAGCGCTTGTTGTACTTTGTTTGTGTGTGGGTGTCTTGACAACAATGTACATCTTTAGTGGCGACTTTGTTGTCAATTGAACAATATTACTGCAGTTATGGAGCAGTTTTAACAGGGGAATTGAATAAACATACATATACTTCATCTTGTCAGATGTTGCTGTATGGAAATTTTGAACTAGTTTAAGTTACATCAGGTTCTGATAAAAAGGGGGAAAACAAGAGTTTAAAACTTTTGTACATGCAACTGGACATTTTGTTTGTCGTTTGCTATTCCCTCCGTTCCAAATTGTAATTATTTTGATTTTTCTAGGTACTCTGCTCATAAAGAATGTAAATCTCACTTTTCAAATATTCTCAAATTTGACTAGATTTGTAGAAAATAGTATTATTATTTGTATCTCTAAATAGGTTCTTTATGAAAACATAGTTCATAATTAATCTAGTGATACGTCTTACGTGTTATAGCTTATTATGTTTTTTTATATGTTTGGTCAAAGTTAATACTGATTGACTTATTGAGAAGTTGCATTCTTTTTGGGATGGAGTACGTAAATTTTGCTACTGTATCTAGATAGATCATATATTTAGATACATATCAAAAACTATGTACATGGATGGAGTAAACCTGTATGATTTATTTAACGTGTTAACAAAAACGAACCTGTGACATGCAAAGCTCCCGAGTAGGCTAGTCTGATAATGCTACGCTCCGCGAGACTTGGGAGGAGCACGGCCATGGTACTGCTCCCGCTTGCTTACTGCAGTTGGGAAGCGAAAAAAAAACTGCTCATGCTCTGCTCCCTTGTCGTCCGGTACCTCGCCGCTGTTCTCCGCCTCCACCGCCCTTCTCTCCTGATGCTCTCCTCTCCCCGGCTGCCGCCTCCACCCTTCGCTAATTCACAGCCGGCCGACCTCAATTTGTGCTAGGAGCACGATTCTCTAGTGACGACCCCGATCTGTGCAAGGAGCTCTCGATTCACCGCCATCAAACCTGGCTTGGCCACTTGCTTACTTTATGCTGCTGTGGCCTGGAGATGGAGCAGCAAGAAGCTGTACAAAACAGTTTAAACGGGGACCTAGAGCGGCTGGAGCAACAAGCAGCAGGAGCTAAAGTGACGAGAATCGCTTTAGAGCGCTACCAAATTGGCCCCGCCGAATAATCTGTTGCGGAATCTCCAATCCGTCTCCATCGTTCAAATGTTTGATTGACGACCTCCAAACTGAACATGTCGTAGTTTCAAAACTAGTAAAAGACAGTAAATTATGGACAGTTCTTTTCTTCCATATGAAATCAGATTTTTCTCATCAGTCTTTTTCTTCTGTATTTCTGTACAAACAGTGCATTGCTTCCATACATGACTTATTTTTTTATCTGTAGAAGATTCAACCAAAATATCTGGTCAGGAAACCTTTTCGGCCAATTTCCCTAATGTTTCGAGAATCAGTCTGAAGCACCATCCTTGCAAAATAGTAAATTCAGTAGCTCGTGCTATATAAGTTAGGTGAACTACAGAGCCGATTTCATGTCTCACTGCAGAAGAACTCCTCGGCTCTGTCCAAGAAAGAAGCTGGGATCTTTCTATGCAACATGAAGCTCGATGAAGCTTCTTGAGCTCTTTGCTTCAGAGGCCCATCGTCAACTGCTCTTGTTCCCCTACCATCCTTTTGAACCTTATTTCTGTTGAACCTGATGCCCCCTGAAATACCCTTCCCAACAACTGGCCGTCAATTTTGCGGCTTATCCTTGTTGGGATGTCACCTTCTTGAGTTCCTGATCTCCAGAATGCTTTCATTGGAATTGTTTCCAGAACCATCCACAGCAATGGAATCTGGAGAATTTGATCCAGAAGTTTGGCAGGACTTGAGCAAGCAACGCAGCATATCCGTGCTTATTTCCTGCTGTACAACACTTCGGTTCTGATCGCAACTGTAGCAAACGGCGATCAGAGCAGCAGCCAAGATGGGCATCAACTCAGGGTCGCTGAAGAAAACAAATGGCAGGTCGCACACCTGTTTTCTAACTCATCAGATTTTTTGCACAACTCACAGAAATTGAAAGGGACATGGCTACACAAACAATTATTTACCTTGTGAAGTATGGTGGGACTCTTTCCCCACCGAAGAACAGCTTGGTTCCCAGCATGGAACAAAGAAAAGTAGCCAAGAAGTAGCAGTGACTCTAGAAGCAGCAAACCAACCTAAAAAAAATAGCACAAATCCTTAAACCTGAGAACAGGGGAGCGAACAAAAGGTGCAGTTGTTAAAAAAAGCAGCCATTTCAGGAGAAAAGTGCAAACAATAGTCAAGCATGAGATTCAGAAAATGGCAGTATGTCCAAATTTCTTGGTAATAATATCCAAAAGGGTCACAGATGGTCAAGACCGACAGAAACTATAACATGATCCAGTACCCCAAGTCATCAACTTTCTACGACATGCATTCATAATGGACATTACAAGGTGGAACATTTTATCATACGCTATTTTTTATAACAAATATGCACACTATGAGTCATATATCTAATGTAAAACGCCTGTTCAAGAAGTACAGATAATATTAAGACCATAGTTAATTAAAAGAGAGAGTTAGTATTAAGACCATAGTTAATAAAAAGAGCTGGTAGCTATATTCTAATGTCTCCTCCAGTGACATAAAAACTGCCACCTAGTCAGACATACAGCAAACTACACAGGCGCAACTTGCTATCATTATAGAGAAGGAAGAACTGAATGTGCAAAACTAGTAGAAAGTATTGCACAGAAACAAGTTGAAAGTGACTGAATGTGCAAAACAAGTTAAAAGTAATTGGTGCAACTTGCTATCATTACAGACAAGGAAGAACTGAATGTGCAAAAACTAGTAGAAAGTATTGCACAAGAACAAGTTGAAAGTAACTGATGTGCAAAACAAGTGGAAAGTAATTGAAAAAAATGGATATTTTAAACTTAAAATCGACCACAAAAGAACTCATGTTGGGAATAGATGAAGACACCTGATCGTTTGGCACTCTCCATTTGTTCATGCAATGACTCAGAAGGAAGCTGATTAAATGGAAGAACTCCATCTTCAGATCTGATCTAGCCTGAAAATAATGCATAACCAGTAAGAAAACAAACTTGTGGAGGTAAATAAAAAACATACGTAATATTCTAAAGATTCCCATAGCCATATTGTGGGGTTTTCCAGACAGAAAAATTATGCCTGGAACCTGTCTATAACTAAATTTATAATGTTATCATCGCCAATGATTAGTGAAAGAAAGCAGGTAAGTTTGCGCCTGAGACTACATTGATTTCAGTCACTGATAACATCCGTCCTTTTCATGAAGAGCACTTACCAGCATGTGCTGCAAAAGGTTATATCCAAACGCAGCATACATTATTCAAAACTTTCAATACGCCAGTGGCTACTTCTTCAAAATTTGACGGAAGAATCGCCAATGTCTGAAAAACGAGTTATTTAATTTTCCAGCAAGATCCATAAAATGCAATAAACATGCAAGATTTACTCTGCTAACTACAGAAGAAGATAGATTCCCATGTCATGAAAACTTTTGTTTCTGCTTATGTTGTAACAAAAGCCTAATAAGAAATAAAAGCACGCTAGAAAACGTGTACACACCATTTTAACATTTTTGTTACAAGAACACAAAGTACCTATTTTGATGATGTGGTATACCCATTGCTAGGCATATCAAATAATCTAAATGTGCGTGTGAAAAACATAAGATCTATACAGATATTTAGTTTGGAGACAGCATAACAAAATTACTAAAAAAAACATTGCACCTCAATATAGCAGGTGGACAAACCTGTTCCGATGATGACCTGTTGTTGTTTGCCTGGAGCAACACAGCAGTCAAAAGTGATGGTAGACTAACAAGGCCAGTCTCAGCCATTGCAGAAAGTAAGAGCGTTACAGGCTGCTTAAGATTCGTCTCATTGCCTTTTCGAGGACTATGATACAATGCACATACATTATTCACCTTTCTTCCTTCAAGAAAACTGTCCACTGTGCTATTTTCATCTCCCTGGCTAGGACTTTCAGAATGCTTCTTTGTAGTAACGCCCAAATCAGATGGTTGCATTGCTGAGTTGTTCAGGCCAGCAGAGATCACTAATAAGTCTTTACTAGCTTCATCAACCAATTTTCTGTCCACTGGAATGCTAAAGTCATGTTGTCTACAGGATTTGCTATCTTCAGCCAGTTCACTGTATATGGTTGGCGATTTGGCATCACCAGATTGATCAAGTGTCATTGATTGGCACCCCACACTGTCCTGTGAACTAAGATATTCATATTCTTGCACTATATTTCCACCTAGTGTCCTGCATTTGCAGGACTCCCAATCAATAGTAGACAAATTTCCGGGTTTCGATGTTAAGACAGACAAAAGGTTGAGACCAAACAGTATAGATGATGGGAGTGCGGATCCTTCCACCTGTGGCCTATCATAAAGGGCAAACAGATCTCTCAGACGATGTATTATTTGATAAGCTACAATCAGTTCTATCAAACCTCCCTGCATTTGAAGTTGTTCATCATTGATGTGTACATGGCCAACGATCATGGTCACAGTCCATAAAAATCCATCTAACACTTCACCTGATGACTCTGTATTCTCAATTGATGTTTTATTAGACAGAAGATTTGAACTTCCAGAGTTGGATGCTGCAACCTTAATATAATTCTCCAGTGATGCTGATAGCATGGGAATAATTGGGGGTAAAAGATTTTGTACTAGAAAATAAGTTCGATTAGCTGGAAGTGAGAGCAACACTCTCAACAGGCGCAAAAGGTAGACAGTGACTTGACAAGCTCCAGGCTTTGAAGTATGTGATGCAGGTAATGCGGACGCAATGAAGTCAAGCAAACCAACTTGTCTTGATGCATGCAGCTCAAGATCCTTCCCTTCTAAATACTAAACCAAAATAAAGAGAAAACGGTATTAGTAAACATAGTTAGCACTATAGTACAAACAATACATGAGGAATGAGAAGTACCTTTGTTATGTCACTGACAATCAAACCAATACTGGCAGCACCTTCTTTTCTAGCTTGGCGAAGTCTCTGAAGGTCTTGAAGCCATCTACTTAGCTTAGCTTTGGCAGCTCCAAGAGCAGCCCTGTGCGTGATTCCTGTACTTTCACCTATGGATGGTTCAATAAATTCATGCTTTAGAGCCATTAATCTCTGGCGAATCTTTTTAATCCTTCGTTTTGTCAGCACATTATTTGATGACTTAGCCATAGAATCTGCAGCGCTGGAATTGCCAGTTGTCTGTGAATCTTCTCCGCTGTTAGCAGAACTAGAACGGTTTTGGCCATCTTTACTTGGAAAGCGACGCTGAAAAGGTGAAGGCTGATCCCTAAGATCCATTGAGGCTCGCTCCCGTATTTGTTCTAGGTAATACTTGCGCCGCTGCTCACTTTCACGAAGCTTTTCAGCTAACTTTTGGGCTAAAAGTTCAGCTTCCTCTTGTTGCGCTTTTGCTCTTATCTCTTTTCGACGTTGTTGTTCTGCAGCCCTTGCTTCTCGTGCAGCACTAGATGCTTTGCGCTCCTCTTCTCTTCTGAAAATAGCTTCTTCTTTCTTGCGCTGTATTTCAGCAAGGCGCTGCATCTTCTCAGCTTCCAGGAACTTTCTTCGTTCCAAAACAGCTTCTTCCCTTGCAGTGTCCTCCTTTTGCTTTGTTTTGATCACCTGTAGCTTTTCAGCTCTCCGCATTTCAGAGTCATGAAGTTTCTGCCTCAGCAAGAATTTCTTGTTTTCTTCATTCAGTGACGTAATAAAACGGACCTCATTGACCTTAGTACTCTCATCACCAGCTCTTTTTGCAACCTGAGCAAGATATGCTTCGTGGCGAGATTACCACGTTGATGGCGTGCATTCATTACTTCTACGCAGTTTTGAGCTGCGCACAGCCTGCCACTCATTGACACGATGCAACTTTTCAGAGGTGCGCTGTAGCCTCTGAACCCTCTCGCTCTCTAGTTGACTCCTGATTCGCAGTGCTCGGGCATGCTTTTCTTCTGCTTCTTTTTTCATATCCAAAGCACTTCTTTTTTTCTTTTCAGGAGACATCAACTTGTCATGTAGAACACGAGCACGGTCTGTAACTTTTCTTCCAACACCAGGAGAATGAGAAACACGAGAACTCCGTACAGGAGATTTCAGTATATCTTCCCAGTTTCTTTTCTCCTTCCAGGCATCCATGGACTTCCAAGGTGCTGTAATTTGTTTTTCCTTTTCAAGATGAACTGTACTCTTTTTAACAACATCGGTTGACTTGAGCCTGTCAAATTTGTTTTCTGGCAACTCCCTGTCCTTCTTAAAGGTGTGTTTCTCTATTTCAGATATTGGTTCTAGTGACCCTCTTCTACTCCTTGCAGAATAGGAAGGCATACTTTGTGGATACGATTTACCAGACTTGAATGCATCCCTACTTAGCTTCTCGCCAGCAATCTTTTTCTCACTAGTATCAGGAAGTTTCACCTGACTCTCAACTTTCAAACTTATATTCCTAACAGTTGCTGATGCTGTAGTCAGCTTTGACGAGCTACTCAAAACTTCTTCAGAAGAGCTGGATGTAAATCTCTCTGCTGTTATACCAGCCTGCTTGCATGCCAGTTCCAATTGGATTCTCTGGAAGGCCTCTAGAGATGAAGACAGTATTTCTTGCCTGTGTGGAGAACTTGTCATCCTTCTGACCTGCTTATAAGATGTACCAAACATGACTTTAGAGCACTGAAATACAGCTGGAAAAATTTATCACGGAAGGAAGGAAAGGAAAACATGCAGCTATTAATTTTGTAAGAGTTCTCAATCTAGCAACACATCACAGTGAAGATACCATTCAATATGCATGCCCTACATCAGCAGGCTTTTCCAGTATGTCAATGAATCATAATAGACGGAAGTGAAAAATAAAACACAAGAAATCAGGATGCATAGTGAGAAAACAGACCTCCCAAGACAAGGCATGAGGTCTCCTATGGTCAGCTTTCACAGCCATTGGCATGCCCTCCTTTGGTACACCAGGAGATTTTTTGGTATTATCAAAATGCTCTGCTCTCGATTTAAGTTCTTGAAAATCGGAAATAGCTTCTTCAAGGACAAGTATGGATTCATTAATCTGTTCCATGTCACATTCTAGTTCACAGAGGAGGTAAAGTTCATCAACAGCCCTATTCAGATTCTCAAAAAGAAAACACCATAGCCTCTGCCTGAATCTTTCTTTGCTCTCAGCAGTTTCAGATCCAAAATACGCAGAAGCAGAAACTGGTGCTTGGTCATGAAGTAATGTTCTACCTTCCATGGAAGATGTAACTGGAACTTCATGATCATTATTGGAGCAGGATAGGGAAACAGAGTCAGCTGAGGCTGTTGAACCATTAACATTTGAAATACTCTTATCATCATTGGGTGTCTCTGTTCCCTGTACCATAATTGGAGATGTCTCATCAATTGTAGTTGTAGTACAAGTATCCATCTCCACTTTGAGTTCACTTGCATCTTTTTGCACATTTTTTAGATGTGCAACATCTTCACTATGTCTGTGGCCTCTAGAAGAATTATTATCTCTGAATGAATCTGAAGGTAATGATAGACCTGGAACTTCATCAAAGTCTCCAAACTTGACAGGAGTATTGGACAAAACACCTACTGACTCTGTTTTGGGAGAACATTTTACATGCTGAGAAAGATCTGCACGTTTTGCAGGACTGTCTGAACCGGTGGTGGGTTCATGAGGCAGTGAAGGATCTACATGATCAGCCAGATCAGTTTTGGGAGGTTCACTTGTTTCTTCAGCCACCACCAGTTCTTCAGGTCTTTCAACTATATCCTCTGAGGCTGAAGCATTTAAGCCACTATTCAGGCCACTGACACTAGTGCCGAAATCATTGCATCCTTCACCAACATTTGTTGTTTCTCCACTACCAGATTCATCAACACCAACATTAGCATTTATGCTCGGAGGTGGGTGTTGCGGCTTGCCATGCCACCTTGAACTGTCACTGTTACAGTTAGCACGTGACCGTGATGGTAAGTTTGGAATTTTATGGCTGGAACCACCTGAAGACCTCTGCAATGTGTATTTTGAGCTGGACCGATGCTTCTGTAAAATGGTTGTATAGTGAATTAACAACAACAATAAGAATGGGCCCAGCATAATAATGCAGAAACATACGAGAAAATAATGACCAGAGCAAAATAAGAGAAAATAAGACAGGCAAAGAACATTACCTTTTTCACTTCAAACCACCCTGATCCCAGGTCATCCACATCGCCATTGTCATTATCCATAACCAGTTAACCACCGAACGATTATCAGTGGTTCCTTAAAGCATTCTTGCTGTCCCAGACAACAATTTCGTGATAATACACTTGCTGCCAAGGAAATATTTGAGCTAAATTATTTTTAGCGTGACAAAAAGGGATTGCAAAATCACACATTTTTCAAGACAGTCGATTGGTGATTATGTCTAGTCCCTTAGCTAAAAACTACTAACTGACACAGACAAGAATCGCTAAACCCTAAAACCAAAATGCCCTATAAGTTTAATAAGGAACTAGACAGAAGAGGGGTTCACTTGGATCATTGACAGATAAACATCCAAAATGCACTATAATTATTAAGCACGCGAGAAGAACCTAACTGAACAGGGACGGGTTAATTGATGGACTGGGTTTGTGGGGCACCACGAAGCACAAAGAACTACAAGCTACAACCAACACGACTGGCGGAGAGAGAGAAATGAGCATGGACTTGATCGAGAACAGCACCAACTCTTCAACGACCAAAAATAATCCGTCCGTCCGTCCAAGAGGGCGAGGATCACTCACCGACACGAGAAGGAACGCGTCTTCACCGAACCCCCGACAGAGAGAGAAGCAGCGGCGGCCGAGGATCTGACGGGGAAGGAGGTAGCGGCGCTGCGCTTCGCTTGGCGGCGGCGAGGCGCTGGGCCTCTTGGAGTTAACGCCCTGTCGCTCAGCGCAATCGAACGACTCTCACCGACGCCTAGTTCGTAGCTCGCCAGGCCCAGTGAGGCCCAACAACGCCACAGCAGTCAGGAGCGCAGTGGAAAATTCCTCCCTGACCCCTGCGTCGGCCGCGCTCGCCGACGCTCTCCGTGTCCGGCGGTGCTACCTTCGTCGTCACGGCCCCCGGCCGGTCTCTCTTCCCGTGCTCTGCTATGTGCTCATGGCCTGCGTCCGTACCTCTCCTTGTGTGCTCTGGGGCTGGGAGTAGTGGGGGAGGAGTGGGGCTTCCCCAAATCCCAAGGAAGACCTTGATGTGCATTTGGCTTTTAATTGCTGCAATTAATATAATAATTGCGTGTTAGCGCGTCCTGCACTGCATCGCCTTTAGTTTGTTCCAAATCGTTACCTGATCGGTTGATACATTTAAAGAAATCAATAGTTGGCGATGAATATAAATAATTTATATTATCAGATTCACCGCGACAATTTTTTTCGTAATGTACAATTAATTTTTATTTAAAATGCTGTGTTTTCTATGAAATTGCTAATTAAAGTGTTACTTTTGTAGATTGCGTCGGCATCCTAAACGTAAATGCGACCTTTACAAAAGAAAAATCACTGCCGCATGGACTTAGGAGATGCTAATTCGCAGCCGCACTTTGAATATATTTAGGGAGATTTTTCATTCAAAGGAAAAAATAGACACCGAAAATGGAGCCACACTCAAATTTCAGCCCAAGATGACTCCAACCTGAAGTTCTGAACCCATCAGCAGCAAGATGTACAATTTCTTATAACATTTTAATGTAGCAAACAGACCTAACTTCGCATTTCCTTGGAGAACAAACTTGATTTAATCTGTGGCAGATCCTTGCAGGTAAATTTCATGACAGCCGTGAAATCTTAAGGTAACACTTTCACTGCCAGGGGAGCTTAACTCCCATTGAAAGCTTACAATGTAAAATGAGTAAAATACACCGGAGGTCCATTAACTTTCGGTGAAGTGTCATCTAGGTCCATCAACTTTGAAACTGTATTTTTGGGTCCTTTAACTTTCGTTTTGTGTCATCTAGGTCCATCAACTTTGAAACTGCATTTTTGGTCTATGAACTTTTAAAATGATTCGATGTAGGTCCACGCGTGCATGCATGCACGTCGGCTTCGGCTGCAGTACATGAGCGGCTGCAGTACAGTAGTATGCCCTATAGACGGGTCCTGTTGCGTACGTGTGCCTGCGTGTACCTGTATCCTCTGGCCGGTGTGTGATGGCATCAAGTCAGCGCTCGATGGCCGGTGTGATGGCATCAAGCAGGCGGGTGGCCACACACCGCCACACGCCGACGCCGCTCCCGTGCTCCGTCGCCGAGGCTGTGTGGCCATGTCCTTGGGCACGGTGACGTACTCCTTGTACACGCCGGCCTTCGAAGGTCTTGGGCACGGCGGCAATGGCCTCGGTGATGGTATTGAAGTCGCCGCTCCCGTCCGGGGCCACCACTTTGTTGGGCTTCTGCAGGCTGGGCAGCTGCAGGAGCCTCCGCTGGGTGGCCGGCATCCACTTGGGGAAGTCGCCGGGCGGCACCTGGCTGCGCTCGTCTTGGATCTCGTCGAACGTGCCGATGAGGCCCGTGGTCAGTACCCTGTGCTCAGGATGGCCGCCGGACATGGTGTCCTCCATCGTTGCCTCATCAAGCTGGCGCTTGGCCTCGGTGGCCGCCTCGTCGATCCCCATGAGCGTCCGGGACAGCAGCTCGCGCTTGCCGGCTAGCTCGTCGGGGAGCTCCTCCGCCGCGAGAAGCTGGCGGTTCGCCTCGGCGGACGTGCTGGCGATGCTCTCGAGCTCGGTCGACAGAAGGTTGCACCGGGCAGCGTGATCGGTCTCATCGTCGGGCGACACGCCCAGCTTTTTCTGGCGGGCGAGGACGTCCTCTCCCTGGGCGCTGGTTATCTGAGACCACAAGGTGCTAAGCAGGCGCCGGCCGTTTGCACCGTGGCCCACGTCCGCGATCTCGCCCAGCTTGTCATCGACAGACAGAAGCCCGCGGCCGCCGCTGGTCACCTCCTCGGCCTCGCCCATCTGCCAGCCAAGAAGCCGGCGGCCGTGCCCCGCACCCGCCAGGGTGGCGTTCAGAGTTTGGCTTCCTCCGGCGGCGCAGGTGTAGACGTAGGTCATGACGCCGGAGACCTAGACCCGGAGGTCCTTGACGTGGCGCACCACGTCCTCGGGCTTGAGCCTCGCCATGGCCCTGAGGTCCTCGGTGGAGTCGTCGAGGAGCTTCTTGCACACGTCCATGGCATTCCTGGTGAGGTTGTCCGTGGCGCCCTTGCCGATGTGCGCGGACCGCTGGAAGGCGGCGGCGACCTCGTCCAACGCCACGTTGAGCGCGGCCTTGAGGACGTCCTCCGGGTCGGAGGTGTCGTTCACGACGGGCTTCAGGCTCTGCTCGCACTTCTGCGGGTACAGTGTGGACGCTCACACCGTGGAAAGCTTCACGCTGGAGTACATGCCGGCGGCGTCGTTGTCGTCCACCTTGCTGGTGTGTGGTGTTTGTACGTGCCGTACCGGTGCGCCGCAATTCATGCAATGGAGCTGTTAATAAACATGAAGTGTACGTCGTCCCGCGCCCTAAACGTACACGTACATACGCTCGTGCGTTGTCGGGGCACGTGTACGTGTATATGCACAGTGACACGGCTACACGTATGAGACGCACCTGCCGTGCCCCCTGCCTGCCATGTGATGTACCGGGCGCCCGGGCAGCCGAGAACGGACACAGGATCCATCGCCATCCACCGTGTATGTATGTGTATATCTGGCCATATGGGTGGTACTACATATATACGTCGTGTGTACGCGTTGGCGGCCGTACAAGTTTTGGTTCTTGTGTGCCTGCATGTAAATGTAATGTACGTACATTCATTCACATACATGGCTGCATAAGTGTATATAGGCCGTCCGATCCTCTTCGTCGACACGTCGTGCGGTCGTGCCATCCATGATTAAGAACGATCGAGAGGAGCTAGTACGTACGTAGTACTGCTAGCGAGTGTCGTCCGATCCTTCTACATACACACGTACGGCTGCCAATATAATGCAAGTCACAAGCACGGGAGCGGCGTCGGCGTGTGGCCACCCGCCTGCTTGATGCCATCACACCGGCCATCGAGCGCTGACTTGATGCCATCACACACCGGCCAGAGGATACAGGTACACGGAGGCACACGTACGCAACAGGACCCGTCTACAGGGCATACTACTGTACTGCAGCCGCTCATGTACTGCAGCCGAAGCCGACGTGCGTGCATGGGGAACTACAGTGAACCATTTTAAAAGTTCATGAACCAAAAATGCAGTTTGATGGGCAATGAACCATTTTAAAAGTTCATGGACCAAAAATACAGTGTGATGGACCTAGATGACACAAAACGAAAGTTAATAGACCCAAAAATGCAGTTTCAAAGTTGATGGACCTAGATGACACTTCACCGAAAGCTAATGGACCTCCGATGTATTTTACTCATGTGAAATTTAGCTAAGGCAACAAATGCATATGCATTTACAGGCAACAATGGTGAATACAAAGAATTATCTACAACAGTTAGTCAATTGCACACTCAAATGTACATGCTGGCTCCGTTCGTTTAGCTGAATTTGGCTAAAAAAACAAGCCAAAACACTGTTCCGGCTGAATTGTTGTCAGAGAAAAATACTGTTCTGACTAAAAAAAGAAGCCGAACAAGCCGGATTTAAAGACGATCTACCTTCCTACCCGCCGTCACCATCAGAAGCTTCACCAGGACGCCACTCTATTAGAGCTCGGTTCTGTGACTTCTCATCAATGTGGATGGAACTGGGAGATCTGGCGCCGCCTGACGGTCCTTCGATGGAGCAATTAGACAACTCTATCAACATTGCAGAGAACCCGCAAGAGCAAGATTTGCAAACTGTGCCCAGGTTCGTCATGGAGTTAAATCTCTACAGTGAAATGGGGGTGCATTAGTACTATGATGAAGTGACCAACCTCAAAGTACAGAATACTCTAAAGAGTACTATGTCATGTACTCTTTCCGTCTGAAAAGAATGCAACTACGGGTTACGTGCCAACAAAAGTAGTTCACGTTTAACCAAATTTTCAATGAATAATATCCACATTTACGACTCCAAAATAATTTATTATGAAAATATATTTCGTAATTAATCTAATGATATTTATTTGATATCATAAATATTTATACTTTTTTATCTAAAGTTGATCGAACTTAAGATAGTAAACCATGATGCTGTGCTAGAATTGCATTCTTTCGTGGACGGAGGGAGTATATGTATCACGTCCATCTACATGCTCATACCTCTAAAGCAGCCTTCAACTTCTTAATCTCCATAGCTTGTGTGTGAGCTAGTTCATGTGATTCCTGCAATCACCTAAGTGCCCCACTCAATTTTGTCTTCTCTTTGGAGACCTGTTTCAAACATCAATAACAGAACAGAAATGTAAGACACCAGACAAAGAAGTCACTAATATAACAAGACCAGGGCAACACGTCCATTTCCTTACAAGTTATGTCAGTAACTTCAAGTTTGAGATGGTAGAACAAAAATTTCAGAAACATCTGCAGCTATAATTCCAGGTGCAATCACACGAGGTGAAAATTTTCTATATCACTACCTGAGTCTCCAGCTCCTGAATATGTTGAATAGCTGCCTGCTCAATGCAAGATCGACGCTTGTATTCTTCCTCAAGCATGCCTGTTATCTGGTACCTTAGTTCAGCCATTTGTTGGGTGAGATCTTCTGCATCCTCTTTTGCCTTTAACTTTTGTTCTCGAAGCTCTTCCTAATAAACAAACAAAATACTTACATTACACAATCAAAGGGAAAGTTGTATTCAAGTATGAACCAGAAAAAATAGACAGCTAGTCAGCTACTTCAGTTTATGAGTATTAATTATGGCATGCACTATAGCGAAATATATTTGGCTTGCCACTGACACCCTACCCCAGACCCCGCACAGAGCGGGAGCTCTCTGCACTGGGTACGCCCTTTTTTGTTTTTGGAAGATGTTTGGGAACAAGGATGGCACTTGACCAAAATTAGAGCTTATACCAATTTCTTATTACATGTGGTAAACAACCAATTACCTTGAGCTGCTCAATTAGAAGTTCAGATTCTTCATTTCGTTTTGCCATCTTTTCAAGAACTACATCACCATTTTCACATTATGCATGAACACCGTTCTCCAATGTTTTGTCAACTTGCTGCCCAGATCTAGAAGGGGATTGTTTAGGAGCTCTTACAGGCAACAGCTCTTTCAGTTGCTTATTCTCCAGTACAAGTTGATCAATAGTTCTCTGTGCCTCGTGTAGCTGGAGCTCATGTTCTCCCAGTAATTTGTCAATTTGAGCTCTGTGCTCAGCAGCATGTTGGGTAAAGCTTTCGGCGTCAAGTAGCCTCTGCTCAAGATTAGTCAAATCAAGTTTCAAGCTCTCGATTTCACATTGTGAATCTAAAGCTGTACTTTCAAGCTTCTCTATCTGTGCGGCTGCCTTCTGCAACTCCTCTTCTTTACATCTGACTTCTTCCATCAGAAGCCAGCACTGAGAATCAGATCGTATAAGCTCATTGTCCATCACTCTCACTCTTTCTGGGAACTTTTCAAGTTCAGTCAGCTTCAGTTCAAGACTGTGAATATGCTCCCCCATGATGTTTGCTTCAACATTCCGTATATTTAACTGATCCTGCAAATAGTCTGCAATTGCAGTCAGTAAAGACTGCCAAAGTAACTAGATATAGAGTAGCCAGACCAATGAGAAACAGAACAATTACTAGTGCATACCAATTTCCTGATAGCAGTTCATCAATTCTGTTTCTAATTTCTCAATATAATGCCTGTCCTTCTGGCAGGCCGAAGAGGCTGCATTTTTGTCGTGCTGTACTTTCTGCATTAACAATATTATGAACTCAACCAAACAGTTGAACAAATTAATGATACAATTTTACCATTTTCTTACATTATTCAAATGTGAAATACCTTAAAATATTACATACAGGAACTATAAGATCATGGGTACCTCTTTATTCTTTTCTTTTCTATGAAGAACCTTAGCACCATTAGCAGGATAATGGCCGTTGGAGCTACTAGACATCTGCAGCAGCAAAAAACCGCAAGCCCCTGAGAAGTATACACAAAAATGGCATGGCTAAGCTAAAATGACATCTAGACCATTAGCAGGCTAGTGGCCGTTGAAGCTAATAGACATCTGTAGCAGCAAAAAACCACAAGCCACTGAGAATTATACACAAATATGATGCTAAGCTAAAATGGCATCTAGTATATGTAAGTTATAACACATGATAAACATATCTGTCACTAGAGCACCACTGCCATTGTAAACTGAAGAAAAGGAATTGGAGATTTACTAGAACATAGGAAAACCCTGACCTTAAATAGATTCAGATACAATAATGGACACACTACAGTACTCTATAACCCTTTGTCAGATTCAAAGATGTGCCGAGGCAAATCTTTGTGATCAGGAGAGAAATTGGCCAGAACAAATCAAAACAAGCATCACAAATTGCAGATTTTGGAGCAGCATATCATGAGGAGAACAAACTAGAGAAGATGATAATCATCAAGCAACCTTTCATGGTTCACTGAAATCGTACCTACAGCAACTGGTAAGCATCCAGTTGAAAATAAACGGGCCAGCTTAAGCCTCTCCAGCTTAATATGTACTACTAAGAGCATCTCCACCAGCTTAATATGTACTAAGCTCGATATCTCATTCATAAAGGAAAGGATTTGAGGAACAGCAGGTGGAAGAAAGATATATCCCAAACTTGAGAACACCCGGTTGCTCCAATCCTAAACTTGTAAAGGTCTACCCGACAAATACCCTCCTACATAATAGTTTCTAACTGATTCCCTACCAAGCGCAGTCATCTCACAAGGTCCCCGCAAAAGGTCGACCAAAATCCACAGGAGAAGGTTGGGGAAGGCCGCGGGTTCCGGGAGCTGACCTGCTACGGTGCACGAGCGCGGCCTGCAGTGACGGCTCAGGCCGTATCCGTCTCCGGCGATCGCCGGAGAGAGGCGGCTCCGAGGACGGGCACTGGCGTCGGCGCGGGACACGATGTGGCATCCAGCAGCAGGACGACTCGATGATGAAGCCCCAGCCGTGATTTCGCAGCGCTTAAACGCGATTCGGGGCCCTAATCGCTGTTAGCACGGGGCCACGGGCGACCACGGGGGATAAGGTAAGAGAAAGAGAGCGACGGAGCCTCGGAGGGAGGACCCTATCAGCACCTTGCTTGCTGATAGAAATGTGAGGAAGGAGGAGGCATAGATTCCCCAATGTGCCATCAACTGAATCAACTCGGCTGAACCCAGGTCAGCTCTCGGAACTACCGGAAGAATCGTCATATTAACTACTAGAAGAACATGGTGCCCTTCGTATTGGAGGAACAAAACTTTGGTGTGACTATCGCGATTCCATCGAGCGGCACCGGCAGGCTATGGCTGTTCCAGGACCAGTCCATGGGCGGCCCACCCCACGGCTTTTCCACCTCGGTGCCGGGCGCCAAGACAGGACCTGCAAGGAGGGAGACTCTGCATCAGTTGTCACCGCGTACAGCTTGTCACCGGCAGCCATGGCTGATCCCAAGCTATACACATCGTCTGGAACGCGTGGGCCGAGGGTGAGGCTAGCGTTCTCCGTGTTGTAGACGAGGGTCGGGGAAGCATGTCTGCCACGGCGCCAACGATTGGTGTCGACAAAGATGGTGGTGCCCAGGGAGGTGAAGGCCATTAAACCAGGCACCGGTGCCGCTAACCGGAGGGAAGGTTCAGACAGATGCCCTGAAGGATCCATGTCGTCGGCGTCGAGCTTGTGGATGCTGTACCCGTCCCTCCAATCGTCCAGAATGAAATACAGGTGCTTACGTCTCGTTGCGTCCAGAATGAAATACAGGTGCTTACGCCTCGTCGTGGCGTAATCCTCGTTCCGCCGCCGCCGCTTGGACGACGAGGACGAGGGCGATACCCCCTCTCCGATCTGCCCATTGCGGCTCCCGGCAGAGAGTTTCTAGCAAGGAAAAGAAGGGTCTTCGATCCCCTATCAACGCAACCCAGATTATGTTCGATATATAGAGCAAACTGTGCAGCATAGTCGAAACAAGAAATAATTTCGATTCTCAGTCGGTTCGGCTTGATTCTTGATTAAAGGAAGAGAACGAGCTCTTCGGTTTAGAGCAGCAATAGCGCAATGCATGCTCCAAAAACATCAGTTTGCCCAAATAACTCAGATCAAACTGAGGTAGCAAGATAACATTTTCCATGGTTCAAATTTTCAAGAAGAATCAAAGCCACCACATGTCTCGACTCTCGAAAAAAGTGTTTCTAAGAGTTTTAAGGAAATAAGGCAGCTCTGACTCGGAATTTCATCTTAACATCAACTCATACTAGACATAAACAGTGAGACTAATCACTCAGCTGCAGCAACCTCCTGTCCTCCCATGGCCTCGTCGCCTTCAGCAGGCCTGTCCATCTTGACACCAACATCCTCCTTGGCATAGTCACCATGGACCTGGACATCACAGAGGGCATTAGCTCAAAAAGCCACAGATGAACAGACAAACTTTGCTTCAAGTAATTACCTCCATGAGCTTTCCAATGTCGAACTTTGGTGCTTTCAGGATCTTCACCTTGCGGATGAAGACATTTTGCAAGGGGAATATGCTAGAGGTGGCTTTCTCGATTTCCTTTCCAATGACCTCAGGGATGAACTTGGACACAAGCTCTTTCAAATCACAAGTTGAAGCTTGGTTGCTCATGATTTCAGTCATCTTCCGACGAATCTGCAAAAACAGAAATGGTGTTCACATGACAAGACAAACAAGCTAAGAGAGATTCAAGCCTCTTTAAAACATGAGATATCTCCAGAACTGTCACCTGTCTGATTTGGCTTGCTTGAGCATAGCAAGTGCGCTTCACTTGATTGGGCCGCCTCTTGGTGAACCCAATGCAGAACAGCCGCAGCATGTAGTTATCAGTGGTCTTGACATCAACATGAGCCTCGATAAGTGTCTGCCACTTCTTGACCAGTGAACGGAGCTTGTCCGTGGTGAAGCTCATACCCTAACAAGATGACAAGATGGTTAGAGACATAATATAGAACATAGGTCTCGTAACAGTGTGAAGCAAACTAGAGATCATTACCCAGAAGTTTGTGAGAACATTTCTCCCTTGTACATCCTCTGCACGAAGTCTGATCTTCCTGTACGCCTGGTCTTCATCACTCTGAAGATCAGCCAAGGAGACCTCAAATACTCTGTGCTTTAAACCCTCAGAGGCAATCTGAAAACAAACAGAAGAAATTGAGATAGAGGCAGTCATGGAATCACAAAAAAGGATAAAATAGATACTTTGAATTGATTAATTGAAGATTACGATAAAGCTACAAAGGAACCAACAGGGTCATCGAAGATTACTGATCCTCAACTCAAGTCTAGTAACAATCCAATAACTCAGTCCAACAAATGATCTATATCTTAGAAAGTCAACATAAAACATTTTTAAAGCTACCTAACCAAATAAGGGCATTGATTCTTTACCACAAATAGTGATACATAGAGAAAACGGACCAAAGAGTAAATAATCTTAGGGCTTCCAACTTATTATATGAACAAATAACAAATCTGACAGCCTACAGAGGTCTCATCTTACAGAGCAAATACTACAGAGCCAAGGTCTGAGTGAAATAGTACTACTGTAAATCAGGTACAATGTCTAAATAAAAAGTATTGATAGAAATGCCATATACACTTGGTTGTTGGTATGATTTCACAGCAGTGAAGTCAAGATACATGGATCAGTGCATCCATTCTGGCATACAAATTTATAGAGCACTGCACAAGATCAAGAATAAGTCTGACCTGACTGAACAAGTGCCCTAACAGATGGATATGGTAAGGTTCAGCAATGCATCTCAGCTACTAATCAATCACTACTTCACCACAATACACGAAGGCAACAGTATGATACCCAAACAGAGCGAGAAGGTGAAGAGCGGGCATACCTTGGTGCCCTGTGTCCTGGAGACCAGGGTCTTCCCGATGTTGCGCACGCTGAAGACCGACGGAGCCTTGATATCATACCAATCCTTTTTGCTGAAAGGATCCACGCTGCAAGGCAAGAGACACAGACACACCAAGAAAACGGGTCAGCGCCGGCCAGAGGAGGCCAAAGAACAGCTGATAACGAATGCCATGCATCATTCAGTTCATAGTACAGCCAAAAAGGATTTTGAAGTGGCCAGAAACATCAGAAATTGGCTAGAATTCGACACCAGATGCAGTGAAATTCGACACCAGATGCAGTGAAATTCGAGGGACAATTTCAGATTAGAATGTGTGTAACGATGGATAAAATTCAGCAGTTCTGAAGTATTCTTCAGGTAATCAACAATCAAAAGTTGCTGCACCCAACCCGACACAACTAAGAAAAAATAACTATCAAATAGTTCCGCGGTTTAGCATGGAACAAATGGGCACATCAATATCACAGGCCTAGTGTCCTCGCTCAAAGAAATCATGTGACGTGATAATATTACAGGGTGATGAATGGTCATCTGCGCACCAAAAGGTCCACAAGAGCAAAATCTGACCATCTCTGAATGTTATATTCCCGGTTTCCGATCCGCAGACTGAAGAGGATAAGGGGGCCAGATACTCACGTCTTCTTCTTGCCTCCCTTCTTGCCCTTGGAGATACGCTTATTCTTCCCAACCGCCATTGCTGCTGCGAGAGCTCGTCGCTGCGTCCGTGCGGCGGCGAGGGGGGCGGCGCGGCGTCCGTGACGAGAGGAGGCGCGGCTGGTTGCGGGACGGCGCTAGGGAATGGGGCGGATCCAGAAGACGACGAGCACCAGAGCCGGATTTGGAACGGAGATGAGGGGATGCAGGAAGAGAACGACGGCGGGGTGCGCTAGGGTTTGGAGGGGCACTGGTTGCCCTCCACTTTTATACGGGGGGAGGGGGGGCAGGCCAACGGGCCGATTTGCAGGCCCCCAACGGTCGAGGAGCGAGATCCGCCTGGCCTGCTAAAGGCATTGTATGGGGCGGGCCTTTGCGGGCCAAGGGCGTTATCAGGCCGTGCTAGTGCCGGGGGTGCGGCCCAAGCACGGCACTACTATGCAGGCCGGGCCGGCACTGGCACGAGTGAGTTCGGGCGGGGCCGTGCTTGGGCCAGGTCTTAACATTTTTTTCCCTTCCCATGAATGAATTAAATCTAATTTGTGTCAGAAGATTAGCTTTCTCTTGTGTTCCTACAAATTATTAGTACTCTTTTTCAGTTATTATGCAGGATGATAACCTGCCTCTTTTTCCGGTGATATGGATTGCAAACATATAAATTATTTATTTAGTTCATCTTTTTCAGTTATGTTGATGATATCCTTCAGCCCCACATCCACCCACACCCACTGTCCTCATCCTGACGCGCAGGAGACTGTGAGGCCTGGCGTGCTCCTTGCCCTCGGCACACTCAGGAGGTTTGTGCTCGACTCCCTCGCGGTGCTCAAGTGACCTGTGCTTGCAATCATTCTGGCCGGAGTACTGCCGCCGCAGCGTTGGCCGGGTAGGCGCTGGCCACCTCGGGCTCCTCGCCTCCATCGCACGAGTACATTGCGCTATGCTCACAATTTCCACTAGGATGTGAGTCAGCCCTCTTCATTCCTCCGTCACCCCTGGTCTACTTTATTTGCTTCTAGATCTAGTTTTGTGACCATATGTGTTCATCACGTCTGCCATCTAAGGGCACATTCGGCTTGCTGAAACTTGGCTGAAAGTGGCTGAAAAATACTGTTCTGGATGAAATGTTGTGAGAGGAAAATACTATTCCCGCTGAAAAAAAAGCCGAACAAGCCGGATATAAGGTAAGCCGAACAGGGCATAAGTCTCAATTAGAGATTGCAGATTGTTAATTGTTTGGTGTAATGCTAGATAAATTAATCTCGGGATTTTCAGTGTACTCCTACTGATTGTCACATTGATAATTGTGCATAATTTCTGTGGGGGTTATTAGTTCAACGGGGGAATAGATTCTTGTAGTAAGGGCCGGCTTGGTTCACTTCCAAAATTTACCAAACCAAAGATTTGGTAAAGTCATGATTTTGGTTAGTATTTGATTGCTTACAAAAACTTGTCAACTTTTCACATTTAGTTTGCCAAATCTTTGGTAACTTTGTTTGCCCAACTTTTGGCTACCAAAACTTTGGCATAGTAAATTTTAGTCACGAACCAAGCAAGCCCTAAGTACCAATGACTTAGCCTAACAAGAATTTATGGAAATTATATAACATTATTTTATGTTATCATGTCCACTTTTAATCTATTAATATTTAATAATCATGCCATTATTTATTTTCAAAAAGTTTCAGTTACCTTGACTGTAAGGAGGACCATTGGTAGATGGTGGTCCTGCGATGTGCATGACACGAACAAGCCGAAGGTCTCCATCTGGTGCCACCACACAATCAGATTCCATGACATGGGGATGAGGTCTCAAGGAACACGTCTACTACCATCCAGTTTCGAGGATGCCGCTAATATGGACGTTTAATTATTGAGGTTTTACTCATACCATCAGTCTTATGAAATTTGTAAAAGCACTTAAAATCCAACCATTACCTCCAGCAACAGCCACTACATCCTAGCCCTCGAATTCATAGGATCCACTCGTCATTAGAGCAGCTCCAGTGTAATCTAAAATCGAATTGAGAGCTCATCCGACCGAACCATGCACACTGGAGTATTCGAACCGTATGTGTAGAAATCGCACTCCGTAGGTGAGTTGAACCGAGGCCATAAAATAATCAGTTCCGTGCACCACGTGAGCAGATAGAAGCAAAGAACGGTTGGAGAGAGGAGGAGGAGGGGGAGAGGGGGGTCATGGACTCATGGTCGGAAGAGGGTGTTGAGAAGGGCACGCCAAGGAGGAGTCGCCGGGGCGGGGAGGGGGTGGTGTCGTCGGAGCGAAGACATGGGAGCAAACACACTAGGGAGCATTGGAGTGTACTAGAACATATAATAAGTCTGATTTGATAGTATTATACCAACACTACTGCAATACCATGACGTGTGTGCAAGCGTACTAAAATGCACGCCAAACCTCGGATATAAGAGGCTAGCCTCAACATTTTGTACGAGGCTTTCTCTCTCTCTCCCCTCTTACCTAGGGGGGCGCGGGTGGAGATTGGATCCTTGATTTCCAACTTTGAAACCTGATGCACAAGGAGAGAGCTCAGGATCGCGTTGGTTGTATGTTTTTTTTCATAGTAGGGGTCTCAACTTAGTAATCTCTCACATAGATTGAGCTAATTGCTTCTAGCTCTCATCTTTTGAATCCCTTTGCTGAACATCTTACTAATGTTAGTTCGCCGTCCACCCACCAGCACCGATGGAAACGCTGGCCCCGTTCGATTTACCCCATATTCGGCTTGTTCGGTTTCTTTTTTTAGCCGGAACAGTGTTTTTCTCTCACAATAATTCAGTCAGAACAGTGTTTTCAGTCAGTTTCAGCCAAAATTCTGCCAGCCGAACGGGACCGCTATGTCAAAATATTTTATATACATATTTTTTTTTAAATTAAAATGCTATAAATTATAGGATATATCTGTAATAGAATGTGACTGACAATTTAGCTTATTACACCATGCTATCTCTAGAGAAGAAATAGTACCTCATAGAAATTAAGGGCCTCTAGAAGTTATAGGTCGATCGATCTATATATAGACCAAATTTACTCGTGGCATGTATAGAGTTACCACAACGGCTGTTATCATGCAAAAAAAAAAAACATCATGGTTTCTAACAATTTAGATACACGTAACAGTGCCGCTACAATTGCCTAAGAAAACCCCTTTAAACGCTGTGATACCGCCACAGGGCCACGTGTCTTCCTCGTAGATTTAACACGTCATTAAACTATGATGTGGCAGCCCTCCATGTTGGAGGCCCTTTTCTCTTCTAAAGTAACCTACCTTCCCCTTCTGTCTCCATTGCAGGGCCCATGTGATTCTCTTCTCTCTCTCCTATCGGTTTTTAACTTTGCTTCCATGCATGGATTTCTCCTCCCCCCAAAGGCCCCAACCGCACCCGTCGCCCCAACAAAACCTCCGAGCAGATCACGACCTCCGCCATCCCGCTTAACCACACCACCCTACCTTTCCTCCCCTCTTACTCCTTCAGCACTCTGCTAGCCTCAAGCGTGCTCTCGCCCTCTTTCTCCCAGATCTCCGACGCTCGACGCGCCGCGGATCCTCCTCCCGATCGCGTCCTGATGACCTCCAGGTCGGTTTCTTGATCCCTCGATCCCGAATCAATCCCACAGCTTCTTGCTTCGTGATGGATGTCGTGGAGCTTGCTGCGGCGGCGAGGCATGGATGCAAGGTCTGCGAGAAAAGCTTCCTGTGCGGCCGGTCGCTCGGAGGAGACATGAGATCGCGCATCTCGCTCGGCGAGGCGGCGCTGGAGGTTCACGCCGACGACGAGCTGAGGCGTGCTTCGCCGAACGGTGGCCGGAGCTGCAATGGAGTGGTCGGGTACGGGCTGAGGGAGAATCCCAGGAAGACTCGGCGGCTATCCGACTTCGCCAACGAGGAGGATGGCGACCATGGCGATGGCGATGGCGATGGCGATGGCGATGGAGAGCAGCACAAGGCGTGCCGGGAGTGCGGGAAGCTGTTCTCGTCGTGGAGGTCTCTGTTCGGGCACATGCGGAGCCATGCGTCCGGCGGCAGGTATCGCGACGACGAGCATGATGTGGACGTGGAAGAGGAGGAATTAGTCCCAGTCCCAGAGGAGGCGGAAGCAGAGGAAACAGAGATGGTGACGCCGATAGAGGCGCCTGTGGCGGCGGCGCCGGCGGCTCTGACGGTGCTGTCCGCGCCCCCTAGGCGGAGGCGCCGAACGATGCGCGTGGCAGCTCCTGCCCCCGTGCCGCCGTCGCCGCCGATGCTGAGCGGGTTCGAGAAGGAGCCGGAAGACGTCGCGCTCTGCCTGCTGATGCTCTCGCGCGACACCGGCATGTGGAGCTCGCCGGCCAAAGAGGAGCCTTTCGAGAGCGCGGAGAAGCAGGCGGGCCTCCCAAGAAGCGGCTACGCTTACAATTCCGACGACGACTCAGCTCTGCTCCAGTCCGCCGACGCCAAGATCAAGGGCCGCGTCGCCAAGAGGAGGAAGCGAGGCTCCCCGAAGCAGCGACGCGATCTCGTGGCGCCGAAGCGGACCCGGTACGAGTGCCCGGGGTGCGGCAAAGTGTTCAGCTCGTACCAGGCGCTCGGCGGCCACCGCGCGAGCCACAAGCGGATCAACGCCAGCTGCAGCTCCCCCAAGGTCACCCCCGCCGCCGCGTCCTCCACGCCGGAGCCAAGCACCG
Organism: Miscanthus lutarioriparius; assembly: GCA_904845875.1. Lineage (NCBI taxonomy): Eukaryota > Viridiplantae > Streptophyta > Magnoliopsida > Poales > Poaceae > Miscanthus > Miscanthus lutarioriparius. The sequence continues at coordinate 11,307,962 of CAJGYO010000003.1, read as the reverse complement.
AGACGTACGCGTCGTTCAACACACTGTCCCCCTCCGTGTCGCCGGACTCGGTGGCCATCGGCTTTGGCAAGCCCAAGGACGAAGCGGTGGGCGACGCGAAGTTCGAGTGCGCGGTCTGCTTCAGGGTGTTCGCGTCGGGGCAGGCTCTCGGCTGGCACAAGCGGTCGCATCTGATGCCCTCCGAGTCCGACGACGTCGAGCTGTACTACGTTAACGGCGCCGGCGCGGACCACCAGGAGCAGCATTCAGCAGCCGCGGACGGGTTCCTTGATCTCAACTTCCCACCGGCTGTACCGGAGGAGGCTTGAAGCTCGGCTGCGATGGCTGTACTGAACCAAGCTTGATCCGGAAGCGATCAATGGGGGCTCTGTACAGAAGAAGAGTTCGAGTTTTCTCCCAGGTTACTTAATGTTTTTTTTTCCTTTAGCATTTCTGTTCTTCAGGGCACTAGATCAATAAGCCTGCCTTTGATGATATTCTGAGCTCGAGTAGCCGAGTTGGTTCAGTTTAGCGGATGCTAAGATTAGCTCGAAAGCTATCCATCTTCTTACTCGGTCAGTATGTTATTTTTAACTTTACCATCTGCTTGCTCAAGTCCATTAGCAATTCCCCGTGAATTTCTGAGTCAATGCTAGCCTTTGCTCTGCTCCTACCTTTGCTCACCAACCTGAGGTAATTGTTGCCTCAAAGTAACCAATTGCTTCAGCCGCTGCATGCTCAGTGTACTACGGTACTGTCATGCGACTGGTTGGTGGCTTTGCATGCTACGGTTCACTTCATACCAGAGAGAGAAGCAAGCAACAAGAGTACAGTACTGCACCTCTCTCTGACAGACAGCAAAGCAACGCAAATTGTGCATAAAGATTAGAAGGCATTGTGTTGTGCAAGCTAGATCAATGGAGGTATCGAGTATGTGAGCCAAGCGAAACAGCAGGGGAGCAGCAACTTCAAGCAAGGGATGGGCCGACGAGTACAGTGATAGAAGCTCAGGAGCTGCAAACTGAGATCTTGTTTAGTTCAAAAACTTTTCCTAAAAAGTGCTAGAGTAGCTATCACATCGGATCTTGCGATATGTGTATGGAGCATTAAATGTAGACGAAAAAAAAAACTAATCGCACAGTTTGGTTGGAAATTACGAGACGAACGTTTTGAGCCAAATTAGTCCATGATTGAACACTAATTGCTAAATAAAAACAAAAAGTGCTACAGTAACCCACTTTTCAAATTTTGACCAACTAAACGAGGCCTAAGTCTTTATGCAAAATGATTGGTTAGGACAGTGGAACAGCAAATCTTTATGCAACAATAGGTACTGCTGAAGAAAGAGATTTGGCATGCATGTGTATGATGGCATGTGGGATCAGTCAGTGCAGTGTGCAGAGGGGTTGTTCACTTGTCCACCAGAACACTGGACAAATCTTCTCACTCCCCGTTCCTTTCTCTCTCTGTTTCATCCCCACTCTACTCTAGACTTCTTTGTTGCTTTAGCAAGCCTGCTCCGAGATAGTTTATAAGCCGCCTTATAACACTGGAGAAGCCAGTGTTCGGCTGTTATTATAAGCTGGCTTATAATTTATGATATAATATTTTTCTCTTTCAATAAATTAGCCGTATAAATTAGCATCAGCGGCTTTACGAACAGCCGAACAGTGTTGTGTTCTTTAGGGAGTGTTCGGCTACCATTATAAGCCGGCTTATAAGCCATGGTACAATATTTTTCTCTTCCAACAAATCAGCCGTACAAATCAGTACAAGCGACTTTACGAGCAGCCGAACAGAGCCGAGATAGTTTATAAGCCGGCTTATAACACTGGACAAGCCTTTAGGGAGTGTTCGATTGCCATTATAAATCATGTTACAGTATTTTTCTCTCCCAACAAATTAGCCGTCTAAATCAGCACAAACGGCTTTACGAGCAGCCGAACATATCTTTTTCTCCTTCTGTTTCTCACTCTAGAGAGTAGAGACGCACAGACAGCTCACGCGATTGTTGTGTTGCTCATGTCTCTTTCTTGCCGGCTTCGTTGAACTAGCTTTGCTTTAGGAGGCACACAGGACACTTGCTCATTGCTGCAACTCCTGCCGGCTGCCGAAATTCTATAGTCCACAATTCCAGAGCACAGAGTTCGCATGCATCCAGCAGGAGTTTAATCCTTCTCTTGTTTGGACCGGAGGTGTTACCAGCTGTGCTCATCGCGCGCGCGTTTGTTCAGGTCACATCTGTGTAGTAGGCTAGTAGCACATTCCTTGCTTCAGTTCAGTAAACTAGCACATCAGAGATTCAGAGAACAATGTTCCATAGGTACATTGTGCAGAAGCGCGCGTGTGTATATATACTGTATGAATACCATGCATCTTTATAATTGCTATACGATTGCCAAGATGCAAGCAGTTCTTGTGACGCTTGATGGTTACGGTTTTTTTAAGAAGCAGATGCGATGGCGATCTCCAAGCACCTCTTTTTATGGGTGCCAATAGGATGGGACCACACACGGCTATATGCCGGTCTTCTTCCCCATCCTATCCTATTCGGTGGAGCTCTCGATGCTGGTAACCCACAAGTCGAGCAAGGCTTCTCTTTTCTTTATGGCGCGAAAGATTGGGAGATGGCCTCATTTTGACCACAGTTACTATATAGCAGAGCCAATCGGTGTGCAGTCTGTGATTGTTGGCTTTGATTCTGCATAGTGCAGACCCAAGCTGATGTGCTTCAAGCAAGAGTCTGCATTGTACTTTCTAGCAGTGGTCCATGCATGGTCATGACTGTCTTCCTGGTGCTTGCAGAAAATATATTTCAGAATACCATTGTGGATCAAAAGAGCATAAGGGCATAATTAGTCGATTTGCCAGTTAGCTTCCATTTGTCTTACAATTAGTTGTAAGAGGAGATGTTGGATATAGTTCTTGACCGAGCAATTTCTTAGTCTCCATTAGCATTGACATGAATTGGTCGCCTCCAATCAACAGGGCATTTTATATTGCACTACTTTTTACTCCAATTTCACTCCGAAACAAACTGTAAGATCTTTGATCAGCAATGATGTCCCTAGACATCCTTGGAATAGCAGGTGCCACAACCCACAAGCCAAAGCCTAGAAGGAAATGAGCTGTCACAAGCTCTTCTTGCATCTAGACAAAGGCCCGGGTCACACTCCAACTTGCGACGAGAAGGATATGCATGTATATATATACACTTGCAGAGGAATATTGATCATATCTGGGTAATGACTTGCTTGCAGAGACAATGGGAGGAGATATATACATAATATACTCATCCATAAACAAAGCCACGAGAGGGCATTGGTGTCATGGTGTGCAGGCAACTTCTGTTAGTGGTTCCCACAAATGTGTGCCCAACCAAACCAGACACCTCTCACCACTGCACACGGAGCCATTGCTCTGTTGCCTTGTAACCACTTAAACCAACCTTTCTTTAGCAGCCAGGACAGATCCAGATCTGCCTGCTTCAGCGGTCAGTACAATGCTACTAAAATTAGCCAGGCGAGAGGGGTCTCAAAGACAGGAGCTCTAATTGGGTGCTTGTGGCCGGATTAGTCGGCAACCACTAGCTGCGAAGATGCCATAAATTGTGGTTAGCCATTTTGACTTTGTGGCTATGTTCTTTATTTGTTTCTTCTTCTTTTTCTTTAGAAAAAAAGTCTATATTACCCCCTCCAAGTTCGGTTAATGTTCAAATAACCCACCAAACTCACATTTGGTTCAATTTACTCCCTCCAACTATTTAAGTTGGTCCAACTAACACCTTAAAGAGAATTTTCTTTTTTGTTTTTCTATGTACAAATTATATTTTAGTTTCAAATTTTGTGAGGTGATAGAGGACATTGTATTTTGTGTTATGAATTTTTCATCATTATGTTTTATACGATATTGTATCTCTAGTGTTAATTGTCGGTGCGGGACCCACAGGATACTCCGCAGGGAGGAGAGAAGATCTAGTCTAACTAGGATTTTCCCCATGTAATCTTAGTAGTAGTATTATCCTGTAATCCTACTAAGAACTCTCATTGTAAACCGACTAGGATTCTGACCTCTTAACTATATAAAGGAGGGCAGGGTTCCTAGAGACAGGAGATCACGATTTTCTACAACACAACAATACAACGCAAGGGCTAACGCCGGCTGGACGTAGGGTTATTACTCGATCAACGATCGAGGGCCCGAACTAGGATAAATCGACCGTCTCTTGCGTTCACCGTCGAGTTCCGCATACGCTGAAGCCCGAACAATACTGCCCCGGGGACCCCCGTAGCAGGCTATCGGTGGTAAAACATCGACAGCTGGCGCGCCAGGTAGGGGCTTTCGGCGAATTTGCATCCGAGAGCTCGATGGACCTCAACAACATGATCTTCTCGACGGGATCAACTTTCATCTTCGACTCATGAATCTGCGAGGCAGACGACAATGGCAAGCTCCAAAGCCGTCTCCTCGAAGATTCGAAACACCATGAAGACTATTCTATTCCGACGACTACGACGGACCAAATCTCAGGAAGATTCGCGCAACTCATGGTGTCCGATTCAACTCAGGTTTCGAGGCTTTGCGCATCCGACTCGAATTCAAGCTCCGCTTCCGAGACAGAGTCTTATCCGAGTTCTTTCGAAAAACCGAGTTCTTTTCCGATGAGACTCCAAAACGCGGCCTCGGCATATCAAGAAAACAACTCGGAGAACACTCAGAATCTTTTCAAGAAGTCAGGACTTTTTTCATTCGGACTCCACAACATGGCAAAGGCTTCTCAGGCACGGCTCGAAGGATCCCTTGATCCGGTGCTTAGAATGCCACTAAAAGGAGCTCAGGGAGGTCTCGTACTGACTATAACATCTCAAGATTGCATCGTCCACTTTGGCAGACTCTGTTCTCGAGGATAGCAAGATACCGTTTCGGCGACTACGACGACAACGACTATTCTACCTTACCAAGAAGGAGATTCGATCTGCGACTTTGAGGCCTCCACTAAAGTTATCAACAACTCCGACAAAGATGGAAACTAATGCCAATAATGTAACAATTCACGCACGGAAGTACTCATGGTTCACCGTCCTCGGTCACCATTGGTCCCCCTGAGCGCCTAATATCGAGTCATCGGATGAATCGAGAATCCAACATATCACCCTTTGCCCAGAGCTACGATGGTGAAATCGAGAATCAAAAACAAGCTAGAGAAAGAAAAAACAAGTTGAAGCAAGGATCGCCAACACCGCGCTAGGCGGCCGCAGGAAAGCCTGATCGAGATATGAGTCGAGTTGGCGAATACGACGTAAGAAAATCACAACGAGAAGTCGAAGAAAGACGCACGGCAAGTACTCCCTATGATAAGATCCGAGAAGCATTAGAAGAACTCAAAGCAACCGCACATCCCGGTGAAAAATATGAACAGCTCTGGGACTTGCTCAGGTCCAATGACCAGGGGCGCATGAAGAAAGAACCCAATCAAGACTACCCGCCAGATCAACGACCCATAGGCAAGAAGATCAAAATCAAAGGAAGTCCGCTTTCGAGAGACTTGGACCAAGTGGAAGTTATAACAGAGAAAGTAGGAGGGATTATAGTCAAGGCCACCGAGTTGAACAACCAAGAAAGACCAGGAGTAGGGCGCCAGCCCAGACGGCCTCGCAGAATTACTCTCATCAAAACGACAGTTGGTCAGAAGGAGGTGCCGAATCAGAATTCAAAGAAGCCGGAACGCACGATAGATTCCCCTATTTTGCAAATAGACTTGCATCAATACGACTACCTCACAAGTTCAAACCATCCAACCACTCTAAGTATGACGACAAAACTGAACCAAGGCAGTGGCTTAGGATATATTCACAATCAATTGAACTAGCTGGAGGAGATGACAATGTCAAGACCCTATTCTTTCCCATGGCCCTGGAAACCATGCCTCTCCAATGGTTCGACCAATTAAATCCAGGATCAATCAGAAATTGGGAGGACTTGCAAAGAGCTTTTTGTGAAAATTTCGCAGGGATCATTACACACCCGATCACTCACGCAGAATTAAAAGGACTCAAGCAGAAAATAAGTGAGTCTCAGAGATTACTATCGACGATTCGGCGAACTACGGGATCAAGTGCATGACATCACCGAACGAGAAGTAATTGAAGCTTTCTCTCACGGAATCATGGCTAGGTGGCAATTTCAAGACTTCTGCAAAGAAAATCTGAGAAACAACGAAGAATTCAGACGAACGGTAGAAAAGATGATTACGGCAGAAGAGAAGACACGAGAGAGGTTCCCGGATAGAAGCAACCGAGACAACACAGACAACCAAAATCATCGAAATAGCAGACATCAGGAAAGAAAACGTAGACCAGACAACACCGTGGCAATGGCTAACAAATCAAAGAAGTTTTCCAAATCCAGAAGATATGACGACATCGAAAACATACGTTGCCCATTGCACCCTAATGGGAGGCACACCATCGGAAATTGCTACACCTTCAATGATCGATACACAAGGAAAGATAGTAAGGAAGACACAAAAGAAGACAATCGGAAAAAAGATAAAGACAATCACGAAGACAAAGGGTTCCAAAAATCTAGAGGGACGGTAGCAGTAATCTTCTCCGGGGCTCCAGATTGCAGAAGCAAACATAAAAAAATAGCACTATGGACTATCATGACAGTAGAACCGGCTACTCTAAGATATCTCAATTAGTCACAGTATCCAATCCAATTTTCCAGAGAAGACCAATGGACTAGCGTGAAAAACGCATGTCATTACCCACTGGTTCTAGATCCAACTATTGCCGGTATGACTGTCACCAAAGTACTAATCGACGGGGGAGCCGAACTCAACATCATCTTCTCAGAAACGCTAAGGAAGATGGGACTACAACTCGCCGGGATGATTACACCAACAAGTACACCTTTTTATGGCATAGTACCCGGCATGGCAGCCATGCCACTTGGACAAATTACTCTACCCGTTACTTTTAGAACCCCTTCGAATTACCGTACAGAGTTCATCAAGTTTGAGGTTGCAGACTTCGATTCATCATACCATGCAATCCTCGGACACCCAGCGCTAGCAAAATTCATGGCAATACTACATTATCCATACCTACTGCTTAAGATGCCAGGACCTAACGGTGTCCTTTCTCTATGAAGTGATTTAAAGCGCGCTTTTGACTGCGACGTTTAGGCAATCCAAATCGCGGTCAAAGCACAAGCCGACAGTGGAAAAAAAAATAGCCACTATTACCGCAGAAATAAGCCAAGAAGAACTAGAGATACCGGCTTAAAAGCTGAGCATCCTCGCACCACCAAAAGAAGCCGACGTCAAGCAAATCGACCTAGACACGGGTGATCCCTCTAAGACAACAACCATTAGCGCCCACCTCTCGGCAAAATAGGAACTCACGCTCACCAACTTTCTTCGGGACAACAAAGATATCTTCGCTTGGAAGCCGGCCGACATGCCAGGTGTCTCAAGAGAGTTGGCTGAGCACAGAATTGATGTCAATGAAAGCTCCAAGCCTGTAAAGCAACGGCTACTCGATGATTCTCACCGATAAGAAGGCAATGATTAAAAAAGAAATCACAAAACTAATGGCGGCCGGATTCATTAGAGAAATCCTTCATCTAGATTGGCTAGCAAACCCAGTTCTAGTACAGAAAAAGAACACGGACGAATGGCGCATGTGTGTTGACTATACAGATCTCAACAAGCATTGCCTGAAAGACCCGTTCGGGCTACCACGCATTGATTAGATAGTTGATTCAACAGCAGGATCCGCCCTATTATCCTTTCTTGATTGCTATTCAGGATATCACCAGATCGCATTAAAAGAGCAAGACCAGAGCAAGACATCTTTCATTACTCCGTTCGGTGCCCTCTTGCTATAAGACCATGTCGTTTGTACTCAAGAACGCTGGAGCCACTTACCAAAGAGCTATCCAAACGTGCCTTGGAGATCGGATCGGTAAAACGTAGAAGCATACGTGGACGACGTGGTGGTAAAAAAACAAAGAACCCGGATACAATCGATTGAGGACTTAAAACAAACTTTCGAGAACTTGAAAAGATGGAGGTGGAAATTGAACCCAAACAAGTGTGTATTCGAGTCCCTTTAGGACAACTACTCGGTTTCTGATCACCATCGCGAATCGAAGCAAGCGCCAAGCAAATTTGAGCCATAACGAGATGGGCCCGCCTCGAAACATCAAAGATGTGCAAAAGCTAACAGTGCATGGCGGCACTCAATCATTTTATTTCAAGGCTCAACGAAAAAGGGTTATCTTTCTTTAAACTACTAAAGAAGGCGAGGCAAGTTCGAGTGAGACGGAAGAAGCCAATGAAGCTTTCAAGAAACTTAAGGCATACCTCACATCCTCACCGCCTTCTCTCACCTCCAAAAAGAAAGACAAAGATATGATGCTATACATTTTGGCAACTTCTCACATGTGGTCGACCAATGATAGTCGTGGAAAGAGAAGAAGAAGCGCCAGATATAAAAGTACAACGACCAGATACTACATCAACGAAAATCGTCGAATCTAAAGTTCGGTACCCGCATGTGCAAAAACTACTATACGCCTTATTGATCACTTCACGCAAGCTCCACCACTATTTTGAAAGCCACAAGATCACCGTGGTGACAGACTTCCCGCTCGGAGACATCTTGCACTGTGAGAGACGATAGCAGGCGCATATCAAAGTGGGCGCTTGAACTTGGTGCTCTCAACATTGATTTCACCCGATGAAAGCAATCAAATCTCAAGCCCTTGTCGATTTCGTTGCTGAGTGGACAGAGATTCAACAACCTATGTCAAATACAATCCTTGACCACTAGAAGATGTACTTCGATGGATCACTCAAGCTAGGCGGAGCCGGTGCGGGTGTCCTCCTAATCTCTCCAGACGAAAAACAACTTAAGTACGTCCTTCAGATATTATGGCAAGCTACCAACAATGAAGCAGAGTACTGAAGCTCTCATCCACGGGATCTGAGTGGCAATTACCCTCGGAATAAAGCGATTACTCAGATATCGGGATTCAGTTGTAGTCATCAACCAAGTCAACAAAGATTGGGACTGCACCAAAGAAAACATGGGCACTTACTGCGCTGAAATCCGAAAACTCAAAAAGCATTTCCAAGGGTTAGAAATTCTACATGTCTGTAGCGATAGCAACATTGTAAATAGATGTCCTCGCCAAGCTCGGATCAGACAGGGCAAAGGTCCCACACGGCGTATTCAAAGAGGAGTTATCAACTCCTTCTATCAAACAACCCGGTGAGAAAACAACATAACTCACAGCCAAAGGCAACCAAATTCTGGTAATCAACACTTTATGGACACAAGCTTTTATTGATTATATCAAAGAGAATAAGTTGCCAGCTGATAAAGAGGAAGCTACCCAAGTTGTTCGCAGAAGCAAAAACTACGTCCTAGTGGGGGACAAGCTCTATAGAAGAGCTGCATCGTCAGGAGTACTCCTAAAATGTGTCTCGTTTCAAGAAGGCAGAGAAATCCTAGACGAAATACACTCAGGTTGTTGCGGAAATCACGCCGCTTCAAGAACACTAGTCGGCAAAGCTTTCCACACCGGATTCTACTGGCCAACAGCTCTGAAAGACACAGAAGAACTCGTCAGAAAATGTAAAGGTTGTCAAATGTTCGCAAGACAAGCTCATGTGCCAGCTCACAACCTCATCTGCATCCCACCCGCTTGGCCTTTCTCCTGCTGGGGGCTATATCAAGTAGGACCCCTAAAGAAAGTAAAGGGGGTTTTGAGTACATCTTCATGGCAATTGACAAGTTCACCAAGTGGATCGAATACAAACCACTCGCAAAATACAGCGCAGCCAAAGCAATCGAGTTCATCCAAGACATTATGCACCGCTTCGGCATGCCCAATCGAATCATCACAGATTTAGGTTCTCCCTTTACAGCAACAGAGTTCAAAAGTTGGGTGCAGGATTGTGGCTTCGGCATAGATTACGCATCGATCGCACATCCGAAGCCAGCGGACGGTAGAAAGAGCTAATGGACTCATACTAGCGGTTTTGAAACCAAGACTATGAAGAGCTAGCGAGACTATGGATCAAAGTGGATTGAAGAATTACCCAAAGTAGTATGGGGCTACGGACTCAAATAAGCGAGAGCTACTGGATACTCGCCTTTCTTCCTAGTTTACGGATCGGAAGTCAGACTACTTGCCGACTTGATTTGGACGTCACCAAGGATAGAACAATATAATGAAGGAGAAGCGAGAACACACGGAAGATTAGAACTTGACACTCTGAGAAGAAGTCGTGGTAAACGCTACCCTTCAATCAGCAAGATACCTCCAGGGATTAAGACGCCACTACAACAAGAATACCCAGCCTCGATCGCTACAAGTCGGAGACCTAGTGCTAAGAAGAATACAAAAAATCGACGGACGCCATAAACTACTCAGTCCATGGGAAGGTCCTTTTATTGTCTCAAAAGTCACTGGACCAGGCACGTACAAGTTAATAACTGAAGATGAGAAAGAAGTCAGCAATACATGGCACATCAACCAACTAAAAAGATTCTACGCATGAAAAACAACTCGAGGGAGAATACATGTACAAACCACAAGAGATCAACGTTCATGACCAATAAAGATGTTGTCCCTCGACAAAATATGTATTATGGCTTATCAAACGATTATGATCAATAAAGATGGTTTTTCGGCAACATACGTCTTATGATAGCTAACCCCGAGTTGTTTCTTAAGAGCAAAATGGCTGAAACATGCCTGAGCCTACCGGCCGAGAGCAAAATAGCTGAAAAGATGCTTGAGCCTGCCGATGAGGGTAGCTAATAAGCTAACACCCGAACCAAAGAGCAAAATGGCTGAAACATGCCTAAGCCTACCGTATGAGAGCAAAATAGCTGAAAAGATGCTTGAGCCCATAGATGAGGGTAGCTAATAAGCTAACATCCAACCAAAGAGCAAAATGGTTTGAAACATGCACCGAGCCTACCAGCAAAAGTAAAATAGCTAAAAAGATGCTTGAGCCCACCGATGAGGGTAGCTAATAAGCTAACACCCGAACCAAAGAGCAAAATGGCTGAAACATGCCTGAGCCTACCGGTCGAAGAGCAAAATAGCTAAAAAGACACTTGAGCCAGCCGATGAGGGTAGCTAATAAGCTAACACCAAAAAAAAAAAAACCACTAAGCCTGGACATGGATTAGGAAAAAATCAAGCCAAGACCCTCTAGCTCCTTGTTCCAAAAAGCAAGAGGCTCGGGGGCTACACTAAAGACACTCAAGAGTCCACACCGAGTTGTTTATGCGGCGCAGACAGGAGCCAGGCAAGCACTCAACAGATCAAGAAATAATGTGCAAAGTTGTTCACATGGCAAAGTCGAAAGCAAGACAAAGTACTCGGCAAGTCAAATAAACATTGATCACTTGGACAACTCATTCAAGGAATAAATAAGGCATCCAGTGGAGAGGAAAATCTTCATTCAAAAGAGTATAACTACTCTGTTACAAAAGCCGGAGTACAGAGGTTGATTACATTCAAGCATTATCATCCGGAGTAGAAACATCAATATTGAGATTATCTACGATCTTCCTGGCTAAGTCATCGACTTCGGGCTCTATCTTTTCAATGACATCAATGTACTCTTGACTATCAGCTTCCTCTGCTATCTTGGACAAAGGTGCCTCTGGAGCAAGAACCCGGACCTGGGCCAGGACATTCTTGGTACACAGTTGGGCGCACCTCTTCACGAACTCTTGAAAACGAGTCGGAATTTGGGGAATCAACTGAGCCCAAGACTACCCATCATCCGCTGGAGTTCGAAGAGCGTCGGCTACTGAACGAAAGGATTTCCACAAAGCTTTCCGGTTTTCAGTAGCCGTCGCCAACTTGCCAGACAAGTCTTCAATGGTTTTTGAGCCTGCACAAGATCTCTATCAGCTCCACGCCTAATCAACTTAGCGAGCGCGAGTTCTTTCTCAGCACGAGTAATTACCTCCTCAGCCTTGTTGTGACTAGAACGGACAAGAGTCTTCATTTCATCGATACTCTCCGAGAGCTTCTGCTTTTCAACTCGGAGAGCTAGACAAGACACCAAACAACAAGTCAGAAAAAAGGAAGGTTCAAATACATAAGGAAATAAAAAGAACTCGCCATACCATTGCACTCTTTCTTCGCTGCTTCCAAGTTCTTCATGGCCTCTGAGTTCTTTAAAGCCTCTTGGACAGCAGCATCCCTCTATCTCTCGGCCTCAACTACCCGGGCACGAAGTGATTTTTCCTCCTTCTAATGCATTTGACGCTTAGCCTCTAGCTCGGCCTGACAGAGACCAAGATCTGTCTTCAAGGCGCTTAACTCAGAGGACAACTTCTTCTCAGTTTCCGACGAAAAAAGAAATCGGTATGGTCCCGGGAGAAGGACTGAATAAAAAGAAAGAAAGAAATAAGGCATAAAAACAGGAGAAAAATGAACATCCAAAGAAAGAACTTTAGGAAACTTACTTGGAGTTTTTCTCCAAAAGAAGTCGCAAAGTCTCCCCAAGAAGTGGTCAACTCTGACAACCGATGAGTGGCATCAAATTGATGCACCACGTCTTCAGTAGAGAGAGTAGCAGTGGGGAAAGACGACCGATGCGGAGAAGGCAAAAGCAGGGACACATCATGGGAAGTCCCGGCTACCTCCCTAGACGAGTCCACCGCCATGGCCACGGTCACCTCCGGGGGAGCCAAGCCAGTAGCAGCCTCATCACCAGGAAACCTTGTCTCCCCCACAACCACTTCGCCGACCATGCACTCTGAGTCCTGAGGCTCGGTAATCGGTGGCACACCAGAAGATTGGCAAGAAGTCGACGAGGGGTCGAGAGAAGACGAAGGCCTAAAAGTTGACAAAGAAACTCGACAATAAAAACAAAAGAAAGGAAAAACAGATGCAAAGAGACGAAACCAGAAGTCACTCACCCGACTATCTTCTTCTTCGTAAAACACAAAGAAGACCTCGCAGGGGGAACAATGGCGGCAAAAACATCCCCGCCACTTGGCGACAGGAGCGGTATAGCTGATACCAGAGCCCTAGAAGAAGCCGAGGCTGGAGCCGCAGAAGAACTCGGCATCGGAGGTGCGGAAGAGCTCGGAACCAAGGAACTCAACACTAGAGCTTCAGAAGAAGCCGGCGCGGGAGCCTCAGAAGAACTCGTACCCGACGTCCGGTTACTTCAAAAAGATCAAGACTAAAAATCAAGACAAAGAGAAGAAATTCAATGGAAGGGGAATATGAAAACAACTCACCGCCACATGATGAGGGGTACTTCATTATCCTCTTCCCCCTCGGTTTCAACCAAGGCCACCAGACCACCCACTGAAAAAAGAATAAAAGTACTCGGTTCAAGATAAAAAAAGAGAGAAAACAAAGAGGCAGAGAGTATTAAATATGCTCATCTAAGAGCATGCTAGCTACAACTAGAGTACCTGGAAGAGTACTTGGCTTACGAGACTTCTTGGAAGCAGGCAGGCTAGATGAAGATCCATCTGTTCGCCCCCTCTTCGGGACACTATGTGGACCATGGGGGACTAGTCGAGGAACATATTCTTCATATACATCAACAAATCCGGAAGAAACTCCAGGAAGCACTGTGGAGAACGGGAACTTACTAGTTGCAGAAGCTCCAGCAAGTTTCTCCCCAGTTTTCGCCACGGCAGGGAGAACATCAAGAGGGATTGGGTCAACAAAGTTGCGCCCAAACTCCTATGAAAAAGAATAAAACAACAAGACAGGGAAAATTTAAACAAAAATAGATACAACAAGAGTACATAAAGTACCCATACAAAGAAATAAACAACTTACAGCTAGAGGTGAGTTGTTAGCAGATAACTCGGAGACAGTAAGCGGGACAACGCTTGCTCCTTTCAACATCTTCTGGAGATGCTCAAGTACCTCCTCATCGGTCAGCTCAAGAGCTAGGACCATACGTGAAGGATCCTCAGCCCCAGAGTACTCGAAGCCAAGGTGCTCCCTCTCCTTCAAATGCTGAACTCGGCGACGAAGGAAACTCGAGACAATATTGAAACCGGTTAAACCTCATTTGTTTGACATACTAATCCTATTAAGGAGTGGCTAGGATTGCTCGGACCTCGGCCGAGCGACACAGGGGTTCTTATCCCACCGGTCATTAACCGAGGGACCGGACCGAGAATGTATGGAAAGAGAAGAATCAAATTAGCGGCATAGAACCAATCAAGATGCCAATCCTCACAGAATCAATCAGTCATAGTCAAAGAACTTGCTTTTAAGACCACAGCAAAATCTGGATCCCACAGCCGTCAAGAACATTGGTTTCTTCACGGCGGGGTTGAGGCTTCAAACGAAAGAAGTAGCGGAAAAGAGATAGAGAAGGAGGAATTCCAAGGAAAGCTTCACAGAGGTGAATGAAAAACAGAAAGATGAAGGACGACATTAGGGGTTAGATGGTTCAGATTAACCCCAAAATAACCAAGAAATTGATAAAGGAAGGCGGAAGCAGGAAGGCAAAGTCCAGAGCGGATAAAGGAAATGAAAAGGACAATCTCACCAAGACCTAGAGCAGGAACCCGGTGCTGCCGAAACTCTCCATTCAAAGAATGTCTTTGCTTTGGATCAAGCCGTCATTGACGAGCTCACGGAGCTGGTCTTGATTTGTTGTTGGAGCCGACCAAACCTTACGAGCAATTTTATGGCCCACGAACTCTCGGTTCTCGATCAAAGAAAGGATGACTCCTCATCCACGAAGGTCGCTGGACTTGCTCGTGGTTTTCTTCTTACCCATGAACTAGCGGAAACAAAAAGGCACTTTGGGAAGACGGAAGCTAAGATGGCGGCGCTTTCGGATGATGGCGACAATGGCGGCGACAATTTAAAAAGCTAGGGTTTCAAGGCAAGAGTCAAGGCGATAAAAGAAAAGGAAGATAAAAGATCTTTAAATAGATTTTTCAGTGATAAAAACTGGCCCATCGGCCCATTAAAACACGGTGTGGGAACACAATGGTCCATTTACTGACACAGCTAAAATGATGGACGGCACAAATCCACACAACGGTACAGTTTAACGGGCAGATTTCAGACTTATCCATCCATTACCACGGTAGGGTTATTAGATCACTACAAGAACGACCCGTCAACCATGAAGAAACAAAGGGCTACCTCACAAGGAACAAAAAAACTCGGTTATTAAAGAAAGAACTCGGAGTCTCATGAATAACCGAGGATTACAGAAAAATGAATGATAACTCAAGACAAGATTCTTTCCATTACAAATGGCTTCAAAAATAGAAAATTACACACCTTACAAGACCCAATGAACTCGGCACTACGACAAGCAAGGTAGCAAAAAGGAGCTCGGACACAACTAGGCTCGAACGCGACTACGTGCTCCAAATTGCTACTCGGTAGAACAAACCCGCTTTCGGCTACTAATTTTTCTTCAAAGGACGGACGCAGAAGGCATCCAAAGCGGAAATCAAGAGACACGGCGGGACAACATAGACCGGGGAAGTCGGCGGGCATATGTCTACCCAAGCCCAACGTGATGCAGAGGATCGGTGTTGATATGCACTTGGACGGGTCTCAAGATAGACGGCGAGGATCAACCCAGAATCGCGGATGAAGGAACGAAGCACACATCACAAAACTTCCTCCAACTACCACCACGTGCTTCCAAGTACAATGCATTGCTGCTGATTAGTCTATCTCTAATCCCTATCACAATACTTCCTCCAGCTACGACAAGACACATAGGAATTACAAGATATGCCCGGGGGCTGCTCTACCTCACAAACTACCATATTCATGACTATGAAGTTTTTAACAAAATGTTCAATGGATGAAAGCATGCACCCCGGGAGGGTATTTATAGATCGAATGAGCGGTGCATATGGACTGGAGTATCGACGAAAGAAGCCTTTCAAAAGACACAGTGAAAAGACAGGACTCAATAATGGAAGACTCAGAAAGAACAATACTCGAAGACGAGCATATTCGGAAGAATATGCCAATACTGTACAACCCATGAACATGCAATATTTGCACTCAACCACCACCATACAACTACACCTAACAAACAACAGACTATCAGAGAATACGCCAAGAACAATGCGTCCGAGTTCTTTTAGAATCAAAGAACCCAGATAAATGCTCAGAGGCTACAAAAGGAGAAGATTTCAGTTCCTCGAACAAATCAGACTCAAGACCCTACAACTCTTTGTTCCAAACAGTAAAAGGCTCGGGGGCTACACTCAGTGAGTGCACTTTTTCTTCAAAAAAGCGCACATCACTCGAAAGACTTCTTCAAGTCAGCAATTTTAAAACAACATAAGATTCAAAGACCCTCCAACTCCTTATTCCAAATAGCAAGAGGCTCGGGGGCTACACTCAGTGAGTGCACTTTTTTCTTCGAAAAAAGTGCACGTCACCAAGAAGACTTCTTCAGGACAAAACTATTTCAAGGAATCATGACAAAAAGAAGCCGGACCGAGCTATATCCGAGTTCCTTTTGATAAAGAACCTGGGCACACGCTCGGAAACATTTCAACGAAAGATCAGAGCGATTTTAAGACAAGACCCTTCAGCTCCTTGTTCCAAATAGCAAGAGGCTCGGGGGCTACACCCAAAGGGGAATACTTTTTTCTTCAAAAAGGTATACTCCACGCGGAGATCTCACAGAGCGCCACAGTTTCGCTCAAGAAAGCACTCGGATGACGCTTATTCCTGCTCGGCAAAGCCTGAAAGAACAAGACGACGCTTCCAGAGCTCAACCATGAAGTGCTCGGAGGCTTATCGGTGCGGGACCCACAGGATACCCCGCAGGGAGGAGAGAAGATCTAGTCTAACTATGATTCTCCCCATATAATCTTAGTAGTAGTATTATCCTGTAATCCTACTAAGAACTCTCATTGTAAACCGACTAGGATTCTGACCTCTTGACTATATAAAGGAGGGTAGGGTTCCTAGAGACAGGAGATCACGATTTTCTACAACATAATCAATACAACGCAAGGGCTAACGTCGGCTGGACATAGGGCTATTACTCGATCAACGATCGAGGGCCCGAACTAGGATAAATCGACCGTCTCTTGTGTTCACCGTCGAGTTCCGCATACGCTGAAGCCCGAACAATACTGCCTCGGGGACCCCCGTGGTAGGCTATCGATGGTAAAACATCGACATTAATTTATTATTAAATTTCGTAAGCTATCCCAAAATAGTGGCAAAAAGTTAAGATATATTTTTCTAACCTAACTTATGCACAAAAGTTGATATTAAGACTCAACTAATATGTCAAAAAACAAAAATAACAAATCATGTTAGGGGTAAACTAGATCAACTGGAATAGTTGGAGGGAGTAAATCGAACCAAATGTAAGTTTAGGGAGTAATCTGGATATATGCCAAACTTGAGAGGAGTAATTTGGATTTTTTCCTTTTCTTTAACTGCCATCAGAGGTGCTGAAGGTCGCTAATACTAACTCGTTAACTCGGCATATTATTACTAGATGATGATACTGGACTGCTGGCAGATGCAAAGTTAGTGTTCACTATATGTATGAGTGAATTCAAGACTGCAATAATTGCTCGGGTTGATTGGATAGTGAGCAAAAGATCACACCAGCCAAGCTTTGGCTGCACTCTTCAAGGAAAGGCTACTGCTTTTTTACATGCCCCGAAATGTGTGACAAATCATGCCTCTGTGTCTCTACTCTAATACTGTAGTAGCAAATGTTGCTCTCAAATCATTGTTTAGTTGCCTCTGTGTCTCTACTCTAATGTTTACGGCCCGTGCACTGTAAACGTAATTGCACAATTTGCAAATGTTGCTCTCAATTATTTGTATAAAACGAACGCGTGCTACTTTGGGGAACTAAACGCGCGCTATATGCTACTTGCTTTTCAGTGCACTGTCGTCAGGGTGGTTAAAGAAATATAAAGGCCCTTAAATTGGTTGGGGTTAGCATATCCAGAAGCTTGGTTACCTAATAAGAAGATAAGAGTATGTGATGAGACATACAAAAAATAATCAGTGAATATAGCTGACCAAGGTAATTAGGTACTGGTAGGGTATCCTCATTGAAAGAGGCGAAATCAGAGCCTTCGGCTTGTAGAAAAGCAACGTTTCTCCTTTCAAAAAATATACTGGCAGGAGAAGTTGTGAAAGGCAACTGAAATGCTCCTTTGAACAATAGCTGTTTGCTTGCAACCATCAACACAGCCACCTGATTGCATTGCATGATAGGAGCAAACAAACCGACTGAATCTCCTCATCGAACCAGTACTGCAAAAGAAAAGGGCACAAAAAACGCGATTAGATTTGACACGCAACGCTGTTAACCAACACACTCCGTTCTAAAACTATTCAGAAAAGAAAACCTCGTTGCTTCAGTATTCAGTAACAGAAGAAGATGGTCATTAATAAAGTGATAGAAGAGCAAAATTTGAGTGTAGGAGCCGCCTAAATACATGCTCAATCAAGCGTTAGCATTTTCATTGGGCAAAACTATTGAAAGTGGAAAAATACAGAAATGTGAAGGAAAACATGGCTTAGGCCAAGAATTTCTCGAGTGATTTTGGCTGTAGCTTCTTGAATCTTGAGTAATGCTCGACTCCCTCCGTCCAACAAAATGTATCATTCTCATTTTTCGAGAAGTCAAATAATTTTAACTTTAAATAAATATATATAATATATTATTAATATTATTATAATATATAGTAAGTATCATTAGATTTAATTATTGAATATATTTTGTGATAAGCTTATGTAGAGTTGCTAATATTTTTTAAACAAATTTAAACTTAGGAAAGTTTGATCTCTACAGAACTTACACGACTTTTATTGAGACGAAGGGAGTACTGTGGCTCCCACGGAAGCTCGCTTGAAACATAATGCCATGGTGACCATCAACCTAACAAAAAAAAGTGCATCACCTTTCTCTTCGCTAAAGTTGAAAAATGCCTCGATTTAGAATTTTATAGACGCACAAATAACCGGGCGCATAATATTTTCTTAGAGCCTTCGGATGCTGATCGGACGGTGAACCGTTTTGAGAGAGAGAAGAAAAAAGCAGTGTTACACGTAGCAGCTCTCGAGCTTTCCCTCGCTCTCGTCTCTCTGCGCTCTTCGCCGCCGCCATGGAGGACGACGATGACTGCCCTCCTCTCGCCGTCGAGCTCCCGCCGCGGGTGCCGTACCCTCCGGCGCAAGCTCCCTCAGACGCCTCACCAGTTGGCGTCACCGTCATCACCGGCTACCTCGGGGCCGGCAAGTCGACGGTGAGATTTTGTTCCGTAACCTAACGGCGTAACCGCCGCCTCTCCCCCACTACTGTGTTTGGTGAAATAGGCGCGTCAGCATACATGGGCTGCATACAATCAGAGGCAAATTGTTGGGTACCCAATATTCACTCTACGAAGTCTCGCTGATAAAGTGATACATACCTTTAATCTCACGAAACTGAATCCTGGTTTGATATATTTTGTGTCCTATCATGATTACAAACTATAGAATTACTAGTTCATCACAAAAAGCCCCTCTGAAAGTTGTCATCCTCGGTTCAGTATTTTCTGCTACTTGATTCTTAGGTGTAGCTCACCTTATGTTTTCTCATGGTAGCACTTATGTAGTTATGTACTACCTATTAATGCAGTGTTATGTTAAGTTTCTTAGCCAGTTTTTCGATTAGCTGGTTAATGACTTGACTTGACAGTTTCTATTTGGACTTGGAACTTTCAGTTAGTTAACTACATTTTGAATGAGCAACATGGGAAGAGAATTGCTGTGATACTAAACGAGTTCGGGGAGGAAATTGGGGTCGAGAGGGCGATGATCAATGAGGGGCAAGGTGGTGCACTTGTCGAGGAATGGGTGGAGCTGGCCAATGGATGTGTCTGTTGCTCTGTAAAACACAGTCTGGTTCAAGCACTTGAGCAGCTTGTGCAGAGAAAGGATAGGTAAAATACAGTTATTCCTATCTACACAAGGATACCTTGGATTCAAGTGTGGCCTAGGATTCCAGAATTTTGGGCCTCCTTTCTGTATCCTTTTGGTTCTTTTATCTACCTGTTGATATGGCCAAATTATTTGGTGATATAATTTGATTTGATATTGACCTCCTGGCTGTAGCTCTAAACTTGTTGACATCCTGTTTTTGGCTCACAACACCCTTCTTATTCGTGAACAGGAGACCGATTATCTTTTGCTAATGATGGCTGCTTGCCTTATCTAGTCTGCTTGAAGCTCTAGTGTTCAATTTTTTTTTTCATTTTTTGATATATTATGTTGTGCTCTTGCATTGGTCCAATGTTATAAGTTGGATTGGTAGCACCCTTTTGAATTATGATGATGCAAATTGTCCTAACATGTTGGAGTGATTTGGTATCCTGCAGAATGGATCATATATTACTTGAGACAACAGGATTGGCCGATCCTGCTCCACTTGTTTCTGTTCTTTGGCTAGACGATCAATTGGAGTCGTCAATTAGACTGGATTCTATTATTACGGTTAGTTAAGCCTTGTGACATTTGTTTTTTTTTCTTTTGTTTGATCAGTTGTCAACCACCATTTTGTGAGATGTAGAAAACACTATTACTGATCACATGCATGACCTTACTCTAAAAGTTCTGCAAAGTATCTGTTCTTGGCTTCCTTTAGTTGCTCTTAAGATCACAATTTAGAATATCATGTCATGTTGGACTTTTTTTAATATATTTTTTAGTTATCTATTGGCAGGTTATTGATGCAAAAAACTTCAGGGTTCAGATTGATGAGCACAAAAACTCTTCCTCATTCCCTGAAGCATTTCATCAAATTGCATTTGCGGTAACTTGTCCTTTGTGTCTCTCTTGTTTCTGTCATTTCATGGTTTATTTTTGGGATATTGACTTCTAGAATTTGGAGCTTCCTTTTTTTTATCCTTGCATCTGCAGTTAGAGTTCATAAATCCAGTATCCAAATAACTACATGTTAAATTCGTGTAACACAGGATGTTGTGATATTGAACAAAATTGACCTAGTGGAGGACAACCTTGAGGATTTGGAAAAACATATTCATGATGTGAATGCTCTGGTTACAGTGGTGCGGTCTGTCCGTTGCCAGATTGACTTGAATGAAGTATTTAACCGGCAAGCATATGGTGCCAAGGTTAGTAAATTAGTTAAGAACTTAAATTCAGCTTTTCATCTTAATTATGCAATGTTCTTTGACGTCTTAGGCAACTTGAATATTTATTGTCAAAGGTCATTTTAACTCTATAGTCTATAGCCGTAGGTTGCTTAAAAAGATGGACTATATCATAAGGACTATGAAGGATATATCAAACCAACAACAAGTCAGTGAACTTTGGGGCTAACTAGCAGTATCCTCTACAAGTTGAAGTCTTGAGCAACTATATGGCAATGCAATTTATCCTCAATACTTCATAAGCTAGATATTGAAAATATTACATGACTCATCAACACTATCCTTATATGTTCTGAGTTTTATCTAACTGAATGGAAACTTGAAAACCAACAGAACAACCTGAAAATAATTCTGCAAAGCTGATTCTTTGTCCACTGTAAGGCTTTATATATGCTAGAAATATGCATTGGTCTGGGATGCAACTCTGACTTCTTCCTTCTTTTTTGCTAGAATTCATCTCATCTGCAAGAACTGCTCGACTATAGTAAATCAGTGCCACCTAGTCGCCGTCATGATAACAGTATTTCCACCTTGTGCATCTATGAGCATGATTCTGTTAACTTGGCTAAGGTACTTTCTCTCCTTAAATGAACCATTTCAAAAGAATCATGTAATGAAGTCAGACATCAAGACATTTGCATACAGAAAATGGGGGCTCAAAAGATATTTCTTATTCAAGGATACAAAGTTGACATAAAGTGCATAGTTTGCTATTCAAAGTATGTCTTGAATTGTTTCACATACTGTTCCACATCAAGTAGCATTCTTATTTCGTAGGATAAATTGTTCCTGTCTCTGATTTGCGATTTTGAATATAGATATTTCTTCATACATCAAAACAAGATATTCTGCACTTTCTCTGTCAGGCTGTAAGCTGGACTAAATAAATTGACAAAATTCAGTACTTTAAATGGAAACGACTATTTAATATTTTCTAGTATCCATGCCTTAGCGACCCCCCCCTCAAGGGTTCTCAGTTCTTGATCTAATGAACTTGAAACTCCAATTATCAGTCCCTTTTGCATATTTGTCTGATACCCTGTTGCGGTTTGTTTTTTTACAGGTGGAGTCTTGGCTTGAAGATCTTCTTTGGGAAAAAAATTCTAGTATGGACATATATCGCTGTAAAGGGATTTTATATATCCATGATTCAGACCAAGTTCATACATTACAGGTTGTTACATCATACAAAGAATCTGAAAGAACTGCATGATCAGCTAAAGCTATCATCCATTTTTTGTATTTCCCTTAAACCCAATAGCTAGGGTAGTTGATTGAGTATACTTAATTTTGTTGCAGGGATTGCCAGTACTGATTTCTGATTTTGCCCTTATGCAGGCAGTGAGGGAAGTTTATGAAGTTGTGCCGGCTCGAAAATGGTCTGAGACAGAGTCTCGCATGAACAAGATAGTCGTCATAGGTAAAACCTCAAAAGTTGACTCAGTAGTTCAGCATTTGCAAATTCTGAACTGGTTGTAATCTTTGCATGCCCATTTTGCTGCAGGCCGCAATTTGGATATCAATGTTCTTCAAGATTCTTTTAGTGGTTGCAAGAGCTGATAATGAGTATCTGTTTGCCTTGCACAATGTTAGTTGCCCATTTTCTGTGAGGTAATTTTTTTTTGAACGTTTCTGTGAGGTAAATTGCCCTTTGTATTAGAGGTTGCCATTCACATTTTCCATTTTGGGGCATCACATGCCATTATGGATAGCTTTGCTGTTTGTGGCATTGAGCTGCCATTATCATGAGTTGCTATGTTAGCAATGCTTGTATACTGTTTAAAACGATTCAACTCTTAACTTTTGTGTGTTTGTATATCAGTTTAATTTTCTTACCTGTATGCTCGCAGGTACCTCTGTGCAAGTGAATACTGAACTGGAGGAGAATCTTCAGTAGGGGAATATAGATATCAGGTGCTCCATATATGTACTTCGTTAGTGGAGAATCTTTAGTAGGGCTAGCAATAGCCTACAGGTCAACTGGATTCATGGCTGTATTATCATGTCAAGTGCTTTTCCGACGCACCATGGTACAATTTTTCTGCAGAGCTTGCAGGTCAACTGGATTCATGGCTGTATTATCATGTCAAGTGCTTTTCCGACGCACCATGGTACAATTTTTCTGCAGAGCTTGTTCTTCGGTTTTGTCGGAGAGGCATCTATCCAATTACGGGACGTACTCTGGGGAAGGATTTCAGTTTTGTTTGTATGATATAAAGCAAATACAGGTGGAGGAAAATTGAATTTTGCGTGCAGTAGAAACTGCGATGCGTTAGGCAAATTTCGCTCGGTGCATTGGTGGCTTCTTTTGTGTCATGTGGTCCGTGTTCTGTATCCTTCATCATCCATTCTGGACCCCGTAGCTCAGCTCCACACTGCTGCGGTTTATGGTTTACAGAATGATTTCCTATTGCCCGACAGTAGAGCACGGCAGCTCACATTAGAATTTGGCCGAGTAGGATGATGGACAGTGAAGACTGAAGAGCGTGTCGTTCTCGTTCAAAGGGCAATGACGCACCATTTTATATTTTTGTCTACATTACCAGGTACTCCTAGTCCTAGATTTGAGGAACTATTTGGTTAAAGATCAAGCCGCAGGTGCAAGTTGAACCGTGCAACATTTCACGGCGTAACAACCACAAGCTGATCCCACTATAATAAAGAACGAATCTGTTCTTGGATGAACAACTCATCTAGAAGAGCCCACTAGTTCGGTTATTTTTGAGATGTTTTCAGTACGGATATTTTCGAGATAAACCCCAGAAGGCGTACTGCTAGAGTAATTTCAAGAGACTATCTATATCCTTTCTAAATGCTAGGAATAGAGATTTTGGTGAAAAAATACCCTCCAATAGTTTTTCTAAATGGTTATCAAAATATAGTCATATTCTATTCCGGATTTTTCGTTAGCAAAAAATAGAAGACAATAATAGCTTTCTAGAGTACCATGAGGTATAGAAAAACTGTTGAAGAATGAAAATATATATAAAAGCGATTTTTATGCAAATGACTCTAAATGATGATATAGAGAGTGAAATTTAGAAAGTCTCTTAGAGATGCTCTAAAGCTCCTTTGCCACGTAGGAATTTTGTAACATTTCACCACAAAGCTGATCCCACTATAATAAAGAATGAATCGGTTCTTGGATGAACAACTCATTTAGAATAGCCCACTAATTCAGTTATTTTCGAGAAGTTTTGAGTAGGATGCTTTCGAGATGTTTTTAGTATAAAACCTAGAAGGTGTACTATTATATAAGGGCCCCTTACGTAGGAATTTTACAGAAATTATATAAGAATTTCATAAGAATTAGTTTATTTTTTACACAAAAAACACAGAAATAAGAAAAAACTCTGCATTTTAAAGGAGGTCAGAAAGCATCTAGGCCCCTAGTTGGATTTCGGTAATTAGTGACAATACGTGATTACTATGATTAACGTGTGTTTTGCAGAGGCAATTAAGTTAGGTCATGGTAATAGCAATTGATTGGGCAATCACGGTTGTCATGCTCCTACGATAGAAATCGTTTCGGTTTTCAAAGGATGGACGACAAGGTTAAGGATTGACTAGTTCTAAGTGTCATTAGGTGTTGAAGAGACACTTAGAGTAGTTTAGGACTTTGTTTTTTCATTGGCCGTACTATTAAGGGGGTATGAACGGGTAACTTGATCTAGATAAGTCTAGTGGGTTAGGTGTGGTGCATACTTGTCAAATCTAGCACTAGGTAGCTCCTAAGTAGCCCTAAGATCAATTGGAGCGAACTTCATTCACATATGATTACGAGTTAGAAGTGAATGGAGGGTCAAATGTTGACCGGACGCTGGTTCCGGTGTGACCGGACGCTGGCGCAGAGTCCGGTCAGTTTATTTAATCAAGGTGAAGTCATCTGGATGCGACCAGACGTTGAGTGAAATGTGATCGGACGCTGGGTGCCAGAGTCCGACCAACTCCAGTAAGGTTCCAGAGTGGGAGAATCCTGATTGGACGCGTCCGGTCAGTGCTGACCGGACGCTGGTCAGGTTCCGACTACTGACCTGACGCTAAGCAGCAAAGTGACCGGACACTGGGTGCCAGAGTCTGGTCAACATCAGTAAGGTTCTAGAGAACAATTTTTGTGACCGGACGCGTCCGATCAGTGCTGACCGGACGCTGGTCAGTGTTCGGTCACAACTTAACTGCTTGGTGGCGGGGAGAACTGACCGGAGCGTCCGGTCACCTTGACCAGAGCGTTCGGTCACCCCGCAGAGGCACATAACGGTTCGTTTTGAATGAGGGGTTATAAATACTTACTCTATTCACTCAAGGGATCACTTTTGCTCATTTCAACATCTAAGAAACATCCTTGAGAGTGCCAAGGAGAGTAAGGTCCTAGTGAGGTGATTAAGATTTGAGAATCCAAAAGAGAGGCCTCATTAGTGAAAAGAGAGTAGCAAGTGTGCATCCACCCTTCTCATTAGGCTTGTTGTGGTCAAGTGAGAGTTCTTGTTTGTTACTCTTTGTGATCTCCATCACCTAGATGGCTTGGTAGTGATTTGGAGTTTGGTGATCATCCGGTGGAGCTTGTGGATGACCTAACTCAAGTTGTGAGCGGTTATGGGTGATTCACCGCGATGAAGTGTCGAAGAATCAACCGGTAGAGAGCACTTGATCCTTGCGTGGATCAAGGGGGAGCTACACCCTTACGCGGGTGCTCCAACGAGGATTAGTGGGGAGTGGCAACTCTCTAATACCTCGGCAAAACATCGCTGTGTTCCTGCTTCTCTCTTTATTTTAAGCATTTACTTTGAGCAATTCAATTCTTGTCTTTACATTCATAGAATTGCCATGCTAGAGTAGGATTGGAACTTAGGTTGCAAAACTTTTATGCGGTAGAATATTAGAAACACTTTCTAGGCACAAGGGGTGAAGTGGGCTAAGTGTAGGGTTTAATTATTGCAAAGAATTTTAGAATTAGCCCAATTCACCCCCCTCTTGGACATCTTGATCCTTTTCAGTTGGTATCAGAGCCTCGTGTGCACGAAATTAGACTTAACCGTCTAGAGAAAGATGTCTCACGGGGATGGTCCTCCTCCTATCTTTGAGAGAGATGATTTTTCATATTAGAAAATCCGCATGGAGGCGTATTTAGAAGCTCTAGATGTTGGAATACTTAGAGCCGCCTCACAAGGTTTCCCAAAACCTCGGGATCCCACGCACCTTCAAGGCGATGAATTGAATTACGAAAAATGGAATGCAAATGCTAGAAACACCATCTTTAGAGGCCTTTTGCAAAGATGTGTTTAACCGGGTGAGGAACCACAAAGACGCCCATGCACTATGGTCGGACATTTGTGCGCTCCATGAGGGAACTGAGCGAGCGTGAGGAACGCTATAATCTTGTGATGAAAAAGCTTAATTCTTTTGAGATGCTTCCAAAAGAAAGCACTAATGAAATATACTCACGTTTGAATGTTCTTGTAGAGGAAGTCAATGGGTTTGGACTTACTCAAATACAACCATCCAATATTGTAAGAAAAATCTTGAGTGACCTCCCCATTGATAAATATGGACATATTGTGACCGTGCTTCATCAAGATGATCTTTCCACCGCTACACCAACTCAAATCTTGGGAAAGATTAATGCTCATGAGATGTACATGCACATCACACCACAAGATGGCTCATCCTCTACCAAGAAGAAAGACAAAGACTTAGCATTCAAGGCTAGCCAAGAGAAGGGCAAAGTAAGAATTGAGTATGAGAGCTCAAGTGATGATGAAGTTGATGATGCAAGTCTTGCTCTCAAGGTGAGAAGAACTGCTAAGATGCTAAAGAAGCTCAACAAAAATAGCATCAAGTTTGATGGCAAGAAAAAAAGTTCTTCACTAGCACTAGAAGGAAGCCAATCTCCGAGATGGATTGCTACAATTGTAGAGAACTTGGTCATCTAGCTCATCAATGCATCAAGCCCAAGAAAGACAAGTATAAGAAGTACAAGGGCAAGAAAGATGACTCAAGTGATGAAGATAATGATGAGAAGAAGAAAAACAAGCCATACAAGAAGAAAGATGATAAAAGAAGGACTTCCACAAGAAGAAGAAAAATGGAAAGACATACATCGTCGGTGATTGGTTCATGGACATTGATTCATTTAGTGGCTCATTCGATGATGATAGTGACGATGAGAAGGTGGCCGCCATTGTGATTGACTCTTCATCATCCTCACCGACACTACCGACATCATCCTCTACACACCTATGCCTTATGGCCAAGGGTGAACGAAAGGTATCAAATGATGATGATAGTAGTGGTGATGAACATGCTAGCAATGATGATAGTGATAGTGATGATGATGTTGATGAATTTGAATCACCTTCATATGACGATCTTGTTAAATTGCTAAATCAATACACTAAGATCATTAGAAAGACTAGAGCTAAGAATGAAAAGCTAGAAATTAAGAATGACTCTCTTTTAGCTAAATGTGACATAGCCGAAAAGGCTAGTGTTGAGCTTAGAAAAACAAATGATGCTATGTGATCCAAACTCAAGGAGCTCAAATTTTCTAAGAAAGAGCTTAAAGATAAACATGATAAACTTGATGGGATGCATAAAGAGCTCATCACTAGTTACAATATGCTAAAAGAAGAATATACAAACCTTAAGGTTAATCATGATAATCTTGTTATCTCTCATGAGTTTTTATCCAATGAGCCACATGATGCTACTAACGATGTTGTTAAGATTGATATAGCTACATCATATGATGATTTAATTATTGAGAGCATTGAGCAAGGTTCTAGTAGCAAAGGCAAGCAAGTGGTTGAGTCCAATGATTATGATGAGTATGTCAAGATCAAGAATGAGAATGAGAAGCTAAAGAAAGATCTTGAGAAGCTATCAACCACCAACACTATTGTGTTAGAGAACCTTGATCATGATTATGATGTAGAGCTCAAGGAAGAAAATGAGAAACTCAAAGAAGAAAACAAGAAACTAAAGATGGAGAAAAATCATGATGAGCTAAAAGAAGAGAACAAGAAGCTTATATTGGAGAAAGAACATCTCAAGATTGGCTTAAGCAAGTTCAAAAGAGGCAAGCATCTTCAAAGTGAGTTACTCATGAACACCGTCATAAAGATGGATAGAAGTGGAATTGGATATTTGGCAAATCAAAAGAAGAAGGCTCAAGCTCAACACCAACAACACAAGTCAAAGCCAAAGCCAAAGAGGTGTTTTGAGTGTAGACAAGAAGGTCACTTTGCCCATGAGTGTCAAACTCCTCCACCACAACCCTTGCCCAAGCATGTTAGACCTTTTACTTTCAATGCTCATTACATGCTTAGAAAGGATTCTAGTGGTAAAATGAAAGTCATGTTCTTAGGACCTCCCAACAAGAATAGTCCTAAGAAAATTTGGGTTGTAAAGTCACTTGTTGAAAAAGTTAAGGACCCTCAACAAGTTTGGGTCCCTAAAGCTTGATCTCTTGTGTGTAGATGAACTACAAGACCGATGAAAGTCATTGGATAATTGATAGTGGTTGCACACAATATATGACCGGTGATCCTCGTATGTTCACCTCACTAGATGAAGAAGTAGATGGACAAGAAAGAATTATATTTGAAGATAATTCAAAGGGCAAAGTCAAAGGATTGGGCAAAGTGGCAATATCAAATGATCACTCTATTTCAAATGTGCTATATGTTGCTTCCTTGAGTTTCAACTTGCTATCCGTTGGAC
The DNA here is from genome assembly GCA_904845875.1 of Miscanthus lutarioriparius. NCBI lineage: Eukaryota > Viridiplantae > Streptophyta > Magnoliopsida > Poales > Poaceae > Miscanthus > Miscanthus lutarioriparius. The sequence continues at coordinate 11,279,058 of CAJGYO010000003.1, read as the reverse complement.
AATTATGTGATCTTGGCTTCCAATGCTTGTTTACCGAGAAGGAAGTTGTTGTATCTAAGAAGGATGATGATCAAGTGATATTCAAGAGATTTAGATATAACAACCTATATCTAGTGGATTTCACCTCTGAAGATGCTAACTTGAAGACATGCCTATTCACCAAAACATCACTTGGGTGGCTATGGCATAGAAGACTTGCTCATGTTGGGATAAGCTTACTCAAGAAGCTTATGAAGAATGAATTGGTGAGAGGTGTCGGATACCACAAGAAGGGGTACCCTAAGCAAGAACCGAAAATATTGCTTAAGCCTTGCAAAAATCAAAGCCAAAGGACAACCATGAGGTCTCGGCCAATTCTCCGATTCGCTCGAGGCTTGCGCCAAGGCCTCAGACGAAAGGCCAAAGCCCTCCGCCCCGCCGAGGCCCTCTCGCCGAGGCCTCGCCCCGCAAGGCCTCGGACGGGATGCCAATTCTCTGATTCACCCGAGGCTGGGCTCGGCAACAACCTCGTCACCTCCACCCCAACCGGATCCTCTGACAAAACATCACGTCCAGATCAATGCGCCCAACTACTCCCGCAACGTCAGCCGCGCACTGGCACAGTTCGGGCAGAATGACTGACGGGACAGGGGACCGGGCGCAGCAGGGGTTACCTGCCACTGTGCTCATCACTGTGCCCCCTGCTGACACCCGTACTACCCTGTGCTACCTAACCCCTGCGCCAAGGACAAAGCGACATGGAAGGTCAAATCCATGTCCCTATAGTCTCGGAAACAGCAGGAAAGACCAACTGCTAGTCCTCCGCCTCGTCCGAGACCCCCCGGCAGGGCCTCGGACGTACTTTTCCTTCTCTGCCACGGCCGAGGCCGGGCTCATCCCGCATCCTCGTCGACTCCGCCTCAACCACTCCTCTGGCGAGCCGTCCCATCCGTGTAAGTGCGCCTGGTCACACCTACTACGACAGCCACGATGGGCAGGGTACAGCAACAGGGGCGATGGGACGGTGGTCAAATCTCCTTTTTACCATCCCCTACTGACGGTGCAGGGATTACCGTGCCCTGTGGACGTCCGCTCCGCACTTTTCCACCTGGACTGGGTACGACGCGGACCACCGAGACCCCCGTACCACACACCGGTCACCTCCGAGGCCTCAGCAAAGCAGGCCTCGGCGCGATCAACTACAGCACCCGCTAGGCCTCGGCACTCCACCAAATCAAGAATCCACGAGGCACAGCATGTCTCCGGCCGTGGAGGCCATACTGATTAGACATCAACGAGGACCCCCACGACCTCAACAACCCCAAGCCTGGCCAGCACGGCGCGTCAGTCAAGTACCGATCGCCATTCCCGACACCATGCTGCTACAGGAGTGAACTACAGTAGGCTCCACGTGTAGCTCGCTCATGTACTCCTGGCTCCCTCCTTGCACTTATAAAAGGAAGCAGCCAGGGATAGGATGAGGGGGGAGACAAGAAAAACATACGGAAGAACCACGCTCTCACACACGCGCAAACAACACTCTGTAACACACGCTCTCCCAAGCGGCCGGAGAGCAACGTCTCAAGCAGCCCGCGCCGTTCCACGCCGAGACCTGGGACTAGCTCCCTCTCTCACCCAGCTTGTAACCCCCTACCACAAGCACTTCGGTGCAAGGAATATAAGATCGATCTCTTAGACTGGACGTAGGGCGCCAATTGCCTGAACCAGTATAAACCTTGTGTCTCTTTGCATCATCATCCGAGATTAGGGGCACGCAGTTCAAATTCACTGGTTGGTTGAGGACCCCCCGGTCCGAAACACCGACAAGAGGGTTGAAGGATGTGAAATTTGAGAAGGACAAGCTTTGTAGTGCATGTCAAGCCGGCAAGCAAGTTGCAAACACTCATCCTACAAAAGCTTTCATGTCAACCACAAGAGTGCTAGAGCTCCTTCACATGGACCTATTTGGACCAACAACATACAAGAGTTTGGGAGAAAATCTTTATTGTCTTGTGATTGTTGATGACTACTCAAGATATACATGGGTGTTCTTCCTTCATGATAAATCTAAAGTTGCATCATGCTTCAAGAAGTTTGCCAAGAGAGCACAAAATGAGTTTGAAGTGAAGCTCAAGAAGATTAGAAGTGATAATGGTAAAGAATTTGACAACACAAATATTGAAGCCTATTGTGATGAAGTTGGAATCAACCATGAGATCTCCGCAACATATACTCCTCAACAAAATGGTGTAGTAGAGAGAAAGAACCGAACACTCATTACACTTGCAAGAACAATGCTTGATGAGTACAACACACCCGAAGCTCTTTGGGCGGAAGCTATCAACACCGCATGCTATGCATCCAACCGTCTATTTCTTCAAAAGTTTCTTGGCAAGACACCTTATGAGTTGCTCAATGGGAAGAAGCCGGACGTCTCATTCTTTAGGGTGTTTGGTTGCAAATGCTACATCTACAAGAAGCGGCAACACCTAGAGAAGTTTCAAAGACGTTGTGATATTGGTTTTCTTGTTGGTTACTCATCAAAGTCCAAAGCATATCGAGTATCTAATCATGCCACCGGCTTGGTTGAAGAAACATATGATGTGGAATTTGATGAATCTTACGGCTCTCAAGGAGCATATGAGAATCTTGATGATGTAGGTGATGAACTATTGAGGGAGGCTATGAAGAACATTTCGGTTGGAGACATCAAGCCTCAAGATGATGAAGATGATGTACAAGTGATCAATCCACCTTCTTCATCAAATGTCCCACAAGATGGTGATAAAGATGGGAGAGTAGAAAATAAAGACACTCATGTCTCCCATGATCAAATGGTGGCACAAACACAAGATGTTGATGCTCTACAACCTCTCCCTCAAGTGGTTGATATAAGAAATTTACCTCTACTACAAGCTCATCCACAAGATCTCATCATAGGGAGTCCATCAAAGGGTGTAATGACTCGATATCAAAAACTTGCTTATTTTATTGAACATCACTCTTTTGTCTCTTGTGTTGAGCCTAAGAATGTAGAAGAAGCTCTTCAAGACTCCGATTGGATAAATGCCATGTATAAAGAGTTGAACAACTTCGCCGGCAATGAAGTTTGGACTCTTGAAGAGCGACCACAAGGTGCAAGAGTCATTGGAACAAAGTGGGTGACAATGAGAGTGCGGTAAAACTTGCTAATAGTCCAGTTCAACACTCTCGCACCAAGCACATAGATATTCGCCATCACTTTCTTAGAGATCATGTTGCTAAGAATGATATTTCACTAGAAGGTGTAATGACCGATGATCAATTGGCGGATATCTTCACTAAACCATGCCGAGCTTGACCTAAGGTTGCATCCCATCTGCCATCGCGCCGACTTCACCGTGCCCTCGCTCATGTCGCCGCAACCCCTGCCGTCGAGCTCCTGTTCCCGCACATCGTGCCCTAACCCTCGCGCCGCCACGCTCGCCTCCATCGCCACACAGCCGCGCCTCATCACCTACCGTACCACCATGCCCGCGCCACTACTCCTCGTGCCCGTAGCTCTCCCGCGTCGCCGCCTATGACTCCCCTGCCATGCCAGCGCCGCCATATCACTGCCCTGCATCTTCTCTGGCGCCGATCCACTATGCATTGCCAACCCTAACCCTAATTGCCGATTTCGGTGGTGCCCGTGATTCGTTCCTCTTCTCTTCGGTCACCGATTCGTTAGGTAGCAAGCCCTTGGTTCAAATTTCATACCTATTGCTTGCTTCTTAGGGTTTCATATCTCTAGATGTATATTGAAATTATTCATATATCCAATCTATTCCATCGTGCAGCGAGTCGGTGTTGTTGAGGTCACTTTGGCAGTTGTCAGTCAACTCGGGGCCAAGCTCGCGAGTATGGATCGAGGCCAAGCCTCGGAAGTGTCAGTGACAGTTGGTTCTTGTCCGTGATTGCAGTTTATTTTAGCTTCAGCAATGGCTCGTGTCAAGAACGCCGAAGGTGGTTCAGGTGATGAGGATCCGGGGCCTCCGCCTCGCTTGCCTGCTGATGTGAAAGGCAAGGCGACGAAGATCATGTCGAAGAAGCAGAAGTATGCAAGTATGTAGATGCTGATACAGCGAGAGCAGCAGCAGTGGTAGCTGCCACAGAGTGTGCAGAGAGAGGAGGTGCTCGGAGTGGAGTCCACATTGCAGATCAGCTTTCACCAGCACAGAGGGCAACCATTGAGCAGGTTGAGCGTCATCATGGTAATCCAGCTGGGACTGTCATGCTTGAGGGACGATGTGTTGTTTTGGAGGAGACTCACCTCAGAGGGAGCCATAGCAGCAGAGACAAAGCGCATACAGGAGGCAAAGGCACCGAGGAGACAGAGCGAGCACCTCAAATGCATATTACGCCCGCTCTAGTCGTACTCATACCTGTGCTCGCCAGCCCAGGAGAGACAACACTGCTCTAGCATAGGTTCAAAGCTAGACAGATGAGTTTCAATGGACAATGAATAGGCTATCCAAGAGCAAAGAAGAAGAGCCAAAGCAGCAAGAGCAGCTTCTCATGCAAAGAAGCGATTACTTGATTTATGCAGCATGTTGTTACTTCTATTGGGGCTCCACCGCCATAGCTTACACCTCAGCTCGGCCAGCCTGCTACCACTTCATAGACTCCAGTTGTATAGCCTAGTGGGCTTCAGAGTTAGGGACAGATAGCTACTCAGTTTGCTTCACCTATAGAGCAAGAAGGTGTCCTAGTGGTTTGCTTTGCTAGTGATAGCCCAGGGTCCGCAGTTTACACCGCTACATATGGGCTTCACACCAGCTCAGAGTTCGTCGATGCTTGTGCCAGATACCCTAGTTTCACGGAGCCTTGGTGCTACCTTCAGCGAGTTGACAGGGCAGCCTACACCGCCAGATCTACATGTCCCTGCATCTACCACCATTGCTCTAGTCACTGGGACTACAAAGACGCTCCCTTCATCTGTTGCATCATCAGAGCTGCCTGCTTCGGTGATACCTGCAGAGTCACAGGCCATACCAGTACCAGATCCGACCTAGACCGCTTTAGCATCACTTCCAGTGATAGAGGGTCATACAGCTCAGAGCTTAGGATTAGATGATGATGCTGCCCAGTTCTAGATCGCTCACCGTGACTTCAAATACTCACTCCGTCTTCATTCAGCTGCCCTCACCGACCGAATTCCTTAGGTTTTGGTGTTGGACGCCAAAGGGGGAGAGGGATCGAGTATGATAGACTTAGGGAGAGCGATATATCTAGGGGGAGCTTATCTATTATATTTGGATTTTTATGTGTGATACTCTATTATGCATTCATGTTTACCTTCATGCATTGAACTACGTTCGTGTGATATTAATGTGATCGTGATATTTATGTGATAGTGATATTTATGTGATATGTGATATGTGTGCTCTCTACTTTGATCTTTATATATGTCATGTCACTTGGTTATGCTCATTTGTTTTGCTTTCGCGTTTTTACTCCGATGCAAATGAGCTTTATTTCTTGTACTCATGCTTATTTCATATCAATTGAGTACATCATGTTGGCTTGGGTCATATAAGCTTGCTTAACTCTTTTGTTTTTATTGTCAAAAGCTTATATGAACCAAGCATGTTGAAAACCTCATCTCTTTTACTCGAGGTAGTATTGTCATCAATCACCAAAAAGGGGGAGATTGAAAGCATCTAGGCCCCTAGTTGAGTTTCGGTGATTAATGATAATACGTGATTACTATGACTAACGTGTGTTTTGCAGAGGCAATTAAGTTAGGTCATGGTAATGGCAATTGATTGGGCAATCATGGTTGTCATGCCCCTACGATGAAAATCATTTCGGTTTTCAAAGGATGGACGACAAGGTTAAGGATGGACTAGTTCTAAGTTTTTCCTTTGGCCGTATTATTAAGGGGGGTATGGACGGGTAGCTTGACCTAGGTAAGTCTAGTGGGTTAGGTGTGGTGCACACCTATCAAATCTAGCACTAGGTAGCTCCTAAGTGCCCTAAGATCAATTGGAGCGAACTTTATTCACATATGATTGCGAGTTGAAAGTGAATGGAGGGTCAAATGTTGATCGGACGCTGGTTCCGGTGTGACCGGACGCTGTCGCAGAGTCCGGTCAGTTCATTTGATCAAGGTGAAGTCGTCTGGATGTGACCGGACGTCGAGTGAACTGTGATCGGACGCTGGGTGCTAGAGTCTGGTCAACTCCAGTAAGGTTCTAGAGAGGAAGAATCTTGATCGGATGCGTCCGGTCAGTACCGACTAAACGCTGGTCAGTGTTCGGTCACAACTTAACTGCTCGGTGGTGGGGAGAACTGACCGGAGTGTCCGGTCACCTTGATCGGAGCGTCCAGTCACCCCGTAGAGACACATAACGGTTCGTTTTGAATGAGGGGTTATAAATACTTCCTCTATTCACTCAAGGGATCACTTTTGCTCATTTTAACAGCTGAGAAACACCCTTGAGAGTGCCAAAGAGAAGGTCCTAGTGAGGTGATTGAGATTTGAGAATCTAAGAGAGAGGCCTCATTAGTGAAAAGAGAGTAGCAAGTGTGCATTCACCCTTCTCATTAGGCTTGTTGTGGTCAAGTGAGAGTTCTTGCTTGTTACTCTTGGTGATCGCCATCACCTTGACGGCTTGGTGGTGATTGGGAGTTTGGTGATCATCCTGTGAAGCTTGTGGATGACCCAACTCAAGTTGTGAGCGGTTGTGAATAATTCACCACGACGGAGTGTTGAAGAATCAACCCGTAGAGAGCACTTGATCCTTGCGCAGATCAAGGGGGAGCTACACCCTTGCGCGGGTGCTCCAACGAGGACTAGTGGAGAGTGGCAACTCTCTGATATCTCGACAAAACATCGTCGTGTTCCTCCTTCTCTCTTTACTTTAAGCATTTACTTTGAGCAATTCAATTCTTATCTTTACATTTATAGAATTGTCATGCTAGAGTAGGATTGGAACTTAGGTTGCAAAACTTTTGTGCGGTAGAACATTAGAAACATTTTCTAGGCACAAGGGGTTAAGTGGGCTAAGTGTAGGGTTTATTTATTGCAAAGAATTTTAGAATTAGACCAATTCACCTCCCCTCTTGGGCATCTTGATCCTTTCAAGGTCTAAATGTGAAAGTTCTAATTTTGACACTAGGATCCTCAACACCGAATTTTTCGTGCTTCCTAAAAAAATAAGCTGAGTTTTAACTTTTTATAAAGTATTTTTGTGCTTCAAAGAGGCCTAGATTTTCACGTTGAACATGGTCACTAACGGTATCCAAATTACGGAAGCACCCTCCACCGCGGCACTCCGCTCTTCCATTCTTGACCCCATCACACGAGATTTTTAACGTTTTGCCATTCTTACGGATGACACTCCTTCATTTGTCAGTTTTATATGCGCTCCTACACAATTGCCATTGCAAACAGTGGGCCTCCTATGTTTTGCCATTTTTATTGATATGGCACGCCAGGTGGGCACGCGCAGCGTTGCAATGAGCCTAAGAAGGCCTATAGAGCATGCGAAATGACTTATTTACCCATGTTGCTTCTCTCCCTCTACTCGCTGACGCGTGGCCCCACACGTCAACTTTGTCTTCAACCTCTAGCCATCACCCAGAGAGGGAAGGCGAGGAGGTCGTGCAGCCCCGGCCGCGCTGCTGCCCCTCCTCGATCTCCGGCATGACTTGCCGGACCGCCCGCTGTGCCGCGCGCCCGTCCATTTAATTTGGCCGCGAGGCGCGAATACAAATCGAGCTACACCAGCACCATGCACGGGACACACTGTGACATCGGCCCCGTTCGCTTGGCTGAATTTAGCTGAAAACACTGTTCCGGCTGAATTGTTGTGAGAGAAAAACATTGTTTCGGCCGAAAAAAATAAGCCGAGCAAGCCACCTTTTAAGGTCAGCCGAACGACACCATCATCCTTCAATGAAGCCGGTCATCCGGAGCACGGAGTCACGGAGATGGCGAAGGTCGCTCGACGGCGGGCCAACGGACGCCCGCAACATCCACGTCGCCGGCTCTGCCTCCTCCGACCGCCGCCAGCTGACTGATAGCAGCAAATGCGCAGGAGCGGTCAGCCTTGGGGCCGAGCACGTCCACGGGCCGAGAGCGCGCTGCGAGCGTGTCTGGTGGCTACGCCGCCTGCTCTGGCATAGGTGATGAGCTAGGCGACGGCGGCTTGTGCGTGTAGCAGGTCTCCGCCCATAGCACCTCGAACTCGTCGAGCTCTTCCATTGCCATGGCAGAGATGGCGAATGGGCAGAGCCCAAGAGCACCGAGCGAGTGTGGCAGGAGCCGTACTTATTTGGTAGTCGTGTCTTGAAGCTTAGAATCACGACGGATTTCGGCGAGAGCGACCGCGACGTACGCTGGCAGGGCGAACTCCGCATGCCTCGCGAAAGGGACGGCGGCGAGTGGGTGCGGATCCTGTTGCCGAACGGGCGCGCGGCAGAGCGCACGTTTCAGCAAGGCGTGCCGGAGGTCGAGGAGGGGCAGCAGCGCAAGCGGGACTGCACGAGTTCCCTTCCCTCTCTTCGTGGTGATGGCGTGAGGTTGAAGATGAAGTTGACGTGTGGGGTCCACGCGTCAGCGAGTGGAGAGAGAAGTAAAGGGGTAAATAGGTCATTTCGCATGCTCGCAGGCCTTCCCACGCTCACTGCTATGCTATGCTGACGTGTCATCAACAAAAATGATACTGTTTACAACGGCAATTATACATGACCGCGTATAAAGCGCAAACGAATGAGCGTCACACGTAACGATGACAAAAAGTTAAAATCCCCCGTCACGCCCGGCCATCTCAAGATCTCAGCCGCCGTCTTCTCCCTCGCTCCGCCACTCCCCCACCACCCCACTAAAACCCTAATCCCTCGCCGCCATGGCTGCTGCTGCTGCGGCGGCCACCTCGCTCCTCCTACGCCACCACCGCAACCCCCACCTCCTCCTCCTCCGCGCCGTGATCTCCTCCTCACGCGCGCTGCCCCAGCAGCCGGAGTTGTCCCCTGACCCGACCGCCGGCGCCCCCGACCCCGCCCCACTCCCCCCAAACCCCAGCACGGGGAGCCCCTACTACAGCCAGAACTGGCGCAACCCCGCCGCCGCCAACCCGCCCTCCTCGCTTCTGCCCACCGTCGGCAGCCCCTTCGGGGCGCGGCACCGCATGGCTGCCTTCTACGATACGCCCGACGCCGCGGGGCTCAAGGAGACGTTCGCCAAGTATATGGCGGAGCAGCGATGGGAGGACATGAAGCATCTGTTCGACCACTGGGTGCGCTCCCTCGACGCCACCACGGGGAAGCCCAACCACCCCGACGTCGACCTCTTCAACCACTACCTCCGTGCCAACCTCATGTCGGGGGCCCTGCCGCACGAGATGCTCGATCTCGCTGACCACATGCGCGAGTTCGAGCTCGAGCCCAACACTGCATCTTACAACCTCGTGCTCAAGAGCATGGTAGCTGGGCAGGAGTCCGAGGGCGCCGAGAAGCTCATTGAACGGTTAGTGCGCTATTCTTGTATTGGCATCATTGTCGTTGCCAAGTGCACTGGATGAGGTATCCTGATTTCTGTTCCGGCACCTAGTTTATTTACTATACTTTTATTAGGTGCGGACCTATAAAACTATATAATGGTATAACCATACAAGTATCTGCTGGGAACCTATGGATTACAGTGTTGATTTATCTTTTGTGATACCTGGATGTGGTTGATTCCGATAACTGTTGCTAAGTCTGATATGATTACTTGCATAGTTACCTGTTTTACTTTGGATATTGGTATGTTATTATAGGCTAATAGATTGATAGCTTGACCTAAGGTACACGGCATGGTCCGCATATAATTTGGATTGACACACATAATGATGGGAAATGGAAATATCGTGATCTCTCATGCTTGATGTTGGCTGGTTTTGCATTTTGTTTTTATGGATGTGTGGAGGTTGTTGATCATGAGGTTCTATGAAAATTGGCTTGCTCAGACTACCTCTATATTATGGATTTGTGATGTGTGGTCGATAGGAACTCTGTATCCTTTACATTACATAGTGTATCCTTACTTATTAAAGCGCCTTTTAGGTTGGGTTTTTAATTCCAGAAACTGGTCTTATCTACACTGCTGTAGTTTACTTCTTAAAGAAATATGTGCAGCATTGATATAACAAAGGTAGTATTGGAAAAGTTTTTTATGCACATTAAATTTCTTGTATTCCTAACAACCTATACTATAATTTGTACCAAAACTTGTTGTTGTTTCAAGGTCACTTTGTGACTCTACTACATTACATTTGACTATGAAATGATTCTCTATTTGTTGAAATCAGGATGCTGCAAACAGGAACATTTCCAGATGATGAATCCTACAATTTGGTTGTAGGCCTGCTTATTAGACAGAACCTTGTTGACTCATCTCTGAAGTATTTGGATCTGATTCTTAAATCAGGCTACACGCTATCACTAACTGTTTACACTGATTATATCCGAGCATGTATGAGATCCGGGAGGTTGGACACGTTGGCATCAATTATAGAGAAATGCAAGGTACATATTCTTGGAATGCTTAATCTAGTGGACCTGAGTTATTTGGGATTGTTAATTGCAGCTGGTCTCAGTTCTCAGTGTTTTTTTTTTGGTTATGCACCTTTGAACCTTTGGCATTCTCATTTTTGGAATATAACCTTTTGCATGTTTATGTCAACTTGAAAAGTATCTGTCTGCCTTGTTTATGATGCTGTCTTTTTTTTTTTTTTCCAGACAACTGATAAGAACAAAGTTTTGTGTCCACAATGGGCCTGGTGCGTTGACATAGCAGAAGCTGCATTTGAAGCTAACAATAGCAAATTATCTCTTTTTGCTTTGGAATTTCTTGCAAGATGGATTGCTCGTGGTGAGAATGTTCAACCTCCTGTTCAGCTGTCAGTTAATGAAGGTCTTGTAATATCAGCTCTGAGTGCTGCTGGCAGAACTTTTAGTACTGACCTCTTGAATGCTGCTTGGTCGCTATTACGGAAGTCCCTGCGCCAGAAAAGGGCACCCACCCCAGAGACATATCTTGCCAAGATCTATGCTCATTCATCAATTGGCCAGCTTCAAAGGGCTTTTGGTACATTGCGTGAATTTGAAAATGCCTATGGGAACTCTGAGGACATTGATTTAGAGCTCTTCTCACCATTTACTTCCTTGCATCCTCTTGTTGTTGCTTGCTGCAAAGATGGCTTTAGCACACTGGATTCGGTATATTCATGCCACTTGTTATACATGATTCATTAAGATGGCCATTTGTACTTTTATTTTGCAAAGTACTCCCTCTGTTCCAAATTTTAAGTCGTTCTGGCATTTCTAGATGCATAGCTTTTGCTACGCACCTAGATATATATTATGTCTAGACACGTAATAAAAGCTACGTATATAGAAAAACCAGAACGACTTACAATTGGAATGGAGGGAGTAGGATGGAACCCTAATCACATAAATTCCTCTCCGCAGGTTTATGTTCAGTTGGAGAATCTGAGTCGTGCAGATCCACCATACAAATCTGTTGCTGCTCTCAACTGTGTTATATTAGGGTGTGCAAACATTTGGGACATTAATCGAGCTTATGAAACTTTTGTGGCTATTAAGGAAAAATTTGAACTCACGCCTGACATTCATTCATACAATGCCCTTCTGTGTGCATTTGGAAAGTTGAAACAGGTATCGTTATTTGTATGATAAAATTTATGGCCTCTTTTTAACTTGTTCCGCAACAATTCCTTCAAATCCATTTGCCCTTTTGTATTGCAGACAGGAGAAGCATGTAATGTGTTCCAGCATGTATTAACTCTTGGTGTTAAGCCAAATGCAACAACATACTCCCTGCTTGTCGATGCCCATCTTGCCAACAAAGATCCAAAAGCTGCTCTTGCCATAATTGATGAGATGGTTAGTCCAAACTACAATTTAAAATGCATTTTCACATGGAAACTTTTTCTCTAATTATGTTTGGTTCAGGTTGATGCTGGCTTCACTCCTTCCAAGGATACTCTAAGGAAGGTTCGAAGACGGTGCTCTCGTGAATCAGACTTTGACAGTGACGAGAGAGTCCAATCCCTGGCTAAGCAGTTCAACTACCGAATGGGTGGTGAGAATCGAAGAGAGATGCTTTATAGCATAGAATACAATCCTGTGTACTGAAGCAGTAAGTACTGGTCCATCTACTGGATTTTGCCCCATGTAGTGGTTCTGTTTTCACCCTGACAATTAGTGTGGCATCTTGCTAGTTATGCTTTCCTGGCTGTTTCTCCTGACTTTATATGACGCTGGTGTTCTTTTCATTTTGATAGGCAGTTCGTGCTGAGTTTGCTGGCCGTTTGGAGAGCCCGGACATTGTAGCTTGTAAATTACTTGGATGTACCAGGATTCTTAAGCAATTTTCAGTTTCTCAATCATCATTTTTGCTCGCAGGGTTGATTCTAGGACTTGCTAATAAGGCTGTCATACTATTTGTTTGTTTGAAAATCCGAAAATGTCAGTTGTTTTTTTATAAAAATTGTAGCATCTGCATGGCCCCACTTCTTACGTGACTTCTAGTTGTTTTTGGCTTTGTTTACACTTGAAACTAACGAAGAAGTCCTGGGATGATTGGGTCGCAGCTTATTCTTTATGAAAATTTAATTATGTGAATGACTACGGTTTGTGCACTAATTTTATGGAAACTGGCAATTTAGGTCACCTCAGATACTCTTGTTTTTTCTACTTCTGTTTCATGCCAGAAATACACTTATTTTGGGACAGAAAATTAGTAATTTCAGACAGTTTCAGTTTTGTGATAATAATGGTAGCCGTTCTTGTTTTCGGCGTGCGGGTTCATGCTGAGGCCTAGTTGCAGTTGCTGCCCTTCCGTTTGCCTTGAAAGTATTCAGTACAAACTCTCACGAGAAGTATACTTTTAAGAAATAAAACGATGCATATTCATAGTGAACCTATAAATGTGCTTGCAAACAAAAGTTGAGATGAAAGTTTGTATTGTAAAAAATATACAAAAATAACAAATTCTAGGTTCAGATGGAATTTAACATTTTTGTATGATTTTTTAGGTTGAGTTTGCATCTTAACTTTTGTGACAAAGTCCATCTATAAATCTACTATGAATGTGCACCATTTCGTTTTTGTGTGTATATATATAGACGTATTGTTCTGTAGCTGGCCACAGAATAAGTTATTCTGTTGCCACTTTGAGTTACGATAATTACTATACTAATTTACGAGATTAAGGTAATTCTCTCATAAGTGATTTACTATAGCACTATGATAAGCATCGTCTTGAATTATACTAACCTATGTATCATAAATGTGTATTGTCATTATCGTAAATTGGTACAAACAGCGACAGAGCTAGCGGTGAGGCTGGGGGGCTCTAGCCCCCTTTACCGATCCTGGGCACGTGGAGCCCCCTAAGCCCTCTTAATTTTATGCATATATGTATTAGGTAGGAGAGACTAAGGTTAAGAGAAGATAAAAAAGCCTCTATTCTTTTTTTCAACCCCTTCTATTTTTTTTTCTGGCTTCGTCCCTGGGTACAAATATTATCGTAAATCAAGGTGGTCGTAGAATAAATTATTCTATAGCCAACTGCAGAATAGCCTTACCGTAAACTACTAAGTATGATTTATGGTTCTACGTTTCCACCGAACAAATGGCCAACACGGAATATTTTTCTCAATTAGGATGGGGTCGAAAGTCTAATGGCTAATAGCCATTTCATATATTATAAGAGTACTAAGTTACTTAAACTATAAGACGTTTTGTTTCTTTCATATACATTAGTTTTGCTATATAGTTGGACGTATTTAAGAAAAACTAAAAACGTGAACTTGAAATCGCAAGTTTGCACATTCATATAGTGTACGAGAGCATCTCTCCTAAAAACATTAACTAAAACTAATATATGCACAAAACTTTTCTTATAGAAGAACTACACGGAATATATTTCAGTTTTTTAACAAAAAGTTATTACATGCGAATTTGTTGACCATACAAGTTTAGAAGTGCACATAGAATTTCATTTTTTTATTTTGCATTTCAGAAACGATCTACTTGAAAATGTTCAACACTGTTGCAGTTGGAGAACTTGGACATGTAACCGCTGTGAGGGAAAAAACATTCGGTTAGAATACCTAATAAAATAGAATGTTACTCATGCTATACTTCTTTAATACTTCATCCGTTCCAAATTATAAGTCTCTTTAGCTTTTTTTGGTTGATCTATTTTACTATGTATCTAGACATTATTTATCTAGATATATAGCAAAATTGATGTACCAAAAAAGTCAAAATGACTTATAATTTAGAACGGAGGGAGTGTAGTGTTGGGTTCATAAACCCGGAGTCCCCAATAGATCCACTTCCCTATAAAACTCGGCCCAGCAGGCGGCGCAACGACAGCATACGTCTGGGCCGGCCTAGATACACAATAACAAGTCAAGACCACGATCCGGTCCCCGACCGGCACCTCTGACCAGGGCCACCCCAAACGGGCCACAACCCGTCACAGGTAAGAGGGATACGGAGCTAAAAAACGATCCTACGGCCCGTCTAGGCCCAGGAATTCGAAGGTTGGCTCACCAACGGGTTCGGCAACCGCCCCAGACACCTTTAAAGTGAGGGGTGGAAAGGCCCGACCTCTGGGGGCAGCCCCCGCACTCGCCCGACATCTGGGTCGGGGGGCCCTGCCTCGCCCGACCTCTGGGTGAGCCCCGATTGGAAGGCCTGGCCGTGGTGGAACCGCAGTCCAACTCTGACCCCCTTTTCTCCGACCGAGGATACGCCGGACCTCTGCTCGCTGCTCCTTCCCTATCGACACGGTCGGGGCCAACTGGGAGCAACCGACCGGGGACGCCCGCTCGGTGTGGGCCCAGGGAGCCGGCGGGAGCAGATAAGATAAGGCGCTCAAGTCAACCGCAATACCAAGGACCGTACACTGCCATGCCCTGTGCACCTGCAGGACGGTGTCGTTAGGGCATGACCGGCGAACACGGTAGAACCTGTCAGACGCGTCAGAGCATAAACAGTGTTGTGGGTGCCGTCGTTTGTCGTACTAGACGAACACGGTAGAGCTTGCCAGACGCGTCTGGGCATAAACAGTGTTGTGGGCACCGTCGTTTGCCGTACTAGGCGAACACGGTAGAGCCTGTCAGACGCGTCTGGGCATAACTGTATTGTGGGCGTTGGCAGCCATTCTATACCCGATGGCGTGAGCAACAAAACTAGGCAGCACACATATACACTTTCTCTCTTTCTCTCTGACTTGTAAGGCCATCCCTTTCAACTATAAAAGGGGATGTGCTCTCTCCTGAAAAGAGACGCTCTCTCTCTCTCTCTCTCGAAGACTTTCTCGACAACTCGAGAACACAACAGCTCAACAGCTCTAGAGACACACAGCAGCATACGCTCCAATACTCAGTATACGTTAGAGCCCCCGTCACTCTCGGCCACGAGGTTCGGAGCCCGACCGAGCCTCTAACACCCCCTTCTCATTTCTTACTCGTTTGTAACCCCACAGCAAACTTCGAGCACATGGGCTCAGGAATAAAGTCACCGACCGACCTCAACTGGACGTAGGGCCCGTTGCCTGAACCAGTATAAATTCTATGTCATTGAGTGCTGGGCCACATCCGATCATAACGCACGGCAAAACTACGAATATTTACTTGTTGGTCACTTTTCGCACCGACATGTAGTATCATACACTTTAATTAAATGCAACATAGGATCTTTCATTGATATGGAAAGTAACTAAATTGGAAATAGAAGAAAGATGTGTCTCATGCAAGATATAACTTTAGTACAATGTATTGTGTTCTAACAACATATCTATGTCATGTTTCCATTTTCATATAAACAATACAACATGAATTTATTATTTTGATTTTTGAGAGCTCACAATGAACAACAACATGGTATATGTATTAGAAATATCACTCTAGACATAAATTTATGGCACAAAAATAACATCGGTTAGGTGGTTAACAGCTCGGAGGCTAGGCATCAGGTTGAGGTTTAGAGTCAAGGGAGGGTTCTTCAGGTGGCGACAAGTGTTGGGTGCAAGGATTTCACCTTGAAGCTCACCATAGATGAGGACGACAAGGAGGACGGTGACTTCTTTGTTGTTGACATCCCGTGCCCTGACAGTTGTTATGCGCTCGACCGGTGCAACGTGGCAAGGCCACCTTCACACTTAGGGACCTTGTAGAGGCACAGTAACATCGTGGATATGCTCCAGCGGTTGCCTGCACGTTAGTGGAAAGTGACAAGACGGTTTCTTCGGTCAGCACTCAGGGACGACGACGACGTGTGGAGCCAAGTGAAAGGAGGAGACACGATGAAAGACATTGTGATATACTCCTCGGACCCTTTATATCTGTTACCGTTGATGTACGTGCCACACATTTAACTTAATTTATAGAAAATACATATAATATATGTATCTTCAAATAAATTTATTAAAAAACTAGATTCAAAGATCTTTCCAATGATACTAATTATGTACTATAAATATTAATATTTTTAATATATATTTAGTCAAAGTTGTTTCTCGGAAAGCGTAAACGACAGATATTTAGAGACAGAGGGAGTACTCCATCCGTTCAAAAATAACTGTCATTCTCATTTTCCGACAAATAACTTTGACTAATTTTATATAAAAAGGCAATAATATTTATATTACATAATTAATATAATTAGATAGATAGTCGAATCTATTTTTATAATAAATTTATTTAGAGATATAAATATTGTACGTATTTTTCATAAATCTAGTCAAATTTGTGACACGAAAACCTAAAACGATAGATAATTTGGGACGGAGGGAGTATGGCTGGGCGTTGTGGCATGGGCATGCATGCTTCGAACCTGAAGATGGAGCAACGGAGGAAGAAATGGATGGATGGCTTGCACAAGATAAGGACGGGACGTTCTGGTTTTTTCATTCGACGTTGGTAGGTTAGCGCATCTCGTCGCATCGGCAAAATTAGCAAGAACAAGGAAAATTTGTACTCCTCTGGTAAGCACACTTGATCTAGCCCAAGTTGTTGTGGTTCATCTTTGTACGGCACATACGTTATGCAAAAAAAAAAGAAACAAGGAAAATTTCTCTTAGTATCACCGGTGCTAAATGTATAGATGTTTCTGTATAGGTTTTGAAGGAGCGACATTTGTAAGAGGACAAAAAAATCAAATATGCGAAAAAAGAATCTTTTTTCATGTGCCAAAAAATCAAATTGTTTGAAAATCGTATCGCGTGAGAGCGTACTCCCTCTGTCATAATATGAGTTGTTTTAGGGACGAGCGACACTACCAAGGAAGTGAACCAATGACCTCTATGGTTATAATCATCACACTTGCATGGAACATCATTAAACTAATGGACTGTGGAGGGTCAAAGACTGGTGCACCTAACTGGCTAGACACTGGGACTAGTACGATGCTACACTGGGAGTAGAGAAGGACACTCTGCAGGGACACAATTTAAACTCCTACCACGCGTTCGGCTGGCTGGCCGCATTCGGCTGGGCTCGCCAGCGCTCTCAGAGAAACACTGTTCATATAAACAGTATTTTCTAAACTCCTACCGCGTGTTCGGCTGGCTGGCCGCATTCGGCTGGGCTAGCCAGCGCTTTCAGAGAAACACTGTTCATATGAGGGGGCCTTCTTTTGAGGCCCCGGGCGAGGGGGGCTCGACGAGGGGGCCTCGGCGAGGCGGTCTCGGGCGAGTCGGAGAATCGTTTGCTTCCGCTGGGGCTCGGCGACGGGGTCTCAGGCGAATCGGAGATTTCGGCCGAGACCTCGTTTGTTTATTCCGTTGGTTCTGTTTTTAGGGTCTAAGCAGTTTTTCGATCTTTGCTTGGGGTACCCCATTTTCTGGTATCCGACAGTAGCCCCCGAGCCTCGGGCGGGAGTGTGGGATACTCTCCCCGAGGTTTTGTCGAGACTTTTGTTTCTCAGTGGCTCTTGTCGAGTTTGTTTTATACTCGCGATTCCGGTGGGTGCGCGCGAGCGCACCCGCTGGGTGTAGCCCCCGAGGCCCTAGAGGAGTGAGCTTACTCCTTTAGGGGCTTTTTCTTCGTTGAGTGAGGCGCTCTATCGCATTTGCTAGACCCATGAGAGCGAGCTCGGGTCGTCTATTTTCGTTTGGGGTGCAGGAGGAGCCCCCGAGCCTGCCGAGCCCTCGTGTGCGATCCTGGGTCTCGGCAAGGTTGCAGGAAGAGCCCCCAAGCCTCCACACGTAGCGAGAGGGCGATCAGGAGTTCCCCTGGCTTTTGGTACGATCCTCGCGCATCCTTTTCGCTCGGAAGGAGGGGTTGTTTGCCGAGCCCTTCGCGTGCGAGCCTAGGCCGCTGGGTCTCGGCAAGGTTGTAGGAAGAGCCCCCGAGCCTCCGCACATAGCGAGAGGGCGATCAGGAGTTCCCCTGGCTTTTTGTGCGACCCTCGCGCTTCCTTTTCGCTCGGAAGGAGGGGTGGAACATGCTAGGCTACCCTCGGTGGGCGCGAGCGGTGACATTTCCGGTGAGCTTTCATCGGGTAAGTCCGGGTGGAGGCCCGTGCCCCATTCGATAGGGGTCGGCTAGTGGTCTAGAGATGCGCTCCAAAAAAGTACCAGAAGGCTTCTCTAGCGGGTGCCAGGGCCGTTCGATTGGCCCTAGGAGCTCGGTGCCTCCCTACGGTGGGATCCCCTTTAGAGAACTCCTGCTAGTCTTGGACACGACTTAGGGCATCCCAAGCAATCGCTTGCCTGGGCCTCGGCCATGTACGGGCTCGCCCATAGTTGTCCCTGACTCTGTCGTCCTGGGGCGGCTGTCGAGGCCCTGGATGGCCCAGCCTTCGTACCCCTGGACCGTAATGGGCTTGGTGCCCTTTTTCGTCGCGTTTTTCCGACCCTCGGGGTGTAAGGTTGCAGGAAGAGCCCCTAAGCCTCCGCACGACGTGCGAGAGGGCGATCGGGAGTTCCCCTGCTTTTTGTACGACCCTCGCGCATCCTTTTCGCGCTCGGAAGGAGGGGTTGTTTGCCGAGCCTTTCGCGTGCGAGCCTAGGCCACTGGTCTCTCAAAGAAGGTTGCAGGAAGAGCCCCCGAGCCTCCACGCCGGAGCGAGAGGGCGATCAGGGAGTTCCCCGGCTTTTGTGTACGACCCTCGCGCTTCCTTTTCGCTTTCGGAAGGAGGGGTGGAACATGCCAGCTACCCTCGGTGGGCGCGAGCGGTGACATTTCTGGTGAGCTTTTATCGGGTAAGTCCGAGTGGAGGCCCATGCCCCATTCGATGAGGGGTCGGCTAGTGGTCCGAGACGCGCTCCAAAAAAAGTACCGAAGGCTTCTCTAGCGGGTGCCGGCTGCTTCGATTGGCCCTAGGGGCTCGGTGCCTCCTGGTGGGATCCCTTTAGAGAACTCCCTGCTGGTCTCGGACACGACTTAGGGCATCCCAAGCAATCGCTTGCACGGGCCTCACCATGTACGGGGCTCGCCCATAGTTGTCCCCGACTGTCGTCCCGAGGCGGCCGTCGAGACCATAAATGGCCCACCTTCAACCTCCGGACCGTAATGGGCTCGGTGCCCTTTTTCGTCGCGTTTTTCCGACCCTCGGGGTGTAAGGTTGTAGGAAGAGCCCCCGAGCCTCCGCACGTAGCGAGAGGACGATCAGGAGTTCCCCGGCTTTTGTACAACCTCGCGCATCCTTTTCGCTTTCGGAAGGAGGGGTTGTTTGTTTGAGCCCTTCAAGCGTGCGAGCCTAGGCCACTGGTCTCGGCAAGGTTGCAGAAGAGCCCCGAGCCTCCGCACGTAGCGAGAGGGCAATCAGGAGTTCCCCTGGCTTTTTATACGACCCTCGCACATCCTTTTTGCTCGGAAGGAGGGGTTGTTTTGCCGAGCCCTTCGCGTGCGAGCCTAGGCCGCTGGGTCTCGGCAAGGTTTGCAGGAAGCGCCCCCGAGCCTCCGCACGTAGCGAGAGGGCGATCGGGAGTTCCCTCGGCTTTTGTGCGACCCTCGTGCATTCTTTTTCGCTTGGAAGGAGGGGTTGTTTGCCGAGCCCTTGCAAGGCGGCGAGCCTAGGCCACTGGTCTCGGCAAGGTTGCGGAAGAGCCCCGAGAGCCTCTGCATGAGCGAGAGGGCGGTCGAGTTGCCCCTGCTTTTTATACGACCCTCGCGCTTTTTTTCGCTCGAAGGAGGGGTGGAACATGCCAGTTACCTCCTGGGTGCGCGAAGGTGACATTTCCGGTGAGCTTTTATCGGGTAAGTCCGAGTGGAGGCCCGTGCCCCATTCGATAGGGGTCGGCTAGTGGTCCAGAGACGCGCTCCAAAAAGTACCGTAAGGCTTCTCTAGCGGGTGCTGGGCGTCGATTGGCCCTAGGGGCTCGGTGCCTCCCTCACGGTGGGATCCCTTTAGAGAACTCCTCACCGGTCTCGGACACGACTTAGGGAATCCCAAGCAATCGCTTGCTCGGGCCTCGCCATGTACGGGCTCACCCATAGTTGTCCCCGACTCTATCGTCCCCGAGGCGGCCGTCGAGACCATAAATGTCCTAGCCTTCAACCTCTGGACCAGAGCGGGCTCGGTGCGGTTCCTTAGCTCGGAAGGAATCGGTGGGGTATTTCCTTCCTTAGCTCGGGCTGCCGTTCTTTGCGCGATGTGTGTCGTCGGGATGGGACATAACCGTCTGCAGCGATTAAATGTGGAGAAGGTGGGCGCGTGGGCGGAGAGATCGGATCTGGATTATATGCGCCGGATCCGAGGGAAACTTCCCGATTTCGCCGCCCGCGGTTTCGTCTTACCCCGCACAAATCGTAAGAGCCTCGCCCCCCCTCCTTTGCTTGCACATTTGCTTTCGCCACCTCAAGCCGCTTCTTTGAGAGCATAAAGCGCACGGGAGAAGAAGGGCGAGAGATCGATTGAAAGAGAGAGAGAGAGAGATTACCGCCATAGCAGCGTCCTCCACCGCGCAATGGCTGGCGGTCCTGTCATCCTCCCGACGGATCCCTGGGAGCGGTCTGACATCACCGTGGAGAAGCTGCAGTCATTTGGTGGACGCCGGTCTCCTCCGCCCGATCGCCGATCCCGACGAGCCGAGTGGATTGCTCCAGGAATGAGTCGGAACCGAGGCCACGTGATGGCTACGTGGTGAGCTTCGTCGTCTTCCACGAAGCGAGGCCTCGGCTTGCCGGCGGACCGATTCATGCATGCGCGCTCCCGCACTACTACGGCGTGGAGCTCCACAACTTCAGCCCCAACTCCATCGCACAGCGCCATCTTCGCCGCCGCTTTGCGATGGTACCTAGGATCGCTTCCCCACCGGGAGCTGTGGCTCCATTTGTTTCGGGTGGTTTTACCACCAAGTCGGGAGAGCGAAGGGGCCTCGATATGCGTTGAGGGCGGCGGTTGCACCTTTCAAAAGCGCCAAGACCGGCAACACCTCTACATCCCAAATTTAGCTGGCATCATCCAACCGTCGTTGGTATGATACCGGTTCTACCTCCATAACGGCGACGGCGGCTTCCCCCTTATACCGAAAGCGGGTTGTGGAGAGTCACCGGAGAAGTGGGGGTACGGCGTCATCAAGCTCGATCAGCCAGCCGGAACCGCTTCCCGAGGGCCCCGGGAAGCTACGTCATCGCGGCCTTTACGGCGGCCCGTGGTCGTGGCGGCGGCTTTTCACCGCCGGAGGGTGTTGCTGCCGATGGCTCGGCGGTGGCGCTTGCTCGAGATGACCCCGAGCGATCCGGCCGGCATCAAGATGTCCGCCGCCCCTTCATCGACGAGGAGATCCTACGTCCGGGTAAGGGAGGCGGTGGATGGGAAACCTAAGATTGACGGCTTGATGCGGTTCCCGATGCGCCCATGGCGGGGGTACATTTCCCTGGTAAGTTGGGTGTTGCCGAGGCCTTCGCGGCCTTCTTGCTCATTGCTTTTTTCGCCTGCTGCCTTATTTCATCGTTTACTTCGCCGGGATAAGGGACGTGCGAAGCTCACCGCCGCCTGCTTCTCGAGGACGCCCAACAAGCGAGCCATGAATAGGAGTACGCCGAGGAGCAAAGAGAAGAAGAAAGACGCCAAAGGTGGCAAGGCGCACGAAGAGGACCCTTGAGCGCGAAAAAGCTGGACGACGCCGCCAAAGAATAGAGGCTCGACGGTCTCCGTTGGAGTCGCCTCCCTCATTATCGGTGTTGGATTCCTCGGCGACGGCGGCGAGGTCGAGGAAGGGAAGGGTACCTGGACCACCTCCCGGACGCTGGGGAGGTGGCGCTGGTGTCTCTGGTAGACATCCGTCTCGTTGTCGAGGGCGACACGCCCGAGACGCGTGCTGTCAACCCGGTGGGATCGGCAGAGGAGGTGGAGCAAGCGACGCCGGGGGTGGCTCAACTGTCTCTGCGGACGGTTGAGGGGTGCTGGGTCCGGCGGAGACCAAATGGCACCGGTGGATCAGAAGCCGCACCACCGCCGCCACCGCCGTCGCAGGCAGGAGGAGGGACGCCGTCCGAAAGCGGTTGTGTCCTCGTCATGTAAGTGTATTTTTTGGCAGAGTTTATAGTATTTCCTGCTTGCCCCTTGGTCATACGCTGACCTTTAGGAGCTTCTTCGTTTCCAGCCAGAAGCGCCGGGTGGAGGAACCTGCCTTGGCGCCCCATAAGGCGCTCAAGGTGAGCACCACCCCACCGGCCATCTCAGCGGGCGGAGGCGCTGGCCGCCAAAGATGGCGCGACATCGGCGAAATCGACCCTTGAGGAGCCGGGTCTGAAGGAAAGGGCGCCAAGGTGGCCACTGAACGAGCGGGGGAGGACGAGTCCACGCCTCGCGAGGTTGTGGGTCTTGGGGCGAATGAGGCTGAGGCGTCCACCACTGCTGAGGCCATCGGGGGTAAGGCTAGAGCCCCCAAGGCTTCTGAGGCCAGGGTGGTGGACGCCGGGGCCACCGAGGTAGAGATGGCAGAGGCCAGAGCCCCCGGTTCTGTTGAGGCCAAGGCGGTCGGGACAGAGGCGGGGCAGGCTTCGACACCGCCCCTGGTTCAGACGATCTCGTCTGAGGATTCTTCCTGGGGGAAGGAGGCGGCGGACGCCGAGGCGGCCAGCACCGTGGAGCGACCGGTCCCGACTCCTGCCGAGGGGAGTTCGGTCCTTGTTCGGGTCCGACCCAAGCCCCGCGGGTGGGATAGCCCACGTGTTGTATGGGGAAACTGGGCCGACCCTGAGGGGGAGCATGTGTTTGCCCTAGAGGATGTTGCCGATGGGGTGCGCTGGGACACCCTCGAGCAATACCGTGAACTAGCGGTGCAGTCGATGCAGACAGCGATGTCTGTTATGCAAAGGGACCTGCCCGGTGTTACCTAGGTACGCATTTCCCTTTCTCGTGTCGCGTTGTTTTTTCTCTGAGCCTCCCTTGCGGTGTTTGACGTACGTCTTTGCCTATTTCAGGAGCTCGAGACCCGGTCCCTTGGGAAATCGTTGTTCCTACAAAGGGAGAGGGGCGTCTGGGAGCAGCCCGCTGCAAAAGGCCTCGCTTGCCTGCCGACGCCAGAGCTCTTGTCGGTGCGGAGTGCTAAAGTGAGGACCTCCGCCTTTGTGTGTCGACCAAGGCCGAGGTGGCCATGGCTAAGGAGCAGTCCCGCCTTTGGTGGCGAAGATCAAGGAGCCGGAGGAGGAGCGGGATTCCCTCAAGTCTCGGGCCCAGAAGCAACGGCCTCTGCCGAGGGCCACCACCGGCACTGGGCGCAGAGCAGAGTGAACATCACCGACGAAAAGTCGCTTTGGCGAGGGCTACCAAAGCGGCCGGGCCTCTCAAGTCGAGGCTTTTAGCCTGGAAGAACAAAGCCGAGGATAAGTTCCACCGAATCGTGCTCCTTGTTCCGCTTTGCTCTGGTTTTGCGTTCGACCCCGACTCTTTGTCGTGGTGTAGGTTTGGAGAAAGAGGCCTCCCAGGTAATTTGAGGCCTCCGTCGCAAAGACAAGCGGCGCCGGACGTTGGGGTCCAGGAGCACGAGGCTCTGCGCAGCCGCCTGCATCGCTCTGCGAGGCTCGGAGGTCGAGGGGGTCCAATAAGCCAGCCTCCCTTGGGAACCGATCGATTGATTGCGTTGAGCGACCGCGTCCACAAGAGGCTCTCGGGGCGCGCACACGGGTGTCAAGCGCGCCTAGCCGTCGCTCTCCTCGCACTACGCCGTCAACCTCGAGGCTATCAAATCGGCCGACACGCTCGCTTTGCCGGAAGATGACGAGGAGGCCGGACGAGAGGTCGTGAAAGTCGATGGAGGCGGTGGATGCGCTCGCACAAATACCGCCACTGTTTGAAGAAGAGGTGGTCCCTCCGCCGCCACCACCGATCCTTGAGCTTTGACCGGGCCAACAGGGGGGCATGTAAACGGATTGGTTTAATTGTCACATCGTGACGCTTTTGTAACCGCCGAGGCCTTTTAAAGTACTTCTTGTATGTGCGCTTTTTTACCGCTTTCTTATTCCATTTCCGAGCCTGTGCCCCTGCCTCGTTCTTGGATACCGCAAAGAACTTCCTCGAGCCTAAGCCGTCCCCTTGGCGAAGGGTGGCGAGGAGTTGCCGTAGAGTCTGGGGCGTAGGGGTCGCTTCTCACGGCTCGACCGACCCTTTGGCCTCAAGACACGCTTTTGGTCCTTAGGTTTCTTGCGACGGTCCTGCCGGAGCGCGAGAGAGTTTGGCGTGGAAATTTTTGAAAGACGGTTAAGAAACGGCGTCCGGGACTTAGGGGGTTCCCCCCTTTTTAGCCCCCGAGGGAGGCTCGGCTCTGCAGAGGCAGAGCCGAGTCTCTCTTATAGCGTTATTGTGACGTCGAGCCCCTATCGATAGACAAGCTCTTTGCAAAGAACTTCCTCAGAGCCTAAGCTGTCTCTTGGGCGAAAAGGTGGCGAGGGAGCTGCCGTAGCCCAGAGGCGTAGGCCGTTCTCACGGATCAGCCGGTCTTTTGCCTTTGAGACAAACTTTTGGTCCTTAGGTTCCATACAATCGAGTTGCCTATTAATGGGGGTCCTCGAAAGATTGTAACAACTAAAGAACGCTTCTTTATTGTATTCCGAGAAACAATGTAAACAACGTTTGGAAACTTAAGGGTAGAAACGACATAGCTGTTCTATGTTCCAAGCGTTGGTGAAGATATCGCCTTCTCGTTGGCCGACTTGTAGGTTCCAGCTTCAAGATTTGGCGCGACGATGTACGGCCCTTCCCATGGCGGGGTCACTTGTGGCGGCCCTTCTTGCTTTCTGCCTCGACCAAAGACCAGTCGCCTACCTTCGTGTCTCGGCTCCAATGTGCCGGGCTGGTAGCGTCGTGGGGCTTGGCGGTATTTGGCCGAGTGTAGCAGGGCAACGCCTCTCGGGCTTCCCCAAGTTGGTCGAGGGCGTCCTCACAGGCAAAGGCGGTTGCTTTGCTCGTTGTAGGCCCTCAGAGTCTCGGGGAGCCGTACTCCAAGTCGGTGGGGAGGATGGCCTTGGCCCCATAGACCAGGAAGAACGGTGTGAATCCCGTGGCTCGGCTCGGTGTATTCCTCAGGCTCCAAATGACCAAGGGGAGTTCGGCAAGCCATTTCTTGCCAAACTTTTTCAACCGATTGTAGATTCTTGGCTTGAGGCCTTGTAGGATCATGACGTTGGCACGTTCTACTTGGCCGTTTGTCCTAGGGTGTCCTACGGCCGACCAGACCACACTGATGTGGTGGTTGTCGCAGAACGTCAGGAACTTGTGGCCGGTGAATTGCGTCCCGTTGTCGGTGATGATGGTATTTGGGATTCCGAACCTGTGGATGATATCCGTAAAGAACAGCACTGCTTGCCCGGAGAAGTCTGCTCCAACCCACGCCTCGTCCTCCTCCGAGGAGTCAGAGTGGGGTGGATTGGAGTTGTGACTATGGGGTTATGGGCATGACATTGATGAATGGAGACGAGGGCGGTGGCGTAGGAGGCGGCGACATTGGTCAGCCCGAAAGGGTACGGGGATGGCACCGTCGCCAGGCTCTGCTCCGCCAGAGCTAGCTCCTCGGGAGGAGGCGGGACAGAGCTTGATGATGGGGCGTCGTTGTGTGCCACCGGCCCTTTTCCCCTGTCGAGGCTTAAGCCGGACAGGTCCCCGTGTAGGGACTCTGTGCCGCCAGCTGGGTATGGGATTCCGGTGGAGCATAGATCGGCGTTCAGACATTGCTTGCGCGGTGTTAGGGGTGGACTTCGCCAGCGCGGCGCTTGGCGAAGCTTGACGGAGCGGCGGCCGGGCGGCGCCCACGCCACGCGTGGGCTGCCGGTGCATGACGTCGTCGTCGGTTGATGGCGCTCTGGGTGAGAGAGTACCATGTCGTACTTTCGTGCCCTAGAGACATGAATTCTAGGCTCCCAAACCAGACGATCGTCCCGAGACGCAATGATCGCATACGGGATCTCGCCATCCGAATCTGGTGGGATGACTAAGTCGACACGCAGAGGCCCCTACAAGCGCGCTAAACTGCCGGCGTTTGTAACCGGGGTCCTTAACCGACTAGTGAATTTGTGCTGCATGCTCCTAATTCCGGATGGTGATGCAAAGAGACATAAGGTTTATACTGGTTCAGGCAATGGATGCCCTACGTCTAGTCTGAGAAGATGTTCTTGTATTCCTTGCACCGGG
Organism: Miscanthus lutarioriparius; assembly: GCA_904845875.1. NCBI lineage: Eukaryota > Viridiplantae > Streptophyta > Magnoliopsida > Poales > Poaceae > Miscanthus > Miscanthus lutarioriparius. The sequence continues at coordinate 11,252,454 of CAJGYO010000003.1, read as the reverse complement.
GTGCTCGTAGTAGGGGGTTACAAGCTAGGCGAGAGAGGGAGTTCGTCCCAGGTCTCTGTGAGGGGAGGTGATATGAATTACAGAATGAGGCGTGTTGTTCGTGCGAGTATTCGTGACTCTATCCGTCGTCCCTAGAAACGGTCCTGGCCGCCTCCTTTTATAGCCGCAGGGAGGAAACCAGGAGTACATAAGAGAGCTACACGTGGAGCGGACTATTCGATGACGTATTTACTCCTGGAGCAGCATGGCGTTGTCGTGGGAGTTCCCGTAGATGTCTAATCGGTATGGTCTCCATCGCAAGTAACATGCTTGCGCGCATTTGTTGGCTTGATGGATTGCGTAAACTCGGCGCCATCATAGCCGGCCGTCGTCGAGGCTCATTGTGCCGAGGCTCGCCGCGTCTTAGGCCCCGAGAAGTGACCCAGTGCGCGATCTGGGTCTCAGCCGCCATCAGCGAAATAAAGGCGAGACGTCGCCCTCTGGATACTGATACACAGTTGTCGATGGGATGGTAAAAAGGTGATCTCGACCGTTGTCCCGTCGCTCTGTTGCGGCAGCCGCTTCTTGATCGTGGCTTACGAAGCGGAGTGCAACGAGCGCGATTAATCGGATGCGACGGCCTACCGAGAGACCTTTGAGGCGGAGGCGACGAGGTTGCGGGATTTGCCCCCCTCGGGGCGAGGCGGAGCGTGGCCAATTCGTCCGAGGGCCTCTACCGGGGGTCTCGGCAGGCGAGGCGACGGCGCAGGCGAGAAAGATCGCTGAATCCGAGGCCCCGCCGAGGGGGCTCGGGCGAGACGGAGCGGTCGGTCCGCCGATTCCGAGGCTACAGAAACCCGCTCGACTCCCCACGCTATGCGATGTCTTTGGTGCGGGGAGTTAGGCGACACGTGGTGGTAACCCATGCTCTCTGGCTCAGCCGCAGATGGCGTGAGGTTGACGCGACCGGCGTAGCGTGTAGCTCAGTCACTTCATTTATCTTTGCCATCGTATGGCGTCTGTCGGAGTGGTTGGGTGCTTGGATACGACGTTCGGTCAGAGCAGTTCGGTCGAATAGGCGGTCACGGGGCTGGTCCCGAGCCGGCCTCGCGCGAATCGGAGAATCGGCACTTTTTCCGAGGCCCCGGACGAGGAGGGCTCGACGAGGGGGCCTCGACGAGGGGGCCTCGGCGAGGCGGCCTCGGGCGAGTCAGAGAATCGTTTGCTTGCGCTGGGGCTCGGCGACGGGGTCTCGGACGAATCGGAGATTTCGGCCAAGACCTCGTTTGTTTATTCCGTTGGTTCTGTGTTTAGGGTCTAAGCAGTTTTTCGATCTTTGTTTGGGGTACCCCATTTTCTGGTATCCGACAGCTAGCTTATGAATCACCCATTGTGGGTGCCTTAAAGAATCAAATTCTCATTTTTAGAGAAATCAATCTGTTTAAACTTGAACTAAATTTATATAAAAAATACTAACATTTATGATACAAAATAACTATCATTAGATTAGTTATAAAATATATTTTTATTTGAAGACATAAATATTAATATTATTTATTATAAATTTATTTAAATTTAAGTTAGTTTGATCGACACTATTTCTAAATTACATTATTTTGTGGACAAGCACCTTAAAAAAAGAAAAGAGGCGTAAACCCGGGAGCAAGCTTTCATCTGCTACATGCGAAAAGAGCGTTTCCAGCTTCATTGCAAACAGAACCAAGAGGGAAATTAGAAATCCATCCCCAATCCTATCACCCCAATTACTTCTGCTCCCCTAAAACATAAGATCCGTAGCCTAGCCTCGTGCTTCCTAGAAAGATCTCCGGGAAGGCGGGCAGGCCGGCGGCAGGCGCATAGATGCATGGTGAGGGCACGGGCGGCAGCGCTTGACGGGCGACGAGTAAACCCTAACGCTTTGATCGCGGGCGGCGGCGTCTGAGCCACTCCCGAGTCGATCCGCCGCCATGCCTGTCAATCCTCCTCACCCGCCGCCTCCTGGGTCGTCGTCGTCGGCTCCGGCGGGGGCCAGCTACTTCCCTCTCCCTTTCCACCTGCAGCAGCACCAGCCGCCGGTGCAGATGCCGCCGCCTATGGCGGCGAGCAGCTACCAGCAGTACCAGCAACAGCTGCATCAGGCGCATCAGCTCTTCCAGCGGGACGCGCAAACCATCACCCCCGAGGCGCTGCAGAGCGTCAAGGCTGCCCTCGCCACCAGCGACGTCCTCGACCCCGCCGCCGCCGCCAACGCCAGGCCCTCCGATCCCTCTACCAGCAAGAAGCCCATCCCCCGCCGCGCTGCCGGACAATCCTGGGAGGATCCTACCCTCACTGACTGGCCCGAAAGTATAACTTATTAATCCAGTTTCCTTTGTTTTATGCCTCACCCTTATTTCGTTTTCTTGTGTCTCAACTCTTAACAACTTGCAGATGACTACCGGCTGTTCTGTGGAGATCTAGGCAATGAAGTTAATGATGATGTTCTCTCCAAAGCATTCTCACGGTTTCCATACTTCAACATGGCAAGGGTAAATACCCCTTTGTATCCAAAAAGCTTGTTTGTAGCAAAACTTGTTCAACGATCCAAATTATTGTATCTCGGGTTCTCTAAAATTTGTTATGCAATACCGACTGTCAAATTCTTTTAGAGTTTATGGAATAAGGCTAACTAAAATGCTCAGGCTTTTAATTCTGCCATTAGCTGATAAAATGCATGGCTCAACGTGTCCAATATGTAGTAGAACTATCATTCAAATGTAGTTCTGCCTCACAAGTCAAAAGTTATGCAGATAGCCAGATAGTCTCGCCTGAAATGACTAACATAGGTAGGTAACATTTACAGCCCGCATGAGGTACTTCAGAGGCTGATAGGGAGTTCATTGGCAAATTCATTGCTTAGGATAGATTCTATGGGAATGTATATATGCAGTCTTGTCTGAAATGACTAATGTAGGATTGTAGGTAGATAACTTTTACTGCCTGCATGACGAAGATAGCTTTTACATCCTGCATGAGATACTATTGAATCTATACCCCCAAAATGATTAATTTGGTTAGATTATTTCAGTAGCACACGTGAGGTCCAACTATCAAATCTTTAGGTATGAACTATGGTATGCGCACCATAGCATTTAAATAGGAAGTTGCTTGTTGATGAAACCATGCCTTGCACTACTTCCTCTGGTTACAAAATGAAAAAAATCGTCAGTTCTGTCTAATTGGTTGTGCTAAACCTTTGCTACCATTCTCTATAGATATTCAGTTTAGGATGTGTAGATTTGTCAAGAAGAGTACTTTACTAATGTAATAATTTAACAGAATTTTGCGTGAATATAATTGTAACAACAGAAAAGTAACAGTGGCATCCAAACTCCAAAATGTCCTCTATGATTGGAATGAGTAAATTCATGAATACTTTAGATCTGTCAAGGTTACTTATAGTAGGTAAATGATGACATGGAAAAGGTTTTGTATAATGGACTACATAAATCTGTAAGCCGTTCAGATGTACTAAGTTCCTTAATAGTCACTAGTAAGGTGTAATAATTAAGTATGGAAGAAGTGAGAAGGATTGGCAAGCATTAAGATGGATTTTCCACTGTTGCCAAGGGACTATATAAAGAAATGAGAAATCCAAATCAAAATAACACTGATTTCTGCAAATGTTAGCAGTTTACAGAACATCAGCGATGCACATAGTGGTACTGTTTTCTATATAAAACTTTGTATGCACTGGAGATAACCAGCAGTTAGAAGATATTTTCTATGGATCTTTTCATAGTAATATGCTACTTCATGCTAGCTAGTTCTGAGAATTGCATTAATGGCTGTTTGTTAATGACTTATCACATGAAGTAGCAAAAACCAAAACAAAAGCAACGGGGTTCGTATAAGCTTATGCATCCCTGAAGAAATTTGTAGTAACAATCTACACTTTGTTGAACTTGTTCTCTGCTTCCTTTGATGCTTATAAATCCTTTCGCCTAAAGAAGCATAATCTACCTGATTGAGAGAGAAGCTAAGAGATTAACAAACAAAGAAATCCATATGCTGAGTTATAAGTAGCAGGGCTTATGTCAGTCATTATGTGCAGCATTTGGCATGCATTTCTTGATTTTTATACATTCTTAGTTTGCCTTTGTACTCTTTATTTCAGGTTGTTAGAGATAAGAGGACTGGCAAAACTAAAGGTTATGGATTTGTGAGCTTTTCAAACCCTACTGACCTGGCTGCAGCAATAAAAGAGATGAATGGTTTGTATCTCTAATATGTTCTGCAGATTCAGTTGCTGCCACTTGTGTGCATATTTTGGTTGACTGTTCCCCTTGTAACTTTTGAACAAACTTCTTTCAGGAAAGTATGTTGGGAACCGCCCTATTAAATTGCGTAAGAGTAACTGGAAGGAGAGGACAGATGTTGAGGCTCTGGAAAGACAAAAGGCACTTGTCTATTTCCTTCTTTGTGCGTGTTCCTCTCCGTGTGTCCTCTAATTTCGTCCATGCTTTTCCATCCTTCAGAATCATGTCCAAAGGAAGCCTAAAATTCCCAAGAAGAGTATTCTTCACAAGTAGTGATATATAGGCTCTACCGAGGGTGAAGGCCAGCTCATGGTAAGTTCCTTCTCAGTTTACATGCTGGATTAGCTGTAAACAAATGCTGTGGCTTAATATGGTTGGTTTTTAGTGGTTCTTTTTTTTTTTTCCAAATTCTGTATAGTGTTCTATTGTTTGCACATGCTGCAATTGTACCTTTGCTTTCTTGGGCTGAACACTAGGCTCAGCATCTATCTTGTGGTTTGCCATTTGCAACCTTTTCATATAGCAAATAATGGGTATGCAGAATAATGATATGGCATGTTTGCCATTGTTAGTCCTACGATATACAAAGAATATAGCTAAGCTGATGATTTTGTGTAGATTCTATAAAATTAAGAAAGTGATGCTTATGGCACCCCAGCTGTGCCTTTATTTTTGGAGCACCTTGTCATGTTTTGTTTTGTTTTTCCGTTTTGTTGTGTTTCATCTACCATGTAATTCAGGCCTTCAGAACAGGTGTTTTTAATGGATGAAATGATCCTTGCCATCTATGCTGCCCATATACTAGGCCAGCCAACCACCAATTTCCTGCACCCATGCCATACTAATTACTACTGTTCAAGTTGTACTTTTTTTGGTCTCCTGTAGTTTTTTTATGGTTTGAACTGCACTTTCTCTCTGAGTTGCATCAAAGGAAACTTTGTGTTGTCCTTCCCACACAAGCAATTAGGTCGTAGACACAACCTGTCCATCTAAATGACCATGGAGACCTGATGATCCTTTGTCTATGTAGTTATTATATACAATTTGCCGAGGTCTGATGGATGGCTTATATGTTGTGTATGATGCAGTGTTGCTGCGGTGCTGCCTTGGGATGATGCTATTTCTGGAATCTCTTCACTCTCTGCACTACTCGTGGCGGAATCGTGCAAGGGCTGTTGTTTCATTGAAATTGGCAACGAGCTCCCGCTGCCTTTTGGTCCCCATGGTTATGATGGGGTTGTGGGCTTGTGAACATAGAGTTAGTGTTAAGTACCACCCGACGCACTTTGTGCCCCGTTTTACTGTTCCCCCTAGTTGTACGTTTACATGGTGTTCATTTGAGATGTTGGAGTAGTGTCATGGCTACTGACTAACGAGGCCTTGTCATTATCAGATGGCTTCCTTGGTTGGGAGCTGAACAAGAACCAAATGGAATTTTCAGTTTGGGTTTCAGCAAGTAATAGCATGACGTGTTGGACTATCTGTCTCTTTCTTTTCACTGGAGTCATGACTTGGGCTACTTACTCCAAGGACAGCCAAAGGCCCAAGAGAACATAAGATCGATCGAATGCAGCATTACCATCGACTAATCATAAATGTAAATTTTGCTCGAGTCTTGGCGTTTGTGTTAGCTGGGTTCCACCAATATAGCTCAATTGCTAGTAGAGAAACGAGCTGTACTTTCGGTTCTCTACTTTCGGTTCTCAACCCCTTCAGTCTTGGTTTTGAAACCGGGAGCACGAATCCGGGACTAAAGGGATCCTCTTTTAGTCCCGGTTTCGCGTTTCCGGTTGGTAATACCAATCGGGGCTAAAGAGGTCTCCCAGCCTGGCCACGTGGGCCGGCCCTTTAGTCTCGGTTGTCAACCGGGACTAAAGGTTTTATTTTTTTTAATTTTTTTTTTAATTGATGATTCGTTTTGGTTTTCGAATAGGTTTTCGAATACGCATTCTACACGTTTATAATGTTCGAACATTTTGTACAAACTAAAGTATGAAACTAACGTATATATTACATGCATATACATATATTGTACGTTATTTTATGTATATATATATATATATATGTGTGTATATATATATATATATTACAAATAAAGCTTGCATTGTATATTCTATCATATCCTTGGGATAACAAATTCACAACATCTGGTTTGGCTTCCATGTTTCGTTCACGTCATTATAGAACTCGTCGGTGGGGTTTAAGACCTGGTCATTAAAAAATCCTGCTATGGTCTCTTGAATTGCTTTCAGTTGGCCACGTTGTATGACTTTTTCCTTTAACCATAGAGCCTTCAATAAAAGTTGAAGGAAAAGTATTAATATATATATATATATATATGTTGGTCACGTGATTACTTATATATATGAGCAATAAAAGAAATTGTAAATATATGAATATATTTATATAACGTACTTTGAGGTTCTTTTCAGGAGTTCTTTTTGAGTACGCATGATGAACTCGCAAACATAGTATCCGCGGTAGTTGTTCCCCTGTTCTTGCCTCAGAACCCACTTTTACGAGAAAAAAGATCCGGTGAATTGAAAGCATGCATGGTGTTAATTGAATTATATATATATATATATATATATATATATATATATATATATATATATATATATATATATAAATATAGCTAGTTGTCGGTGTTTCGGACCGGGGGGTCCTCAACCAACTAGTAAATGTGAACTGCGTGCCCCTAATCCCGGATGGTGATGCAAAGAGACACAAGGTTTATACTAGTTCAGGCAATTGGTGCCCTACGTCCAGTCTGAGAGATCGATCTTGTATTCCTTGCAATCAAGTGCTTGTAGTAGGGGTTACAAGTCGGGTGAGAGAGGGAGCTAGTCCTGTGTCTCGGCGTGGAATAAAGGCGGGCTGCTTGAGACGTTGCTCTCGAGCAGCTTGGGAGAGCGTGTGTCTCACGTGAGTTTATCTCCGTGAGTTCGTGAGTCCCCCTTAAGAACGGCCTCTGGTCTCCCCTTTTATAGTTGAAGGAAGGACAGGGGTGATACATGTGTTCGCCATGCGCGTGAGCGGAGGTGGCGTCTTTGAGTCCTATAGCTTACTATCAGCAAAGATGGTCAATGGAGTGGTCTTGTCCTTGATGTATCGGAGCAACGCCACCGGTCACACCCGATTTCGTGGCGTATGACGTGGGCGCCCAAAGGATGTGCTTTGACGCAGGTATGGCCGACGGTGTGCTAGTCGCTATGGGTTGATTTGGTGAAAAGAGCCGAGGCTCAGTTGGTGCCGAGGCCGAGCCATCGTGGGGGGGGGGGGTTTGGTGGGCGCGAATCCCGAGCCTGCCGAGACCTGGAAGTGGATTGCCGAGGCCTTGGAGGGAGCAGTTGGTCTCAGGCGCCGATTCCGAGGCTACGATGACCGTGCCTACTTCCCCACGCCGTCTTTGCTCCTAGAGCAGGAATTAGGTAGCACAAAGGCAAGACGGGCGCCAGCATGGGTGCGATCTTGAGCACAAAGGGCCAAGAATAACCCCTCGTTTCATCTCGTCTCACGCCCCGTCGGCCACCCTCGTCAGATCGCGCCACGCCGCGCGGGCCGACATCGTGGGAGTGGTTGGACGCGTGATGTTTTGTCAGAGAAGTCAGTCGAGGCGGAGGCGACGAGGTTGTTGCTGAGCTGGCCTCGAGCGAGTCGAAGAATCGGTACTTTGTCCGAGGCTTCACTTGCGGGGCCTCGGGCGAATCGGAGAATCGGTAACCCGTCCGAGGCCTTGTGGAGCGGGGCCTCGGCACGAGAGGGCCTCGGCAAGGCAGAGAGTTGTTGCGACGTGGGCTTCGGGCGAGTCGGAGAATCGGACGAGACCCTGTGATTGTCCTTTGGCTTTGATATTTGCGAGGTTTTTAGCAATCTGTTCGGTTCTTGCTTAGGGTACCCCTTTTTATGGTATCCGACAGTAGCCCCCAAGCCTTGTGGGGGAGTGCGAGCACTTTCCCTGAGGGTTTATCGAGACTTGGCTTGCAGCTGCTCCCGTCGGGATTTTTGTTTTTTGAGGTTCCGGTGGGTGCGCGTGAGCGCACCCGCCGGGTGTAGCCCCCGAGGCCCTGGAGGAGTGGATTTACCCCTCTAGGGGCTTTGTCTCCGCTGAGCGAGGAATTTTATCACGTTTGCCGGGCCCATGAGGGCGAGTTCGAGTCGCTGGGACTTGGCCTAGTTGCAGGAAGAGCCCCCGAGCCTCTGCACGGAGCGGGAGGATGATCAGTGGTTTCCCTGTCTTTTTGGCGGCCCTCGTGCATCCTTTTTGCTCGGAAGGAGGGGTTCGTTTGTCGAGCCCCCTCGAGTGCGAGCCTGGGTCGCTGGGTCTCGGCAAGGCTGCAGGAAGAGCCCTCGAGCCTCTTGTATGGAGCGAGAGGGCGATCAGGAGTTCCCCTGGCTTTTTATGCGACCCTCGCGCATCCTTTTCGATGGGAAGGAGGGGTGGAATATGTCAGGCTACCCTCGGTGGGCGCGAGCGGTGACACCTCCGGTGAGCTGTTGTCGAGTAAGTCCGAGTAGAGGCCCATGCCCCATTCGATAGGGGTCGGCTCGCGGTCCAGAGACGCACTCCAAAAGTACCAGAGGGCTTCTCTAGTGGGTCCCGGGGCCGTTTGATTGGCCCCGGGGGCTCGGCGGCACCCTACGGTGGGATCCCATTCGGAGACTTCCCTACCGGTCTCGGACACGACTTAGGGCATCCCGAGCGATCGCTTGCTCGGGCCTCGGCCATGTACGGGCTCACCCATAGTTGTCCCTGACTCTGTTGTCCTAGAGCGGCTGTCGAAACCTTTGGGGGGCCCAGCCTCGAACCCCTGGACCATAACGGGCTCGGTGCCCTTTTTGTCGCATTTTTCTGAATCTCTGAGTGCGAGCTTGGGTGGCTTGCTTTCGTTTTGGGTGCAGGAAGAGCCCCTGAGCCTCCGCACAGAGCGAGAGGGCGATCAGGAGTTCCCCTGGCTTTTTATGCGACCCTCGCGTATCCTTTTGGTTCGGAAGGAGGGGTTTGTTTATCGAGCCCCCTCGAGTGCGAGCCTGGGTCGCTGGGTCTCGGTAAGGTTGTAGGGAGAGCCCCCGATCCTTTTGCACGGAGCGAGAGGGCGATCACGAGTTCCCCTGGCTTTTTATGCGACCCTCACGCATCCTTTTCGTTTGGAAGGAGGGGTTTGTTTGCTGAGCCCCCTCGAGTGCGAGCTCTGGGTCATTGGGTCTCGGCAAGGTTGTAGGAAGAGCCCCGAGCCTCTTGCACGGGCGATTGGCGATCGGGAGTTCCCCGGCTTTTTATGTGACCCTCGTGCATCCTTTTTGTTCGGAAGGAGGGGTTTGTTTGCCGAGCCCCCTCGAGTGCGAGCCTAGGTCGCTGGGTCTCGGTAAGGTTGCAGGAAGAGCCCCCGAGCCTCTTGCACGGAGTGAGAGGGCAATCAGGAGTTCCCCTGGCTTTTTATGCGACCCTCGCGCATCCTTTTTGTTCGGAAGGAGGGGTGGAATATGTCAGGCTACCCTCGGTGGGTGCGAGCGGTGACACCTCCGGTGAGCTGTTATCGGGTAAGTCCGAGTGGAGGCCCGTGCCCCATTCGATTGGGGTCGGCTCGCGGTCCAGAGACGCACTCCAAAAGTACCAGAGGGCTTCTCTAGTGGGTCCCGGGTCCGTTCGATTGGCCCCAGGGGCTCGACGCCTCCCTACGGTGGGATCCCATTCGGAGATTTCCCTGCCGGTCTCGGACATGACTTAGGGCATCCCGAGCGATCGCTTGCTCGGGCCTCAGCCATGTACGGGCTCACCCATAGTTGTCCCTGACTCGGTTCGTCCTGGGGCGGGTGTCGAGACCTTTGGGGGGCCCAGCCTTCGAACCCCTGGACCGTAACGGGCTCGGCGCCCAGTTCCTTAGTCTGGAAGGAATCGGCTAGGGGAATATTCCCTTCCCATCGGCTGACAACGGTAGGCGCGCCTTTTGAGGTGGTTTCTCGGGGCTTGCTGTTGCTGCGGTTGGATGCGATGTGGTGTCAGCAAACAGGACATAACTGTGCACGCGATTAATGAGGAAAAGGTGGGCTCATGGGCGGTGAAATTGGATCTGGATTAACTATGCCTAGACTCGAGGGAAACTTCCCCGATTTCGTCGCCTGACCGTTTTGTCCTTTCCCTGCATAAATACGAAATGAGTCTCGCCCCTCCCCTCCTTACCTTGCTCGTATTTGTCTTTTCTGCCTTCGAGCTGTTGCCAAGAACAGAGAGCGCCGGGGAGAAGGGAGAATAGTGAGAGAGAGAAACAGAGAGAGAGAGAGAGACTTACCGCCGTAGCCCTCATTCTCCATCATGCAATGGCCGACGGCCCTCCTGTCATCCTTCCGGTGGATCCTTGGGGTCCGTCCGATGTGTCCGTGGAGACGCTGTAGTCTCTTGTCGACGACGGCCTTCTCTGCCCGATCACCGACCCCGATAGGCCGAAGTGGATTGCTCCGTTGGGTGAGCCAGAGCCGAGGCCACCTGCGGGGTACGTCGTGAGCTTCGTGTCCTTCCACGAGCGTGGTCTCGGCTTATCGGCGGACCGATTCATGCGAGCACTCCCGCATTACTACGGCGTGGAGCTGCATAACTTCAACCCCAACTCCATCGTGCAAAGGCCATCTTTGTCGCCGCTTATAGGGTACTTGGGCATTGCCCCCATTGGGAGCTGTGGCTCCATCTCTTTCGGGGGGCATACCACCAAGCCGGCAGTGCATGGCGGTATGAGGAAGACGACGAGGGCGGCGGTTTGCACTCTCCAGTGCGCCAAAGTCGGCAAGACCTTTACATCCCGCCCACTCACGTCATCCAATCGCCACCGGTACACCAAATTGGTTCTACCTCCTAACGACGACAATGGACTTCCCCCTATACTAGGCGGATCGTGGAGGACCGTCTCAGAGAAGTGGGGTATGGCATCCCGAAGGAGGATCATTAGTGCCGCAGCCGCTCCCTAGAGGGGCTAGAGAGGTCAGGGCCGCCGCTTTACGGGTCGTGGTCGTGGCAGCCTTCCATCGCTGGAGGGTGCTGCCGCTGATGGCTCAGTGGCGGCGCCTGTTCGACATGAGACCGAATGAGACGATCGAGGGCATCCGGATGTCTACCGCCGCCCTCTCCGACGAGGAAATTCTACGTCGGGTGATTGAGACGGTGGATGGGAAGCTAAAGAGCGGTGGTCTAACCCCCATCATCATGCGCCCGTCATAGGGGTATCTCTCCCTGGTAAGTCACGCGCTGCTGCAGCCCCCGTGGCCTCCTCGTTCCTCACCGTTTTCCCATTTGCTTACTTGCGCTCGCCGCTCCCGCAGGGGATGAGAGACGTGCGAGCCTCCCCGCCGCCTGTTCCCGAGGACGCGAGGCGACGGGCGGCGAACCGGGCGTACGCCGAGGCGTAGAAGAAGAAGGACGCCGAGGCGGCAAAACACACAAGGAAAATCCTTGAGCGCGAACAGTTGGACAAGCGCCACCGGCAGTAGAGGCAGGACGGTCTCCCAGAGGAGCCGTCTCCGTCGCCGTCGCTGTCGGCGGACTCTTTGGGTGAGGATGACGATCTCCCTGACGTTAGGGGAACGGCCCTTGGGGTGTCGGCGAGTGGCCCAGCGCCTCTAGGAGGAGGAGGAGAGGACACCTCGGGGCCGGCGATCGCCCGCCCTAGGTCCGAGGCCGACACGCCTAAGACGTGGGCTTTAGGGAAGCGCGTCGTTAGCCCGGTGGGCTCGACGGCAGTGGTGGAGCAGGCGGCAGTGGGGGCGACGCAACTGCAACCGCAGAGGGTCGAGGGGGCGCCAGAGTCCGACGAGGGTCGGCTGACACCAGTGGATACCGGGGCCGTGCCTCTGCCACCGCCATCGTCGTTGCAGAGGAGAGTCGCGGTGCCGAAGCGGTTGCAACCCCGCTCGAGGTGAGTGTTTTTTCAGCGACGTTCGTATCATCTCCTGCTCGCTTCATGGTCATATGCTATCCAAGTGGGTGTTTTGCCTTCAGTCGGAAGCGTCAGGTGGAGGTGCCAGCCTTGGCGCCGTGCAAGGCACTCAAGGTGAGCACTAGCTCCACCGCTCAACAGGCGGCGGAGGCGCAAGCCGTCGTGCAGCGTGGTGCGGCGTTGACCGGGGCCGACCTAGAGGGGCCGGTCGCTCAGGAAGAGGCTCCTGGGGCAGGCACAGAGCAGACGGAGGAGGAAGGGCCTACGCCACGTGTTGTCGAGGCCCACGAGTCTGATGGGGCCGGGGCGCCCCCAGTCGCTGAGGCCGGGAGCGAAGCCGAGGCCCCTGGGACTTCCGAGGCCGAGGTGGTGGAGGCGAGCGCGGCGGTCCTGGTGGCCCGGGATACGGAGATGGAGGTGGGGCAACCTTTGGTGCCGCCCCTGGCCCAAGGCCTATCGCCGTTGCTGGAGAGCGCCCGGGAAGTGGAGGTTCAGGCGACCCCTTCCGACGGCACTTCCTAGGAAAAAGGGCTGGCAGATGCCGAGGCGGTCAGCACCGTGGAGCAGCCAGCTTCGACCTCCGGCGAGGGAAGCGTGGCTCTCGTGCGGGTGCAGCCTGAGTCCCGCGGGTGGGATCACCCGCGTGTCTTGTGGCGGAGCAGGGACAACCCTAAGGGGGAGCCTCTGTTCACCCTCGAGGATGCGGCCGAGGGGGGGCGCTAGGGTACCTTCGAGCAATATCGCCAACTGGCGGTGCGGTCGCTGCGAACGGCGCTGTCCGTCATGGATGTCGATCTGCCCGGCGTTACCTAGGTACGCGGCCTCTTTTCTCGTCATGCGTGTCGTCTTGCTTCGAGTTTCTTGGCGCATGACCCTATTCTGCTATCTAGGAGCTCGAGGCCCGATCCCTCGGAAGTCGTTGTTCCTCTGCCGAGAGAGGGACGTCTCGGGACCAGCTCGGCAGCGAGAAGGACCTGCTTGCCAACGCCAACAAGCTTCTATCATCAGCCGGAGCGTGGAGGTGGAGGACCTCCGCCTTGGCCATCTTGAGATATGAAGGCCAAGGCGGCCACGGCTTGGGAGCAGTCGCCTTTGGTGGCGCGAGTCAAGGAGCTGGAGGAGGAGCCGACCAGGCAAATGGCGAAGCGGGACGCCTCTCTTATCCCGAGTGAAGAGGCGATGGTCTCGCCAAGGCCGTCTTCTGCTGCTTAGGTGAGGAGCGGGCGCCAGCATGCGCTGGCTGACAAAGGGCGCCCTAGACGAGGCCCTCAAGGCGGCCGAGGCCTCCTGGGTCGATGCCTTGGCCTGGAAGGAGAAGTACGAGGGTGAGTTCTGTTCCCTTTATTTTACTTGTTTTTTCTTACGTTCGGCCCCCAACTCCCCAGTGTGGTACAGAGCTGGAGAAAGAGGCTTCCCGGGCAGCCGAGGCCTCTCGGGTCGAGGTCCAAAGATCGAAAGGGAGGGCCAAGGCCTCTCAGGAGTCAAGTCCAGCGCTGGAAAGAGAAAACCAAGGGTGAGTCTCGTAGGGCTTTGCCCCTGTCTGGCCTATTTTTCTTTCACGCTTAACCGTATCCTGCGTATTCTGGCACAGTGTTGGAGAAGGAGGCTTTCTAGGCAGCTGAGGCCTCAGTCACAGTGCAGGCGATGCTCGAGGCCAAGATCAGGGAGCACGACGCGCTGCAGGCTACTGCCTGTGCCGTCTGCGAGGCCCTAGCTGTTGAGGGGGCTCAGTCGGGTAGCTCCCTCAGGAGCCGCCTGACTGCGTTGAGTGGCCAAGTGCGCAAGCGACTCTGGGGAGCGCTGCACACGGGCGTCAAGCGTGCCCTGGCTGTCGTTGCCTCGCACTACTCCGGCGTCGACCTCGAGGCCATCAGCGATGGTTACGTCTTTCCTGAGGGCGACGAAGAGGCTGATGAGGAGGTCACCAAGCTGATGGAGGCGGCTGAGGTCCCTGGTACAGCGCTAGCCTGTCTGTTTGAAGAAGAGGTGGTTCCCCCCGCGCCAGCCACCGATGCAGGAGATCCTGAGCCATGACCTGGGCCCAAGGGGCCATGTAAACAGATTAGGATGATTGTCGTAGCGTGACTTTCGTGACCATCGAGGCCTTTATAAAGTACTCGTGCGTTCGCCTTTTGAATCGTTTTTATTATATTTCCGAGCCTCAGCTATGTGTCCCGTTTCTAGACAAGTCTTTTACAAAAAACTTCCTCGGAGCCTCAGCTGCCCCTCCGGCGAAAGGTGGTGAGGGAGTTGCCGTAGCCCAGGGGCGTAGGCGGTCTCGTGGCTCAGCCGACCTTTTGCCGTCGAGGCACGCTTTTGGTCCTTAGGTTTTTCACAATCGATTTGTCAGAGTACGCGAGAGAGTTTGGCGTATAAATTTATTCGAAAAAACGATTAAAAAAAATAGTGTTTGGGACTTAGGGGGGTCCCCCCCTTTTAGCCCCCGAGGGAGGCTTGGTTCTGCAGAGGCAGAGCCGAGTCTCCCTTATAACGTTATCTCAACATCGATCCCCCGTCGAGGGGGGGGGGGTTCTTGAAAAATTAGAACAACTAAAGAACACCTCTTTAATATATTTCGAGAAACAATGTATACAATGCTTGGAAGTTTAAGGGTAGAAACGACATAGCTGTTCTATGTTCCAAGCGTTGGTGAAGATTTCGCCGTTCTCGTTGGCCAGCTTGTAGGTCCTGGGTTTTAGCACTTGGGCGATGATGTACGGCCCTTCCCATGGCGGGGTCAACTTGTGGCGGCCCTTGTTGCTCTGCCTCAGTCTTAGCACTAGGTCGCCCACCTTCAGGTCTCGGCTTCGAATGCGTCGGGCTTGATATCGTTGTAGGGCTTGCTGGTACTTGGCCGAGTGTAGCAGCGCAATGTCTCGGGCTTCCTCCAGTTGGTCGAGGGTGTCCTCACGGGTAGTGCGGTTGCTTTGCTCGTTGTAGGCCTGTAGCCTTGGGGAACCGTACTCCAAGTCAGTGGGGAGGATGGCCTCGGCTCCATAGACTAGGAAGAACGGCGTGAACCCCGTGGCTCGGCTCAGGGTGTTCCTCAGGCTCCAGATGACCGATGGGAGTTCGGCCAGCCATTTCTTGTCGAATTTCTTCAGCCGGTTGTATATCCTTGGCTTGAGGCCCTGTAGAATCATGCCATTGGCATGTTCTACTTGGCCATTCGTTCCAGGGTGTCCTACAGCCGACCAGACCACACGGATGTGGTGGTCGTCGCAGAACGTTAGGAATCTATGACCGGTGAACTGTGTTCCATTGTCGGTGATGATGGTGTTTGGAACCCCGAACCTGTGGATGATATCAGTGAAGAACAATACCGCTTGCTCGGATTTGATTTGAGTGATCGGTCGAGCCTCGATCCACTTGGAGAACTTGTCAACAGCTACCAACAAGTGGGTGTAGCTCCCGGGGGCTTTCTGTAGAGGCCCAACCATGTCCAGTCCCCACACGGCGAACGGCCATGTGATGGGGATGGTTTGGAGGGCTTGGGCCGGGAGGTGCGTCTGCCGCGCATAGTACTGACATCCCTCGCAGGAGCGTACCAGCTTGGTGGCGTCGGCAACCGCCGTTGGCCAGTAGAACCCTTGGCGGAAGGCGTTTCCGATGAGTGTCCGAGGCGCAGCATGGTGGTCGCAGGCTCCCGCGTGCAAGTCCCAAAGTAGGGCTTTGGCCCCTCGGTGGCGATGCATCGTTGGAGGACGCCAGATGGGCTTCGTCTGTACAACTCGCTGTTGCTGACGACGTAGGTTTTGGCTCGTCGTGCAAGCCGTTGGGCCTCGGTCCTGTCCACAGGAAGCACTCCTCGAGTGAGGCGATCAAGGAGGGGGACCCACCAGTCCACCCCTTGGTCGGCCTCGGGAGGCCCTGCATCGATTTCCATGGCCTCGGGCTCAGCCGTCGGGGTCTCGATAACAGAGGGGGCCTTGGGCCCTATGGTGGGCTCGACCGGTGGGCCCTCTTGTGCCGTCGAGGCGTAGTCCACCAAGGGCTTGTGCAGGTCTCTGGCGAATATGTTCGGGGGGATCGGGGCCCGTGCCGATGCCATCTTCGCCAGTTCGTCCGCGGCCTCGTTGAACTTACGCGCAATGTGGTTGAGTTCGAGACCGTCGAACTTGTCTTCAAGGCGACGTACCAGTTTACAGTACGCCTCCATTTTGGGGTCGTGACAATTTGAGTCCTTCATGACTTGGTCGATGACGAGCTATGAATTGCCCCGTACGTCGAGACGCCGCACTCCAAGCTCGATGGCGATCTGCAAGCCATTGACGGAGCTTCGTACTCGGCTGCATTGTTGGAGGCGGCGAAGTGGAGCTGAATCATGTAACGCACATGCACTCTGAGGGGAGAGATGAAGAGCCGGCCCGCGCCTGCCCCGGTATTCATTAGAGATCCGTCAAAGTACATGGTCCAGCATTCCGCTTGGATTTGAGCAGGTGGCAGCTGGGTGTCGGTCCACTCAGCCACAAAATCGACTAAGACCTGAGATTTAATTGCTTTCCGAGGCACAAAAGACAGGGCCTCCCCCATGAGTTCAACAGCCCACTTGGCTATTCTACCCGAGGCCTCCCGGTTCTGGATTATCTCCCCCAGAGGGAAAGATGACACCATGGTCACCGGGTGGGATTCAAAGTAGTGACGTAGCTTGCACCGAGCCAAGACTATGGCGTAGACCAGCTTCTGGATATGGGGGTAGCATGTCTTAGTTTCGGAGAGTACTTCGCTAATGAAGTAAACAGGTCGTTGGACAGATAGAGCATGCCCCCTCTTCCCGCCTCTCGACTACTACGGCTGTGCTGACCACTTGGGTCATTGCGGCGATATAGAGTAAGAGGGCCTCGTCCTTGGTTGGCGGTACCAAGACGAGAGGGTTGGTGAGTAGTGCCTTGAGCTTGGTGAGGGCTTCTTTGGCTTCGGGGGTCCAAGAAAAGCGTTCGGATTTTCTCAAGAGACGGTACAGAGGTAAACCTTTTTTTGCCAAGGCACGAGATGAAATGGCTCAGGGCCGCAAGACATCCCATAACTCTCTGTACTCCCTTGAGGTCTCGGATTGGCCCCATGTTGGTCACGGTCGAGACCTTCTCTGGGTTGGCCTTGATGCCATGTTTTGAGACTATGAACCCCAAGAGCATGCCTCGGGGGACCCCGAAGACACACTTCTCGGGGTTAAGCTTGATGCCCTTCTCCCTGAGGCATTTGAAGGCAATCTCCAGGTCATCGATGAGATCACTGGCCTTTCTAGACTTGACCACGATGTCGTCTACGTAGGCCTCGATAGTTTGCCCGATGTGCTCGCCGAAGACCTGGGTCATGCACCGCTGGTATGTGGCCCTTGTGTTTCTGAGACCAAATGGCATGGTTACATAGCAGTACATGTCGAATGGGGTGATGAAAGAAGTCGCGAGCTGGTCGGACTCTTTCATCTTGATTTGATGGTAATCGGAATACGCATCAAGGAAGGATAAGGTCTCGTATCTTGCAGTGGAGTCAACGATTTGATCGATCCGAGGCAATGGGAATGGAACCTTTGGACATGCTTTATTTAAACTGGTGTAGTCCACACACATCCTCCATTTTCCATTTTTCTTCTTAACTAGTATAGGATTAGCTAACCACTCTGGATGGGACACTTCCTTGATGAATCCGGTCGCCAAAAGCTTCTGCACCTCCTCGCCGATGGCCCTACGCTTCTCCTCGTCGAATCGGCGCAGGCGCTGCTTCACTGGTCTGGAGCCGGCTCGGATGTCCAAGGCGTGCTCGGTGACCTCCCTCGGTATGCCCGGCATGTCTGAGGGACTCCATGCGAACATATCAACATTCGCGCGGAGAAAGTCGACGAGCACGGCTTCCTATTTGCTATCGAGGGTGGCGCTGACCTTCAATGTTCGGCCGTTGGAGCAGTTGGGGTCGACCGGGACGAGCTTGACGGTCACTGCGGGCTCAAAAGTCCTGACGCAGCGCTTGGAGTCGGGTACTTCACCACCGAGTTGGTCGAGGTTGATGATGATGGCCTCGGCCTCCACGATGGCCTTGGCGTACTCGATGCATTCGATGTCGCAGTCGTATGCATGCTCGTATGTGGACTCGACGGTGATGACGCCGTTGGGGCCCAACATTTTGAGCTTGAGGTAGGGGTAGTTCGGGACCGCCATGAACTTGGCGTAGCACAGGCGCCCTAGGATAGCATGGTAGGCCCCCTTGAATCCAACCACCTCGAAGGTGAGGATCTCCTTGCGGTAGTTGGAGGGAGTGCCAAAGCAGACTGGCAAGTCGATGTGCCTAAGGGGTCGTGTGCGCTTGCCCGGCATGACGCTGTGGAAGGGTGCGGCACCGCCTTGGAGCCATGACTGATCAAGCTCTAGGAGCTCCATGGTGTTGGCGTAGAGGATGTTGAGGCCGCTGCCTCCATCCATCAGTACCTTGGTGAGCCGGGTGTTGCCGATGATCGGATCAACGACGAGCGGGTACTGTCCGGGGTTTGGGACATAGTTGGGGTGGTCCTCCCGATCGAAGGTGATCGCCTCCCGAGACCAGTTAAGGTACTGGGGAGTAGCTACCTCAACCGAGAAGACCTCCCGACGTTCCCTCTTTCGTTGACGCGTCATGAGGCACGTTGAAGGCCCGCCGAAGATCATGAAGGCATTGTGCACCTCAGGGAACCTGTCGTCCTTGGCGTTGTCTCCGTCGCTGGCGCCCTTCTTCCTGGTGTCGTCGTCGGGAAGCCCAAGCTTGGCGTAGTAACGCTGGAGCATGGTGCATTCTTCGAGGGTGTGCTTTACCGGGCCCTGGTGGTAAGGGCAGGGCTTTTTGAGCATGTCGTCGAATATTCCAGGGCCTCGTGGGTTCTTGCGATCAGCGGCTGCGATGAAATCGACCTCGAGGGCCTCTGGCTTCCCTGGGCACCCCGTTTTCTTTTTCTTCGAGAAACGGGAGGCCGAGGCCCCGAGGGTCTCGTCCCTCCGCTTCCCCTTTGTGTCGTTGTCGGGGAAGATGGCCCCGACAGCCTCTTCGCCCGAGGCGAAGTTGGTGGCGATGTCGAGGAGCGTGGCCACTGAGGTTGGTATGTTCTGGCCTAACTCTCGGACCAGGTCGTGGCAGGAGGTGCCGGAGAGAAAAGCCTAGACAACTTCTGAGTCGCCGACGCTGGGCAACTCGGTGCACTGCTTGGAGAATCGTTGGATGAAGTCTCGGAGAGACTCGTTTGGCTTCTGGCGACAACTCTTGAGGTCCCAGGAGTTCCTGGGGCGCACGTACGTGCCCTAGAAATTCCCGACGAAGATCTTTACCAAGTCACGCCAGTTGTGGATCTACAAGGGCAGGAGGTGTTCGAGCCAGGCTCGTGCTGAGTCTGACAGGAACAAAGGGAGGTTGCGGATGATGAGCAGGTCATCGTTCGCACCGCCTAGCTGACAAGCCAGGCGGTAATCTGCCAGCCACAACTTGGGGTTGGTCTCATCGCTGTTTTTCACGAGGCTAGCCGGTTGTCGAAACCGGGCGGGGAATGGGGCGCCGCGGATGGCCTTGCTAAAGACTCGAGGTCCAGACGGTCCAGGAGAAGGACTGCGGTCCTCGCCACTGTCGTAGCGGCCACCTCGGTGCGGGTGGTAGCCTCGGGCGGGCCCATCGTCGTTGTGGTGTCGTCGCCTGCTGACCGCATCGTGGTCATCTGGCGCCTCGTGTCGATCGCTGAGGCGGTCGTGAACTGAGGGGGCCTTGAGGCGATCATGCACCGAGGGTCGATTCGAGGTGTCCTCACGCCGTCGAGACGTGGAGCTTTCAGCCTGCTGTACCGCGGCGGTCTCGAGAAGGTCTCGGAGCTCGCCGCGAACCCGTCGCCCCTCTATGGTAGAGGGCTCGGGCATCGCTCAGACTAGCATTGCCGCTGCCGCGACGTTCTGGCTAGCGCGATTGAAGATTGGGGGTTGCTCACTCCCCTCGTCGTTGTTGATGCGGCGGTGCACGTCGTGGGCCCTCCGCTGGGCCCTTCCGCCATCACCGCGACCTCGCTGCTCCTGCTTGAGAGTGTCTTGGAGCTGCTGCAGCAGGAGTCGGTCTTGTTCGACCTTTGCCTAGAGCTCATGGAGCTACTCCAGGTCCAGGCGTCGGAGTTCCTCGGGGGCGGCGTTCACGTTCCGTGCTGCCCGAAGCTCGACGAGCGGGGGTGTGGCGTCGCCCGCCCCTTGGCGGAGTGGGGAGCGGTTGCTTGCCCCTTCACTCTCATTACTTGCCCCTAGCATTCTGAGCCTGATGTGGAAGCACTCTCGAGTGGGATCGTAAGTGCCTTCGTCATCGGAGTCGGAGTAGCCGAAGCAGTAGTCGCTTGCGGCCGAAAAGCGGCGCATAGCCTCAGGGTCGTGAAGTCCGGAGAAGTCCGCTTTGTCCCACGTCTCGTCCTCCTCTGAGGAGTCAGTGTGGGTGTGGGTCGAGGTTGTGGTGGAGAAGTCGACGGCGAATCGTCGGTGGCGTCCTGAGGGCTCCACGTGCGTGGAGGCATAGGCGAAAGCGTAGGCGGCGGCGATGTTGTTCAGCCCGAAGGGACATAGGGATGGTGCCACTGACGGGGTCCACTCTGCCTGAGTCGATCCCTCAGGATGTGGCGGGGCAGAGCTTGACGACGGGACATTGCTGCGTGCTACCGGCGTCTTTCCCCTACCCAGGCTTAAGCTAGACAGGTCCCCTGCTAGGGACTCTGTACCAACGTCCGGGCATGGGATGCCGGCGAAGTGCGGCGCGCTGCCCTGAGCTCATGTGGTGTCGGGGTAGTCCCGCTCGCGTCGTGCATGGCGAGCGCGACGAGAGCGGGGGCCCGGGCGCCGCCTGTGCCGGGGCTGTCGATGCGTGACGTTGTCGCCGGCTGGTGGGGTTCTGGGTGCGAGGAGTACCATATCCTACCCACATCATAGAGACATGAACTCTAGGCTCCCAAACCAGACCACCGTGCTGAGACGCAGTGGGCGTATGGGGTCAGCCATCCGGAACTTGTTGGGACGATCAAGCTAACACGCAGAGGCCTCTACCTCGCGCGCCAACTGTCGGTGTTTCGGACCGGGGGGTCCTCAACCAACTAGTAAATGTGAACTGCGTGCCCCTAATCCCGGATGGTGATGCAAAGAGACACAAGGTTTATACTGGTTCAGGCAATTGGTGCCCTACGTCCAGTCTGAGAGATCGATCTTGTATTCCTTGCACCAAAGTGCTTGTAGTAGGGGGTTACAAGCTGGGTGAGAGAGGGAGCTAGTCCTAGGTCTCGGCGTGGAACGGTGCGGGCTGCTTGAGACGTTGCTCTCAGGCAGCTTGGGAGAGCGTGTGTCTACGTGAGTCTATCTCCGTGAGTTCATGAGTCCCACCCTTAAGAACGGCCCCGGTCTCCCCTTTTATAGTTGAAGGAGGGACAGGGGTGATACATGTGTTCGCCATGCGGTGAGCGGAGGTGGCGTGCTGGAGTCCTGTAGCTTACTACCATAGCGGCATGGTCAATGGAGTGGTCTTGTCCTTGATGTACTGGAGCAACGCGCTGGTCACACCCGATTTCGTATGACGTGGATGCTCCAGTGACAGCTTGATGCAGGGTATGGCCGACGGTGTGCTGGTCGCTATGGGTTGACGGTGAAAAGAGTCGAGGCTCGCTTGGTGCCGGGCCGAGCCATTGTGGGGGGGGGCTCGGTGGGCGCGAATCGAGGGTCGCCAAGACACGGAAGTGGATTGCCGAGGTCTTGGAGGGAGCAGTTGGTCTCGAGCACCGATTCGAGGCTACATGACCCGTGCACGCTTCCCCACGCCGTCTTTGCTCTGGAGGCGAGCAGAATTAGGTAGCACAAATGCAATCTGGGCGCCCGAGCATGGGTGCGATCTTGAGCACGATGGGCGATAACCCCCGCTTAAATCTGCCTCACGTCCCATCGGCCACCTCTCGGCATCATGCCCGCGTCTGGTGACGTCGTCATGGGGAGTGGTTGGACGCATGACGTTTTGTCAGAGAAGTCGGTCGAGGCGGAGGCGACAAGGTTGTTGCCGAGCCAGCCTCAAGCGAGTCAGAGAATCGGTACTTCGTCCGAGGCTTCACTCGTGGGGCCTCGGGTGAATCGAAGAATCGGTAACCCGTCCGAGGCCTTGTGGAGCGGGGCCTCGGCACGAGAGGTCCTCGACGAGGGGGCCTCGTCGAGGCGGAGAGTCATTGCCACGCGGGCTTTGGGAGAGTCGGAGAATCGGCCGAGACCCTGTGATTGTCCTTTGGCTTTGATATTTGCGAGGTTTTTAGCAATCTTTTCGGTTCTTGCTTAGGGTACCCCTTTTTATGGTATCCGACACTAGTACTTACTTTGTGTGCGATTACATCCAGTGGCGCTTTGCAATGTTTCATATGGTGTTCCTCAATGAAACTTTTCCAAACACTACGCCCAATAAAATAAAACATTAATTTGGCCTTTAATAATTGTTGCAGTTAAGAGATCGGGGTATATATAGTTGCTAGAGAGACCAAATTACCCTTGGATAATATCTATCATGTCTTGGTACTCTGTTTGCTCTTTTCTTAACGAGTCTAATATGCTCAACCGACTATTGGCCATATCGATGACCATCAATATCCAGTGATTGCTGCATATGTTTTTATACACAAATATGATCGACATTAACTAGAGTCAACATATGTATATATGGGAGATAGCTTAGCTAGTAAGTAAATAATTGAACAAATGTTCATATGATCGACATTAATTATTTAACACTCACTTGAAGTTGTAGGGGAAGAGTATGTCCTTGTTTTGTTGGTTCACTAAGAACCTCATAAGATTTTTCTCGAGTTCAGCTTTCCATCCAGGTGGGGGATCAGGGTGTTTGAATACGACATTTGGATCAACGAAACCAACATCATTATCCTGTCTCTTTCTGAGTTCTGTCATCTCATATCTGCATATATAAAAATATAGTGTGATGATATATTATATATATACATGTAGCTTTATATATATATACACTTGAATAGTAGAAAATAATCACACTTACAGACAATAACAGCTAATGAGACTTTTGTCGAGAGAGTCCAGGTGGCATAGTTGGTGTAATTCTCCAAACTCGACATATATAACGGCATCGCCACGGAAGTAATGTTGATTTCTAACTCTGACAGAAACAAAGTTCTCTCCCCGTTTACACGCCGCCATGTACCACTTGTTTAGCAGGTACATTTACGTACCCAGTTTACCTAAGGCCTCAGGGTTGTATAGACTCTTTCCATGTTCAAATTTCTTCCAAGGATCCACTTTCGGAGCAGATGGTCCTTCAGCGAGCACTTGGGCAAGGTCCAAACCAGTATCCTCGTAAAACCGAACCAGGTCCTCAAAATCGACGTCCGGTAAGTCTAAGTTTGAACCATATTCACTACGAATGACAAGAGGGGGGACTGATTGTTGCGATTGTTGTCCGAGTTGTGCAACACCTTTCCCTGCTCTAGTCTTTTTCTGCGCCGCCTCAAATGACTTGGTGAGAGAGCGGTCGTAGTCCGATTTTGGCGGGGTCTTTTGAGATTCCCGCCTTTTCTAGTCCACCTTCTTTCTTAGAAGATCTGGAGGTAGGTAGAAGTACGGTTTCTCTAGGTTCTCCCTCACTTCTCGTTGCTTTCTTACTTTTTCGAAGAAACTTTTCACATCTTTTTGTACTGCATCCTTTAATTCCTTTTCACTTTTCTCGTAAGACAGTTTTTGGGGAATAACTGGATTAGAGGAGGCTTTCTTCTTTGTCGGCTGGTGGGCCAACGGCTTCGTTTGCGGGGCAGACCTCTTAGGAGCTGGCTGCTTCTTGACCATCAAGGGAGGCGGGGCAGCCGTTGGAGACCTCATTGGAGGCGTTGGAGACCTCCTTGGAGGTGGCGGCGGTGGAGACCTCCTTGGAGGCGTTGGAGACCTCCTTAGAGGTGGCGGCGGTGGTGGCGTTGCAGAATCATTGCCCGGAGCACTATGATGATCTGGAGATTGAATAATTAGACTTAGGTTGGCGGAGGCCTTGCTGTATGATTACAAAAAAGAATAATTAGGTATAAGAAATTGTTATTATTAATCATGCATGTCAATAGAAAATTTGTGAAAAAATTGTTTCGTTAACTTTTGTCCGCACCTATTGTCTGGTAGTTGAGGAAGCGGCGGTGGACTAGAGGCCCCGGGAATAATGATGTAGCGCTTGCGCCATAGTATGAATATCTTCTCTGCTTCTCCTAGAGTCTTCTTCCCATCACCTCCTGGAATGTCAAGAGCCAGATCACTAAAACCGTTGTTAACTCTATCCACTGAGACGCTAACATATCCAGGTGATATTATTGCCCCATGGATTCTTGGTGTCTTGGTAGGATCTGGAGGAGAAAAAACATCGAGAGCCACCATGATTGTGGCATTCTCTTTTGGAATATGTAGCTCATATGATGTAAACGGTGCAGTGATGTCATCCACGGGGAAACGTAGCATTGCGTCATCTTGATTTGACAACTCTGTGGAAGCGCAACTGCTTTTCAACTGATCAGGGGGGCTAATATTAATGTTGATTCCTGGATCTGATGCCTGCCTTTGGGCACTCATTGCTATTTGCACTTGCTTTATGATTTCGTCCTGCATTCTAGCTTGCATATCTTTTTCGCGCTCCTGTGCTTGAAGCAACGCCTCCCGTGACTCACGAACCAATTCCTCCAACCTGCTGATCCACGCTGCATCCTCATCCTTCCTTCTCTGTCGGCTTCTATAGGTATCTCTGTCGTCAGGGAAACCATGCTCCCAAGAAATGTTCCGTCCTAAACCTCTCGTTCGGCCACTATGTTCAGCGGTCCCGAGGGCATACGTCAGTTCATCCTTCTCTCTATTGGGCCTGAACGCACCAATAGCTTTAGCTTGTAGAGCAGAAGAAAATCTTTGTGTTGCTCTTTCGAGTTTTAGGCCATGAACCAGCTTCCCGGTCTCTAGGTCCAGTCTTCCCCCATGAGCGAAAAAACCAATTCTTCGCGAGTTTGGGCCAATTGAGTGATTCTGGTGTGATACCCTTGGCAAGAATGTCCGCTTCCATTTTTTCCCACTTGGTAATGGCAGTCGCGTAGCCACCTGATCCCATGCCATGGTGATATACCTTCTGTCGGGCATTAGCTTGGTTCCTTCTCACCCGTTCTTCACCCTCTTCCGATGTCTTGTACTGTACAAAATCATTCCAGTAGGGCCTCAACTTCGCGAGCGGGCCACTAGTATTGAAATTGGGCGTTAGGTTATTCTTGACGTATTTCGTGTATAGGGATTTCTTCCAAGTCTAAAATTGTGTGGCCATCTTCTTCATAGCCCACTTTCGAACTAGTTCCTTCAATTCATCATCGTTGATAGCATCATAATCATACGCTTGCAACGTGAAATGTTGAAGGATATCATCCCAAATTAAATTCTTATCAAGATCAGAGACAAAACTAACATGAGGCTCGTTGATCTTTTGCTTCCATTCATGGGCACTGATCAGAAGTCTGTCCCTTACAAGGCACCCATAGTGTTGCACGAATTTCCTTGCATGTGGACCAAGTGGTTCACCTGTCTCGATATTGAATTTCGATATTATGTAGCGCCCCTCCAATGGCTTTTTCGGGCCTCGAATATTTTTGCTTTTCGCCATTGTGGTCGTCGATCCAGAGGGCTACGTATAAAAAGAATAAATAAATATCATGTGTACACATAATAGATGATATATATTCAAATATATATACCCCGCCAGTATTTTCTTGCACAATATTTTCTTGGTTATCTTCAAGAGCTAGGTATTGACTCCCGTCATCTACATCTTGCTGGTCACCATCGGCAAATTGAGTGCCGGTGTTGATAATATCCATCATTTCTTCATCCATGTTGTCTCTCGGGACAGCCATCTAGCTTTTACACCACTAGATATATCTATAAAAAATAAAAACTATATATATATAATGGACTCCTGCAGGATGTGCCACCTCGAGGATAGTAACATTTGTAGATAACAATTTTCTAACAATTTTCTAAGTTTTTCATTTCATGGAAAAATTAATTCTAAAAAATAGAAGGCATGATTCCTAAGTATTTCATTTTATGGAAAAATTAATTCTAAGTGACCTGCTCGACATCGGTGAGCTCGCGGGCGTTTCATGGAAAAATTAATTCTAAGTGACATGCTCGACAAATTTGAGAAAAAACACACGCTCGCGGGCGTCTCATGATCTATAAAATGGACTCCTGCAGGACGTGCCACCTCGAGGATAGTAACATTTGTAGATGACATTTGTAGGTCTGAAGTTATCAAATAACCATCAAATTCTAGCTCAAAAATATGTTTAAATAAATAACCATCCGTACTACTTGACCTTGCTTACGTGATCATCTCGGCGGTCATTTCTCCACCGGACGGCACCGTACTTGGCCACGGAAGAGCTCCAATTCTACGAGGAAGGGAACACGGTCTTCCACGACCGTTGTCGCTCTCCCTCGTAGAATCAAAGCTCCTCCTTGATGTCCGTTACCGCTTGGCAGAGAACATGCTAGCCGAGATGAACACGGTCCGCAAGTTCAACTAGTACGGATTTTCTACAATTTTCTAACTAGTCCGCGCCAAGGAGGCGGAGGTATGCCCGCCCGAGTACGAGAACTATGTGCCCTGCTACTACAACGTCACGGGTGCCGTCGAACGTCTCGGATCTCAGGGCCGGCATCGTCATAAGCTACCACGCAAAAAGGAGGAAACGACGAGACATCGGGCCGCGTCCGTGCTCCACTGAGCTCGATGGCTCAGCGCAAAATCGCATTACAAGATTGCCGGCATGAGGGCTCGGCACACGCATCCATCCGATTACAAAAGGTTGGAGCAATTAATCCATCATACACGGATTATATATGGTGGCGGCGGTGGCTCACATCCAAGGTGTCAAACGCGAGGTCCAGCTCCTGCAGCCAAAAAACATGTTAGAGACTTAGACTTTACTAAAAACAGTAATAATCTGTTTCATTACAGGACTGGGAAGGCTATCACTATTTAGACTTTACTAAAAAACAGTAAAAAACAGATGATTGTATCCGAAGCATGTCTTGTTGGAACCAAAAGAGGCTTAAACTGCTAGCATTAGGTTCCTTGTTTCGCGAAGAATACAGCTATGAGATAGTTTGTTACTTAGGAGTATGTTGAACTCTTGAGCATCGGAGAAATAACTAAAGTAGTAACATCTAAAGCCCGCAATTATTTGTGAGCACTGCAATCACACAAGACAATCGGATAACCACGCCCTCAAGGCCTCAATGACAATGTAGTAACATCTAAAGCCCGCAATTATTTGTGATAAAGGTGGCTAGAATTATCGAACATCGTAATCAACCCTAAATAAGTGGTTTTAGCCCCAGAGAATAAGAGAACGCAGTGCAGTAGAGTGTTCCATTTGAAACAATACAAAGACACGATACGCTCAAGTTCTTGGCCGTGATGTGATCACAGCATCGAAGTAACACGTTCCAAAACTCAAATCATAGCTGGATAAAACACTAGCTGAAAAAACAGATTTTATGCTCCGAACTATTATAACAACCAAACAATAACCAATAAGCATAGCTCGGTCTAACATGCTCTCCTATTCAGTGCTCGGGGCTCTCATTGATTATGCTATATAGAGTCGTGAAAATTGTTTGACACTATATAGTCCCCAGTGCAGGAACAGAATCAAGCCTGCATCATTTGACAAATCTTTGGTCGAGTTGAACATATAGTTGGGTGTTCAGATATATCCTGCAATAACATCATGGAATTGATGATTTACACATGTTATGTTCAACTATTGTACCTAGAATGTTACTTGCACAGCTACAAGCAAAGAGGAAGAGCATGGCGTCATCGCGCATGGCCCGGCCACAGGCACTCGAACACGATCATTACAGGACTGCAAAGGCTACTAGCTAGCACCAAATCAAAGCGATACATTCATTAAGCAACGGCATTGAACGAGTTGGCCATACATCAGCAAGAGAGTGCAGAGGAAGAGGGAGACCGGGCCAAACCTGGAGAAGACGTGCCGTAATAGAGATGCTGTGGCCTGCTGTGGATCTTGGAGAAGACTGCGTCTCACGGATCTAACACAAGAACGAGGGCTTCAAAGTTCAAACATAGCACGGAGAGGAGGATGAAGAAGGGGATGAATTGGAGGAGATAGACACCTCGAAAAACCTTGAACCGCTTGGGGGCGAGGTGGGCCGGGGACGAGGACGACGCGAGGCGTGCGCTGGCCGGCCGGAGAAGAAGCGCGCGTGCGCGTGGAGCTGGTGACAACTTGCGCGCGTGACGAGGCGAGGCTAGGGTGGTCGCCTGGGGGCGGTGGCGCTGCTGGATCGGATCGATCTGGTGGAGAACATGAGGCGACGGAGAAGAAGGCTTGGAGGCTACTGGATCCGGTTGGAGAAGAAGGCGGCGGAGACAGAGAGGAAGAGAACTAAGGGAGAAGGGCGTGGTTTATAAAGGGGGACCTGTAGTCCCAGGTGATGGTTAGAACCGGGACTAAAGGTCTGACCTTTAGTCCCGGGTGTAGCCACGGCCCGGGAGTAAAGGGGATTTTGGCGGGCCACGAAAACGCAGCCCATCGTTAGTAGTCTCGGGTGATGGTTAGAACCAGGACTAAAGGTTCTTAAGTCCCGGATGATGGTTAGAACCAGGACTAAAGGTCTGCCCTTTAGTCCCGGGTGGTTGGTCCACCCGGGAGTAAAGGTGGGCTGCAGTTTGGCTCCCCGCCAGTTTGTAGAAGTTTTTCCTTTTTTATATATTTCTTTTATATAAATATGCAGAGAGTTGTTAATTGCCTAGAAAATAAAATATTAGCAAAAAAATTATAAAAAGAATTCTGGGCCCTGGTTTTGCATTATTGTACATAAGAAAAATTTGTAACCTAAACTCTTTTGTTTTACCGTATAAATATTTAACATAGTGTAAATAATAATCATAATTTTCACCATGCAAAAATGTACTACTTAATTAAAATCATTAAAACTATTGCTTTTCGACAGGAAATTAGTTTTCACATCTTATTGACGTTGATCATTTGTTTTTTCATCACACATTCTCCACAGGAAATCCACCGTCAAGCAGAAAATTCATTTAAATCGTAGAAAATATGAATACACGACAGAAATATGAATACACTATATATATCAAGCAGGCACAGTAGTGAACTTCTTCTTAACGTATATCCCTTGGTTATGATCGGGCCGTAACCATGGAGTGTCCTCATCATTTAGCTGGATGCTTGGGTCTTTGTTCACTGTGAAGGGTGGAATTCGGTCATCCTTTTCATAATCTTCTGATATGTCTGACTTGTCTTCAATTCCAACGATGTTTCTTCTCTGAAAGAATTATGTGGCGCTTTGGCTCATTGATTGGGTCATTGTTGTTTTTCCCTCTCTTCGGTTTTGTAGATATGTCCTTGACATAGAACACCTGATTCACATCCTTGGCAAGGACGAACAGTTCGTCTTTGTACCCAATATTGTTGAGGTCCACGGTTGTCATTCCATACTGGTTGTCGACTGCTACCCCGCCTCCAGTCGCCTTTACCCATTGGCACTTGAACAAAGGTACCTTAAAAGTAGGTGCATAGTTTAGTTCCCATATCTCCTCTATGCGACCATAATATGTTTGCTTATTTCCATTAGGGTCGGTGGCATCTATGCGAACACCACTGTTTTGGTTGGTGCTCCTTTTATCTTGGGCTACTGTGTAAAATGTATTCCCATTTATCTCGTACCCTTTGTATGTGAGGATATGCCACGATGGCTGCCTAGCCAACAAATACAGTTGCTCATCAATACTCTCATCACCCTGACATTATTTTCGCAACCAGTCGCTGAAAGTTTCCATGTGCTGACGCGTAATCCAAGCTTCAGACTTCCCTGGAAACTCGGATCGGAGCAACTCTTTATGTGTCTCGATATACGGATCCACCAAGGAGGAGTTTTGCAGAACTGTGTAGTGTGCTTTATTAAAATAATTGTCCTACGTACCAATATATGTTTTCTTCCCTAGTGTCTCCTTTCCACTTAGTCTCCCCTCGTGTCGCGATTCAGGAACACCAATCGGGTCAAGGTCGGAAATAAAGTCAACACAAAACTCAATGATCTCCTCTGTTCCATAGCCCTTGGCGATGCTTCCTTCTGGCCAAGCACGGTTGTGAATATATTTCTTTAGGACTCCCATGAACCTCTCAAAGGGGAACATGTTGTGCAGGAACACAGGACCGAGAATGCTAATCTCCTTGACCAGGTGAACTAGGAGGTGTGTCATGATATTAAAGAAGGAAGGAGGGAACACCAACTCAAAGCTGACAAGACATTGAACCACATCATTCTGTAGTTTAGCTAGATCTATTGGATCGATTGTCTTCTGAGAAATTGCATTGAGGAATGCACATAGCTTCACGGTGGCTAGACGTACATTTGGAGGTAGAATTCCTCTTAATGCAACTGGAAGCAATTGCGTCATGAGCACGTGGCAGTCATGGGACTTTAAGTTTAGGAATTTATTCTCTGACACATTTATTATACCCTTTACATTCGAGGAGAATCCAGATGGTACCTTGATGCTTGCTAGGCATTCAAACATGCTTTCCTTCTCTTCTTTGCTAAGAGTGTAGCTGGCAGGACTTAAGTAATGACGTCCATCATCTGTCTTCTCTGGATGTAGGTTGTCTCGTTCTTTCAAACATCGTAGGTCTTGTCGTGCTTCAAGTGTGTCCTTAGGCTTCCCATACACGCCCATGAAGCTTAGCAGGTTCACACAAAAATTCTTCGTCAGGTGCATCACGTCAATCGCGCTACGGACCCTAGGACTTGCCAATAGGGTAGCTCCCAAAATATGGACTTCTTCTTCCACATGGGTGCATGACCGTCGATGTCGTTCGGAACAGGTTCGCTGTCATGTGCCTTTCCAAATACTACTTTCACATCCTTGACCATATTGAGTACATCCTCACCAGTTCGGTTGCCCGGCTTGGTCTGGTGGTCTGCCTTACCTTTAAAATGCTTGCCTTTCTTTCTTAGGGGGTGATTCGCATGAAGAAATCGACGATGGCCAAGGTACACGACCTTTCGACATTTTTTCAAGAATATACCTTTAATGTCATTGAAACAGTGCGTGCATGCATTATATCCCTTGTTTGATTGTCCCGAAAGATTACTTAGAGCAGGCCAATCATTGATTGTTACGAACAACAATGCTCGTGAGGTCAAAGTGCTCCCTGCTTGTGCTCATCCCACACACGCACACCGGTCTGCATTCCACAAAAGTAGAAGTTCTTCAACTAGTGGCCTCAGTACACATCGATGTCGTTGCCGAAGTTGCCTTGGGCCTTGGATGAGCAATCGCATCATAATAAACTTACGCTTCATGCATAACCGGGGAGGAAGATTGTAGATACATAGAGTAACAGAAGCCAAGTGCTATGACTCTTCGCTCTCCGCTCCCCAAAAGGATTCATACCATCCGTACTTAAAAGCAAACCTTAAGTTTCTTGCGTCATTTGCAAACTCGGGAATTCTCTATTGATTGCTCTCCACTAGGACCCATCGCCAGGTGTCTCAACATATTGTCTACCTTACGGTCTTCTTTGTGCCATCGCAATAACTTTGCATGGTCTTTGTTTCAAACGACGTTTCAAGCGTGGTATTATAGGAGCATATCACATAATCTTGGCAGGAATTTTCTTCGTGGGACGTTCGCCCTCAACATCACCAGGGTCATCTCGCCTGATCTTATACCGCGATGCATGACATACCGGGCATGTATCTAACTTCTCGTACTCCTCGCCACAGTAGAGGATGCAGTCATTAGGACATGCATGTATCTTCGGATTTCTAATCCCAAAGGGCGGACTACTGCTTTGCTTCAGACGTAGTGACGGGCAATTCGTTATCCTTCGAAGCATCTTCTTTTGGATTTTCAAGAACTCCCCAAATCCCTTGTCGATATACACCATTCTTTGCCTTCCATTGCAGCAATTCCAAAGGTACCCCCACTTTTTTCTCGTCCCAGTATCACAAGTTGGGTATAGCAATTTCTTGTGATCCTCTAGCATGCGCTCAAACTTGATCTTCTCCTTTTCACTTTCGCATTCTTTTTGTGCGTCACGAATGGCCTAACCAAGATCATCAACGGCTCATCTTCTGCCACTACCTCTTCTTCAGCTTTCCCCATTGCAGTATCATTGAAGGCACCATATTCAGCAATAATGTCATCATCGTCCCATTGTTCTTCTTCACCTTCTTCCATTACAACTCTGGTTTCTCCGTGCTTCGTCCAACAAATATAGTTTCGCATAAAACCCGACTTCAACAAGTGTGAATGAAGACTCCTTGAGCTAGCATATTCATTCAAATTCTTACATATGGCACATGGGCATCACATGAAACCATCGCGTTTGTTTGCCTCGACCACACGTAAGAAAGAATGCACGCCCTCAATGAACTCTTGGGAGCGACGATCAGCATTGTACATCCAATGTCGGCTCATCTGCATTACATGACATACATACCATATTAAAACCTAGAACATAATTAGTTAATTATACGACATGCATGCCACCACACAAGGTATTAATTTATGAAAGTCTCGCTACAATGTAGACAATCCCAACTACCACTAAAAAACTAAAGCTAAAATGCACTTCAGCAGCATAAGGATTTCGCGACCAATCACAACTAAAACAGACAGATCATGCGTTTGTTCAACATCTATGGGCTTCTTCCGCAGGATCACTGCCTCATCAGCCGTCGTAGCCGCTTGTGCAAGAGAGTTTTGCACGTGTTCAACATACTCTTCCTCCCAGTACCAGCCTGAACATCTAGTGCCATCCCACTGAAATTAAAACAAAAAAATTAGAACTTTAATCACAATCATCATGAAAATAAGTATAAATTAACCATAATCATCAAATACGACAAAAAAACTCACATTGCGATCCGGATACTTGTAGAAGATACGGCCCTTGTTGGGACACTCCTTCCTCACCCGGTACTCCATCACAATCTTCTCCTCACACTTGCCGCATGCAATGAGAGGGAGGTCCGGCCTCAGTCGCTTTGGAACCCGATGAGAGGCCGAGGACCCGGAAGCAGTTGACATCTACTCTCTATACTCATTTTTAATATAATATAAATTTCTCATTTTATAAACAAATAAAATTAAAAAAAAACTCTAAAATTCTCTATATCTTTAAACCATGAAGTGTGCTATGCATGCTAGAAATAAAAGTTAAATACTAGTTTTGAATAACTACTTTAACCTTCCTTCATCCAAATATGCAAACTTTAAAGTGATTTTGAGCTTAAATGGCTTACAAATAAAAAAAATCCACCATAAAAAACCACATATATCTAGTCCACAAAATGAGATATGCAACTAATGAAACATGAGAGTATAAAGTTGGTAACCTTTAGAATCGAAGAATCGATGGAGGAATCGAAGAAATCTTGTGATTATCGGCGATGACGAAGAAGAGAGGCCGGCGATAAAGCAAGAACACTGAGCTCGAAGTGGCTCGGGCTCGGGGAGGAAGAATGACTATATAGGAGGGGACCTTTAGTCCCGGTTGAAGACAGAAACCGGGACTAAAGGTCCCTTTCTAGTCCCGGACGGAGCCTCCAGCCAGGAGTAGACTTTTACTCTTGATTGGAGGGACCAACCGGGAGTAAAAGTTAACCTTTAGTCCCGGTTGGTAGCTCCAACCGGGACTAAAGGTCCCCTGCAGCAAAAGCCTGCCGCAGTAGCCGTTGGGCAGGGACCTTTAGTCCCGATTGGAGCTACAAACCAGAACTAAAGGTATCTTTAGTCCCGGGCGCGAAAAATACGGGGACTAAAGCCAAATTTTGAGCTGGATCAAATGTTGTTTCTCTACTAGTGGCTACTTTTAGTTTGGGGACAAGAAGGTTGCGCTTGGTTAAAAAAAGGGGAGAGGTTAGTTCCATTTCAGTTTTTCTGGAACAGAACCATCTCATATTTGTGTTTGGTTGAGGGAATGGAAACGTCCCTATTACATCTTTGTGTTTGGTTAATGTTCCTGTTTCACGTTTGGTTTGGTACATGGGACGGGGAGTGAGATCTTTTTCTGGAATGAAATCATTTCATGTTTGTGTTTGGTGAGAATGTCCCCGTTCTGTATCCTTGTTTTGTGTTCGTGTTTTGTGTTCGGTAGAAGGGACGTAGAGGGGAGGATATATGATCATTTTAAATCTGCTAGACAGCTAAGTGGGGCCCGCATGTCATCCTCCACCACTGTCTTCTTTGTCCTTCACCCGCAAGCCGCTCTTGCCTCCGATTGCCATGACCGCCCCCGCCCCGCGTTCCTGGCCTCACCCTCGCCCTCCATGCTCCATGCCCCCTTTGCCCCCCTGCGCGTCATGGCCTACCACGATGCGAAGAAGAGTTAAATGAGGACGAGGTGGCCCGCTCAAACTTTGGGGATGTTTGGACTCAAAATCTGGAGAGAACATTTTCTGGCCTTGTTCGCTTCTCTTATAATCCGTCTTTTTCAGCTGGTTTTTTTAGCCGGAACAATACTTTTCTCTCACAACAAATTAGCCGGAACAGTGTTTTGATTTGTTTTTTCTGCGAAGCGAACGGGTCCAGATGCTTCGTCCCCCGTGTCTCCAAATCAATCAGTAGATGAAGGAAGATCTCTCACCTTGTATCTGTCCTGCCCTAACCAAACGCTACCCAAGTGTTTCACTCTTCCATTTTCATCATATCAACAGCATCCCCTCTGTTCACCCTTGGCAATAAAATTGTTGGCAAATCGCTCTTTTGTACTGTTTTCGTTCCAAATTATAAGTCGTTTTGACTTTTTTGGTACATCCATTTTGTTATACATCTAGATATAATAATATGTCTAAATACATAGCAAAATGAATGAACCAAAAAAGTCAAAACGTCTTATAATGGAACGGAGGGAGTAGCATCTGAATCAGAATTGTGATAAGACTTTTTTTATAACATTCCGTAACAAGATTATTGGTGAAGCACATTTAGGCACCATTTGTGGACTTCTCTCTAGAGTCAGAAATTATTGTCGCTTTTGAACATCAAATTGCATAACAGCAAAATCAAACATACTTAAAAAGAAAAAAACCAAAGCCTTCCTATCCTAGGCAAGTTGGGGCAGGCTAGAAAGACACTTCTACATAATTCACAGATTAATTTGATTTGTATTGGCAATTTATCCTCCTTTTTTTCAAAAGAAAAATTGCAACTGTGCTGCTATTGTTTCATGACAACACTGCATCTTAATGAGTTAATGACAGAATCAATGATGATACTCCAACAACGCCACAACGGTGAGACGAAACTACAGGACCAAAGGTGAGTGCAACCGACAGCATTGCAGAGACATAATAATTCAGTTATAGAAGGGAGTGATCAGAGATTACAAATCATCAGAGTTGTCTAAATATGAAGACCGTAGGTTCCCCCTATGATCTAAAGGTGGATCTGTCCTTGCCTTCATCGGTACCCACTTTTTCATATTGAAAGTGACAGTGGGCTTACTAGGGTTCTTCTCGGCATCATCCTTCAGAGATTGAATGTCATCCTCCATAGTGTTGTCTGGACAAGCAGAAACCGAAACTTCCTTAAGATTAGGAAGGAACTCTATACCAGAAACCTCTTGGATGGAAGCTCGTTCAAACAATGACAGCTCTAGCTTTTCAAGCCTAGGCAAGGCACCTTCATGAAATCTTGCCCTCCAAGCTTCAAACATGGCAAGATGAATGACAAGCAACTTAAGAACTGGGAATTCTGATGCAGCAACAGCAAATTCGGTTTCAACATATGCACTGTGATGCAACCGAAGGTAGATTAGGCTAGGCAACCGTGCAAGCACCTCCAGGTCTTCCTTTGCACTTAGTTCGGTTGCACGAAGGGTTAACTCAGTGAGGTTAGAAAGAGATGGGAACCACTTCGGTAGTTTTCTTAACTGACCACAAAAGTCGATACTTCTCATAAACAATGGTGGTCTTGATAATGAATCAAGAGAATTGAAGTTCATTGTCCCATCAGGACGCCAAAGTAATAACGAGCATAAGCTGCTACTTATATTCTCAAGTGCAGACATCAAGGATGCCCAGCTGTTGTCATCATCAACAAACATCATTACCCCAAGCTTCCTCAAACGAGATAATTTCCCCAGCTCACTAATGGAATGGGAAGCATACTCTGTGATTTCTACCTGCTCAAGTGTTTCAAGTGCATCCAAATTGCCAATTTTGTTAGGGACATGCAACCCCCAATACTCAGAAACAGGCCACAATCCATTGTGATTGTAAAATCTTCTCCCTGCAAGTAAGTTTATTAAGTGAGGAAGATAGGTAATGCCTGAAGGCAAATGCTTGACACCCGTTTCCCTCATATCCAGAGTCTCCAACTTCTGCGGGTTTCCTATTTGTGCGGGGAGTTCCATGATGTGTGTTTTTCTGAGACTAAGATACTCCAACTGAAAGAGGCTGCATACATTTTTGAGATATCTATTCCTCAGAATTCCATAACCTTCTAAATCTAATATTCTCAATAGTTTCATCCAACCAAACTGCAGTGTTTCTCTACCGGAGAATATGCTCAAGGACCGGACATGGGATAACATCTTGCTTGTTGCAATATCTTTCATGTCTCCACTGTGAACAGATAGTCGCCGAATTTTCTCTCGTGGCACTGAAATGTGCTGTTCACCTACCAGAGTGATAAAATTCTCTTCAATTGACCTAGACACAATAATCTCTAACATCACGTCATGAACTCGAAATGTTTTGACCTTCCCAGTAAAGCTCATGTCCACAGGATGAATAATGCTTCGATTGATGAACTCGTCAAGTAGCTTTCTGCCACTCCAAAGATACTAAGTCCACGCTTTTCAGTCACAAAGCGTTCGGCTACCCATCATCTCAGTACACTTTTCCTTCTGATAATATGGTCCTCAGGGTACAACAACAACAACAACAAAGCCTGTCAGTCCCAAACAAGTTAGGTAGGCTAGAGTTGAAACCCACCAAAAGCCCCTAGTCACGGTTCAGGCACATCAATAGCTGCTTTCCAAGCACTCCTATTCAAATATGGGAATCATCAACTTCAGGCTGCAATATTACATTAGAGACTAGATCCCAGAGGTTGAGGTAATCAGCCAAGACGACAACAGACAAGGCCCCTCAGATATCAGTAACCCATTGCAAATCAGTCAAGGTGTCAAAAGCAGTCCTTCTGCTATAGCCACTCTTCTAGGCACCAATTCATCTAGTCTAGGTGCAATCTGGGCAATACTCTGTCCATGTAGCCATTTATCCTTCCAAAATAATGTATTTCTTCCATCTCCCACCTCTGTAGTGACTGTGTGTGCGCCTCAATACAGATGCATATCCAACTTAACAAGCATATGACAAAATGTCACATAGATCATGTATAGGTAAAGTTTGCAAAGTAATATAAAGGGAGGCACAGTAGAACTTCAGAGAAGACATGCAAAATATCTCTTCAAATGAAAAACACCAACATTCCCAACTATAGATCATGGTAAAGCTTAATTCTATGCTGAACCACTCACTAATGAGGCAACATGGCAAGAACTAATGACGGAGTTTGTATTTATAGTGTAATTCTTGCTGACGATCAGCCACAATATTGATCTTTCTAGTATACTTCTTGCTGATGGTACAGGTTTTCTTGCTGATCTTGGGCTGTCACATATTACAACACCAACCATGTCCAAATTTAGTCATGCACTACCTCATAAAAGTACAATTGCTCAACTTTCCCGACTATCCTAACCTATATATCTGTCATAATGCATCCTGTTCTACTTCCTCCCATGCATTTTTTTAAGGTTTGGAACACCCACTCGAAAGTTGGTATTCTTTCATCCTTTAGAAGCATATTCTATTTGCGTGCTAGACTCCAGAATAAGCTATGTATTACTCCCTCTATGTCAACCTTGACGTCTCAGTGGAACTGCTGGTTTTGCGCCTAGCAATATGTGAAGAACTATAAGAGCTTGTTCATGTCATTTGCATGTTCCACCCACACATTCATTGCTTCCCTGCAGACTATGTATTTATCACCAATAAATATAAATGATTTTGTATCTACTATTTTTAAACTAGTATTATTATCAGTTATCACTTACCGGTCCTCCAAGTCATGTTATGTTACGGGTACATTCTTCTCTCCCCTTACATCTCCTAAATGATGTTATTTAAACTTTTGGCTTGGCGCGTCACATGCTTGCACTTCATCAAGATATTCAGGTAACATGGGATTTGTATTCTTGTGCACCCTCATTTGTTTTGTGTTTGTAGATTATTGGAGCGAGTCATGGTTCTGATCCAAGTTTGATGGCTCTATCACCATTGATTCTTCATGTGTGTACAACTGTTTCTTTGCGGTGTATCTGTTTGTGTGCCATGACACAGTTTTCATGTCGTCAATCTTGTGTTTGTCGGTGCCATCGCACGTATACCATTGGTGATGCAGCACAGTATGGAGCCAGGTGCTTGTACTAATGGAGGATCCGTGGCACACATGATCAACCCCGATCACCTCAGCATCTGATTTGCTCTTCTATGTGACATCAGTGGGGCTGAACAAGGGACATCGATGTTAGGGCTTGTTTATCTTGCTAGATCATTTGCCTTGGCGACGAGTCTTCATGTGAATCGGCCCTTCCTCTTGAAATGTTTAGCTTCGGCATTCCATCCTGTCATAACTCCATTGCTTTTCACACGAATGAAGAGTTTGCCCACAAAAGAATAACTAAGAATCGGGATTACCGTTTTGGGATGCACGAGGTCACACAACGTGAATACCGCTGGATTGAAGGTAGGGGCAGTGTATGGTCTATTGGCTGGCTTAGGAGCACAGGTATGACACTACCACTAGTAGCGCGCGTGCACACACACCGGAGGTAGAAGGTGGTGGAGAACAGAGCAATAACTTACACATTGACACAATGCAAATGGTGCTACCGAATTCTGAATTCAGGTGCAGCTAGCCTCTTATATTCCTTACATCCTTATAATAAAATCAAATTGAGGTAAATGAGGTCACTACCTACCACTACCACTACCTACCACTACCAGCTACAAGGCCATACTGGCCATACTTCTACCTACTTCTAGCCACTACAACATTCTTTAGCAGGCTGCTGTCACTAGACAGACAAGCCATTGTCAGCATGGGCACAAAGGTGGAGCTGATTAAGCTTCTAGATAAGCAACATCAGAGTTGCCGTGGTACAAACCAGCGTTTGCTAAGGAGGCATAGAGCAGCTACGAAAGAAAAAAAAAACTATTTGACTCCCATCACGGCCTCTATCGATTTTTCTCAACAAAACCCAAATAAAGCAAACCTCATGAAAACCACACTGACTAGAACCTTCGAGCTCTAATATTTTGGCATCAAGTTATGTTTCATAAACAAATCTTATTTCTAGAAGTGTACCTTGCAACACAGGGATTCCTTTGTTCCTAGCAAATACCCACAAAAAATAATAATAATAAAGTTTAGGTCCAAAATTAGGACCAATATAATAATACCTTTTTTGGTGAGGACTCCAAGAATGAAGAATTAGGCTGCCACATAGCTGATCTTTGCGTGTTTCTTCCATTAAACTTTAGAATACGAAGAATAGACATTGCTATTGGCAAAGAAAGTCACTGGAAAAGAAATGATAAATGAGACAAAACGAAAGTAAAAGGAACTACTATTGGCTAATGCTACCATACCACAATCATATTGATAAAAAAAAAACTACTGCGGTGCAAATGACTTGATTCAAACTTGCAAAGCTGCAAACATAGCATGAATGGATCATCTAAAAGGAAATACTCAGATCATCCCAATGCTAATCCATTTGACCCTTAGAACCACAAAGACGAAAGCAAGCAAGAATTATTTGCATTTTCCTTCGCTGAAAAAATAAGCCAAAACACTATTCCAGCTGATTTGTTGCGAGAGAAAAACACTGTTCCGGCTGAAAAAACAAGCTGAAAAAGACGGATTATAAGAGAAACGAACGGGGCCAATATACTTACTTTGATGTCAATACAACATCACAAGCACCTAGATCCTGAGATGATTGGCAACCAACATCCTAAACTGATTTGAGAAGTCCATTCATTGCTATCCTTCTCCTATCCCTGGTGGTCATGCGCTCACCATAGGCTGACAAAATGTCTGCAAGATCAATTACTCCAACCTCCCTCAATCTCTTGCCGACCTCTTCAAACATTACAGCCCCCTCCTCATTTGAGAAATAGTACAGAAACTTGTTATAGTCAAACCTTGGCACATCTACCCCACCCCACATTGTCCTCTCTACAAATTTAGTCGCCTCCAATGTCCTCCCAGCTTTCACCAAGCCACCAACAAATATGCTCTCAAAATTCACCAATGGATCCCTCCCCTTCCGACCTCTCTTTCCAAGGTGCCCCTGGAGCAACATAATGTAAGTGTGCATGTTCGGTTCACATCCCCTGGAGATCATCTCCCTGAACACCTCGGTGGCCTCTCCTGCTCGTTTGATCCTCAGCAACCCCTTCAGCAACCCATGATAGAGAGCAATGTCCTTCTCCTTAACGCTATGGAACACCCTGTATCCTTCCCTCACCCTTCTCCTCACCATCAGCCCATACACCAAATCTCCCAGCACCTCACCATCCACCTCCAGACCTCGTTTTACCATTTCTGCCAACACCATGTACGCGCTCCCACACCCTCCCTTCCTTGCACAGCCAAGACACAACCGCGCAGCAGCAGCCCCCTCCTTTGTCCGGCACTCCGCTCCTCCGCATTACGTCGAACATCTTCATGGCGTCGGCTACGCGGTTGTTCTTGAACATGGTCACCACGATCTCCTGGTACGCCGTGGCACCCGGCTCGAGGCCGCGCCTCTCCATTCCATTCCACACCCTGCACGCGTCCGCGAGAGACCCCGCGCGGCAGTACGCGACGACCAGCAGGTCGCAGCACCTGCCCGTGCGCGCGACGCCGTGCCGGTGCTCGGCGCGCTTGATCGCCTTCTCCGCGACGTCAGGGAGCCTGCACGGCTCCGAGCAAGCGACGTCAGTGACGAACGTGAGGACCCGAGCGCGGTGGCACTCGGGGAAGAGCGTCACGAGCGCGGCGACCTTCCCGACCTCGCGGGCGGGGGCGAGCCCCCGCACGGCGGCGCGGAGTGCCGCGGCGGAGAGGAGGCTGCGGGGCAGCGAGAAGAGCGTGGAGTGGAGGAGGTCGATGTTCCCGGACTTGGCGAGGACGTCGAGGAGGCGGGCGGCGGTGGTGGGGGAGTGTGGGAACCCAGCGCCTCCGCCGTCGCCGGCGCCGCGGTGGAGGGTGGAGAGGTGCGCGAGGAGGCGGTCCACGGGGCGCCAGGACAGCGGGAACCGCGCGGAGGCCTGGAGGAAGAGCTCGCGAATGTCGGCGGGCGCGGTGGGCAGCGGCAGCGCGGAGAGGCGGCGGCGCAGCGCGTCGTCGGGGTCGTGCTGCTGCTGGTAGAGGATAGTGCAGAGGCGGAGCAGAAGCGCCGGGTCGGTGGGCTTAGGCGCGGGGGCCAGCGCGGGAGACGGCTTGGAGGTGGAGAGGTGGCGGCGGAAAAAGAGGAGGTGGTGGCGGGGACGGGGAGGCATCGTGCGGCTTAGGTCGTTGGGTGGAAGGGCGAGGCCGAGGAGGCGGTTGAGTTCAGCCTCAGCGGCGGTTGAAGAGGAAGCGCGAGAAAGCGGCGCGGCTGGGAACAGTGCCGTGGAGGTCGAGCAAGCGGAATCTGGGCCGTGGTACCGTGCAAAATCTACAGAAGTCTGTTTTGACGTTTTAGAGCAGGTACAATAAGCCATGTCAGCTTGGTTTATAGTCAAGACAGCTCAGCAAAATTCTAGGTGGATGAAAGAGAAAAGAGGAGAGAGAACGAGCTTGGTGTCACAGCTTGCGCCGAACGCCAGCGCGAGAAACGATGCCGCAGAGCCAATCAAGCGCCGAACTCGTCGATTACGGAGGCTGTTTGTGGGCCCCTTTTCTTCTTTCTTGATCCCGTGCGCCTCGCCTGCTTTCTCCCTCCCGCCGTGATTTTCCCCGTCGCGCTCTCTCCCATGGCGATTTCCCCTTCAAGCCAAATCCTCTCAACCCGGCACCAAATCCTCTCAACTCAAGGCGCCAAAATCGTCTTCTTCAAGTGACGATTTAAGTTCTCCCAAAAATTTGTTCTATGATTTTCCATCTGCCGTAACCCTAGCCTTGGAATCGGATGTCTCACGGTCGAAGAGAGAGATGGCGCCACGCCGCACTCACCCTTTCCATGTTCCTCTCGTCCGTCCCCATGCCACCATGCAAGACTCCACGAGGTCCTCCGGACTGGGTGTTTCCTTGCGCCACCACTTCCATGAACACCACGATGGGGTCAGTAGCTCCGGCCCTTGGTGGTGCGGGCCACGCCCCCAAAAACTATGCTGCGTGGTGGCTGCGCCTAGTAGTCAGGCTGGTGGCGCCCAAGGCTGCGTCTTCCCAACCAGTCTAGAAAGATGACATCGACTCTGATCCAAAGGAATGGCAAGTACCTCCTGCGCACATCTTTGCATCTTCATTTTGGAGATCCTCTCGTTACTAGTACAGCCGGGTCGGCCGAGCTCCCTGCCTCCGTGGTGCCGCGCCGTTCCTCTTCCTCCACCCCAACCAGCCACCGCATCATCTTCCCCTTGCAGCGCCGCAGCTTCCGCGCCCTTCCTCCATGGCCCGCGCCATGAGAGCAGCCAAGCTTGCCCGCCAGTGACAGATGCCAGGCGCTCGTGGCCAGGCCGCCATGGGCAAGCCCTGGCCGTGCTGAGCCTCGCCACGGGTGCGCGCTAGCCTCCTGGTACTCCCCCACAGCTCCACCGCCGCCGGCAAGCTCCCCAACGGCCGGATCCGCGAGCTACAGCACCTCCTCTGCTTCCGAACTGCAGTATTGGGGAGATGTTGCTACTGTTGTACTTGTTCATTCATTCTAGTACAACTGCAGATTCTTGGTTTGTTATGCTATAAATTTTTTATGAAAATGCAATGCAATCTTGTCGTCCCTAATATCGTATATGCTAATGTACTAGTATTTAGATTCTAGAGCTTGTTAGTATCTAGCAATTTGTATCCTGAATTCTGAACACATATGAAAGGAATCATGGTTTTCACTGTACGAGTATTCCAATTTTAGTTGATTTCGTCCCTTTTTAAGCTGTTATAGCCATATGGATTTATTTATCTAGTTGCAGGGGTGTGGATAATCTCCCACCTGGTGGTTTCCTCAGCTATTTCAATCACCCATGGAGTCAGCCACTTTCCCAGCCGATCCCACCACATTTAGGCTGATGGAAATAGAGGAAAGGGAGCCCAAGAAGAATACGACTTCGGGTCTCATCCATGACCCC
Source organism: Miscanthus lutarioriparius (assembly GCA_904845875.1). NCBI lineage: Eukaryota > Viridiplantae > Streptophyta > Magnoliopsida > Poales > Poaceae > Miscanthus > Miscanthus lutarioriparius. Next base: position 11,208,825 of record CAJGYO010000003.1, on the reverse strand, counting down.
AGACCCTTGATCAATTTAGACAATGATGAGGATGATGGAAATGGTGCTAGGATTGACATACGGCTAAAATGGACGAAGCCGAAGGAAGTGCGCTTGGTGAGTTACATTATATATTTGTTTTGTATATTCATGTATGTCTTGCATGGCTAACAACACTAAACTTGCTTGCACTGTAGGTGGTTGCATGGGTGAACAATTCAAACGATCCAATCAATGGCAACAGCAAGAAGACTGATCGGTATTGGGGAGATGTTGCTAATGAGTATAATAGTACCACCCCTAAAAGTAGAAGAAGAACAAAGCAATTGAAGAACCACTTTCAAAAAATTAAGAAAAAAGTCACTTGGTTCTGCAACTCATGGAAAGAGGCTACATCAATTTGGCCTAGTGGTCATTCTGATGACCAGATAATGGAGAAGGCCGAAGCTATCTATGAGGAATACAAAGATGGTCCATTTACGTTCAAGCATTGTTGAAAAATTCTACGTGATGAACCAAAGTGGCAAGCGCAACTAGAGGAAGGTGAGCAGTCAAATAAAAGGAATTTGGATACTGAGGGGAGTGTAGGGAGAGCTCATGCCTTATTTGGCACAATCTGAAGGTCGTCCAATAGGCAACAAAAAGGCAAAGAAAGAGGCAAAGAAAGAGGCCAAGAAATGCCCTTCTCAGATGGATGATGTCCTACAGCAGCTTACAAAACTTCAGGGCACAAATGAAAGTCGAGAAAAGATGTTGGAAACCCAAAAACACGTTTCAAGTGAGAAGCTTGAATCAGCTAGACTTAACCATCTTGCAGCCAAAGAAAATGCTAAGTCGGCTATGCTGGAGATGTACAGAGCACTCAGTATGAAAGATACAAGTGCAATGTCTGATGATGTCAGAGTTGAGCACTTGGCATTTATGAGATGTGTGAGGGAGAGTATATTTGGCAAAACTGAATCAGGTAAACTGATAAACTGAATCAGAGTTGAGCACTTGGCATTTATTAATTCTGTAAACTGATATTTTGTAACATAATTTTGTTATACTTTGCTGATGTCATGTTTTTCCTTTTACAGATGCAAATGGTGGCTCTTAAAAAGAATCAGGTATGAATTCTATGGAGTTATTAGTATCACTATTGCAATTAGTACTCCTGGTAATCATAGAGTTATTACTGCTGATAATCATGCAGTCAACAGTAGTAAATCAGCTTCCTATTTCAATGCATATAAATTAGTACTGCTGATAATCATGCAGTCAACGTTAATAAACCACGTAACTCTCTTCTATGCTCCATCTTTATATATTGCTCTTTCCTCTCCTCTCCTCTCAAACTCATCTTCTTTCTATCTCAAACAACTCTCCCAACTATGTCTGACTCATCTTCTTCTTGTTCTTATGATTCTGAGGAACTAGATCCAGCCAACATTATAGAAGAGTATATTGCCCAACAAAATGTCCTAGGCTCCATTGCTACACAGCTCATAGACACCTTCAACTTAGGACCTTCTCATCGCCAAAGTGGTCCAAGGAAGTGTATCCAAAGGGATCATGAAGGTGCTCACCAACGTCTCGTAGCAGACTACTTTGCTGAAAATCCCCTCTACCCTGAAAGGATGTTTCGTACTAGATTTAGGATGCGAAAGCATCTCTTCCTGCGCATCGTCAATGCCCTGAGTGAATGGTCTCCCTATTTCACTCTAAGAGCAGATTGTGCAAATCGCCAAGGGCTTTCACCTCTGTAGAAGTGCACATCAGCAATTTGCATGCTTGCATATGGCACACCTACTGATGCCCTTGATGAGTACTTGAAGATTGGGAAGAGCACTGCATTGGAGTGCTTAGACAAGTTTGCACAAGGTGTGATCGAGGTGTTCTCAGGGGAGTATATGCGTGCTCCCACAGTTGAAGATGTGCAGCGTCTACTTCAGGTGAATGAGTCTCGTGGCTTTCCTGGCATGTTGGGAAGCATCGATTGCATGCATTGGAGGTGGGAAATTGTCCTACGGCTTGGAAGGGGCAATTTACCCGTGGCGACTATGGAGTCCCAACGATCATCCTAGAAGCAGTTGCTTCACAGGATCTCAGAATATGGCATGCTTTCTTTGGTATGCCTGGTTCTAATAATAACATTAACGTGCTGAAGTCCCCATTATTCATTGAAGCATTGAAAGGTCAAGCACCTCAAGTTCAGTTTTCTGTTAATGGGAGGCAATATAACACAGGCTACTACCTTGCTGATGGAATATACCCAGAATGGGCAGTCTTTGTGAAGTCGATAAAAGCACCTCAGATGGAGAAACACAAGTTGTATGCATTGAACCAAGAAGGGTGCAGGAAAGATATTGGGCGTGCTTTTGGAGTTTTGCAGTCATGTTTTAATATCGTGTGTCGTCCATCACGTCTGTGGAAAGGAGGAGTATTGGGAGAATAATGAAAGCTTGTGTCATACTCCACAATATGATAGTCGAAGATGAGAAAGAGATGGTGAAATTTCCTATTGACTTGAATGAGCAAGGTGGATCATTAATTGCTCTACCTCCAGAAGTACAAAAGGGTGGAGGCCCAATTTTCTCTGAAATTTTACGTAGAAGAGCAGATATCCATCATCAACCAACACATAAACAATTGAAACAAGACTTAATTGAGCATATTTGGCAAAAGTTTGCCAATAGGAGAAATAATTAGCTGTGCATGCAGTATCCTCTTTCTTTTACATGTAAGATATAACAGTTCACTAGGTTTATTATTGTTTGTCGTACAGTCCATTAATATACTTGTCAATTTTTTATAGGTTCATGTTGGGGGTTCTTCCTGAAGACCTGAGTATCATCGACGGCTGCTGGTCATCAAGAGATATGGCTAAATAAATTGATAAACAGTGGATGCTAGATTTATTTCCAAGTCATTAGTGTAATAGCTGCTCATGGTAGTAGCCTTCTTTTGTTGATCAAGTTTCAGTTGCACTGCAGACCATGTTTTGTTCCTTAAACTTTTAAGTTTGTGTCGTCCTTGGTCTGATGCCGCGAATTTGGTTGTAAGAGCCATTATATTTTTCGAGTGAACGATATTATTGCTTACTCAACCTGTTTGATTTACTTGTGAATATGTCCATGCAACACAAGTGGCTACATAGATGTGTTTAGTGTTGATCCCCTGGTCCAGATGAACTGCAGTGACTTAAATATATTATACAGCCAAACTAATAGCCAAGCTGTTGTATCACTTGTCTCTTGTGTTGTCTCAAGATGACATGGACTTGGCTTATAGCCAAGCTTATTGGCCTTGCTCTTACGCACCTCGCGTCCGGACGCCCGGCTAGCTGCGCGCGTCTGGACGTACCTCGACTCATTTCGATCCCGACCAAACAACGAAACATCTAGCGCCTCGGATCCGTCCGACTCATTTCAATCCCGACCAATCCACCTATTCAGATACAAACAATATGACGAACCAATCCGGACCGAGCGTCCCACGCCCGTCGTGGCGACCCGGCGCGCCATCCGCGCCGGCGCCGCGCCCCCCTGTCCCCCACTACACCCCGTTCCCCACCACACCCCGTTACCCCACCCCCTTTCCTAAAAGCACGAAACACTTCTAAGTACAACATCGCAAAAAAATATAGTGCAATATTGGAATATAAATACTGCAACTTCACAAAACTATATAGTGTAACAACGAAAAAAATATACTACAACATATGAAATTATGTAATGCAACATTGAAAAATTTATACTGCAACATATAAAACAGTAGTACTGCAACGTCGCAAAAATCAACCATGAAACATGGGAATGGAAACATCTCAAAAATCACCTTTTAGTGCTGCAAACATTTAGAAAATGTAATTTCAACAATTAAGATCCCCTATTGCAACAATCCCAACATTAGAAAATAGGACCTACTGCAACACAAGAAATCACCTATTGCAACATAGAAAACCATCTTTTGCAACATCCAAAAATCCTCACTGCAACATGGAGAAATAGCAAAAAAACCCTTTTTTAACACATGAAAACACCTATTGCAACATAGAAAATCATCTGTTGCATCATCCAAAAATCCCCCCTCAACACGGAGAAACAGCAATCCCAGAGCTCGCCGGAACCCTAGCCACCGCCGCGTCCCCTCATATCCAGAGGAGGAGGAGGAGGAGGAGCTCAGATCCAAAGAAGGACCGACCTACATCGTCGGAGCCGCCGCCGTCCTCGTCTCCGGTGGGGGGAGCGAGAGCCGGGTCGCAATGGAGGGAGGGAGGGAGAGAGCTCGTGGTCGGGCGCGATAGAGAGCTAGGCGCAGGCGCGGCGTCCATCCTCGGGAGCTAGTAGGCTCCGAGCACGGCACGACGCCGACAACAGTGAGCGGGCGGGTGGAGCAGGGCGGTCGCGGGATGGGAGGGAGGCGCGGGGGAGTGAGGCGGTCGTGGAATGAGGTAGGGCGTGGGGGGGTCACGGGCTGCATCCGGACGTGTGTTTGGGAGAAATCATTATCGTTTTTTTTACAGCAATGTATAATAGTATAATAAGGTAGCAGCCGAAAGAATGGCCCTCAAATAAGGACCAAATTACAGCGAAATCTCCAGAGAAACCAGACACGTAAACCTCCACGCGTCACTCAAAGGACGAAGAAGACCACGTGGCACGGAGGCATGGAGAAGACCTCGCCGAAGCCGGCGAGCAGGCCGCCGAGGGGATGCACGAGAGGCGAGCCGAGCATGACCGCGTGGAGCCGGGATGGACTGACCGCGCTATGCGACGGTTGAAAAGGGTTGACGAAGCCAGCGTTGAGGAACTTCTCCGGCGAACCGAGGATGAATATGTAGCAGTCGACGGAGGCTTCTGGATCGACTTCACCAAAGCCCGGGGATAGCTTCCTACAGAACGGCGACGGTGATGGCGAGGACGAGCAGCTGTCGGTTTGCCCAAGGCTGCTAGCTAGAGGATGGACTGCGGTGGGGGCGAAGAGGAACGGCTGGGGCCACAGCTGAGCCAGACGAGCGAACGCCATTGACTGGATGAGCGACGACAACAACCGAACTAGAGATGGACCCGAGCTGATCTGGGAAGAGGTGGATGGAAGCGGATGGTGGTGGATCTGCACGGGAGAAGAAGAGAAAGTACTAGTAGTATTTATTTTAGGGAAAATTGGTTCTGTAGCATCGAAAGATCGCGACTTCCGTAAAATATCATTGAAAGACATCGGTCCCGTAAAATACCACTGAAAGGTGCACACGTGAACTAAAAGTACCATTATGTTAGATTTGAGCGTTAGGTCTGTTAACTGAGACCAAAATACCCCCAAACCGGTAAGCTCTAAAAACATACGAATCAAGCCCCAAACCGGTACAGGAGCTCTAAAAACATAAGAATAAAGTACAGGGCATGAACTCACAGCATTTTAACACATACAAGTCACCATATGTACTAAATATTAACCAAGCACATGAAAAATATTCTGGTTCAACACATGGACTAATATTGACTAACACATCTTGCAAGCACATGGCCAAATAGGTTCACAAAGATGCAGAAACCATATTGGTCTGATCCAACATCTTGAGAACAACACATGCCCAAAATAGATTCAAGTACATGACTTTTTCATACAACAGCAGTTCAATAAAATGATTCAGGATCACACTAGCCTAGTTTATGATGACCCTCCTAGCAATGCCTCCCGGTGATGTATCCAGTTGTCTTGCCATTCGTCTTGTTATTGGCCCTGGACTCACTTTGGTGTGCCTGGTGGTCTTGTTGGTGTAGAAAGCAAGTTGCCATCCTTCTTGTTGTTGGTCCTAGACTAACTGGTGCTTGGATGGCTAAGGAAGTAGAGGGCTAGCTGTAGGCTGCACGGTGATTGAGTGACTAAAGAAGTAGAGGTTATTCTTGTATCATTCTTTGAAGTACCACCTCCTCCCTTTCTTTTCCTACATAACAACAATGTAATCAAGTCATTTTGCATGTAGGGTAATTCAACTAGAACATGAAACTTGAAGTTCAACTTACCTAGGTTCAACAACAAGTTTAGTAGGGGCTCGAGAAGAAGTAGAGGTTCTGTAGCATTCTTCTTGGACTTTTGGAAGCATTCTTGCATTTTGAAGTACCACATCCTCCCTTTCTTTTACTACTGAACAGTAATGTAATCAAATCATTTTGCATGTGGGGAAAAAAAAGAAATCGATTACATGGTACATCTTCTATCATAAGCGGTCAATTTGGGCTTATGGTCCCGGACCAAGATATGTCGAATCGAGATCCGACACCCCATCATCTGCACGCCTGGCCGCCTTGACCCAGTAACCAACAGATTGCCCATGACATCTTCCAAAGATAGTCTAGTTTATAACCAACATATATATATATATATATATATATATATATATATATATATATATATATATATATATATATATATATTCGGAAATATGGATGAACACATTTTTAACAGGTTAGCATTCTCCTATCTATTTTTAGTTAGCATTGAATACCTTGACTTATAATCACAGAGACAAGTTCCTTAAACTCGATGCAACTGCTCATGAAGCACTTCTGATTTTTCAAGTAGATAAACACCCTAGTTACATGGGAATTGGAAGGGCTAAAGAAGGGTAAGAAACTGCAGGTTCTCGGTTTTGGCATGCTCAACAAGGTAAAAACCTCTTTCTTTATTTACTTCTTTTATGAAAAGCACTGACTGTGTGCACTTGAACAAAGTTGGCACTCTAGAATGCTAGTGCTTTGTGGAACTGTTACTACTAGTCACAAATAATTGTGGTCTGGACATTAACAGGAATCTAGTTGGCTTCAACCTGCAGAATATACAGTGAGGTATTTGGGTCACCGATATATTGCATATACAAGCCGTGTTGGTTCCAATTAGTGGATTAGTAGAGATGCTAGTTTTTTTTATGTAAGAGAGATGGTAGGTTTTCGTTTCTAGATTTCTTGGTTGATTTTACCAGTTTTGTTTGAAGTGGATCCCACCTTCACCATAGTCAGGGAACCCTCAAGAAAGCATGTATGAATCATTATTTCTAATTGGCTTGCAACTCTGTTCTGTTTACCAAGCTGTTTCAGGTGTCGATCTATAGCATGTTGTTTAGTACTCAATTACACATGAACACTGAACAGCATGGAAAATTGGTACGGTGGTACTATCATTTTTCTAATAATATCAGTGATATACTCTGCTGACATGGCAGATTTTTCTAAGCAACCACATGAACTAAAACTTGTATCCTCTGCAAGTTTGAAGAAGTAGAGGTTCAACTTACCTAGGTGCAACAACAAGTTCAGTGGGACCTCGGGAAGAAGTAGAGGTTCTGTAGCATTCTTCTTGGACTTTTTGGAAGCATTCTTGCAGGTTTGAAGTACTTGGTTTTTCTTTCCTTTTCCTACATAATAGCAAGGTAATCAACAATTATACTCAAAATGAATTGGTATTGTACTAAGTGATAGGAGCATAAAATTAATTTACCTAGATTTAGTAGGTATTGGTTGTGGTAATTCAACACCAAGTTCAGTAGGGGGCTCACGACAACCCTTCTCAATGTGTCCAAAGTTGAAGCATCTTTTGCATTGGTAAGGACCCCTTTTCCTGGCTCACCCTTACTCTTCAGCCTTTTCACTCTTGGCCTACCCATGGACCTTTCAAGCTTTGGAGGCAACATTTGAAACCCGGGATCAACAATAGACCACTGTGACTTGCCAACCATTGGGTTCACCTCAAACTGATAAGTAGCCTTGAAACGATGAACTGAGTAGTAGTCATGCACATAGTCATCAAGTTTTATTTGTCTCAAGGAACCTATAAAGGCAATAACATGTGTGCAAGGTTTACCGGAAATATGCCACTGCCCACATGAACATGTCTTGCTTTCAAGATCCACAGCATGCCTCCAAGGATAGTTGTCCTTAGTCAATCCAGATACCTCAGCCTTGAGACCACCACTCCCCTTAATTGTGTACTTCAAGTTTCTACTCTTCATTTTTAGCTCATTTATAACACTAGGGAGAATGGACCCTTCAAGTTTGTTAGCTATATGCTGCCTCATAGCTATCTTTTCCATGATCATACCCCTAATTGTGTCCACGAGGACATCCACAGGGAACCCTTTGGTCTCTTTAATCCAATTGTTGAAGGACTCTGATATGTTGTTATTCACATAATCGACCTTGCATTCCCCTGAGAACTTAGCTCGAGACCAAATTTGTTTGTGCTCTGCTTGCAAGTAAGGAATTGCTGCTGGACAATTCTCTCCAATTTTGTCCCAAAGCCAGTGATGCCTCCTAGGAGTACATGCCCAAGCACAAGGCCACATGTACTTTAGCACATCTCCATCGAAGTGCTTTCTAAAATTCTGCATGAGGTGCCTAAAACACTCTCTATGCTCAACATCACCTCGGAAGACGTCGTGGACTGCTATCTCTAAGCCTTTGCAAGCATCTGTGTGTATTGTGAGTCCATGTGGAGTTCCAATTGCTCTCTTCAATTGCTTCAGAAACCATGTCCAATTAGCTTTTGTCTCCTTGTAAAAAATTCCATATGCCACCGGGTACATCCAATTATGTCCATCAATTGCTGTTGCTGCAGCTAGCTGTCCATTATATTTACCTGTGAGGTGAGTAGAATCAACCCCTAGGTATGGCCTGCAACCAGCAAGAAATCCATTCACACATGCTTTGATGGCCACAAACATCCTACAGAAATAGACTTGACCATCCTTTTTGTTCTTCTTGCAATCAATCTCTACTATGCTTCCAGGACATGTACCTTCTAACTCGGCTTTGAAACTCCACAACATTCTAAAACTTTCGTCCCAAGTGCCATGTAGGCCTTTTAGTGCAAGTTGCCTTCCTTCCCACCTTATTATATGACATTTTGATCGGGAACTGTCTTTCAAGCTCAACTTGCAATTTCTTTGCTCCCAGGTCTGGAGTAGACTTGAGTATATCTGTTGCTCTGTCGACAATCCAGCTTTGCTAGCCTCCTTACCCCTCACTTGGTGGTGCTAGCACGGTGTGTGGCTAGAACCTATTGACACAACTTGAAAATAATAGAAGATATGGGATCTGAATTTAGTGTTTAAATATGTAGAGAACATGAAAAATAAAACATTCATACATTCTAAAAATTATGGGTAGAACATGAAAACAACAATTAGTATACCATGAAAGTGGGGCAACCAAGAAACAAAGCATGGTCACTGATCAGGAATAGCTAGTGAAATCAGATACTTCTATTCTGCTACAAAGATTATATAGAGAAAAATTACAAGTCACAAACAAGTAAGGAGAATAAAACCAAGGCATAAGGAAAAGCGCTGCAAATGCCCCTCTCATGGCCCCAAATGTTGCGAGGTGTTTTTGGGGCTCCCATGCCTGAACACCCCCCTCTGGCACTGTTCGGACCTTCAACAACAATGAAGAGCCCGGTGAAACAAAGACACCGAATGTTACAGATCATTATACATCAAACTTAGTTTTGGAATTTTATTAGAAAATTTCAATTAGTCACATTTATGTACTAAGAAGAAACCTAAAATTGCACAGGTCAAAAGAGATTACAGTAACAATGCCTTTTAGTCCCAAGAAGGTTAGGGAAAACCAAGGAATGCACTACATTTTCAGATTCTCATACTACATTTCAGCTACATGTTGGTCCATCCAATGTCCTTAAATCATCTAGGATCACCCCGTGTTGTTGTTAAGTCTCACTGTACAGCATCATGATCATCAATAATGGAGAAAATAGTGTGATGAAATCTTAAATAAATTGCTACAAATACGGTTCTTCAGTGTAACAACCAAATTGTTATCATAATATCATCATTACCATGATGTAGGCATATTGCTTTAAATATGTAGAGAACATGAAAAATAAAACATTCTGTACATTCTAAAAATTATGGGTAGAACATGAAAACAACAATTAGTATACCATGAAAGTGGGGCAACGAAGAAGTTTCTTTGCATGAACTTTCCATTCACACTCTGAATCTGCACATCTTGCCCTATATCTTGATTTATCACTATGCTCTACAAATGTTTGAAACTCCTTTTTATGGCATATTGCTTAATCATCAGATATGAAGGCCTTTTTGTCAAGAAATGTCGAACCTTCCTTTATATCGTGGTTGTCTCTCATCATATGTAGTGAGTGCAACATATGGAGCATCTTGCATCATGGTGGCTTCATCACTTGGCACTTTGCTCGGGATCTGTAGCTTCAGATTTACATTCTTGCTGCTCTCTATTTTCTTCTTTTCTTGCTGCACTTTCTCATTGCTTCCTAATTCAGTACCTTCTGAGAGATACCTCCACTCTTCATCAACTCCAACTGGATCATCTCCCTCATGGTCAACACCCGGCTCCATATATTGGTCACCTTCCTCCTCTTCTACTCTAGAAGGACCAGCAGCTGTAACACCAAGTTGAGGTTCCATGGCCCATTCTAGACCATCCAATTCTGCACTCACATGCATCTCCTTGAATTTTTCTGTGACCTCAAGTTGTAAGTCATTCTCTTCATCGGTCACTTGTCTTTCAATCTCAATTAAAGCCATATCAACATGCTCACATCTATCTACGGTCATGATAAACTCCACCATTTTTTAGGCTCGCAGCAAAGTTAGAAGCTCTTGGTCCGTACCAAGGCGAATTGTTAGATTACTCTCACCCACAAACCAAAAGTTTGCCTCCTGATAACTAGCCCAACTAAAGTGCTTGAACACATCATTTTCCATATCAATGATGGAGTACTCTTCTGCATCCACCCACCAGTCCAAGCATCTACCCTTTTTGTACACAGATCGACCATCCTCAACAGTTGAGTAGGAAGAAACATCAATCACTACTCGACATGCATTGTTTGGATCGATCCTAAAATAGTAGCAGTGCAAAAAAAAATTAACACTGCTTCTAGATGCCCTTTCTCATCGGTGACCATCCTCACACCACGTGAAATCGTACACACAAATCGGACTTCATAACTAATTTCAGTTGTACTACGAACCATGAAGTAGATAGCTAGGGTTTCATTCTTACCCGTCGGGGATCTCAGATCGATGCATTGTTCCACCGCATGCGCACTGGAGGAGGAGGAGTCACGGCCGGCGCAACACGCAGTCAAGGAGGAGGAGGTGGTGGACGGCGCAGGCGGCGCGGCCTCCGCGTGACGAGCGGCCCGCGACGGACGGCGCGGCCTCCACACGGGGAACGGCCTGCGCGCGAAGAGGAAGCCGCGGCGGCCGGCGTAGGAGGCCCTTGGAGCTCCCAGGCGGACGGCGGACGAGCGGAGGCGGCGCGGCCTCCGCGCGAGTACTAGCCCGCGGCGGACGGCGCGGCCTCCACATGGGGAGCGACCTGCGCGGGAGAGGAAGCCGCGGTGGCTAGCGTAGGAGGCCCTCGGAGCTCCCAGCGGCCGGCGGACGCGCGGAGGCGGCGCTCCCAGGCGGAACCGAGCGCGGCGCGGCTCTCCCAGGCGTGCGCGGCGCAGCTCACTTTCCCGTATGTGGACAGGGATGAGGATAAGGCAAGGGCAAAAATGTCACTTAATTTTTGGAGTTTAGGTCAAATGAACGCACCTGAGCGTAAAACCTGACGGAGTGCTAATTTTAGTTCACGGTGACAACTTTCAGTGCTATTTTATAGGGGCAAACTTTTTCAATGGTATTTTACGGAGGTCGTAACCTTTCGATGCTACAGAACCAATTTTCCCTCTATTTTATTGAAACTCATCTTGCTTTCGTACTCACTGGTGAACACGAAGAACATGAACAACACGGCAAGAATAGATAAAGGAAGGGAGCGACACACACCCATTCGGACAACTAGCTGCAAGCTAAAAAGAAAATTTACAGGCGGAGGCGGGACCGGCCCAGCCCTCCAGCTGCCGGCAAGATGCCAGAGACGAAGAGGAAGGGGGCCGGAGCAGGGGCGAGCTCGAAGGGGGTCAGAGAAAGGAGAAAACCAGCATACGCCTACTGCTCATTAGGAGACTCGAGGAGTCTGTTTTGACGTTATTAAGCGCACGACGGCTTGTGGGAGGTGGGCAGTGGCCCGTGCGTGCGTATGGGCCTCATTTGTCCCTTGTGGGTAAAGGTCCATGGCTCGCGAATGCTTTTCCGTGTGATTTAGCCCACGAGGAGGAGAAAATTCGGACCACTTTGCCTAAGCTAAACTGTGGCAACTGTGTCGGTGTCTTTCCTTAAAAAAACTGTGTCGGTGTTGGTACCAAATTACACCTATATCTCAATAGATTAGGATCGGAAATGGATGTATATTAGGTGCAACCGTACAGGTGCCAAATCATACTCCATAACACATTTAGTATCTACATAAGCATCTCATATTCAGATATACCAACAACACAATTAGTATTTAGTATTTGGATGACAGCCTAACTAGTAACGATGGCAGCATGGGGGCAATGGTGCCACTGTTCTAGGTAGTCAATGGAGGATATTGAGCGATAGTCTGGCGGTGTTTGATACAAAGACTAAAGTTTAGTCCTTATCACATTGAATGTTTGATGTCAATTAGAGGGTTAAACATGAGATAATTATAAAATTAATTGCATAAGCCGTGACTAATTCGCGAGACGAATTTATGAAGCCTAATTAATCCATAACTAGCATATGTTTACTGTAGCATCACATTCGTTAATCATAGACTAATTAGGTTTAATAGATTCGTCTCGCAAATTAGTTTATATCTAATACTCTTAATTAATATCAAACATCGACGTGGCAGAGACAAATTTAGTCACTTGTATCAAACACCGGACAATGATGTTAACTATGGCAGTAGAAGGGACGGTTGTCGTAGGTGTGTGATACGGGCTCATTGAAGCTTCATGTAGGTGGCCCACTGTTGTGGAGCTTTCGTGAGACCCTACCATGTCAGGGCAAGACGTTATCTATAGCACAATAGCATAAATGTAAAAAGCAGTGATTTTGACTAAAATTCACCATATATACGCCATTAAGACACGTCCATACACCATATTTAAGATTCGTGCCAAGTTGCAAACGAACGGCGTGACGCAACTCTTGCTCGTTGCTCCTCCCGCGCCAACGGCCTGTCGCTGCGGCTCATCGTTGCGCCAGCACGTGTTGTCTTTCAGAACCATACTTGTGATTGGGCAGGCCACCGACGGATTGCATTGGTCCAGCAGCAGGTTGACTGGGGCTGTCAGCTACTGTTTCCTGATCCGATGATGCATGCAGTTTGTTTCAATTAGTCTTAGGGCTGGTTTTGTTTCAATTAGTCTTAGGGCTGGTTGGATTATTTGAATTGAATTCATTCTAATAATTACAATTTACACATATATTAATTAAGCTAATATAGTTATATATGGAATATATTTATATATTTATTATTAGGCATATAAGGGACATACTTATATGTTGCATTTCTATTATAGGAAAGTGAGTTGAAGAGTGTGATATAAGTTGGAAGGTAGAATTATAGCATAGTGATATATAGAATCCATTTTCATCCCCCACCTTGTGAATTTGAGATAGGCTTATTTGTGTGTTTGGCAAAGTAATAGAATATTAAATTCCAAGCCAAATAACCTAATTAATTAAGTAGATTTTAATTCCTCCAAAATAAATGATCCAAACGGCTGGCCCCTTAGATTTTTAGTTGAGAAAGAGTGATCAGATCAGCTACTACTAGTTGGTAACCGCGTGGCCGTGCACCGCACTGCATTGCACACATGCGGCCATCGATTTCTCAGTTGCAGTTACAAAATCGCGTGGAGGTGCATATATGACTGATGGATACATAGATACTGGGTCATTCTCGCTATAGATGATGCTTGGTTTCCAAAAAAAAAAAGACTTGGTAATGCACGGTAAATACTGATGTACACCGTACACGTAACAACATCGGGATGGTGACCGGGTGTGTTAATAAGTTTATTGGTAGTTGCTCCATCTTAAACTGTGCTAACAAAGAGTTATCTTAAGTACACGTCAGATAATGTTGATCTAAAAAGAAACTATGCGCGTCAGGACTGTTTCCTCATCCACTGCCGGAGCTAGAGTAGGGACGAATCTACATGTTTTCACTGAGGTCACCTCAATCCAGTAACTTCTCGGAACTCAGTAAAAGTTCTTTTATCCGCCAGCAGATTACTCTTTCAAATAGAGAATCAATGTATCTTTGGCCCGTTTCTTAGTGCTTGACTCTAGTGACATGATATCCTGGATGCGCCCTGAGCTAGAGGTTGAAGCCTCAAATAGTGGCTTCTTCTTCGTTTTTCAAAAACACCTCCGACTCCTCTATTCCATGCCCAAACGGCTTTATTTTCTCCTCCGAATGTTTTGTGGCTCTATTTGCTCTAGTGGAGGTGCCCTCGGAACTAGAGTTTGAGCTACACCAATTACAGGCTAAAAGCTATTGGTGTGATGTTTTAGTTTACCGTTCAGTACATATAGCTTGATGAAACTACTACGGGAAATGATAAAGTGATGTCACTTCATGCCAAGTGTACCTTGTATGGATTACTTGCAGGATTATATAACATCACATCATGCATAGATGATCCATTAACCATCGAGATGGATATCTCTAGGAAACAAATTGCTGGTACGCTGCCATACTCTGGAATTTATTTTTGGTGGCTAAATGAAAAGTACTAAAACCGCTAAAGGACATGATCTTTGATGGCGAACTGTCAAGCAAAATCTACTAAGGATATATAGCACAAGGGAAATTCAGTTTCTTGGCGGCTAACCCTCAAGGTTTATTTCCTTGGAGGTTTGGCGGCCAAGAAAACTAGGGATATCGATCTATCAAGTTCTTCAAAGGGACAAGAAAATGCCTTAACCACTAAAGAATATATACTTTCTTGTAGACTTTCTACAACCTCTAAGAAATTGCAATATTCCTCAGCGACTTGGTTTTTTGGCACTCTAGAAAATCCTTGGCCACCAAGGAAATCCCATTTTTCTTTGATTTTCTTGAACTATTATTTGGTTATTCCCTTTAGAGATTTAGATAGATTTAAAGTTTTGATTAGTTTTCTTTTCTATATAGGCCTATACTGATGGATTATCAGTGATCACTCATGATCGACTTTAAACATTTTCTAGAGCGACGATGGGCACGCAAATTAAATAGTACATGACAAATTCATAAAAGAATAAAATCTGACTTCCCTTGACGATGATTCGGCAATGAAATGATATACATGGACTCACGCTCATGGACGACTAACAAGTCTTAAGTTGTCATTTTATTTTACCAGCAAAATCTTCGTAAGATTATTCCGGTCCTGTTTAGATTGACGAAAATAAATTGCTAGTAGCTGCTAAAAAAGTTCTAGTTGATCCAAACAATGCAACTTATACTCTAGCTTATATTCCATTTTAAACTATCCAACCATCTGGCTTATAAAAAGCTATTAGCAGCTTTCAAAAAGTTTAGCTAGTCCAAACGGGACGTGAATAACATGGTTCATTCCAAACATGCACGGCCTTGAGTTCTATCTGAAAATGGCAATATGCAGATGTATATTATATAACAGCTTGGGCATTTGCTGGAAAACTTCACATTTCAGCATACAACATGTATTGAGATGATCTGTCCTTACTAACTTTCTGCAAAATGAGCATTTACTAAAAAAAAACAATAATAAGCAAGATGAAAAACACATACATTGTGTACACATGAATAACTCTCAACAGTGTAAATATAGTAACTATAAATCTTTATTCATTTACACATATATATATGGATCCAAACTGATAGCTAGCTAGCTCATCACAAGCAAGCTCTGGCTCGTACGCAAGAACACAACATCACAACTCATATATAGGTACTATAACTGTGCATAAACTACACAATATGCACATGTGGTAAAAATTAAAATGTGTAGATAACTGGTGGGACTGTACGTCCGCTCATGGTTTTGCCTCCGGCTTCGGTGGCAGCTCAGCTTTCGGCAGAGGCGGCAACTCGTGGTTTGGCACCTCCGGAACCTCTGGCACGGTCGGGTGAGAAGGGAGTTCAGGCTTTGGCACCTCTGGCGCCACTGGGTGCGGCACCTCAGGCTTTGGAAGCTCTGGGACGGCCGGGTGAGGAGGAAGTTCGGGCTTGGGCAGCTCCGGCGCTGAGTGCGGCACCTCAGGCTTGGGCAGCTCGGGGACGGCCGGGTGCGGTGGCAGCTCGGGCTTGGGCAGCTCCGGCACCGGGTGAGGCACCTCAGGCTTGGGCAGCTCGGGGACGGCCGGGTGCGGTGGCAGCTCGGGCTTGGGCTGCTCCGGCACCGGGTGAGGCACCTCAGGCTTCGGCAGCTCGGGAACAGCCGGATGCGGTGGCAACTCGGGCTTGGGCACCTCAGGCGGCACGACGTCGGTAGGGTGCGGCGGCAGCTCGGGTTTTGGCAGCTCCGGAACGGCAGCGTGTGGGTGTTCCTCCTTGGGCGGCGCCTCTTCCAGCAACCGCGCCGCGCTGCTCATGCCGCTGCAGCAGAGCAGCAGCGCCACCAAGAGAAGCGAAGACACGGTGCTCCTGGAACTCGAAGCCATGATTGGACGATGGTTTACTCTCAATCGTGCTGTATATGTGCTTCTTGTCTTAGAGCTGGAGATGGTTGTGTGTGATGGCTAGGAACGCAGACAACCTGCTATTTATAGAGTTCAGTGAAGGCTTGAGATCTTGTCGTTTCAGAGCTGGTAGGTCATCTGCATCGATGTGGTTGTTTAACTTTGTCCTTGGCAATGATACTTTCCTGATCTACACTTGTGTATGGTTTGGTTAGTTGGGAATACTGAGACGACCTGAGTGATTTGATTGGTCGATGCAGCGGCAATAATGTAGGCTATAGCTACACGTGTGCGATGTACAATATCTCATCAATCTACATTTGTTTGGCTACCGGATTGCGCAAAGGTGTGGACTTGCATGCCAAGAATCGACTAAGAAAGAGACCAACATGAATACATCTATGCTCACGAGAGGATGGGTGGATTTACTAGCTCTGAATAAAATACTTAAGCGATCGAGTTGAAAATGACCCAAACACGTATTCCGTAAATTTATTCAAAGCACCATCTTTTTTTGTTTGTTTGTAATTCATGTCCTTTTCCAATCCATTCTTTGAATTTGGTAAACAAATGATCCATCATTATGTGCTCCAAAGGCAGGCTAGTAACTTTAAGAAAGATAAGTTTAAGTTTGTGGATGAATCTGAGATATTCAAAAGTTCTTATCTTTGTGCAATCTCTCCCATTTGTTCATATTCTAACACAATACTTGTCTAGTCACTAATCGCTTTATATGATTCTGCATTTCCCACTCATAATTATTCTTTTTTGCATTGCACCTAAAAGTGTGCTTGAAATATGTGTAGTTAAAACCTTGGCAAAATCATCATTTTGGTCCCTCAACTATCATCTAAGGCTCAATTTCATCCTCAAACTTTTAAAATGGTCGTTCCATCAGTCCCAAAACTTTACTTTTGTGTTTAGTTTCATCCTAGAACTATCAAAGCGATAATTGCAGTCCTCAGACTTTACATTTTTAGATCAATTTTCATCTCCATGAACTGTGAAAGTTCAAGGACTATAATAAAAAACACTTAGTAGGGATGAAATTGAGCCAAAAAGTGCAAAGTTTAAGGAGTAAAATGATTACTCTAATAGTCTTAGGATGAAACTAAGTCTAAAAGTAGAGTTTGAGGACGAAAACAGTTATTTAAAAAGTTCAAGATGAAATTAAACCTTAGCTCGAGCTATGTGTTTAACATGAAATCTGTATGTTCGTCACTTTCTATATACATATGTATATACTTAGTCGATATGTTTGGTGATACTAATCTTGTTTGTATACAGATATTTGGTGATACTAATCTTGCTTGTATAGTTGTATAATAGTGGCAAAAGTGGGTAATAAATACCAACTAAAATAGATATATACAATTTAAGGCTTTTCCAATCGTTTTTGAGTTTTTCCATATGTTGCTAATAACTATCATCCGAATCAGTTGGCATTTTGAGCGTTTGGCTAGTTGGGAGCAATTCTCTTCGAAGAAGCTAAAGCTGGAGCTCTCCCAAACGCCCCATACAATATCAGAAGTTTCACTAAAAGAAGCTTCATAATACAAATTATATGAGTTTAACAAAGATGCTAATTTTAGTTTTACAGTATAATGTAAAAAGTACTCTCTATTCTAAATTATAAGATGTTTTGCTTTTATTTCTAGATATATAGGTTTTGCTATATATTTAGGTATACACTATGTCTAGGTACATAATAAAAATAATGCATTAAAAAACCAAAGCGTTAATTATAATTTGGAACGGAGAGAATACTTGTTAATTGAAGTAGTAGTAGTTTGTTAGGTTCTTCTTGTCGCTCTCAAATAAACCTTCTTCATTCATGTGCTAGTGCTATTGCTAGCTGTAAGGACTTTACTTGTTTCATTGTTTGCAACATACTCTCAGAAAGAATTTTCCTAAAACTTTAAGAAGTTTCAAGGCACACATGTATAACCTCAAGAATAAATAAATAAATGAAACGTGTGGGATACATGCATATATATACTCTGCATAGACATTATAACCAGAAGTACAGACGTACACATGCATACATACAAAGCAAATACACATACATACACTACTGGAAACATCACGCTCCTAGCTAGTAGTGTGTATGGGGCACGGCCAACAACATCGCAGGCAGACATCAAAGTTTAAACCATACGTACGTACACATACATAAAGTGTTCACTAATGAAGGCCGATCAAGGCTTGGTCTCTGGCTCCGGGTAGTGGCTCTCGGCCTTTGGTGGCAACTCTGGTTCAGGCAGAGCAGGTGGCAGCTCATGCTTTGGTGCCTCCGGCACGTCCGGGTGGGGTAGCTCCGGCACGGTGGGGTGCTCAGGCACCTCAGGCTTCGGCAGCTCCGGCACGGCAGCAGGGTGCTCCGGCACCTTGGGCAGCTCAGGCACGGTGGGGTGTGGTGTCAGCTCAGGCTTTGGCAACTCCGGCACGGCAGCAGGGTGCTCCGGCACCTCGGGCTTGGGCAGCTCAGGCACGGTGGGGTGTGGTGTCAGCTCAGGCTTTGGCAACTCCGGCACGGCAGCAGGGTGCTCCGGCACCTCGGGCTTCGGCAGCTCAGGCACGGTGGGATGTGGTGGCAGCTCAGGCTTCGGCACCTCCGGCACGGCGGCGGGATGCACGGGCACCTCGGGCTTTGGCAGTTCCGGCACGACTGAATGCGGCGGTAGCTCAGGCTTGGGCAGCTCTGGCACTTCAGGGTGCGGGTACTCCTCCTTGGGCGCCACCTCCTCCAGCAGCCGTGCCGCGCTGCTCGTGCCGCTGCATGAGAGCAGCAGCAACCCCACGAGGAGGACAATGGAACGCATTGTGCTCTTGGAAGCCATAGCGATCGAGTTGCTCTACACACCTATGGCCAGTGAGAAGAAGATCGTTGTGTACTTGTGTGGTGACTGGGGAGAGGGAAATCATGGTATTTGTAGTGACAAATAAATGGAACCATTATCGAGGTCTATTCTTTTTCTGATCCACGTAGTGATCGTTTGGTGATCGGTTGGCTATCTGCATCCCATGTTTGTCAACTTTGGATCTCTCTGTGTGTGCTTGCTCTCTCCTGATCCATCTCATGTATGGTATAGTTTGTTGGGAATACTGAGACCATCTGAGAGATCTGGTTAGTTGAATCACCTTGCGTTGTGTGGCTACACGTGTACGACGTATCTCATTGTCTCATCGATGTGTTTGTGTTTGGCCACCGGATAACGCAAATAATGACACGATGTGCATTCAAGGTCAGACTGTGAGAAGATAGCAGGAGCCTTTTTTTTCGTAGTAGTTGTAAAGCGAGTTGAACATGACCAGAGAAATGTGGCATGGCCATTTTTCAGACAACTTGCTTTCATCAGCTAATTAAGTACTTATGTTAAAGACATTTCTTACAAAATCAATTACACGTTTTGAGATCATTAATCTCACTTTCAATTTTTTTTACTTTCAGAAAAAAGATCATTAATGGCTCTGTGTTGAACTTTTGTTTTGCAAGTTCATCAGATTAAGCATATGAGCACCCGCCTGCAAGCTTAGCTTCAGGCCGGCCGATCTCATCATACAAGTGATAAAAAAACGGTAATACTCTGGTCAGGACGTCTGATTGTCCGGACGTTGCGTTCGCGGGCCGCGGTACCAGCCCATAGCCCAACTGGCATATCCCATTGTTCACTCGTCTCTAACCTTATTCTGCTGCTCCATTCTCCAGAAGGCTCTCCACCACAGTGCTGCAAAATCGTGCTCCACCACGACCGTGCTCCGCAGCGCCGCAACCGTGGGATTCCTACGCTGGCCGCCGGCCTCGCCAGTGCCCCCCGGAGTCCGTAATCCACGGTGCCCCAAGGCCAGCTGCTAACCCATCGCATTCCCTGGCCGGTCCGCGACAAGGCTACGATGTCCCCTGGCCGGTCCGCCGACGACGCATAGCTCCATCACCGGGCTCAAAGAAACAGAGGGCGGCTCCGCTCCAGCCGCCACCCCATCGTGCCCCTTGGTTGGTTTGCAGCTGCCCCTGCCCGGTCCGCTCCAAGGCTGTGGTGTCCCTTGGCTGGTCTGCCGACAACGCAAAGCTCCATCACCGGCCGGGCTCGAAGAAACGGAGGGCAGCTCCGCTCCGGCCGCCGCGCTCGATGTCTATCGCGCTCCCTTGCCGATCGCTCCGCACCACCGGCGAGCTCTAGACCGATTAACTTCACACGCCGACGAACCTCCATTTCTCTCAAGCCGCAAAGAGATGTTGCGCTGAAAGCGCATGTTGCAAGCGTACATTTCAAATGTTTCTCAATGTTTTATACGGATGTTGCAAGTGTTTATACGGATGTTGCAAAAGTAGATCGGGATGTTGTATTTGTTGCAATGGTTTGTACATGTATGTTGCAAGTGTTTCATACGGATGTTGCAAAAGTAGATCGGGATGTTGCATTTGTTGCAATGGTTTGCACATGTATGTTGCAAGCGTCTGTTGCCAATGTTTCATCTGTTTTTCAGACATATGTTGCAAGTGTGCTTATCTGAATATTGCATATGTTTCACACATATGTTGCAAGTGTTTTATCTGGATGTTGCGTATGTTTTGATATGGGTTTCAAGTATTTTCAAGTTTTTTTTTCAAATGTTTCATCCGTCTTCTTTTGTATATTGCAAGTGTTGCATCTATAATAGATCTGGTGTTGCACATGTTGCTATGGCTATATATACATGTTTCAAGCGCATGTTTCAAGTGTTTTATTTGGATGTTTCAAAAGTATATCTCGGGAAAACACATACTGCTAGTGATAGTGCGTCACTGTAGGTCACCGTACCTCCATGGATCACCGCACGCGCCTGCTAGTGGTGGTGGTGGTGCTACTGCGTGTAATTGGGCATGTGAAACGGAGCAGGCTCGGGGTGGTCCCTGTGCATGCATGGGCCCGTGCGGCCTCTGGAGTGGGATGGTTGCGTCAGGCGCGGATTCAGGAGCACCGTCCGATGCCAGCGCCTCGAATCAGATGTCCAGGCACTAGCAAGTCCCATAAAAAATATGCCCCTTAATTTGGTACATGAGGTGCTGCATGTATTAAAACGCCAACAAATGTATCAGTGTACTACTAGGATGCATATTATCTATGATGTATGTGGTGACAATTCGAACAACTAAGGCCTTGTTTAGATATAATCGGATTTATATCGATCCACATGTGCTGGGGCAGATTGGAGTAGAACTTGAACTAAATTCCACCTCAATCTACCCCAACACATGTGGATTGAGGTAAATCTGATGACATCCAAACAAGGCCTAAGGAAACATATATATTGCTCCCTGTTGGAAAACGCAATCATTTAAGAGTTTATTTGCATTTCTTCATCAATACAACAACACTATATATATTTGCGGATGAAAAGTAACTTTTAAATTTTTGTTTCTGGAAATTGAATTTTAAAATTTGGGCTCTATAATATATGTACACAAAAACTTATTAATAATAAAAAATTTAGTTGTACTTTGCTATCTTAATTTTGTTCTATTTTAACCAAACTAGCCATGTGTTCAACGCCAAATAATTGGTTTACTGATCGTTTTCTATTTGTTTTAGTGATGCATATATAAGAACAAAAACGGTGGTGTCGTGAACTTTTGTAATTAGAGAAACTACTATGAACAAATAAGCAAAGGACATTTTCTACACTAGGTATGTACTAGTACTTAGAATTAGACACCCATAGATTAATATTCTAACTCCAACACAAACAAATGTATATATGCCCTTTCCCTTCAAATACAGTTAGCACTTTGTATCAACCAATATAATCCTATAACCAGTCATGCATAATTTGCATATATACGTGTATTGTCTAGAATTTGGATTTAGCCGGACACTTTAGGATCTGTTTCATAGGGCTACTGGCCCCCTATTTCTGATCCTCTGTGAGAACTGATTTTTGGCTTAAAGGTGATTTTTGGATTCGCTAGGACAAACTCTATGTTGAAAGTGATTATGTGCAACAAAGTGAATTAAGATAAGCTACTTGTTTTCACCTCACATGCTTCTAGTTCATTTCAGAGAAGCACTCCGTTAGCACATAATAACTTCTCCGTAAAATACTTGTTTGGCTAAGCTTCACTTGGATTCAGCCTAGAAGTTGCTCTAAGAGCTCTAATAAACAGACCCTTACTTCACTGTTTCTGAAAGCAATGTAACTACAACATGAATGAAACATTATTCACATATATTATATAGTACATAAATGCCAGTATTTTCGTACATCATCAAAGGACAAACTAACGGGGCACAGCGTACAGCACTGAAACATCACACTCCTAGCTAGCTAGTGATCAACGAGATCACAAACATACACATATAAAATATTATTACACCATCATACACACAAGTACATAACGTGCTTATTACTGGGGCGACAGCGACGAATGCATGCAGTCGCGATCATGGCTTGGTGGTCTCTGGCACCGGGTAGTGGCTCTCGGGCTTCGGTGGCGGCAGCTCATGCTTTGGCACCTCTGGTACTTCCGGGTAGGGCAGCTCCGGCTTTGGCAGCTCTGGCACCGTGGGGTGAGGAGGCAGCTCAGGCTTCGGCAGCTCCGGCACGGTGGGGTGCGCTGGCAGCTCGGGCTTTGGCAGCTCCGGGACGGCGGGGTGAGGAGGCAGCTCGGGCTTCGGCAGCTCTGGAACGGCGGGGTGTTCCGGTACCTCAGGCTTGGGCAGTTCAGGCACGGCAGCTGGGTGAGGAGGAGGCAGCTTGGGCTTGGGCAACTCCGGCAAGTGCTCGGGTACCTCAGGCTTGGGCAGCTCAGTGGGGTGAGGTGGCAGCTCTGGGTGTGTTGGCACCTCGGGTTTCGGCAGCTCCGGCACCGTGGGGTGCGGCGGCGGCTCCGGCGTGGCCGGGTGCGGGTACTCCTTGGGCGCCGCTTCCTCCAGCAACCGCGCTGCGCCACCAATGCCGCTGCACGAGAGCAGCAGCGCCATGAGGAAGACAAAGGAAGGCATCATGGTGCTCTTGGCAGCCATGTGTCCCTTGTACGTGCTGCGAGCAAACTAGATCGTTGTGCGATGCTAAGCTACGCATGTGACCAGGATCTATGAGACAGCTGACTGGAGCCATGAAGCCACACATATCTTGTATGTTGCCGTTGGTAGCAGCTGGTAGGTCATCTGCATCCCCGTGGTTGTTAAGATTTGGTCCTTAATTCGTCCCTCTGATATCCATCCTGATTTCCTGCTTGTGTATGGTTTGATCGGTTGGGAATACATAAAGACTTACTGAGAACTGATCGATCTGATTGGTTGGAGCAGCTGCACCTTTTTTCGTTTGAAATGGAAGCACATGCATGTTTCTTTGGTGACACGTGTTCGATGTGTCTCGATCGTACTCTCATCGACCGTATATGTGTGTTTGGAAGGACAAGACTGAAAAACGTACAGTTTAGCATGAGCTAGTCCACGCTGATGACATGCTTGGTTTCGTAGCAGTACGTTCTGAATTTTGAAAATTACTTAGCAAAATCTTGAGAGCAAAGTCCCTCCGTTCCAATTTTTGGTGGGATATATAGCGTCGTGGATCTCATATTAAGTACGTCCAGCTGATTTTTGTTTAAATTCACCTGTTCACAGTTAGTGCGATAGTGCGTGTTTTTTTTAAATTACACATTACAACGTAGACACCCACAACGCATGTACGCACGTAAACTCTATCTCTATGAGCATCTTTGAAGACTAAGTCTGCAAATCCTCGAGATTGATGGAGTCACCACAGACGCCTTGCTGCGTGATTGAGTTGTTGTGTTACATGATGTATTGGATTTAGGGATGCAAGCGGGCCTATCCGTGAGTCTGCAAATATTATTTGTGGAGTCGCGGACAAAAGCTCCCTTGCATCTCTAAGTGGATCTAATTAAACCACTCAAAATTCACATGCTCGCGGATGTGGGCTTGGTGAGATTATTTGAATTGTCAAAGGATATATTTTGGGCTCTTAAAATGTAATTTTTGAATAATTGCATTCACAATTAATTGTTTCATTAGGGCAACATATTTTGTAATTAGTTGGTAATAGATGCACTTTACTTCATTATTTGGCTTCGATGCTAACTATATGTGGTGATGTTATTTGATCAAGGTTAATATTTTTTTTACCAAGATATGACTTTTAAATAAATGCTTCATATTTCTTTTCTTTAGCTTCGGTACAAAGAAGTTTAGTGGCATTTGATTCCCACACAAAACTCTTTTCATGTTTCGGGGAAACTTGCTTTTTCTACATGAAACAAACTATGTACTGATGGCTCCGGACTTGAAACTGGTGTGTTTGTACTTTGTACTATGTGCTGGTGGTAATGAATTAAGAACAAAAACTACATATATTTTGATACATGCATATATCTATCATTGATCCCTTAAGTTGATCGATACACGCAAAATAAATAGCATAGGAAATGTAAGGTATTTAATTTCCTGATTATATATAAACAAAATGTATGGTAAATTCAGCATACATATTCAACCACATATTAACATATGCAGGCTGTGTGTGTGCAGAATCACAACTCAGAGATTCGTATTATATACAGAAGACAAAATAGCACAAGTAATATGAAACAATATCAATATATATACGTGTATATATGGTACACCAAAGGCAATAGATACGTACATCTCAAAGCAGCACAACGTAGTACAACACTGAACGTCACACTACTACTACACCATACATATAGACACTAGTACAACACATTTTTATTCCTGAGACAACACTGACGTACGTAGTTCGATCATGGCTTGGCCTCTGGCACCGGGTAGTGGCTCTCCTCCGGCTTGGGTGGCAGCTCGGGCTCTGGCAGTGGCGGAAGCTCTTGCTTTGGCACCTCAGGCACTTCTGGTACGGTGGGGTGTGGCGGCAGTTCAGGCTTTGGCACCTCCGGGTGAGGCACCTCAGGCTTCGGAACCTCCGGTACAGCTGGATGGGGCAGCTCGGGTTTTGGCACCTCAGGGACGGCAGGGTGCGGTAGCTCCGGCACAGCGGGGTGCGGCAGTTCAGGCTTTGGGAGCTCTGGCACAGCAGGGTGTGGTGGCAGTTCAGGCTTTGGGTGCTCTGGCACAGTAGGGTGCGGTGGCAGTTCAGGCTTGGGCAGCTCCGGCACGGTAGGGTGTGGAGCCAGCTCAGGCTTCGGGAGCTCTGGTACTGTGGGGTGCGGTGGCAGCTCAGGCTTCGGGAGCTCTGGTACTGTGGGGTGCGGTGGCAGCTCAGGCTTGGGCAACTCCGGCGCGGTCGGGTACTCCTCTGCAGGCTTCGTCTCCTCCAGGTACCGTGCCGCGCTGCTCATGGTGCTGCAAGAGAGCAGCAGTGCCATGAGGAAGGCGAGGGAGGACGACGTGGTTTTCTTGGAACCCATATCGAATCGCTTATGCTTTCTGTGCTGCTGTGATCTCTGTGTATCACTTGGTAGCTGGTTCTTCTTGGAAACCATATCGAATCGCTTATGCTATTTATAGTTGATCGAAGGCATGGTTGCACTTGCATACGCATGCGTGTGTGACTGGAAGAGGGAGTCTGACATTTGGTGCCACACCGTGCCAGCCTGACATGTAGGAGTATGGTAGGTCATCTGCATTTTTTCCCCTGAAACCTCTAGCAAGGTCATCTGCTCAACTAGTGTCTAGTGTCTAGTGTCCGTGTGATCTCTAGTTAGTTCTCTACGTACTACCTGTGTCTGGTTAAATCAGTTGAGAATGCCCCTGAAATATGTGTGATCTGGTTGGTGGATGCTCTACCTTTACGGGCCTTTACTGTGGTGTTTGGTGCCTTGCCTTCGATCTGTGGACTGTGGTTAGGCTACCGAATATATACCGCAAAGTGATCATGCTGCCGTGCATGTGAAGAACAGTAGATAGCTGAGATCGATACAGAGAGCATCTGAAAACTAAGCAGACGAAACGATTGGTTTTGGTAGTTCCAGATAGAGTTGAAAACGACGACAGCCCTAAAATAAGAGAGTACCTGCAGCGTACGACATTCAGTACATAGCAGGACATAAACCAGGAAAAATGGGGAAAAAATAGTTAATAGTAACTTAGCTTATCTCTCAGATGGTCAAGTACACCTCGATCGCAAGAGTCGTCCTTGCAGATCATCGATCTGGCCATAAAACGGCCGGATTCGTGGTAGCTCAGCTGCTGCGTGTGGTAGTAGGTTCTGGTCGTTTTCGTTATCCTTTTAGGATCAAGTACGTGTACGTGGATCGTCTCGTGTCCTAGAAGAGACGAGCTATATATAGGTAAGGTGACCGATTGTTCAGGTCGCTGATGGATCGAGCGCGCTTTCGCGTAGCAGCGTTCAGCAGGCTCTAGGTCACCGGCTCACCGCCAAGCGCAGTACGGTCAAATGCGGTCCTGCTCGTTTTCCTGAAATTTGACTGATGCTGATGCTGATGCGCTGATTTGTTGTGAGAGGAAAATATTGTTCGTTCGTTGAAAAGTACTTTGTCTTGGCATGCAGGGTAGTGTTGTTCGGATGGTGCAAGATCATATCCAGCTGAAAATGATCGCGTGTCTAACCGTGCTGAATTTGCTGCAGGCGGACACGCTTGCTTCAGTTTCTTGCATGCTTGGATGTGGTTGGTATATATGCCATCAGGCATCAGGCATTTCATAATCTTGGAAAATTGGAGCCCGTTGCACACAGCCTTGAACAGCGCTTACCAAATTTTTTTTGGCAAATTTGTCATGTAATTAATTAATTTATTATCTGCAACAAATTTACCAAAAAAATTATGAAACTCTATCATTTGCTTTCCGTAATACTACTATGTCCTAAAATTTCTAAGAAGATACCTTGTATTGCAGGATGGAGGGAGTATATGATTACATACATATAGTGCAAGAAACAAGTGATAATCATGCAAGATTTTTTTTACGTAAAAGATTTCGGCATCGTTGTAATTAAGAAGAAGAGTTCAACCATACACATACGGCGCGCTTCTGACGAGCGCCCTAAGAGGTCTTACAGTCATAGGCTGGACCGTCCTAGCAAACAGTAAACCTGATTTCATTACTATCAAAAATAGAAAAGCTAGATTTGTTGCCGTAGAGCATAGACAAGCGACAAGATAGAAGTTATCCTACGTAAGCCTAACTTCATGATCGAAAAAAGCCACATTTTGTTGCCGTAGAGGACCAATCCATGCGCTAGGCTGGGCATCAGATGCATCCGTGCGTAACTTCCGTGCATGTTCTGTATATATATGGCAAGGAAAGCAGGGTGCAAACAGTACCAGCAAACAAAATGTTTGGCTGCTATTCTGTTATAACAATTTTCTTGAAGGGCGAAATTAAACCTCGAGCAATATATCATTACCCTTGAGGTTGTAGGAATCTACAAGGAAATATGTATTCTTGTGTGCTAACCAAACCACAAAGGTAATTCCACATTTCCTTTAGTGTGTTAACCTGAGCTGCCAAGGTAATTTCATATTTTCTTAAAAGTGTTATTACAAACCGCCAAGATAATTTCTCATGTCTTTGGGTGCTATTCGAAACTGCTAAGGCAGTTCATATTTTCTTGAGTGTTATTATAAACTACCAAGGTAATTCAACATTTTCTTGGGTGTTATTCCACACCGCCAAAAAATGCATGTTTTCTTTGGTGTAATTGGAACCACCAAGGAAGTGTTAGTTTCCTTGGATGATGCAAATCCTCAAATAAATTGCTGTAGCCGCTAAAAATAATCATTTTCTAGTCTTTTTCCTAGCTTAAACACCAATATAATAAACTCATTGCATGCTTCTTAGTTTTACATTTCATTTTATAGACACAAATGTTATCTACCTTGATATGTTTGTGGAATGAAATACGACTTTTTCTTAGTACATTAATCCAACAAAAGGTACAACTTTGAGTTGTTATTCATTAGAGAATGCATATTGGCACTTAGCTTAAGATGTCTAGTTAGTTTTAAAGCTAGTATATTGTGTTCAAAAAAGTTTTAAAGCTAATATGCAATATACTAATATCAAATATTATGGGATGAAGACAAAGTTTAAGTCAAAGTTGTAGACCTCAAAGAGATTAGAGAACTGCATCTTTTTTAGTTGATGACATTTTCATTTGAAGTTATTTAGAGTCTAAAAATTATGTTTTAAATACTCAAGGTTCTATTTTTTTTTAATTTTTCAATGACCTCGGATGAAGATACAGACTAAACCAAAGTTATAGTCATCGATGATATATAAAAAAATTTAGTTCAAACTTTTTAATTTGATATCGTTTAGGGTCTCAAATATTCCTTACAAGATTCACTAAAGTGGATATAAAAGAAAAGATTGATTCACTTAGTCAAAAGTTACTTCAAGGTATAATGGTTTCTAGGTGCTTCACATGAAGCCTTGGGTCACGAGTTTGATTCCTAGGCACGCATGAAAATTTGTGTGATAGGCTTCCATCAAGTTGTTTCTTTTTTCTCTTGCTCTATATGTTGTTGGTGCCATCATGCCTCAAGAAAATATATATCCTTGGCTTAGAACTTAAGAAAACATGTATCCTTCAGAGTTATGTGAAAAAAATTGACCTCGTCTTTATTTTCTTGCACGCTAACCCTCAAAGAAATCATTTATGACAGATGACCCCAAAGGTAATCCAATTTCTCTTGCTCTCTATCCTTAGTGGTCCTTCCTTGAGGGTTGGCTACCAGGAATTATTTTCTTGACGGTTTTTATGGTTTCCTTAAGAGTTTTTTATCCTAAGGATATTCCATTTTCTTTGAGGGTTGGTTGCTAGCATTTTTCCCAATTTATTTAATTATTTTTTTATCTATTCTGAAAAAATCAAAGGTAAAATGATATATTGCAACTCTTACTTTCTAAGGAGTAACTGAAGTAATGTAGCATGGTCCTATCTATTTATTTGTTAATATAATTGGTTGGTATATTCATATTTAAAGATACTTCTTATATGTAATCAATACACATTGTATGATTGGATGAGTTAATTTGCTAAATACCAGAGTTACCAAATATCATCAAAAGGGCTTGGTTCAATAATCCCAATTCCCAACGCAAAGTAACCTTTGAGTTTTAAAAACCCGTTTTGACATGTTTTGCATCACCGAAAAACGTATATAACTTTTTTTTTATCATAGTATAACTTTTAGAATATCAATACTTTCCATATCTTCATCTTGTCACCTCCCTTTTTATTGTAAGTACTATTTTGCTAGTTTGTCAAAAGTATTTTAAATGTAGTTTTTATGATATCCAAGACTTTTAAAATATTTTTAAATGTTCTAAAAAAGAAAATGAAATCAATTTTTAAAAGAGGGTTAGTGCCTTCAAAATAAAATAATCTACTTCTATCATTTTAACTTCTACAATATTGTGACAAAGCTTTAATCTAGTTCAAAAGTGTTGTTAAAAGGTATTTCCTAAATGAAATCAAAATAGTTGCATCCCACATACAAATACAACTGAAGAATAGGTTTAGTACTGTCACTGTGCCCCCCAAAAATTCTCTTAAAAAAGGCTCTAATGAGTGTTTTTTTTTGGGGACACGACGGGATAGTATTTTGCAACTCAAAAGACACTCACATCCTTAATTCGTATTATTTGTGATAGGCTCTTTTGTCATGGTATTCGAACCACAATTTTAATTATTCGACAAAATTAAAGGATTGTGTTTAGAATCCAATAAGAGAGTAAATTCCAAGGCTTTTTGCATTTCCCGATTAACCTGTCTGTAAAGATCGGTGCTAATTTAATTCATAAAGTAATTAAAGAGGACATAGAGAAGACTCTTAAGAACTCCAAACCATCACATCTTTAGAAGGATTTTTTTTAAAAAAAGAAATATATACTCAAATCTTGCTCAGGCTATAACAACAGTCACATCTGAGTACAGTGAGCAGTTGGCTAATTTGACGGTATAAACGACCACAAGTAAAGTTTGATCCACGTGTTGTTTATGCAAGAGGTCCAACGAGAACCTCACGAAAACGTGACATCTGAACATAAAACGAGTTCACTTATACAAGTCTATAATCCATTTGATCAGGCAGCCACGAACCAAATTTAAGTACGCAGTACATTGTGAGTGCTTGGGCCTAACTTTGTCCGTTCATGATGAGTTCACTTGCAAGTCTGGAGTCCATTTGATCAGGTATGCAAGGGTGGCGTGACATTAGTTGATGAGGAGCAAGTAGGAGTACATAAGTACATATACAAACGAATCAATTTATTAGATATATACATATGGATCATCTCACCAAGAGTACATACATAGATCACGGTCACGGATCAGATGGCATGGCAATATACACTCCACGCTGCAATTCTGATACGTTAAATCAAACCAAACACACTCGTATCGTATATATGTGGATCGTGGTCTCGTGGAGCGCTGTGTCCTCGTAGATCGTCGATCATGGCTTCGGTGGAAGCTCACCAGCCAGCACCGGGGGTGGCAGCTCCGGCTTGGGAAGGGGCTGCGGTGGCACTGGGAGCTCAGGCTTGGGCAGGGGCTGCGGTGGCACTGGGAGCTCGGGCTTGGGGAGGGGCACCGGTGGCACTGGGAGCTCAGGCTTGGGCAGGGGCTGCGGTGGCACTGGGAGCTCGGGCTTGGGGAGGGGCACCGGTGGCACCGGCAGCTCGGGCTTGGGCAACGGCTGCGGTGGGACGGGGAGCTCCGGCTTGGGGAGGGGCTGCGGGGGGACGGGGAGCTCGGGCTTCTGCAGTGGCTGCGACGGGACAGGGAGGGGCTGCGGTGGCACCGGCAGCTCGGGCTTGGGCAACGGCTGCGGTGGGACGGGGAGCTCCGACTTGGGGAGGGGCTGCGGGGGGACGGGGAGCTCGGGCTTCGGCAGGGGCTGCGACGGGACAGGGAGTGGCTGCGGTGGCACCGGCAGCTCGGGCTTGGGCAACGGCGGCTGCTCCTCGGGCTTGGGGAGCGGCGGCAGGTCCGGCCTTGGTGGCACCTCAGGCTTGGGCAACGGCGGCAGCTCCTGCAGCTGCCGCGCCGCGCCGCCGATGCCACCGCTCGAGAGGAGCAGCGCGAGGACCAAGGCAAGAGAGGACATGGTGGTGGTCGTGGAAGGCATTACTGCTTATCGACCGACCAGCTCTGTGTGCGTGCTGGACTGCTGGGCTGCTGCTGAGAACGGGAGGCGAGCAGCGATATTTATAGGCTCGCCGGAGCTGTTGACACCGGCCGCGCGCAGCCGGTGTCTAGTGTCTTGCGGCTCACCCGAGCGCTCCTGGTTGGCCAATGGCCACTTGCCAGAGCCTTGACGTGTTGTTATCGGGCGAGAGGTCGCCATAGCAGGCGTACGTCGGGGTTGCTTGCTTGCCGCCCCTGCCCTGCGCGATCGACGTGACGACGCCAGCGGCGGGGCGCCCACACGGGGTACGGTGCCGAGCTGATCCTGATCGATCGGGCCCCCTCGCCGGAAAGGAAAACGACGCCGCCGTACGGCGCTGGTGGGCCGCATAAGTCGCGGTAGCTAGCATGAGGTGCGCCGTGCGCGATCGAGAGGTGTGTGAGAAGAGTAAGAGCAGGTGGTTCACGCGGCAGTCGCGGCACAGTGCAGTAGCCGGTAGGCCGCGACCGTGGGGCGGATTTGATCTGACGCGCGGAACGCGCTGCCGCTGCTGCCGTGGCCTTAGACGCGCGCGAGCGCGGCTGTTGGCCGACAGGCCAGAGCTCGATCAGGAGTTGCTAGTTGTTCGTTGTTACACTGTCTCAAACAACAACACCCAAAATACAAGATCTATTTAACGTTTGAGTAGCGCTATAGCCAAAAGGTTTGATACACATTCGATATCTTCTCTAACGACAGAACCCAAAAGAGAATCATTTCCGCAAATGGGTTTTCGAAAGAAGATACTCATATTTGGGCTATGCCTCTCAGTCAACCCAAAATGAGTCTCCCGTATAGGTACTATGTTGGAGCCTGATTTTAGATCTCCTGCTACCTATTTTGAGTTTGGGTGCCCATATGAGTCATTTAATAGAGACAGTCTTAGTTGTTACCGGGAAATATCCCCGCCACCGCGGGATGGTTTAGTGGATGACGCCATGACACGACGTTGTTTTTTTACGGTAAAATACTACGGGGGAGATGCCACAGTGAGATTTTAATATTAATTTATTGAGAGACCGTGCTTACATATAAGGGATTAACTAAAAGCATCTAACTATACATAGAAAGATGACCTCAAGTCATCCTTAAAACGAACAGACTGCATTTGATTTTTAAAATTAGCTAGCCAGGCACTCGGACTCGGTTGTCACCTCTGAAAAACCTTGTCATTCCTCATCTTCCACAATTCCCATGCCACAATCAATATAGCTTCTGTGAAGAAGGGTAGGTTGTGAGCCAAACTTCCCTGCACCAATCTATCCAAGAGCCGCAATGATCCATCCCAAACGAAGTTGAGAGTAGCCCAGCATTCCCGTGCAAAAGGACAGTAAAAAAATAAATGTTCAATGGTCTCCTCTTCCCCATCATCACAGATGACGCAGAAGATATTGTCTTCAATGTTCAGTTGCCTTCTCCTCAACATTGACTTGGTGCTCAAACAGTCCACTAGAATTAGCCAAGCAAAGAACTTGATGCGCGGGGTGCATTTGGATTTCTAGACCGCCTTGAAGATTGGATGGGCTTGCACATTGCTGAAAATGTGGGAGTAAAAGCGTCTCAAAGTGTACTTGTTACCCTAGATGGGCACCCACTGATCGATAGCAGTGCCATCATATGGGATCAACTGCAGACGGGCTTGCAGATCCTCAAACTCCTGAAAAGCTTGCTACGATAGTGGGAGAAAAAATAGACTATCAAGATTCTCGTCCGCATGGCTTCCATCACTGAAATGGCATCGTTCGTTGCGAAGGAGACCAATTTTGGATAGTCTTGGGACAGCACTGATTCAGACCATAGGTCCTCCTAGAAACAAGCTGATGAGCCGTCCCCTAGTTCACACTTAGCAATTCTTCTGAAGATGACGTTGAGGTGCAACACATCCTTCCACCAAAAAGAGCCCATTTCCCTTGCAGCATGGGGCACCTTGGTGTCATAATATTTGCTCCAAACAAACTATACCCATGGGATATCCTCTTTATTGTAAAACTTGTTCAACTGCTTTAGGAGAAAAGCATCATTCTGTAATCGAAGGTTAATCACACCCAAACCTCCCTTCTCTTTGGGTTTCATCACAGTTGGCCATGCCACAAGATTTCCACCTTTCTTCTCAGGGTCATTGCCTCTCTAGAGGCATTGTTTCCTTGCCCTATCAATGTTGTCAATAACTCCCTTCGATAACTTGATGGTACACATAGCATACGTGGTGATAGGAGTTATTGCAGAGTTGACCATCTCCAGTCTGCAGAGAGCCAAGTCAAGCATGCAGATAATCTCCTTTCAACTCTGTCCATCATTGGACTAAAATCCTCGATGCGAGGCTTGGTCATACCCATGGGTAAACCCAAGTAAGTGAAAGGCATGGTGCCTATGTCACAGCCAAAAGTACTTGCAAGGTGTGCCATTCTTTCATTGGAGACATTGATGGGGTACATATGAGACTTACTATAGTTAACTTTGAGCCCTGTCGACTCTGCAAAACAGTGCAACAGTGCTTTGAGAAAGACCAACTGTCTGGCATCTGCTTGGAGAAGCATAAGTGTATCGTCCGCATACTGAATTAGCGCATCACACGTCAAACCCTTAATAGGGTGCCGCACAACCAACAAAAGATAAGGATCACACAAGCCATGAGCAATTTACTAGAGTACCTTTTGGCTCTCCGTCAGGGAAAGGTCAAGAACCCCTCACAATCATCACAATCGGAGCCGAAGACCATCACCAACCTCCGCTCGACGATCCTCGCTGCTCCAAACCATCTAGGTGACGGCAACCACCAAGAGTAACAAGCCAAACCCGCAACGAAATACGAATACCAAGTGCCTCTAGATGCAAACACTCAAGCAATGCACTTGGATTCTCTCCCAATCTTACAAAGATGATGAATCAAAGATGGAGATGAGTGGGAGGGCTTTGGCTAAGCTCACAAGGTTGCTATGTCAATGCAAATGGCCAAGAGAGTGAGCTAGAGCCAGCCAAACGATATTTATAGACACCCCCAAACAATAGAGCTGTTGGCTCAATTATTGGGCTAACTGCGGGACGACCGGACGCACAGTCTATGTGCACCGGACATGTCTAGTGTGGTGACCGGAGGCGTCCGATCGCTGCCTGACCGCGATATGTCCCTTTCAAATTGTTTAGCCATTAGCGCCCAACGGCTATCTCTACGCACGGTAATACTATGTGATCGGATGCGCTGTTAGAAAACGACCGAACCCGGGAGACACAGCGTCAGGTCAAGTCCAGAGAGCTCCCAGAGCCGCTCTGGGTCGACCGGACGCGTCCGATCACACCGAACCGGAAGCTCCCAGCGTTCGATGAATTATTGCACTGAAAACCCGAGGCTTGCTGGTGACTGGACGCGTCCGGTCGCTCTCTGCAATCCTGCATCGGGCTATATCACTTTGACCTAACACTGAACAGTGACTCGTCAGCGTCTGATCACTCCACTGAACCAGAGTCCGGTCACTTTCACTTAGTCGCTCACCTCGGGTCCAAATATCAGACGCGTCTGGTCCTGATTCTGGACGTGTTCGGTCACTTCTGTCTAAATACTCCAAGACTAGATAAAATACCGGACGCGTCCGGTCCCAATTTTGGACGTGTTCGGACACTCTGTGACCAGCGCGACTAACTCCTTTTCAACTCTATCTTCTTTACCCTTGCTCAAATGTGCCAACCACCAAGTGTATCACCTTGTGCACATGTGTTAGCATATTTTCACAAATATTTTCAAAGGTGTTAGCACTCCACTAGATCCTAAAATGCATATGCAATGAGTTAAAGCGTCTAGTGGCACTTTGATAACCGTATTTCGATAAGAGTTTCACCCCTCTTAATAGTACGGCTATCGATCCTAAATATGATCACACTCGCTAAGTGTCTCGATCACCAAAACAAAAAAGCTTCTATCAAGTTTTACCTTTGCCTTGAGCTTTTTGTTTTTCTCTTTCTTCTTTTCCAAGTCTAAGCATTTGATCAGCACCATGCCATCACCATCATCATGATTTTCACCATTGCTTCATCACTTGGAGTAGTGCTACCTATCTCATAATCACTTTGATAAACTAGGTTAGCGCTTAGGGTTTCATCAATTCACCAAAACCAAACTAGAGCTTTTAATCTCTTCCTTTTTGGTAATTGATGACAACCCTTTCACAAAGGTATGAATTGAAATTCATTTGAATCCATGTTGCTTGCCCAAGTATATTTACCATGTGTAAAAGGATATAGACAAGTTTCATGAATCCCAAATGGTAGCAATTGCTCCCCCTACATATGTGCTAAGAGTTTGGATTGTAGCTTGCACATATGCTTAGATAGGAAATATAGGAGACAGTGTCTACCAAATGATGCTAAGGTATAAGAGATGGACCTTTGAAGCGTGATAGCAATTGGAGTGCATCAATATACCATCCTTAGCACCATTAGTAACTAGACATACACAAAAATTAGAATACTCCATGAGATCAACATTAGAAGTAAGGGTCTAGTTTCCATAAAATGAACATAAGTCTAGTTTCTTAACCTATGCATGATAGTTTTTCATTTCATCATTCAATTCTATAACTAGCATATACCACACAAGCATAAATATTGAAATTTAAAACTTGTGCCATACAAGCAAACATATGAAATGCACATTCAAATGCATCCACCAACTTTATGAGCTTGCTCCCCCTACTTGTGTGCTCAAAATTTTAATTGATCCATTACTTTGTCATATCTCTCCCCCTATGTTAATTTCTCAATTTCTCCCCCTTAGTTATCTTTTCATTATCTTTATACACTATTTCTTCCCCTTTGTCATCAATGACCTCAAAGGTTTAATTTTAAATAGGTTGAGATTATCAATGTCAATCAATGGGGTGGGGATCATTTTACCAAATTTGGTCCAATCTAGATCACTTACCAAAGATATTTAACTCAGTTTGATCCAAGGACAAGCTTCTTCACACCTTCAAATAAGGGTTATCTTGTACCATGTTGAGTTAAACACTTATAGCTTATTTTCTAGATCAAACACTAGGTTTATAAGCCCACAAATATATCATATGCTACCACTAGACCAAATTAAGCATAGAAGCAATTGTGGTACCATACAAACATCAAAATCATTTGATTTTCATAAATGGGCCTATTAAATGTGAAAAATGACTAGATGCATTAAACATGTCCTTAGCAAGGATGTATGCCATGCCAATCAACTTTTATCTTGGATTGCTCGAAGGAGAGGCATGTCATATAAGTGGGGAAGTACATCAACACATATTTGAGAAAATTCAATATGTTCAACTCATTTCTTAGCTTGCAAAACATTTTCTCATCTAATGGCTTGGTGAATATATCGGCAAATTAATCTTCGGTGCCTACACTCTCAATGCAAATGTTCCATTTTTATTGGTGATCTCTTATGAAATTGTGGCGGACATCAATGTGCTTTTGTTCTTGCATGTTGAACTGAATTGTTGGTTAACTTGATTGCACTCTCATTGTCACATAGCAATGGCACTTTCTTGAACTTGATTCTAAAGTCATTCAAGGTGGCCCTTATCCAAAGTATTTGTGCACAATAACTATCGGCGGATATGTATTCGGCTTTGGTAGTTGATAATGTAACACTATTTTGCTTCTTTGATGACTAAGAAACAAGTGGTCTTCTCAACAATTGACATGTGCCCGAGGTGCTCTTCCTTTCAACCTTGCATCCCACATAATCCATGTCAGAGTAACCAACTAGCTCAAACTTTGTTCCTTTGGGATACCCCAAACCAATATTTTGTGTATGCTTCAAGTACCTCAATATTTTTTTTGTAGCCTTCAAATGACTCTCTTGGTGATGCTTGAAATCTTGCACACATACATACACTAAACATGACATCCGGCCTTGATACGGTCACATAGAGTAGGCTTCCAATCATAGACCGATATAATTTTTAATCAACCATATTACCACTTGCATCACTATCCAAGTTGACATTTGTTTCCATTGGTGTACTAATGGCTTTGCTATCACTCATACCAAACTTCTTGAGCATGTCTTTGATGTACTTGCCTTGACTCACAAATGTACCATTCTTCAATTGCTTAATTTAAAGAACAAGAAAGTAACTTAACTCTCCAATCATGGACATTTTAAACTCATTAGCCATCATCTTTCCAAACCCTTCACAAAAGTCTTGATTGGTTGATCCAAATATGATGTCATCAACATAGATTTGCAACACATATAAATATTTGCCAATCTTCTTGGTGAAAAGAGTGGTGTCAACCTTGCCCATCATGAACCCTTTAGAGAGTAGGAAGTCCCTTAATCTCTCATACCATGTTTTAGATGCTTGCTTCAAGCCATACAATGTCTTCTTCAACTTGTACACATGGTCGGGCTTCTTGTCATCTTCAAAACCGGGAGGTTGCTCAACATATACTTCTTCATTGATGTAACCATTGAGAAATGCACTCTTGACATCTATTTGATAGAGCTTGATATTGTGGGCACAAGCATAGGCTAATAAGATTCTAATTACTTCCAATCTAGCAACCGGGGTATATGTTTCTCCAAAGTCAAGACCTTCAACTTGTGTATATCCTTGTGCTACCAATCTTGCTTTGTTCCTTACTACTATCGCATCTTGATCTTGCTTATTTCTAAAGACCTATTTGGTTCCAATCACATTGTGTCCCTTTGGTCTCTACCAATTCCTATACTTGATTTCTTATGAAGTTATTCAATTCTTCATGCATAGCATTCACCCAATCAACATCCTTCAATGCTTCATCTATCTTCTTTGGTTCAATGAATGAACAAATGAGAAATGCTTACAAAATAAAGTCAATCTTGAGCTAGTTTGCTCACCTCTTGAAATATCACCAATGATAGTGTCCAATAGATGATCCCTTGCAATATTGGTTGGTTGAAGGGTTAGAACTTGATTGCTTGCACTTGTTTGATCATTGGGTTGAGATGATGCACTATCCATTTAATCTTATTCATTATCATGAGAGCCACTTGTACTAGCTTTATTTGTATCATCTTGCACATTTGAGTTAGAGAGTACTTGCACTTGATCATCTTCATCATCATTCACTTACCTAGGCCTCAATTCACCAACATTCATGTTCTTCATGACATTTGTAGTTGAATGCCTCTAACATCTTTCAAGTTCTCATTCTCTTCTTGTGAACCCTTGGTTTCATCAAATTCAACATCATGAATTTTCTCAAGAGTACCACAATCCAAATTCCTAACTCTATATGCTTTGCTAGTAGTTGAGTATCCAAGTAGGAATCCTTCATCACATTTCTTGTCAAACTTGTCCAATCTAGTGCCTTTCTTCAAGATATAGCATTTGCAACCAAAGACCCGAAAATATACAATGTTGGGCTTTCTACCATTCAAGAGCTCATATGGTGTCTTCTCTTTCAATGGGTGATAATAGAGACAGTTGGTACAATAGCTAGCCATGTTGATAGCTTTGGTCCAAAAAGATTGACTCACATTGTACTCACTAAGCATAGACCTTGCCATATCAATGAGTGTTCTATTCTTCCTCTCAATAAGGCCATTTGATTGTGGAGTGTACTTGGCCGAGAATTGATGTCTAATTCCAAATTCATCACATAACTCATCAATTCTAGTGTTCTTGAACTCACTACCATTGTCACTTGTAACTCTTTTGATGGTTATTTTAAACTCATTGTAAATGCCCTTGACAAATAATTTGAATGTTGTAAACACATCACTTTTTTCCACTAGAAAGAATACACAAGTATATCTAGTATAATCATCCACTATCACAAAGTCATATTTGTTACCACTAATGCTAGTGTATTGAGTTAGCCCAAACAAGTCCATGTGCAATAACTCAAATGCTTTACTTGTGCTTATCATGCTTTTCTTAGGATGAGTGTTTCCAACTTGTTTTCTGGCTTGACAAGAGCTACAAAGCTTATCTTTCTCAAACACTATATCTTTCAAGCCTTTAACCAAGTCATGCTTGACCAATCTATTCAATTGTTTCATTCCAACATGACCAAGCCTTCTATGCCATAACCAACCCATGCTAGACTTAGTGAACAAACATGTAGATAATTAAGCTTCACTAGCATTGAAATCAACCAAGTATAGATTCCCATATCTAGAGCCCTTGAAGATCAAGTTAGAGCCATCTACATTTATGATCTCTGTATCATCTACCCCAAATATGCATTTGAATCTAAGATCACACAATTGAGCCACATATAGCAAATTAAAGTTCAAGCTCTCTACTAGCAACACATTGGATATGCTCATGTCATTAGATATTGCAATCTTACCAAACCATTTGACCTTACCTTTGCCATTATCACCAAATGTAATACTATCATAACAATCATTGCCATTGGTATTGATTGAGTTGAACATTCTTGCATCACCGGTCATGTGTTAAGTGCACCCACTATTAAGAACCCAATGCCTTCCTCCGGCTTTGTAATTGACCTATAAAAGAAGATTAATTCTTTTTAGGTACCCAAACTTGCTTGGGTCCTTGAAGGTTAATGACCAAGCTCTTTGGCACCCAAATAGCTTTCTTCTTTGAGGCCATTCATGGTGTACCAGTGAACTTAGCTTTCACACCATTCGTACCCATAGTAAGCACATAGAAAGAATTAATCTTAATTGAGGATACATTAGCACTTTTGCTCTTGTTCTTGCACTCATACTCTTTATGACCAACTTGCTTACAACTAGTGCAAAACCGACCATTGTTCTTCATAAAACTAGTCTTGTGAGGAGCAAAGGCCGCCTTGCCTTTCTTGGGGGTATAGCCCAATCCCTCTTTGTAGAGAGAAGCTCTTTGGCTACCCAAGCATATAAGCAAGCAGTCCTCACTACCATAGACCTTAGCCAAGGTGTGAGTGAGTTCATTGACCTTCTTCTTGAGGGTCTCATTCTCTACCATTAGTGAG
This sequence comes from Miscanthus lutarioriparius, assembly GCA_904845875.1. Lineage (NCBI taxonomy): Eukaryota > Viridiplantae > Streptophyta > Magnoliopsida > Poales > Poaceae > Miscanthus > Miscanthus lutarioriparius. The sequence continues at coordinate 11,168,218 of CAJGYO010000003.1, read as the reverse complement.
GCATTACATGTGAAACCATCACTATTAGATGAGGTGAAAGTGAAAGTGCTACAAGAAGGGTTAGTGAGAGCAATAATGATAGACTTAATAATGATTCATCAATTAGGTCACAAGTTAACCCTACATTACATGTCTCAACATGCTTCTTCTCATTTTGCTCATCAAGCAAAATGGAATTAGCTTTTTCAAGCTTCTTGTGAGCCTTGCCAAGCTTCTCATGGGCTTCTTCTAGCCTCTCATAAGATGCATTGAGCTCACCAAATGCTTGCTTAAGGGCTTTTAGTTCCTTACACAAGCTTTTGCATTCCTTTCTCTTAATGTCAAAGTGTTCTTTAGCATTATCTAGCATGTCAAGTAGTTCATCCTTAGTTAGTTCATTATCATCACTATCACTTTCATTTTCATTATCATGTTCCTCATCGCTTCCATCATCACAAGTTTGTACCTTAGTGGCCTTAGCCATGAAGTATGATGGAGTGTCGAAGAGAGAAGGCTTCTCATTGATAGCAATACTTGTAAGTGCCTTCTTCTTGGTGGTCTTGTTATCATCACTATCATCATCATCACTTGAGGAAGCATCACTATCTCAAGTGACCACATATGAACCACCATTTTTCTTCTTCTTGAAGATCATCTTGTCCTTCTTTTCTTTCTTTTCCTTCTTGTCCTTCTTGTTCTTCTTGTTGTCACCATTGTCAATATTGTATGGGCATTGAGCAATAAGATGATCTTTGCTTTCGCAATTGAAGCACCTTCTTGATTCTTCCTTGTTCTTGGATGAAGACTTCTTTCTTCTAGTATGGTAGCCCTTCTTTATCATGAACTTATCAAATCTCTTGACAAAGAGAGCCATCTTCTTATCATCCATCTCATCAAAGCTTAAGTCTTCATCTTCACTTGATGATTCTTGCTTTGCCTTGCCCTTGGATGATGTGGCCTTGAATGCCGCACTCTTCTTCTTCTCATCCTTCTCCTCATCTTTCTTGTCCTTATTTTCTTTCTTCTCATCATCATCTCTATATGTATCATCGGTCATTATATCTCCCAACACTTGGTTTGGTGTCATGGTGTCCAAACCACTCCTCACTAGAATAGTGACCAATGTGCCAAATCTTGAGGGTAAGCATCTCAAGAACTTATGGGAGAAGTCCTTGTCCTCTACCTTCTCACCAAGTGCTTTGAGATCATTGACAAACACTTGTAACCTATGGAACATCTCCGGCACACTCTCATCCTCCATCTTCAAAACTAGCAAACTTCTCCTTGAGGATATATGCCTTGGCACCCTTCATGGCTTGAGTGCCCTCAAATGATTCCTTTAACTTCTTCCATGCTTCATGAGCCATCTTACTGTTCTTGATTTGCTCAAATATTCTCTCATCAATAGCATCATGAATGACACTAAGAGCAATGTCATTATTTTGGAGAAGCACTTCTTCGGCGGCGGTGGGGTTCTCCGGATCCTCTATCTCAATCTTGGTGTCCACCACCTTCCAAACTTTCCTATTAATTGACTTGATATATGTTGTCATCTTAGCCTTCCAATAGGGATAGTTTGAGCCATCAAATTGGGGTGTGTCGGTGCAGAAAGTGACCAACTAGTAAATATTTGTAGTTTTGCCGTACGTTGTGATCGGAGGTGGCCTATCACTCAATGACATAAGGTTTATACTGGTTCAGGCAACATGCCCTACATCTAGTTTGAGTCGGTCGGTGACTTTATTCCTGAGCCTAGGTGCTCAAAGTTTGTAGTGGGGTTACAAACAAGAAGGAGAAAGATGGGGGTACGAGAGGTCCGGTCGGACTCCGGTCGGAAGGGCCGAGAGCGACAGGAGCTCCGCTATGAGCTAAGTGTTCAAGCGTGTGCTTGAGGTTCGAACCTGGCGGTTCTATGGTTGTGAACTAGTGAACTTGGTCGATCTAATGAATCTGGAATGAATTGAACCTTTCTAGATCAACTGAGTCTTTTGGGAGAGAGCGCATCCCCTTTTATAGATGAAGGGGATGGCCTTACAAGTGAGAGGGAGAGAGTACAAATGCTTCTAAGTCTTGTTTTCCACGCCGGCGGGTACAGGATGATGGCAGGCGCCCACAACACTGTTTGATGTCGGATGCATGTGGGAGGCTGTGTCGTTTTGTTTGGGTATGGTAGATATCGGTACCTGCTATACTGTTGATGCTCAGAGGCATGTGAGGAGTTTCACCATGTTCACTCGGTACGGCAAATGTCGGCGCCCACAACACTGTCGATGCCCAGAGGCATGTGGGGGGCCTTACCGTATAGGAGTTAATGGCGCCCACAATACTGTAGGGAAAATGTCGACACCTACAACACTGTTTGTGTCAGGGCGGTTGCAGAGTACTGTTCCTGTAGGTGTATAGGGTACGGTCCCTGGTATCATGGTTTGACTTGTGCGCCTTACCTTGCTTTCTCCGTCTATTCCCTGGTCTTTTTCGAGCGGGCGTCCCCGGTCGATTGGTCCCAGTCGGCTCTGATTGCGCTAGTCGGAGAAGAACAGTGAGCAGGGTTTTTGCGTACCCCGGTCGGAGACGTGGGGTCAAAGTCAGAAGTGGTACTTTGGCCAGGCCTTATGGTCGGAGAGGCCATTCGGAGGCGGGCTGGAGACCGAAGTGAGCGCTCCGGTCGAAGAGGTGGGCCAGAGTCGAAAAATGGGCGCTGTTTCTCCTCGGCTAGACCTTCCGGTCGGTGATTGGATCGCCCTTCTGGCCTGCTGTTTAGATACTTGGGCCGGCCGATGAGTTGCGCGCTGTCTGCTTGGGCCAAGCCTTTTGCGGGAAAGCCAGTCCGCGTGGGACCCCGGGTTTATGAACCCGACAGGGTGACTTCTTAGTATTGTTGATTTGAGCAATTTTTATACCGAAGGTTGTTAAGCCTCAAATCACGGTGACCACAGCTCTGATACCACTTGAAAGGTCTTAATGGCTAGAGGGGGGTGAATAGCCTATTAAAATTTTCTACAACAACACTATGACAAATGATTAGTCAATAAGATGGCAAAGCGAATTTTGCGCTAGCACTATACTTGGGGTTGCAAGCCACCTACCCAATTCTATTTTCTATGATCTCTAGTATATCACAACAAAGCTATGTCACTAATATACACCTAGGTGATCAACCTAGTGAGAGTAATACAATTAAATGATACACTATCTAGTCTTAACTACCACTAGCTCTATCCAAGTGAATGTATAATGAAATACAAGAGAGTGGTAGAGAGGTATACTGCCATGGCAAGTGACCAATGAGTGAATACAGATGAATACCAAGGAGACAATCAAGACACAATGATTTTTTCTCCGAGGTTCACTTGCTTGCCGGCAAGCTAGTCCCCGTTGTGGCGATTCACTCACTTGGAGGTTCACGTGCTAATTGGCATCACATGCCAAACCCTCAATAGGGTGCCATACAACCAACACAAGATGAGGATCACACAAGCTATGAGCAATTTACTAGAGTACCTTTTGGCTCTCCATCGGGGAAAGGTCAAGAACCCCTCACAATCACCACGATCAGAGCCGGAGACAATCACCAACCTCCACTCGACGATCCTTGCTGCTTCAAGCCATCTAGGTGGCGGCAACCACCAAGAGTAACAAGCCAAACCCGCAGCGAAACACGAATACCAAGTGCCTCTAGATGCAAATACTCAAGCAATACACTTGGATTCTCTCTCAATCTTACAAAGATGATGAAACAAAGATGGAGATGAGTGGGAGGGCTTTGGCTAAGCTCACAAGGTTGCTATATCAATGCAAATGGCCAAGAGAGTGAGCTAGAGCCAGCCAAACGATATTTATAGACACCCCAACCAATAGAGTCGTTGGCTCAATTATTGGGCTGACTGCGGGATGACCGGACGCATAGGTCATGTGCACCGGACGCGTCCGGTGTGATGATCGGACGCATCCGATCACTGCGTCTGGTCACAGCCTGATCGTCACGTGTTCCTTTCAAATTGTTTAGCCATTGGCGCCCAACGGCTATCTCTGCGCACAGTAATACTACGTGATCAGACGCGCTGTTAGAAAATGACCGGACCCGGAGACGCAGCGTCAGGTCGAGTCCAGAGAGCTCCTAGAGCCGCTCTGGGCCGACCGGACGCGTCCGATCACACCGAACCGGAAGCTCCCAGCGTTCGATGAATTATTGCGCTGAAAATCTGAGACTTGCTGGTTCACACGTCCGGTCGCTCTCTGCAATCCTGCATCGGGCTATATCACTTTGACCTGATGTTAAACAGTAACTCATCAGCGTCCGGTCACTTTCACTTAGTCGCTCACCTCGGGTCCAAATATCGGACGCGTCCGGTCCTGATTCAGGACGTGTTCGGTCACTTCTGTCTGACTACCCCAAGACTGGATAAAATACCGGACACGTTCGGTCCCAATTTCGGACGTGTCCGGTCACTCTGTGACCAGCGTGACTAACTCATTTTCAACTCTATCTTCTTTACCCTTGCTCAAATGTGCCAACCACCAAGTGTATCACCTTGTGCACATATGTTAGCATATTTTCACAAATGTTTTCAAGGGTGTTAGCACTCCACTAGATCCTAAATGCATATGCAATGAGTTAGAGCATCTAGTGGCACTTTGATAACCGCATTTCGATACGAGTTTCACCCTTCTTAATAGTACGACTATCGATCCTAAATGTGATCACACTCACTAAGTGTCTCGATCACCAAAACAAAAAAGCTCCTATCAAGTTTCACCTTTGCCTTGAGCTTTTTGTTTTTCTCTTTCTTCTTTTCCGAGTCCAAGCATTTGATCATCACCATGCCATCACCATCATCATGATTTTCACCATTGCTTCATCACTTGGAGTAGTGCTACCTATCTCATAATCACTTTCATAAACTAGGTTAGCACTTAGGGTTTCATCAATTCACCAAAACCAAACTAAAGCTTTCGGAAGCCCATGTGAGTCATGATCTGGATGATCGCTGAGTGCTCAACCGTGTCAAACGCCTTCTCGAAATCTAGTTTTAGAATAATAATTTCTTTTCGTGAGTAGTGACACTGGTGTATATACTCATAGCTCCAAGCCAGACAATCATGTATCATGTGTGATCTGATGAACCCATATTGGTTCCGATGGACAATCTTCAGAATAACAGTCCGCAATCTATCCGCTAAAATTTTGGTGATGACTTTGAGAGTAATATTCATAAGTAAAATGGGACGGAAATCACTGACAGTCTCGGGGTTGTCTTTCTTCAGCACCAAAGTGATGTAGGAGGTATTGATGCACCCCAAATTTGTGTTACCAGAGTAGAAATCCGAAGACAAGGAGTAGAAATCGCCCTTGATGAACTGCCAACACTTTTTTAGAAAGAATCTGTTGAAACCGTCTGGTCCTGGTGCTTTATCAATAGGCATGTGCTTTACAACCGAATCTATCTCATCTTCAAGAATTGGTGCAGCAAGCATGTCAAGATCATTGATCTGTGTAACAAGGTTTGCAAGATCAAATAGCATAGTTGGTGAGGATGTGGTACCCATGCGGTTTCTGAAGGAGCTCCAAAGTAGGCCTGCTTTACTGTCATGATCCTGTGTCCAAACACCTTGCGCATTCATAAGCTGTGAGATGGTATTTCTTCGGTAGGATATTGTTGCCATGCCATGAAAAATTTAGTACATTCATCACCAAACCTGATCCGATTCACCGTATAACGTTTTTCTAGTATAAATTTTTGTAGCATAACCAAGTACGCAACTGTCTCTTGACCGCTGCGCGTAGATTAGCTTTGGGATTAGAAACGCCTCTTCTGTCCTCTAGGGTATCAAGAAAGGTAATGACTCAATTACAATTGTTGATTAACAGTTTTAGGTTAGAGAGATGCCTGCTCCAATCCTTTAATCTGGCTCTCAGTGCTTTGATCTTTGCCAAAATATTTCGGGTACTATCAGTCATTGCAGATATATAATTCCAGCAATCAGATACTGTGTCTAGAAAATCATCCAGTTCTACCCAAAAATTTTCAAAACGAAATAGACTTGCCTTGGGTATTTTGGTACTGATCACCACCTTACACGGTATATGATCTGACGTAATCTTAGCTAGGGGAAGAACTTCAGTGTTAGGGAAGTCTAGGGTCCAGTTGATGGACATGAAGAACTAGTCAAGCTGCTCTAGTAATGGGTCCATCTGCATGTTACTCCAGGTGTAGGCGCGCCCTTTCAACGGTAATTCAACTACCACCAAGTGACCAATTGCCTCAGTAAAAGTAAAAGTATTAGCAAGATTGCCACCAGGTCTGTTTCGGATGCTTAGCAACCTATAGAAATTAAAATCACCCAAAAAATCCAATTCTCTAGATCACTGGTATCATGATCTCAAAACCAGCTAACAAAATCTGAGCGTGCAGGGTCATCACATGGACCATAAACGGTTGTTAGCTTCCAGGTTTGATAGTCATGTACTGATGCTAAAACTTCTTTTATCAACAACCAGTCCTGAAAAGACAACACTATTCCAAAGAACCAGTATCCCTCTAGAAGCACCTACCGAAGGGATGAAATCAAATTTGTCAAAACGGCGCGGAGCAAATTTTCTGATGAAACCAATATCAAAGGTTTGTTTTTTCGTTTCCTGAAGACAAATAACTGAGCTAGCGCTTTCTTCAATTTTGTCACGAACCGCATCCCATTTCTCAGATGCATTGATGCCATGTATATGCCAACACAGGATGTTCCAATTGCGAGTATTCATCGGATAACAAGATAAAAAAGAGGAACATGACCTATTATGGCTAGCATAAACAGGAATCGGTTTAGAACGCTAGAACTTCCAGAAAAGCCACCACGTTCACCGGCGTCTTTGACAACACCGCAGATTATATCATGCTATAGATTCATCATGGATAACCGGTTCAGAGCCAGGCGCTTGCATGAGCGCGTCATCAAATAACTCCGCAGGAGCTAATCCGCAGTCAATGCCCCATCCCTGTAGTATTGCAATTGGAATTGGGCCTACTTCTCCAGTAGACTCATCGATCAGGACTACACCACAAGTCTTCCTCTTCTTCGATGGGTTCTTCTCCAGCCTGACCTCATGGAATCCATCCATGGCACGATTGACCCTCAGACTGTGCCTGACAGAGCTCTCAACCCTCGGGGTGACTGAACTACTAGAAGATGCAGGAAGAGACATGTTTGCTTTCTTGCGCTCCTAGCGCTTTTCCTGAATTGCTCCACTTGGTGGGCTGGTGAAAGGTCCTAATGGCTAGAAAGGGGTGAATAGCCTAATAAAATTTCTACAACAACACTTAATCAAAATGGTTAGACAATTATGAGGCGAAGCAAGTGTTGCGCTAGCCTACTTAAAATGCAAGCCACCTACCGCAATTCTAGTTTTGATAGTATCTAATCACACAATAGCTATGATACTACTCTATGTTAGTGTGCTCTCAAAGGCTAACTAAAGATCCACACCAACCAAGCAAACAAGCTCTCACAACTAGCTACACTAAAGAGCTTGACAACTAGTTTGCGGCAAGGTAAGGAGTAGGCAAGAAGGTTATACCGTCGTGTAGATGTATGAACCAATCAATCACAAGGATGAATAACAATGAAGACCAATCACCTCAGAATCAATGATGAACACAATGATTTTTACCGAGGTTCACTTGCTTGCCGACAAGCTAGTCCTCGTTGTGGCGATTCACTCACTTGGAGGTTCATGCACTAATTGGCCTCACACGCCAAACCCTCAATAGGGTGCCGCACAACCAACACAAGATGAGGATCACACAAGCCATGAGCAATCCACTAGAGTACCTTTTGGCGCTCCGCGAGGAAAGGTCAAGAACCCCTCACAATCACCACGATCGGAGCCGGAGACAATCACCACCCTCCGCTCAACGATCCTCGCTGCTCCAAGCCATCTAGGTGGTGGCAACCGCCAAGAGTAACAAGCAAATCCCACAGCGAAACACGAACACCAAGTGCCTCTAGATACAATCACTCAAGCAATGCACTTGGATCACTCCCAATCTCACAAAGATGTTTAATCTATGATGGAAATGAGTGGGAGGGCTTTGGCTAAGCTCACAAGTATGATATGTCAATGTAAATGGCCAAGAGAGTGAGCTTGAGCCGGCCATAGGGCTTAAATAGAAGCCCCCACGAAATAGAGCCGTTGTACCCCTTCACTGGGCAAAATACGGGCCGACTGGACGCTCCGGTCATATTGACCGGACGCTGGTCCTCAGCGTCCGGTCGCCCGATGGTGGCCACGTGTCACCTGCGTTCAACTGTGAACGTTTGATCTCAATGATCGAAAAGTTGACCCGACGCTCCGACAGAGCTGACCGGACGCTGGACCCTCAGCGTCCGGTCGTTTCCAGTAAGGGTCCAAATCCTATTTTTGCCGACCGGACGCGTCCGGTCATGCTTGATAGGACACAGCCCAGCGTCCGGTGCTTAACCCTAATCACTGTGCCGTCTGACAGCTCGACCGGACGCAGCCTTTCAGCGCCTGGTCACTGAGTGACCTAGCGTCCGGTCAGAAGACCGACGCTAGCATCATTGCGACCAACTCCATTTCACCTCAAACTTCTTCACCCTTGTTCAAATATGCCAACCACCAAGTGTATCACCTTGTGCACATGTGTTAGCATATTTTCTCAAACATTTTCAAGGGTGTTAGCATTTCACTAGATCCTAAATGCATATGCAATGAGTTAGAGCATCTAGTGGCACTTTGATAACCACATTCCGATACGAGTTTCACCCCTCTTAATAGTACGGCTATCGATCCTAAATGTAATCACACTCACTAAGTGTCTTGATCACCAAAACAAAATAGCTCCTATAAATTATACATTTGCCTTAAGCTTTTTGTTTTTCTCTTTCTTCTTTCCAAGTCGAAGCACTTGATCATTACCATGCCATCATCTTTATCATGCTATGATCTTCATTTGCTTCACCACTTGGAGTGTGCTACCTATCTCATGATCACTTGATAAACTAGGTTAGCACTTAGTGTTTCATCAATTTACCAAAACCAAACTAGAGCTTTCAGCTGGGCTGCATCTGTCCCATTTGAAATTCAAAATCGTCTGGGCCAGAAGTTGTTGGGCTTTGCTGGTGCCCGACATCTCCTAACAGAATGACAGGAGTAGTATTCTCTTCAATTCTCACTTGGCGACGGCTTTCAAGTATTAGGGGCCAGAGCTGGAGAGCCATGACATCTAAGACAGGTTTCCATGGGACAATTTCCATGCATGTACGTGCTGAACTTGGGTTGGTACCTGGCTGTAGCAGAGTAGGCTGAATAGTATTTTGATCAATAGTAATCAGTGCTTGGCCACTAGATGATGTGGAACCTCTAAAAAATATATCTGCAGGCTTATCCTTTCAGCCAAAAATCAGGTTGTTGTGGAACAGCTGATCAGTGCAAAGCTTGTTCACTGCCAAGAACTTGAAGGCCTCTTCATCCAAAGGCGAGGTGGTGTCGCGTGAGGACGAGCTATCATCATAAGATAGATCAACAAGGTCCATTGGGATATCTGGTCCAAAAGCTCTGAGAAAGCGCATAGAGGAGCTTGAATGGTCAACATCAATAAGATCTTAAGGGAGGACCATGTGATGCAGGACAATCACTTGTTCTTTGATTTTTGGGGGCGCTTGCAACTGTCCTTTGGAGGAAGGGGGCATAGAGTCCGGCACCTCAGCGACTCCGGCGCGAGAATCTAGAGTGTTTTGGCAATCAGAGATCGATTCGGGAATTTGTTTCGGCATCCAAACTAATTTGGGCCGAGCCTTGGTAAGACACTTCCTTTGAACGTGCCCGTAATTATGGCAGGCTAGACATCTGACTTCATTTCTACACTCAGAGCGCAAGTGCCCAACTGCCAAGCAACGACTATAGCCCATCAAAGAGTTTGAATTCTAATGCAACTTGGAAGCCTCCGAAGAATTCGTCGCTTGCACGGGATCGTAGACGTGGATAGGGAGCAAAGAACTATCGTGAAGAACACGACGCTCGAGATGGAAATCAAAATTAACACCGATGAAAACACTGGGAGCCAAACAATCAATGGATGAGGAAAGGGCACAACATAGAGATCCAAACTTGATCATCCCAGGGGTGATCTGAGGACACCCCCAAGGGATTTAGCCATGATCTTGGGAGGACTCTAAACCAGCGTTTTAGCAAAAGTGACATGTTTACTGGTTGTCTTTTTGAGAGATCTCTTAGTGCTCTTGGTGAGCACTTTAGACCATTCTCTTTCCTGCTCTTCTTCCCAGAGGCGCTTCTCTTTCTCCCAATTGGGAGTACCATTACTCCAAAGATGGAAATAAATGTCAAACTAAGAAGTGATCACCCATCGGAGGCGATAGACATGAAAACCAACTTGTTTGCAGGACATAGAGAAGCGAAAGTGATTGGTACTTAAAATTGCACGTGAAAACCCAAAGCACGGCCACCAAAACAAGATTGGAGGGCCAAAGAAACTGAATCTTCAGTCAAGCGAAACAGGAAATGATGGAAGGTAGCCAGGAGGAAGAAAGATCCATTGGCCGAGGGAGAAGGATGGTGTACCAGGCTGCCAAAACGACGATCAACCTCCTCTTCAAAGGCACGCCCGTGGGAGGAATCTAGGCGAGCCGCTAGATCAGAGGAGGACCCCATGTCACCACGGTGGGGCTAGTGATCTTGTTGGCAAAAGATCAGAAACACAGCTCAGATAGCCAAAGATGCACTGTTTACCTCACAGGTATTTTGTCAAACACCTCATGTGCGCTTATCGATGTCAATGCAATGTCGAGGTCGAGTCTCATATTAGAGTGGTGGTGGTGGGTGCTAACGGGCTGTCCGTGGCACCGCGCTGCTGCCTCCTTTGTCCCGCCCTCGTCAGGCTATCCGCGGCACCGTCTCCTTTGTCATGCCCACGTTGGGCTGCCAGCGGAGCCACGCCTCCGCCTCCTCCGTCGATCTCGCTTGAAGCTGCCGAGCCACCGAGGGGGAGGGTCAGACGGCCAGACATAGTCGCTGGAGGGGTGCTGCAGAAGGGGCGCCGCCACCACTACCTGGCTGCCGGTGGCTAACTCCTTCGCGGGGAGGAGGCAGCAGGGAAGCGGGCAAGGGCGTCGGGGCGAGCCGGCGGCGTAGCGAGGGGACAAGCTGAGTCGAGCTATGGAGGGGGCCAGAGTGGGGGAGGTGCTGGCTACCGGGCTGCCGTGATGGTGGCTGGCGGGAGGAGCTGTGGAGGGTGAACGCCGGCGGCCGTCGTCGCGCGACACACGAGCTTCCGTCTCCACTCCTCAGTTATCCATGACACGATGCTGTTGCCTGAACGAAAATATATTATATAACACATTTTATTAGACACCTTATAATATTAAATAACTCATAAGGCATATTAACACGAGATAGAATAGATGCATGTGTGCCCCTGAGTAAAGGTTAAGGACCATACTTAGTTCCTTAATCCTTGTGATGGTTGGGCCACAGCTCTCATTTTAATGGAAGGGATATCAACTGAATGGAAAAGAATTTGTTAATTGTGGGATAATAGGTGCTTGAATTCCTTATATGTGGACAAAGGAAAAAACACATAAAGTACAATGCACTGGTGGTCTCCAATCTTGTTTTGAGGTGTGTCATTCAGGTCCATAAACTCTCAAAATGTATTTTCAAAACCCCCCAAACTTATCCTAGGGTATGTCATCTAGGTCTCAAACTCTCTAAATATCACTTTTGAATCTCCAAACTTGTCATAGAGTACCATCTAGGTCCAAACGGGATCCAATCCGCTACGAACCTTGGCATGACAAAATTGCGATGGATTTCCATGTGGCTCATGTCCTCACTAGTGGGTTTTACATGAGAGTAGAACCCATGTGTTGATCTCTCTCCGCGCGCCATCAAGCAGATGCTGTAGCCATTGTCATTCCTACCCCTTTGCCTTCATCATCCTCTACCTCAAAGGCCATGACATCCCAAGTAAAGATGGCAACGGGGCCCCGATACCCGATACCCAACGGGTATTTGATCCATTAGGGGACGGGGATGGGATCATATCTTTACCCGCGGGCATCTAAATGGGCAAGAATCCATACCCGATGGGTATAGCGGGTACGGGAACGTCCCCTGTTTACCCATCCCCGTTACCCGTTGGGGAACCCGACTATTTGAGCTGTCATGCGAGTATTAGGCCCAAAGAAGCTCAACATAGGTATTTTGGCCCAAATCTGAATAATCATATATATAGTTTGTGTGTTCTAGGAACCCTAATTCAATTTTTCCTCACCATCTCCGCCAGCAGCACAAGCACGCCTGCCTCACGAGCGCTCGTGCCCCTAGCTTCCTCAGTTAGGTCTCTCTGCCACCTTTGCTCGTCCTCCTCACAACCTCGCTCCTTCTCCTTGGCATCTCCGAGACTCCGATACTTATACCCGGATGAAGAAGAAACGTCTCTGATTGCAAAGCTGCGACCCCAAGTGTCCTTGTTTATCGGGTATGCAGTACCCATCGGGTATCTGTTACCCGACCGATGCCCGACGGGTACGGGGATGGACAATAATCTATACCCGAGATAGTTAACGGGGACGGGAACGGGATGATTTCTCCGTAGCGGGGAAGAGAACGTTCCGGCGATACTCGATGGGTATATCCCCGTTGCCATCCTTAATCCCAAGTAGTGGAAACAATAAGGCTCTCCCTAGGCAAAAAAAAATAATCCACGATACGATACGGCCTCCCGAACAGGCTGCAGATTTCACAGTTAGTTTAAAGGAAAGCTATCAATCAAATGCCATCAGGCATTGTTTTACGTCTTCAGTCTAAACTTCACTATCATAGGAGAAGGTAGGTAGTAGAAATCCTTCACAATGATAGCGCACCAATTGTTAGATCAGCTGGCATTGTCAACGTGTTATCATCTCTTGGAGCAGCTGCAGTGCAACTACATTTCACATGGTTCTAGTGTCAACGTGTTATTTTAAGTTTTGAATAATAATGATGATGGTTGTTAACTTGCTACTGTGATTGAATTGTGTATGCCATTTTGCTTGGTTCTAGTGTCGATATATACATCCTGAGGGTTCTCTGAAATTCAGGTGGGGTTTTGCTACAGAAGTTGATGTAATATAATAAAGTGAAGAAGGAAATTCAGGCAGAACATACAGAGTTCTTTCTTAACAGGCTTTTGTAAAAGCACAGTATGAACAATGAAGTATGAACAAAAGCAGAATATTCATACGCTGATATTTAACACTGTTACCGGTTCCCATGTCTAGAATCAATATGTAATTGGTCAGAAGCACTTACTTATGCAGCTGGTGTGAGTAAATAAAGTTATTTGGACAGCTGATGACTGATGTGGATGGTATGGTACATCAGTACCCTAGTGCAGCGCTGCACTTGTCCAGAACAATCATCATCGAGTCAAAACACTTTGCATACCTCCGCGGTCGCGGCTCTTGGGCTAGTGGGCTTCTAGCTACGTGGGCTGCGTTAACACCCTCAGGACCAAGCTTAAGCACAGGCAGCGGCCCGACTCAGCTCGGCCTCTCCAATCCTCCGCCTCCTTCCCCTCCTGGCACCCGCCCCGCCACCGCCATCTCTCCGCGCCGCCGGCCTAAACCTAAACCTAGCCAGCCATCTTCCCCGCCCGAACCTTCCGACGCCGGCCGCTTCCTATCTCAACCACTCAACGCTTCTCCTGGTCTTTCTTCACGCCGATTACGTGGCGCGGCTACTCGTGCTCCTCACCTACGTCTCCAGCGCTTCCGCTCTCCGCCGCCACTTCCATCGCTCGGTTACCGTTGACTGCTGCTGCGGCTAGCTGAGTGTTAACTGAATTCTAGGGATAGTTAGCACCGCGCGCCCACGGCATGGAGGTCGACGGCGAGGCACAGCCTTTCCGCGTATTCTCCAAGAGGGGCAAGTCCAAACCCACGGCATGGAGGTCGACGGCGAGTCTGAGACTAGCGTTCTCGTCAAAATGCCGTCGAGATGGAAGCCGCGACACCAACGCCCGCAGTCGCTGTGTTGTCGATGAAGAAGAACGTTTGTCCGACCTGAGCTTGATCCAGCCCAAAACGAGTGGGAAGAAGTCTGGCCAGCTCATTTCGGATTTTTATGGTTGTTTGGTGCTGCAGGCTTGTGTTTTTAGGCTGTCTGGGTGCAGCAGCACAGCAATAGGAAGCTGATCAGCACAGCAATAGCCACGGAAACATGGGCCGGATATTTTCTCCTTTTTTGAGAGTTAAATATAATACTCCGTTCGTTATAAATTATAAGTCATTTGATTTTTTTTATACATTGAATCTAGATAACGTATGTCTACAGTCTACTATATACATAGCTAAATTAATATATCAAAAAAGTAAAAGCGACTTATAATTTTGAACGAAGTGAGTATTCTCAAAGCTTCTAGAAATATTTTCGTAAGGTGTAAATACTTTATTTAGGTTTGTCGTGTCCCAACCTATCTCCAAGATTTTTCTCAAAACTTTTAGAAGCTTAGAGACATTATTGTGGTTTAAATATCTTAAGTATTTAACAAAATTTTATTTTATTAACTCAAAAGGATGAAACTGTCTTCAAATCACTTCAATCCATGGTAGGAAGGTAATTGGAACGTTTTTGAGAGTTCGGAGGTTAAGATGTCTATTTTTTAGAGTTCAAGAAAAAAAATACAGACCATGATGATAGTTTAGGGGGGTAAAATGTACTCCCTCCGGTTCTCTAAAGCAAGTCGTTTTGGACATTGACACGGTCTTTAAGAAACGACTTTGACTGCAACTTTTTGCTATAAAATATTTATAAAATATAGTCAATATATACTTTTATGAAACTATATTTCGAGATGAATCTACTTATATCACTTTCATATTTTCAAACTCAACCTAAAAAAAGTTATTTGTAGTCAAAGTTTAAAATGTTTGACTTAAGACAACCTCAAAACGACTTGCTTTAGAGAACCGGAGGGAGTACTTGTTTCCAAACTGCTTAGGGGTTGTTTTCCGTCTTTGCCATTTTGGTCATATCTATGCTATTATGGGTCAACTGAGCCCATGTTTTGCTCGCAGCGATGCCATATGTAACTAGTGCTACATCTTAGGAGCATCTCGGATTACTTATCTCACATCTCCTAAAAGTGTATATATGTAATCTCGTATTATTATTAGTGTAGCTTTTTCTTCTTCTCCCCTAACAGATTACCAATACCTTTAAAGTGGATAGGGGATAGGGTGTGTGTAACGAAAATGGACCCTTGGCCCATTTTACTTTAGATTTTAGTGTTTGATGACCAACACAACCAAATTGGACTAATGAATTTGTAAGTGATTGTTTTATAGTTCAATAGGATGCAAGACGTGACTTGGACGAAGGCGACGTGATGATCCGATGATCAACACCATAAGCAAGACTCTAGGAGCACAAGAGAAGACCCAAGATATCAAGTAAAGTCCAAGCACGAAGATAGGAACCAAGCCGTACGCAAGATCGTAAAGAAACGAGCTCACAGAAGTGACCGGACGCTGGAGGAAAGTGACCGGACGCTCCGATCAAGAGGCTCAGCAGCAGGCGCGACCGGATGCTGGACCGGATGCTGGCGGCAGATCGACCGGATGCAGGGCAGCAGAGTCCGGTCGAGTACAGAGATGTTCCAGAGCGGCGAAAATGCGACCGGACGCGTCCGGTGGCATGTGACCGGACGCTGGCAACGTCCGATCAGTTGATCGCAGCTCCAAAGGTTGGGACGGCCGGACGCGTCCGGTCAGGACATGATCAACGTCCGGTCAGTAGCAGAAAAGCGGAATTTCGTCCCCAACGGCTACTTTCTCAATGGGGCTTATAAATAGAACCCCCAACCGGCCATTTGAGGTGTGTGGAGCTAAGGAAACATATCTATGGTGTTGATACACCATTTTAGTGATCTCCATTTGCATAGTGCTTAGTGTTTTATTAGGTGATTAGCATAGGTGCTTTACGAAGTGTTTATGTTGATTAGACCACCGCTTATGCGCTTGCTCTAGGTTTAGGCCTAGTGTTTAGTGAGGTTTGCATAACTCTGATCACTCGGTGCTTGCACGCACCATTGTTGTACATCGGAGGGGCTTGTAGTCTTGCGAGATCACATCAACCGCGTTTGTGGTGTGGCCACCACCGTGTACCGGAGGGAACAAGGCCCGTGACGTTTCGGTCGGAAGCTTGATAGTGAAGACGGCGGGGAGCATCCAGGAGAGGCTTGCCGGAAGGCACGTCGGAGACCCACTTGCGCGTGGGGAAGGCCCGAGGCTATCCACGAAGTTATCCGACCGGGAGCTTGGCCCTTGCGAGGGATTCCTTGCGAGGAGCTCCAACGAGGACTAGAGAAAAGCTTGCGCGCTTCTCGATACCTCGGTAAAAATACCGGAGTCGTCGATGGGAGTTTGCATATCTCTACCTTGCTCTTTAGCTTCCGCATTTACATTGATTGTATTACTCCTTTTGCGGTAGAGATAGCAACACACTAGTAAAACCGTAGTTGCACATTTAGATAGTTTATCTTTTGCATAGGTTTTGCTAAGGTTAGAAAAAGAGGCCATAGTTTAGAGTTAGAATTTTAAGTTGCCTAATTCACCCCCCCCTCTCTTAGGCGTCTCGGTCCCCTTCAGTGTGGATCTCCTATATTTAAGGGAGAGGGGATGGATTTTAAGTAACTACTTAAAATTTTTAGGTATTGGGGATAGGATGAGTAATCTGTTGGAGCACCATAATCCCTTATATTGCATATTTTTAGTATTAGACATGGTTTTAAGTAATCTTTTAGAGATGCTCTAATAGTAAGCTAGAATAACCCAAGGGGTTGGCTCGTGGTGGTGTTCTCTACATTTGTTGCAAGATGATTTGGTTAGATTAACGGTGAGAATGTGGGATATCTGGCACGCTAGGCAAAAAGTTATACATGAGAGTTCTTTCACTGTTTCGTGGAGAAGTTTCCCGATGACCTAGAACTATCAAAACTTCTGCTGGTGCTAGAGGAAAGAATAATATGGGAAAAGGTTCCTAGATGAATTCCTCCATAAGCGGTTTTATTAAAATCAAAGTTGATGGTGTCTAAGAATTCAAGATGTTGTTGCGACAATGACAAGGAGTTGACTAGAGTGTTCCTTGGAGCCTCAGTGGAAGTCAGAGAAAGAATGATAGGCCCGGAGACGCTAGAAGCTTTGGCGTGCTGGGAGGGCATTTCCTTGGCTAATGATCTGCAATGAGTAAATTTATTTTGGCAAGTGACTGCGCCATCATAGTGAAGAGTATTTGAGAGGGTTCCTTGGCACTTACAACCATATTGTTCATGAGATCAAAGGAAGAAAGTTAAATGTCAATGCACGTAACCTAGCAAGAAGGAGCTCTCGGCATGAAGTCAGAATTTTTTTCTTGAGTGGATTATATTTGTAGACTCGTCATTTGCATCTTTACATAAACGGTGCTCAAAATGACCAAATGAAGGACGCATAAACCATGTGTGAACTCAACTTCGCGAAGTACTTGTTTCCCCTTAATCAGTGATGCTTTTATTGATAAATAAAGTGATAAACACACAAGGACTCTAGAATGCACATGCATAAATACATACGAAGTTATATATGTGCATGCCAAGCCACCGGACAGAGACTCATATATACGTGCTTGGCTGGCACACTCGATGAATGAAAAACGAAAAAAGAACACGAGCAGCACACCATGCAGTACAAAGCAAGAGCACACGCGACGCGTACCAAAACGGACATGACGCGACACGATCGACACGACGGACATGCATGCAGCCTGCAGATGGCATTCATCATGGCTTAGCCTCTGGCTCTGGGATGTGGGACTCGGGAATGGCGGGGACGATCTCGGGCTTTGGCGGCAGGTCGACCTCAGAAGTTTGAGGGGCGATCGGAGAGGAGGGGGTGGCAGCGGAGAGGGGTAGGCATGGCTTTTAGGTCGCTGGGCTCTCTGGTTCGCGGGAGTATGCGCGCACGGAGCTGTTTCTCCTCGCCGGGAATCGCTGTCGAGGAGGCGATGGGATCGGCAGCGTCGGGCGAAGCAGATCGTCTACGATCCCTGGTAATTTGCGTTTCTCATCCCAGATCTACTCATGCTTTCTCCGCTAGCTAGCGGCTCATAGTTTTCTGGGGGCGCAGAGGAACGCGCTGTTCTATTCCGATGGCCGTAACAGTCCTGTGGCGGCGGCGGCAGGCACCTCTGTTTTTGCCGGATCCCGTTTTCTGCACAGCAGGGTAAATTTCGAATATTGCTCTGTTTCTGTTCTATATTTCAATATCATTCACGCGCGTGTTTCGTTCTTGCTCCCGTTTATCTAGGCGGCCGCACAGACGACAAAGATGGTCCGTCCCCGCGACGGTTCCTCCTTGCCGGGGATCGTTGTGCAGGGGTCTCTGGGGTCGCCGGTGGGGAGGGGAGCACGCCGGTTCCACGACTTGGTAAATTCCGTCTCTCTCGGATGAATCTAAGCCTTCTTTTACTTCCAGCTGACGTTGCTCCTCGCGGTGCAGAGGGATGTGGTCGTCGAACATGCCGATGGTGCTACTGCTACTTTGTCTGTTGTTGTTTTCTCTGTGATTGCTGGAATTTTGCATTTGAGGGAAGATACAGATGAGTTAGGTATGAAACTGCCTTTGACTGCATGTTGCATAACCGTCAACAGTCATGTATTCATACCCTGCTGCTTGTTAAATAGCCTTCAGATTTTTCGTCTTTAGCTTTCTTATATGTTATATTGCCCTCGACCCTTACAACTTCATACCTGTAACGAGGCTCGCAAGGACACCCCCACTAAGACTCCTTATCTCCGTTCCAACCAGTTGAGGGAAGAAATGAAACGAGAGATGGCGTCTTACAACAAAGCAATGCCTGATGAGAAGGCCGTGGTTCAGGAGTACATGGAGGAGGATCAAGCCATGAGGGCAAGGTTCGAGGAATGGATGAAGGCGTATGGAAGGACATACAAGGACGAGGTGGAGAAGGCTAGGCGGTTTAAAATTTTCAACTCGGTTAGCAGGTGATTTGCAAAAATGGGACTCGAAACATCGGTGGTTTGCAGATTTGACACTGGACCAACATTCATAAACACAGATTGACCACTTGTCATCCACCCGAGTGTCATTATAATCAAGGAGTCAATCTTTCAAGTGTCATTTTTGCAATTTTTTCGGTGCAGAGCCCGTTTTGGCCTGAATGAGTATTCAGACTGGAACGCCGAAGAAGTTGCTTGGCTGTCTGGTATTCCAGCCTGGAGGGATGGTGGGTACTTCAAAATGGTCATGTCTTATCTTGCTCCGCAGGAGATCTGGCATCAGGTCGGCGGTGCCAATAACAAGGTATATATTCCCAATTTCACCTATACAAGTATCTTTGTTTGTCTGATAGACATGTACATTGACTGGAGAAGCCCTCTGTTCCAAAATGTAACGTGTTTTTGGAACGGAGGGAGTAGTAACCTATCTTGTACTTCCTGTGACTCTGTTTAAAGTCAGCAAAAATTAAGTGTTATTTCCCGATTGGCTTCTCACTTGTGAAGCAATTAGCATACTAGCTTGGCCTTGAATTCCATGTTGTGCTAGGATGAATAAGAAATGAATTTTTGAACTACCTAATTATCTGAGCTAGTTTTAGTTAAAGAGAAATGTGCACTGGTTAGATACCCAGATCATGTCTTGGATGCTGGCATTTAGAAATGATATTTCTGTTGTGCGGCTTCACAATTGTAAGTTCTCAATTGTTGATTGATTGCCGTATTGATCACTCGCTAAGAACTTGTAAATTAGTTTGATCTTGACACAGAAATGGCCTTTATTCAGCCGAGCTAACGTCAATCATGTTTGTTGACAAATCAAATACGCCCTATAAATGTAGCTTCATAAATGTGGTATCAATTTTGCACTTTGATGCTTACGTTTTTGTGTATTTTCTTCTTGGAGCAAAGTAGTTGGAGAATTTTTTTGTTTTCCTTTCCAGCCAAAACTGTTTGCTATTGAAATCTTTGTTTTTCTGTAATTTTCGGATCATATTAGCCGCTTCATTGAGGAACACTGGGGTGGGCCTTAAGAAGTAAATTTTGTTTTATAGGCTGACAGCTACAGCACATAACCAGCTATAGTTTCTGTAACTTGTGATGATTATGTATTGGTACAGTAGCAGTATGAAGGTTGATTTCAGCAGACTGGCTGTATCTGAAAAGTAAATTAATTTGGGTGCAATGTAGAGTTTTAACCATTTTTCTAGGATAAAAAAGTTCACCTGTGTAGTGCAATATTTGACCCTAGTACCTAGTACACAAACTTGAATGTTCCTTGCTCAAATCTGCCGATACTTTGTTTTTTAGTCAACTAGCGGAGGAGGGATCAAATCGATCCCAACCTCCACAGATCCCGGCAAACCGGTGAATGAAAGAGTGCAATGCACCTATTACAGAGACGATCTTTGGAGGTCACAGAATTACATGACATAGAGAAAGAGAGAAGAAATACAACACCAGCAAAAACAAAACAAACAACAATTACATGACACAGCCACAGGCTTAGCATACATCCAAAGCTAGTGCGAGCACCACATTCCCGACCTGTGCCACCACCAAAGACAGACTCTCAAAAACTCTAACCACAGCAGCTGTAAGCGAGTCGGGTCTGACAGACGTCAGCTAGGAAGTTGTAAGGCACTGAGTCAGAACAAGCTGGTGACAACCGTGAGTTGCATCGTCTATGAGAGCATCTAGGTTCCGGCCAACGCTCACCAACACTATTTGAGGAAGGAAGCCTCAAAAGGGAGGAACATCAAGAGGAAACGAGGAGATACAGAGATGAGATCAAAGTCCCCACAGCCCAGCATATAATGAGACGAAGTACTCAAGTGAACTAGAGGATGACAGAGAAAACTGTTGACGGTGAACACTTGGCGACAGGCAATTCGTGCAAAAGCCAAGAAGGTAGGAGGGTAGTTAGACCAATAACAAGAAGGGGAGGGAGAGCAACTAGAGAGAACACAAGCGGCCTGTTCGCTGGTTGGTTTCTGAACTGATAAGCCCGGCTGATATTGATTTATTATGGAAAAAAAACACTATTGACTGACTGATAAACCCTGGCTGAAACACACGAGCGAACGAGGACACGCCGAACAGTAGCAGGCGTGGAGCAATCAGGAAGAGCACGAGGGCATAGAGGGCGCGGACGGGGAGCAGGTGTACTTGTATCGATGCCTTCCAGAAAGGCGAATGACATCCACGCACGCCACCATCGATGTTCGGAGCACCAGGGTCGAGAGGGCTTTCGCCTCGAGACCTGCTTAGCTGTGGAGTCAACATCGACGCCTCCAGGGAGGCAAATGACGCCGTTTTGCGCCATCATCGATGGCCTGGAGTACCGCCAGGCAGGGCTTTCGCCCAGACTCCGTATGGCTGCGAGCGTGAGCCTTGAGCGCACCACGGCAGGCCGAACTTGCAGACAACGACGAAGAGCCTGGTGCCTGGCGAGTGACCGTGAGGGTGCCTGCCCGCGTTGTGGCCGTCCGGCTGCGCGACTCCGTGGCCTTGAGGCCGCTGGCCAAGAGGCCCGCGACGCCGCCGGTGCGCCACCACCCTGCAGTCCCACCCAGGACCGCGTCTTTGGAGGGGCTAGTTGTTGGCCAGCGTGGGCGCAAGAAAGCTGGGCAGGGACCTGGGGACGCCGAGTAGCGCCTGGATGCGCGCGGGATTGGCGAGGGCGGCGGCGGCACAGCCCTGCTCCTCCTCGACATTGTGCAGGAAGGCCTTGACCTGGCCGCGCAGGGGCGCCTTCTCGGAGCCAGGCGTGCAGCGCGGGGCCCTGCGGTGGGTCTTCGCGGCGGCGGCTGGCACTCGCCCAGCTTCTCCCCTGCCCTGGAGCACATCCGCGCTCGCGCCGTCGGCTGCTGAGGAGCTGAGCGAGCAGCGCGCGGCGCCCCGTCCTTCCACCGTGGGTCAGCATCCTGGGCGGCTCCGTCGTGCAAGCGAGCAGAGGACCCGGCCGTGTCGTGCATGCCTGAGCGCCTGTCCGCCGCGGGTCGCGCGGAGCGGCGACGCCGCCGCCGAACCACGCGCGGTCCTCCAACCCCTCGCGACGGCCAGGACCCGGACCGGCTTTTGACCGGTCCTGATTAGCATAATACTGGAGTTATTATGGTATGAGCTATCTTCTGAGGGTGGTCGACGTTGAAGTTAATATAAATGGGAATTTATGAGGCTAGGAGTTTGTTTTCCTATGAGACAATTGCACTCTTGTCCTAACTTTGTTGATCAACTCTAAATCCCCAACATTCATAGTTACACTGAGTCGTTCCCTCGCTGGTAGATTAATATTCGTAGGCCCCAGAATGCGTCTCCATTGGTAGGATTCAGAATGCTTTTCCATCTGTTACGGCAAGTTCCTTGATCGGTAATTGGAATATATCTCTTGTTCAACTAATTATGCCGTTCTTTAATCGTGAATTCTCTAATTGGAATGTATCTCCTGTTCAACT
This sequence comes from Miscanthus lutarioriparius, assembly GCA_904845875.1. Taxonomy (NCBI): domain Eukaryota; kingdom Viridiplantae; phylum Streptophyta; class Magnoliopsida; order Poales; family Poaceae; genus Miscanthus; species Miscanthus lutarioriparius. The sequence continues at coordinate 11,145,714 of CAJGYO010000003.1, read as the reverse complement.
AATTCTAAACTATATTTCAGGCATTCTTCTCTGACATGTCCGTTTTTTATATTTCAGGCATTCTCTTTCCATTTGTTCTTCTATCCCTAATAATTAAAAGACAAAATTTCTAGCATCTTTAAATTTTCGTCCAGCCCAATTATTCACTTGGTTTCGGCCTAAAATTGGTCGGAGTCGTGTTGGGCTTCCAAGTCGCATTTAGCCCTTGACTTTCCTTTTTTCATTATTCCTATTCCTATCTGGGCGCATGCTGCGCCGCCGTACGCACACGCCGCGCGCCGCGCCGTTCCGAGTTCGGCAACCGCAAGTAGAGGCTGAGTCCATATACAACTCATACACTGAAGCGGATGTAATCGAACCCCTTACGAAATCCAATACCAATAAGCCAATAAACTAATATAATAAATACAAATATGAATCATACAATTTTCGAACCATCGGAGTCCTCTCGTGGACTAGACCGAGGAGGAAAAGTACAGAGAACCAAATAGACCGTGGTGCTTCAATTTGCCTTGATTCGGTTCTCTAGTCCTCTCGTGTCTCTTGATATAAACTTTAGCTAGGGTGTTTGATCCTCAAGTTAATAGACTCAGCTAAACTTTAGATGAGTTTAGCTAGGTTGAAGTAGCTAAACTCAGCTAAACTTTAGTTAGTCTTTTAGCTGGGTCGTTTGGATTTCTATCAACTAAATTTAGCCAGCTAAAATTTAATTGGTGATCCAAACATGCCTTAAGTTTATTGTGAGCTCTAAACTCAAATCAAGTGGACATCTTTCACCAAAAGAAACACATAACCAAAACCAACCCTCACTTGTACACACTTGTTTTGCTTTTGGTTTTGAAAAGGGATCACCAAGTATCACACGAGTTTGAATCTCACAGGGAACTGGCACGTTGTGAGAGTTCGAGACAGTATATGCAAACTGAAGAAGCAAAGTGAACTTGATCAACCATACTTTTCAGCGAACGAATAGTGCTTTCCTCTCACAATAAATCAGCATAAACATCAGTATTAACTAAATTTCAGCGAAACGAACTGGCAACGTGGACTGAACTTTGTCAGAGCGTATTATTTGTTTCACTGAGGATGACGATATCCATATATATACTCTGTTGTTGACAAACATAGCATACGGGGGACCGTATACACATGCAGTATGTACATGAACACGACAAGTCGCGAGACAGTCTCTTACGCACAGTACGTTCGTCCTTGGCGCGGACACACGCCGAGAACTGGACCCCGCAAGTAAACAAGCATCTAAACACGAGCAACACACCAAGCCAATAATGCAACTATGCAAGCAGCGCGCGCGCGCACGCACGAGCGGACATCCATATCACAGCACGAACATATACAATTCACACACGCGTACGACCGAGGACGAAGTAGGACGCAGCGGTGGCGCGTCATGGCTTAGCCTCCGGCTCCGGGAAATGGAACTCGGGAATGGCCGGCATCTCGGGCTTCGGCGGCAGCTCAACCTTCGGGAACGGCGGCAGGTGCACCTCCGGGAGTGGCGGCAGTTCGACCTTGGGCAGCGGCGGCAGCTCGTGTTCTGGCACTGGCAGCTCCGGCACGGTCAGGTGGGGCTCCCCCTCCTTGGGGGCCGCCTCCTCGAGCCTTCGCGCCGCGCTGCTCACGGCGGCGCACGAGAGGAGCAGGAGCGCAAAGGAGGACACGGTGGTTCTCGAGGGGGCCATGTTGTAACTGTAAGCAGTAAGCACTAAGCAGAAGCAGGTGTTCTGTGGCCTGTGGGGATGGAAGAGGCGAAGATCCATGCTGTACTTATAGCCCATCGGTAGTGCAGCTAGAGCTAGCTGCCGGACCGGACTTTGGTTGGTCATCTGCAGGCTGTGCTCCAGACCCCAGAGTCTATGCTCGACAGACGATTGGTTGAGAAAAAAGGATAAACGAGCGAGGGACGGTCTTGGTGAGTGCTCAACTACTGATCCGTGCAGCATGTCGAGTGCAGATATACGAGCAGCAGACTCTTGTTAGGCCATCGGTAAAGAGGACTGGGAAGCACCAACTGTGCACGAGAGTTGTACAAGCGTTGCCAGTACAGTGACTCAGTGAGTTCAGAAACTTGAGAACTGGGAAGCGGCCATGTCTACTGTGACTGTAATATGATATATAGTGCGGCTCTGCGTTCTGTTTCTTTTCTTTTCTTTTTCCTTCCAGTTACGCAGGTTCTGTGTCGACGACCACGTTACATCGTACAGTTCACGTTCCCATCCGTCGACCCAGCCAGAGCTAAAGATAACTGCGCTATCCACACAGTAAGTCCTAATAAGCAAATATCGTCGATCACATTCACAATCATATGCTAGGTTACTTTATACCACCCTGCCAAGCGCCAGGCGGTCAGCCCAAACTTCAACTATTAATTCATGATCTTGGGATAATACAGTAGTTTTGGTGTCGAATTCACCAAGTAACAAACAAAAAAGTTGATGAGCAAAATGTAGTTATCAATTGCTGTGGATCTTATGCATGCATGAAATGTACTTTTGCATATGCTGGCAAGCCCTGTGCCGTATCTTGATCTTGACTGAAGGGTTGCATATCTTCCCACAACCATAGAAGACATTATTTGACTTCTGGGGATGGCTTGTCAACCAACATCATCTGTGAAATTGAACAACACTTAGCCATGGCTAACAAGCACCTAAATGGTTCGACATGGACAAAGCAGAGTATGCAAAAGGAAAGAAATAAAATTCAACCATTCAAAATAGTGACCATTGAGAAAAGTTCGAACCTCGATTGCATGGACTCAAGAAGCAAAAGGAAGAACTTCATCACACAATTTGAATACCAGATGAGATACATAGCTTGGAATCAGCTCCGCCACTTATCACGCTGTTCCCTTTCCACCAGTCGGCACATAAAACCTGTAATAGCCAAAGTTAAATAAGCATATCATCCATTTCCCCTTCTCCTGAAACAAGGAAAAAGAAACATGGCACAAAAGAGTACCTTATCTTCGTGTGACTCCACGGATGCCAGTGGCCACTGAAACAGGAGCAATATCATCAGTGACAATTTTATGCAATGGTTCAAGGAGCAAATGAGGAAGATAACGATATTATTAGAATCATACTGCTGTTCTTAGGTCCCACAACATCACTTTCCCATCAAATGAAGAAGATACCAAATGGAAACAGGAACTTGGATGCCATTTACAAGCAGTGATCCAGCCTGAATGAGAGGAGAACTGAAAAACAGGAGCTAATGTTCCTATTCGCAGAGCAAAAACATATCAGCTAGTTTTAATATGGTCCAACAAAGATCGCTAAAAGATCTACAATATATTTACCAGGTTTGCGAGGGTCCCATACCCTCAACACGGGATCAGAACCACCAGCAGCAATCAATGAAGAACCCTCACCACCACAGTCCAAGCAATTCAAGGCCTTCCCACAAAACTATGAAAAAGTTTGGATGTAAAAGTGAAATAAGACAGATTTAGTTATGAAATAGAACATGATATACATAATAGCTTAATGGATCTGCTGCATTTAACAGACAAGAATTAAAGTAGTGATTTCCATTTTTGCATCTCCTTAGGCAAACTCAGGAGAAAACCTGAGCAAGTGAATTGGCATAGAAAAGTCTGTTTCCTAATCTAAAAGATGTCCAGGTGAATTAGCATAGAAAAGTTTGTTTCCTAATCTGAGATGTCCAGGTGAATTAGCATAGAAAAGTTGGTTTCCTTCTTTCGGTTAAGCTAGTTAAAAAACAAAGGATAAAGTCCATTTATCAACAGTCCGATTTTCAACCATGATCTATAAACGGATACGAACACCCTACAACTGTCAAAACCACACGAAACACAAACCTAAACCAGTGCAAAGTGGTTTTCAAGGTGGTTTTCGTTCCTAAAAATAATAAAAATCTGGTTTAATCTGTAAAAATTCATAGCTAATTTATTTTAAATCAGAATGATATGGAACTAAAGAAGGGCGGGCTTGGTGCAAGCGGTAGAGTCTTACCGCCTGTGACCGGAAGGTCCCGAGTTCGAGTCGCGGTCTCCTCGCATTGCACCGGCGAGGGTAAGGCTTGCCACTGACACCCTTCCCCAGACCCCGCACAGAGCGGGAGCTATCTGCACTGGGTACGCCCTTTTTAGAATAATATGGAACTAGAACCATTTTTTCTAAAAAAATATTATCTATCTATCGGTTCTCGGTGCTCTATTTGGAGTTACTTAGATCTTATTTGTTGTGTTCCTAGTGTTTTATGGCTTGAAGCAACGTCTATTATTTATTTAAATAGTTGTTTTGCCATCTACTTTATGTTCATTGCATGGCCAGCTGATTGCATAATTTTTTATGCACTGCATTGTTTGAAACCTACTACCTAATCAGGCAATCAATATAAAGTAAATTGCTATCCATGCAATGCCTAAATAGGATCTATAAATGTGGTCGAGCATGGCATCTGTGAGGTCTGCGTCGTGTTTCTATGTACTCATAGTCTGTCAAATTCTCTTGGTTGATCTAAGGTCTGATACAGTGCAAACAATAATTTAAATAAATAATGAGCAGGACTATGAGCGATAAAAAAAAATAGGAACCACTTTATTATTTTTATAAAAATCACATTGGAAACCACTTTGCACCAGTTCGGGGTTGTGTTTGTCCAGTTTCGACAGTTGCAGGGCATTTGGTACCCAGTTTTGTAGTTTAAGGTTGAAAATAGAGCTGTCCTGCAAGCTGGAGGTTGAAAAATGTACTTTACCCAAAAACAAATCATTGTCCATAGAGCCCCTTTGCAATACACAGATATTCTATTAAGTGAGTCGGGACTCATTTACTGAAAGCAACTAGATGGTGTTTACAGAATTTGGAATATAAAGATAAAGTTCATACCATATTCCATGTTTCTTTCACCGTTTGGACATCCCACTGCCTTACAGAATGATCCCAAGATGCTGAATATATCGTTTTCTGTTCAGGCCAGGTAACAGCAGTTACACCTTGTGTATGTCCCAGAAGTGTTGAAGTGGCTGAACCCTGGATTACAACAAGAATCCAAACTGTGTGATGAGTGGCACTTCATGAATTCATGACTGAAAAAGGAGAAAAGAAAAAAGGTACTAACAGAAAGTGGCATCTTTCTATCTCTCACAAAATCATGGTAGTCAATACACATTAAATCAATCATACACATGGATTTAAAAACCATCAGTTTGCCCGTTCACAACAAAACCAAATATCTGGAACTAATTCATCTAATCCAGGTACAGCACTAGGGAAACGTTAAGAGTTGGCTGCATCATGAATAGAAACCATTGATTGGCAGGTGAGTACACATAGAGTTTATCACCATAGGTCAGCACACCAAGGGCATACCAGTAAATCCCAAATAAGGTGATGAACATGCTTAACTTCTTAACTCAGTCCATCAAAGGATGGACATACTCTTATCTTGGTGCTGTGCATACAAGACTCAGGAATTAGGATTAGAACATAGCTAGTACCTCTAACTGAGACTCTTCAGGTCCAGATGAGTCAGAATTCATTCTTCTCTTCTTCAATGAAACAGCATCATCGTCTTCAGATCCTTCAACTGCCCACAGCTTGATGGTGTTATCCCAGGATCCAGAACATAGCTAGGTAACCAAAGAAAAAGTCAGAAGGAAATGTGGATATATATAATAAGTAAAAAAAAGCAGTAGCATTGATGCAGAAGGAGAGACAGAGTGATCATTACCATATCGCCAGAAGGGTCTGCGGAGATACTTTTAACAGATGCCGTGTGGCCACGAAGAATTTTGTAAGCCCCAACCCGCTTTGGGTAGTCCATACTGACGTCACACTTCAGGAGTCCAAGGCATAATGTAGGATATTATAAGAAAAATATTACAATGGAACAAACAAGACTTGAAGAAAGGTAAAAGGGGGCCACTACCTTGTATAGCCGTAGTGACCTATCCTTTGAGCCAGTCACTACATGCAGACTGCCCTCAGTTTCAGATCCTGTGACAACATCATTCATGCCAATCACTTATAAAATAACATGAAACTGCGAGAACGAAGCAGAAACATTTTTGGAACAGATGCCTTCATACAAAACAGTTATTATTTCAAGTGTGCTTACCTTTATTTATGAATCTGGCAGAAGTAATTGCATCACTGTGTCCCTCCAAAATTTGTGTACATACTGCTGCATCTTTCCATAATCTAAGAGAAAAATGAGAGGGTAAGGCATACAACATGTCCATACTAGCAAAAAATGTACCATAGTAATAAAAGGATTATAGTTTTGAACTATACATACCTTGCAAAACCATCATAGCATCCAGACAATATAAAACTGCCAAATGACAACTGGTTTAGCAGTAATACAAACCAAATGAAACTAAAACTTCAATAAAGGTTCAAGATATCAAATATTCATCTTTATGTTAATGCACGATTTATGCATATCTAACAACAGAACTGATAAATTCGACATTGAGCGTTATGTGATATATAGAGGTGACTAGTTCCATTTTATTAGTTTTATTATTCCAAAGGACACATGATTACATCTTTCTAAAGTGACCCTAGCTTATCTGGTGTATTCTACATTCTTACAAACTAATGTCTATACTGGTCACTATGATTAAAGATGGGCAGTTTGCCAGTTTAGGAGACAATTGGTTCAATGTAGCAAGGAGACAGATTTAATAGGGTATGTGGTCATCCTGTGATTTTTATTAAAAACTAGTGCTCTGTGGAGTATTGGTGTCAACACTACCCAAGCCAAGAATTTGGAAGGAGTAGCAGCAGATCAGCGCACAACAGGGACAGCATGCAGTGTGCAAAACTTAGTTGAAGTACACCGATGCCAACATTATCAACATAGGTATATTTCGTAACAACTGTCAACTAAAGTATCCAGCAGGGTACGCATGGGAGCAGACAGCCATATCATGTGATTCGATTCTCAAACCAACAATAAACTGGAAGCCTATACCTTAGTCAAAAATCGAATTTGCGCATCAACTAATATCCTACCAAAATAACGGAATCGATCAAATGCAAAATTCAAACCCAGGTCCAATACACATGCTACAAATAACATAACAGAAGATAAAAGTTCCAAACCAGACTAGTTACTTCCACAGCTTAGTTACTTCCACAGCTAACATGTTTGCACATAAGAAACAAGAGCTAAACCATACCCTGGGTTCGATCCATCCACAGCACTAACCCAGTCATCATGGGGATAAGGTTCCTCCTGCTTCCTTGGCGCCACTGCTTTCACATACTCGAGCTCAAGCACCCTCTCCTGCAACACACTCACACCGAATCCTCGCGCAAATCACAACCACATCCTACACAGCAACACCTCTGAAAAAAAAAAGCCTCCGAAAACAATTGTACCGCGGAGATGCCCTTGGCGAGGAGGAACTCCTGGAGTGGCAGCCTAACGAGCTCGCCGTCCACAATGAAGTCGAAGGGCTCCGCCTGGTGGTCCGGCTCGGCTGCAAAACGAGAGCGAAGACAGGCTTAGAAATCCGTGGGTTGTTCCTCCCCAGGGAAACCACGGATGGGTCGTGGGACGCTCACTGGCGGCGAGGAGGCTGTTGACGATCTCGGAGAGGCCCATGCGGGTGAGGTCCGCGGGGACGGCGATGGCAGCGGGCGGCGCCCGCAGCGGAGATGGCAGCTTCGTGACGAAGCGCACGCGCACCTGGCGCGAGGGGTCGTCGTCCATCGCGGCGACGGCGGACGGAAGGAGAGCGATGATGTGGTGGTGCCAGTCGGGGTGGCGGCGGCGGCGGCGGGAAGGGCCGGAGGAGGGTTTTGGCCTTTTGGGAGTTCGAACGCTGGGTTTATTTGGTTAGGGTTTCAGTGGTCGTTGGTCCCAATGTTCAGCGACAGGGGGTGTGGGGCGGATGGCCGAATGGGGGAATTGGCGATTGGGAATGCCATTTTGCAGTAAGCCCCTCTGAGTACTTTCAATTTAAGATACACATTTTGTTACACCAGATGAGCTGAGTTCTCTATTGCGTGTTGATTAACAGGACCTCTATCATTTAGCCACCGACTAACAAATGCATTACTTTCTCTGACCATACATATAAGATTAATTTGGTACGTTCTAAGTCAAATTTTCTTAATTCTGACTCGATAGTAATTATAAAAGTATGTTATCTTAAATTAAGAATTATGTATTGTGAAAGTCTTTCTATGTAATGAATCTAGTAATACCAATCATGTGCTGTCAATGCATATCAAATTTTAACTATCGAACGTGAAAGTTAAAAGTTTGACTTAGTAAAATCTAGATGAACTTATTTTTGTGAATATGATTGGAACAAGTACAAAGTAATATGATGAGTTTAAAGCTTTAACTCAGCCCCAAAACTTTGGTTGCTACTCAATTTTCTATATAAAAATTGATGGTAAGTTATATGCATTTTAAGTTCTCTATATACTATCTTGACTCTTGAAAAGAACAAAATAATACCATAATTAATCATATGACTTTGAATAAGTTTCTAAAAAAATACATCAATGTCTACAATATTAAATTAGCTTCATTGAATCCACTAGGAAATATGTCTTCATGGCGTAGGTACTAAATATGTTTAACTTTTGTTCTGAACTAAAGAAGCCTTTTTGACTCGAACGAAACAATGCTAGCAGACACTATCCCGTTGTTTCTCAAAAAAAAAAAAAAACATGTATTTCCAGACAGGCTTGACGAAATGAAACTCCGAGCCCATTCTGAACAATGCCCAATTCGGCCCAACTTACTACTCAACAGCCCATTTGGTGAGTTGGTGTCACCTTTTGTCCGGCCCGCTATGGCCCACGCCGACTTTTAATGTTTCCCAGTTCCCATACGGAGGGCGTTCTCGGACTCGGAGTCAGACAGAGCAAGAGAGCGCGGGAGGGAGTCCCTGCCGTGCCGCTTGCTACGAGCTGGTCACAGACTCACAGGACATATGGCAGCTGCCCACGGTTGCAGCTCGGATTCGGAAAGCTCGCGAGCGAAGGGACAGACAGGGACTGGTTTCATCAGGCGAAACCCAGAACGTCAGGATTCCACGATCAGCTCCACGCCGGTAGCCAGCGTGGCCTTGACTCTCTCGTCTTGTCCGGACACGCATCCAGAACCAGAACTTGGCGGCGGCGATGGTTACCTGTCCAGTGGATTGATTCGAGCTCTGGAGGACAGGATAGGCAGAGTAGTCCGTCGGTGGCCGACTGGCCGTTGAGCAAGGCTCCAACGTCCAACCAAGCACACTCCTCCCTGCCGCACGTGCGCTCGGCACTCCCCAGCCCACACCCAGCACGGTGAAGTCCAACTGATCCGCCCCGAGACGATCGGCGGGGTGAAGGAAAATAAACTAGTGCTATGAACGAAACGAACGAGCTGCACGGGCATCCATCCATATCTCTGGTGCCGTGTGCCCGGACCGTGGACATGGCGCAATGATTCGCAGCCCACTGATCGGCAGGCAGCATATATTCGCGTCCGTTCGCGTAGGCCGGCGGCCGGCGGGGTCACCGGTGGTCCACCCCACACCCGCACTGACACCAATCAATCAACCGGACCGGCCAATGCGCGATTGGAGTTGGAGAATGGAATCTGGTCTGCACGCCGCGGGGCGAGTCAAAGGGGTCGTCCACCACGATGAGCTGCTGGTGCTAAACGCCTGATGCCCTGCCTGGGTTGAACTGAGCACCTGGCCTGGCCGGCCACGCTTGCTTTTTCATCGTCTCGCGGTCGGACCTCGGAGACGGAGAGACAAAGGGGCAAAAGCCGGTAGGTCATCACCGGATCACCCGGGGGAACGATCCGATCGGAGAATATGACTGCAGTGCCGACTGCGAGCGAGCGAGCGCCAAGCAGCAGCAGCAGCTGTGGCAGGGTCCAACGAGTGGCGCACTGGCGCGGGCCGTGGGGCCTCTCCTCTCTCGAGATTCGCACTTTGGCTGGAGGCATTTCTTCAGCCCGTTCGCTCGTTCGTATCTGGCTTATAGGTCATGGCTTATCAGCCAACGAATAGTATTTATCTCTCATACCAAACCAGCAATAACTTATAAGGCAAACCAGTCAAACGGGGCCTCGTCGGTTCCAAACAGTAGCCGAACCGCTCGCTCGCTCAGCGCGGTAAGCTTCACCTGGCCACTTGGTTTCTTTCTGTCGGTAATAAGAAAAGCAAAGGATCGTTCGGCTCAGTAGCGCCTGTGTTAACGTGGTTTCATGTACTACTGTATAACGTATTGGCCCATTGCACCAATCAAGAGATCCATCCAATCCAACCAAGGCGGGGCCAAGCTATAGTTGGCCATGCAGCTCGAGCCCGTCGGCCCGGCCCAAGGCCCAATTTTTTGGCCCGGCCCAAGCACGGCCCGGGGCGATGGCCAGTGGGCCCGGGCTGGCACGACCCGGAGGAGAAGGTCATGCCTGAGCCTTACCCCAGGCACGTGGGCCGGCATGGCACGGCCCGCTATAGAACCGGAGGCCCGCTAAGAGCCCCAGTCGGCCCGCGCAACCCCCTCCCCACACCCGAACCCTATCCCTTCCCCTCCCCGGCTCCCCCGCGCAACCCCCTCCCCACGCCCGAACCCTATCCCTTCCGCTGCCGCACTCGCTCCTCCTCCTCACCGAGATCCGGAGCTCCGCCACTCCCAACCTCGGCGGCCATCTCCTCCTCGCCTCCCCACGCGGCCGCGGCACACGCGCCGGCCTCGAGCACGCCGGCAGCCGCCCTCCTCCCCCAAGGCCCCGCGCGGTGGCTGGCCTCGAGCCCCCGCCGCTCCTCCACGACCCCTGCGTCCCGGCGACCTTGCCTGCTCCCGGCGACCCAGCCTACCCTCTCCTCCCTCCTCTCTCTCTGTGTCCTAACCGGCTAACCCTAGAAGCATTCCCTTGGCGCCACACTCGCACTCACCTCTCTATCTCTCCTCTCGCAAGTCGCTACCGCCGCTTCCACTCCTCCATCTCCGCGCCGCATTCAGCTCCTCCCACGGGCCGTGGCTCCAGCCCCGCCGCCTCCTCGCTGTCCTCCTCCTCCACGCCACGACCACTGCCCTCGCCTGCTCCGTCCCCGTGGCGCGCTTTAGCTCCTCCCCTCTCGGATCTCGCATTCGCGCTCATGAAGTCGCGAACCTCCGCAGCTCCTCCATGGCGGCGTCAAGCAGCCAGCGTCGACTTCGAGTGCAACAAATACCGAAGCGCCTCCTCCACGCCCCCAACCTCGCGCCCTCGTCCATTGCGGCTCCTGTCGGTGCGAAGCCCGCCGTCCGGCGCCGCCGCCATGCCTCATGCGCAGTACAGCTGCCCTTACCTGCCCTTCCACACCTCTCTCTCTCAGTGGGCCTTGGGCTGGCATGGTCCGTTAGCCGTGGCGTGCCTTTTGGGCTAGCCCCGCACGAGAAACGGCCCGGCAGGCCGTGCCTGAGCCAAAGGCTAGGCCCATGGCCCTAAGAGGCACGGCCCGGGGGGCCCGGCGTGCCGTGCCGGCCCGACCCCTATCGGGCCGTGCTTTCACGGGCCCGGGCCGTGCCGGGCCGGGCCGTGTCGGGCCGGGCCGGCCTGTTGGCCATCTATAGGCCAAGCACTACTACACAAGGAGGCATATAGACTGTACTGTGGGAGCGTCCTGTGTGCCTGTGTCTGTCTCCTGTTGCTCTCGCAGTGTGGGCCCTGACCTACTGAAAATAATGAGCCCCGTCCGGTACTGTAAATCCTCGGAGACCGCAACTGTAGTGCTGAAGCTGAAGCCCCTCCCCCTCCCCCTCCCCCTCCCCCTACCCCAACACACACACCCCCAAAGCGGCCTCCCACGATACAGTACTACAGTACAGAAAAAAAGTTCACTGCTGAGTGCCGACTTTTCACCTAGGAGCTCCCGATGCTATATTAACGATGGTTTCTATCTCTATTGATTATGTTGCTAACTAAGTAAATTGCTGATGTGACAGTAGATTTATTACAGAGAGAGCGAAGTCGTCATCGCTGAACCGCCACCGCTGCCCGAGGAAGCCATGGCCGTCGTCGTCTCCTTCCATCAACGTAAGCCTTGATCGCTCCCTCACGTCTCTCTTCTGGCTACCTCCAAGGCTTCAATTACTAGCACAGAACGAAGCTTCCTAGCTCCTGCATTGCGAGCCGCACGAGAGAGGCTAAACTCGAGCTCGGGTTTCATAGAGGAGAAACACGGCAGGACCTGCAAGTAGATGGAGATTGATTTGTGGCCATATGGTGCTACATATACACTTTGTACAATTGATCAAGCTTTCGTTCTTAAGCATGCATGAGATTATTCATTTCTTTTGAAGTTAGAAACTACTAATGAAACCATGCATGGGAAGAGTTAGGTCTGTAATGTAATTTATTATTCTTGAAAACTACCCTAGAAACTGTGCATTGGGAACTGCACTTATGGTGTCCACAATGGTGCTAGCTACGTAGCTAGCTTACGTGAAGGTGAGAGATAAAAACAAAGATTATTTTATACATTTTTATTTTTCAATGTAATATTGAACCCATATGTTCCTCTCTTAGATTTTTGGACTACGTGAGATAGATCAGCTATTTATTCGTCGTTAGTGACTACTCTCTCTCCTATTTTTTCTCTGTCTATGTCAGAATAGCTAGCTAGTTGTTGGGACGCCCTTCCTACACATGGGGTTATCGTCATGTTCGCTGGTTGGTTTCTGAGCTGGTTTGGGCTGGCTGATGCTGGTTTGTTGTGAGAGAAAAACACTGTTGGCTGGCTGGTTTGGGCTGCCTAAAACCAACAAACGAACATGCAATATATTTCCTGCTCTGCAGTTCAAAACTGCCTCATGCAGTGGACAATCCGCGTCCTATTCAAGGGAGGGTTATTGGTCGGATAGATTCAAATCTCAAACCGATCTCATGCCAGCCATGCCCCCAAGGCGGTATATATATTTTTTTTTGATGTTGCATCTCGCACTGCGCTTTTGTTTTCTGTTGTTGCAGTAGCTTTGGTTTGCTGTTGTAACAAGTAATTTTTCTTTGTTACATTAGTCTTTTTTTTCTGATGTTGCATCTCGCATTGTGCTTTTGTTTCTGTTGTTGCAGTAGCTTTGGTTTACTGTTGCAACAAGTAATTTTTCATTGTTGCATTAGTATTTTTTTTTTGACGTTGCATCTCGTATTGCAATAGCTTTATTGTGTTGTTGCAGTCGCTCTTGTTCTAATGTTGCAGTAGACTTGTTCTGATGTTTCACCTCGCATTGCTTTTTGTTTGATGTTGTAAACAGTTTTCTAATGGAGTGCGTTGGGGGCAGGCGAGGTTGGGGGCGAATGGAAAACCCGTTCTATTCGATCCGTTCCGTACGCCGGGGGAGGGGGGGGGGGTTCCGTGCGCGGGGAGCGGAGGAAGGACGGTTCCGATCTCTATTCTGTTCCGTGCGGGCGGGCAGGTGTGATCCCGTGCGGGAGGGCTAGGCGCAGTACGAAGGGCCCGACGTCGTTGGGTCCACGGCACCGTCGATGGATCGGTATCCATCGGACGTCCAGCGCAGCCCTTTCTTTACTTCCTTCCTCTGCACTCCTATGGATTTTGTAGTAGCGTCAGCGTCGACTGCCGCCGTAATGACTGCCGCCGCGTCTTTTCTCTTGTTTGCGGAGTTTGGACTTCTTGGTGTGTGTTGTGCGCGCGCGCGCAAACCTTGGGGTTTCTCGTTCATCATTCTGCCGAGTCGCCCACGGCAAGCTCTTCTACTCCTTTTCTGTGCTCTGACATCCCCGGCTCTGTTTTCTGTGCCTGTTTTTCTCAGCTGTGCTTCAATGCTCGTTTCTTCTGGAACATAAAAAGGTTTCCATTTTTTCTCCCCTTTTCTTTTTCGTGGATGAACCAAGCAGACGTTGCATCTCAGATGTACGTACTGTTTTTGCCATTGAATTTCTTCAAGATTCATTTTTTCCTGACATTGTTCAACCCAACGGTATTCATCCGCTGACCGCTGCATCCATTTCAGTATTTTTTTTCCGCTTCTCTTTTGAAGAGATTCGTTCAAGAACAGAGCAGGGGGAGAGGAGAGGGAAATTTCTTCGTCTTTGCTGATGGACACTGAAGTTCTCCCCCAAAACAACTTTTCCTATTCAAAATCCCTTTTTGTGCTTTTGCTTAACTGAAATGCAGCACAGAGCTTACACAAAAAGCTCAGATTTCCGTTGGAGCACATGTCTAGTGAAAAGTGCCGTTCTCTCTTCCTTTGCGTGTGCAAAGCTCGCGCTCCGTCTGCTTGCTGTGCTCACGCTCCCCCGGCCATCGCATTTGGTGACATCCACATACCACATCGAAGAAACTGACGCGGGAGAACCGGCGCATCCCCTGGAACGCCCAGACAGGCGTGCGTTCGTTCCCTTCAGTCTCTAGCATCTCTTCTAACCAAAAATCTTTGGTGCAGAATGGTGCGTGTGCAGGCAGGACGCGACGCAGGCCGCGCTGCAGAAGACCATCGACTACGCATGCGGCTCCGGGGCGGACTGCAACTCCATCCATGAGAACGGGGCGTGCTACAACCCCAACACCGTCCCGGCGCACTGCTCCTGGGCGGCCAACAGCTACTACCAGAACAACAAGGCCAAGGGCGCCACCTGCGACTTCACCGGCACCGGCACCCTCACCACCAGCGACCCAAGTAATGCCCCGACCCCCTCTCATGCCTAGATTTTTATTATATTACCCTTGCATTTAGGTTCAAGCTCAAGGATTATCCGTTTGTGATTAGGCTGTAGCTACTGATTGTTAGTGTGTTAGTTCCTTGCTGGGTTAGAATTGCGAAGAAGAATAAAGGTTGGCGAAGTTAGTGGAACCAATATTCATGCCGTCTAGCATTGTTAAATGTTTTCCAAACTTGTGTGCTTGGGCCACCTGAACTCGGCTTTTGACATGCAACATTGTGGATCTAATCATTTTTGGCACATTTCATTTTGTTATCAGTTAGCCCTATGTAAAAGCTATCTAGGTGTACTGATCAAGCTTTAGGGAATCCGGTTCTGTACAGGTACTGGAATTAGGCTATTGGTGTGGACTAGCCTAACAACTAATAAAATAGTAAAAAATACAAACTTTCTGAATGAATAACAAGATTTGCAAAGTTCAAAGTTGTTGCCATATATGCTTTATTCTTGACCCAATATTCTCTGGTGTGTACTGGGGCAGGCATTGGCATGAAAGCGCATCCATTTTTTCCCTACTTTCCAAAAGGAAAGTGAAGTGTAACACGGCGAGGGCAGATTTTGTTCTTGCGATCTTCGTTTTATCATTCAAAATACAGATTCCAGCTGTCTTATATGGTATTTGTGTAATATTGCTTCCATGTTCTTCTGGCTGGTGCCTGGTGACACTATCCATTTCATCACTTAATCAGAGTCCTACCTGTATCTTATATGATCTTTGTGTTCTAAACTTTCAGGTTCTTCTGGCTGCTCTTACCCTACCAGTGCAAGGTACATCGTCAACTCAAATTAACTGTATGATCCATGTAGTACTATTAGCACAGAGGCCTGGCTGAGTAGTCCATATTTCAAACTTGTGCACTTTGGGAACTAGTAGCCCCATGTTGAGTCAGATCTTTTGGAATGCAGTTGGTTCACTGAACTTAAGTGATATTTGATACTCTTCCAAACTACTCATAACTTCTGGAATAGGAAACTGGACTTTAGACATCAGATCAGTTGATCTGCAGGAACATTCAGCATGCCTAAGAGGCTATTAACTTCCAGATTTTCAATCCTATGCTTTGATGCATACACAGTACTTCTTCGTGGTCAGTGATCACTGTTGATGCTTCCATAGCTCCATGCTAGAGATCCTTTTTGCAACTCAACACTATGAACAACTTGATTGCTTGCTTTAGTGGGGTAAAGTAGCAAGCAGACGCATATAATACAAGAGCTAATCCATAGCTCAGATGATTATACTAAGAATCACAGAACATTCAGCATGTGGCTTGAATCAGTATTACCACAATACTAACAGCATTGCCTTCTTTATACAGCGCCGCTGCTGGAACCATGACCCCGACCACTGGAGGCACAATGGGAGGAACCCCAGGGACCTTCACGCCCGGGACAGGCACAGGCACAACCGGCACTGGCATGGGGACAAGCACTACGACCGGAACCACCGGGTTCGGCGGCCTAGGACCAGGCACAAACGCTGGCATGGACACAGCGGCGGCGGCGGGCTTGCTCCTCCCAAGGGCTGGACTGGGCGCTGCCTTCATTGCGCTCCTCCTCTCCGCCATCGTGCTCGCATGACGCTTGATATGACCTCAGAAACAAGACCCTACCTGCTAGTAGAAAGCACAACCCTTTTGGTAAGGGGTATTTCAGGAGTACTCTGATGATATATGGAGAAAGGGAGAAAACCTAATTCATCCTATCTGAAAACCCACTAGCGCCTGCTTCTTGTTCGGTGCCGCCGGAGGGGTTCATGGGTGTGCCCTTTCGTTTGGGCTCCTCTGTGACCACCTCAAGTTCTGTGTACTACTCTGTAATCTGGTAGGATGTCTGTCTCTGTCATGCAAGGACAATTGTCTGTCTTTTTATTCCATTGTTAATCATGTAAATGTAGGGAAGGCACTGGTAGGTTAATTAGTTCTTAAGGCTGGTTGGAATGAGAATGCTGCTACTGGAACAAACAATGCCGTGCTTTTTATCAACTTGCGTTGCATGTCATCAGGCCCGTCACCGCTGTCGCCCTGTCGGTGGCCCATATTCTCGGCGCACTCTGATGAACCTGCATGAATTGAGAGTCAGGTGTAGTTTAAATTCAGGGTCTAAGTTTAATGGTACCACATCAGATGTCATATCAGGTTGTCTTATGGAGTATTCGGATAGTAATAATAAAATAAATTGTAGAAGTCCGCACTTCGCGAGACGAATTTATTAAACCTAATTAATCCGTTATTAACGCATGTTTACGGTATCTTTACTGTTGTCAAATCATGGACTAATTAGGCTTAAAAAATTCCGCGCGCCGCAACAACAAGCCATTCTCGTCGTCACACCCACGCCCGCCGCGCCACACGCACCCAAACGACCTCGACCCTGACCACCGTCGGGAGCCCAAGACTCCCAAGTTTCTGGTTTTTGCATGGGCATGCAACGATGGTCGGGTGGACGACCGCGGAGGACGCACACACCATGGCTCTAGTAAGGAATGGGGAAGCGGCGGCATGATTTTAGGCAATCATAGGACGTGAAGATTGCGCAATGTCTGGAGCGGCCTTGATCGCGCTGGCTTTGACTTCCTTTGCGTGGAGGGGGCAGACAGGGTTCGCAGGATTTGCAAGGGAGGTGCGCGCGGGATTGCCAGAGGGTGACAGGGCGAGCGGGGTGAAGCCAATCCTTTTCGCACGGGAAGGCAGAGCGTGGAGGCCGCGAGTTTCCTTTTGCACGGTCGGGCAGAGCGTCGAGGTGGAAAAAAAATCGCACGGGGAGGCAGGACGATGGACCACGTTGAATGTCACACCAAAAAGTGTCCATGGCGGCGGCGGCGGCGGCGGCGTCCTCCTAGCGGCTCGCTCCTCGTCCGCCTGCTGCTCCCCTTCCGTCGCCGCTACGCTGTCCAAATCGTCGGCACTTCCTCCTCCACCGCCTCCGCACGACGCGCTCCTACATATGGCGCAGTAACAACCACAAAAGAATCTATTACCATCCCCCTACATGATTGAGCTACTGCAAGAGCCCTGAGCTGAAGGTTTCATGTCAGACACAACAGGGGTAAGAAGAAGCTCACAATCATTTGATCTTTTATTCAAAGTGGTAAAGATAGGTACCTTTTTGTTTTCCTCCCAAAAATAAAGAGAGTATTGGACCAGAAAAAAAATCATACAAAGTAATTTTTTGACCCTTAAATTCTCCTATAATATATAATAAGTAATTAAAAAATTAATATCATCTTAGGGGCACTTGGACACAAATCCATTATGCAAGTTTTATGCTCTGAACGTGCATATAATTTGAGTAATTATTGATCAAAATTTTGTAAAATTTGTCTTTTTTTTGTCTGGTCAAATACGTCTGTGGTTACTTTGATTACTGGATGAAGGAATACCTCAGTATTGTTATTGCTCCATTTACTTTATTCGTAATATAGCGTATGGGCATATAGGATGATCTTCAATGCCTTCATAATTCATATATTGTAACACAGGAGACATATAGTTCAGACTTCAGAGAAGCAGAACTCGCAATTTGTTGCAGAACCACTATAGCCGGAAATCGTAAATAGCCTTTTTGCGACCTAGCCCGACGGAGTAGTAGTGCGCAATGTAATCTTTGGCAAGTGTTTCCCTGTACAACGGTGGGCACTCATCATACAACAGCTCCTTGATAGGGCCATACATCCTTGTGGAATCTGAATGGCTGGTGAAGCATGCGACGGAGACCCTCGGTCCAGCCTTCTTTGCCACCACTCTGTGCTCGGCGCTTCTGAACTTGTCATTCGACATCATCTGCAGATACACGTGTAAGCAACAAAATATATATCAGTTCTGAAAACAACGATTTAGCTAGGTCTCCTGTTGTTAAATTTTACAGTCGATCAGAATCTATGAACCTGCATGAGATCGCCAATGTTCACTATGAACGCTCCAGGCGTTGGTGGGACATCGATCCACTGGTCATCTTGGAGGACCTGCAGGCCGCCGATCTCATCCTGGAGAAGGACGGTGAGGAAGCCAGTGTCGGAATGCTGGGTTGTTCCGATGGCGACCTCGGGCTCCAGGCATGGAGGGTAGTAGTGAAACAGTATCATCTGACTTCGGTTGCACTCAATATCAATCAGGTAGCTCGGGTTTAGGCCAAGAGCCTCTGATAGCAACCGGTACAATGTATCCAGTAAAATCTTGCAATGCTTGGCGTAGTCAAAGAATGCTTCCCTGAAAAAATCAACACACGCAGGTAGCCTTTCACTATCAAGTAATTGTTTATGTCAAGTATTCAGTTTAGTCGATGGTTGATAGCAACCGGTACAATGTATCCAGTAAAATCTTGCAATGCTTGGCGTA
The DNA here is from genome assembly GCA_904845875.1 of Miscanthus lutarioriparius. NCBI lineage: Eukaryota > Viridiplantae > Streptophyta > Magnoliopsida > Poales > Poaceae > Miscanthus > Miscanthus lutarioriparius. The sequence goes on along the minus strand of CAJGYO010000003.1, from coordinate 11,126,701 downwards.
GTCAAAGAATGCTTCCCTGAAAAATCAACACACGCAGGTAGCCTTTCACTATCAAGTAATTGTTTATGTCAAGTATTCAGTTTAGTCGATGGTTGGTCAGAATTGGCAATGGAAATATAGATATCTGAAGTTTTTTCAGTCCACGATGCAGACAGAAAAATTGTGTTGTCACAAAGCTGAACTGAACTCATAAGCAGTCGTTCAGACAGTTACGAACGTCAGAACCAACATAAGCTCCATACAAATCTGAGACCAGGCTTCACACCTCCCTCGCGTCCATCCGCCGGCCGAGAGGAAATGGGGGTGGTGTTTTTACCTTTGAAATCAAATCACGCGGAAAACCGGATCAATACCCCCCATCCAGGACCCAAATCTGAGAAGCAGGAATCTGCAGGACCAGAGATCCGGTCCGGCCGAGAGAGGAGCACGTACCTACGCAGGTCTAAGAAACCCACAGCTCTCAAATCGACGAACCGCCTCCACCATCCAGCCGAACGACGGCCCAAGGATCCTTCCCTCCCTCTCTTCCTCCTGCTGCGGTGCATTGCAATCAATTCAAATGAAGAAAAAAAAAATCAAACGTAGTCGAATCGGCGGGCGAGGGCTCGTCACAGTGGATGGATGAGCACAGCGGGTGGGGGAGGTGGGAAGGGGGGAGACGGTAACGGAGGCGGGGAGGGTTAAAGGGGGAGGCGCCGGTGGAGGCGAGTTTCCTTTTGCACGGGCGGGCAGAGCGTCGAGGTGGAAAAAAATCGCACGGGAAGGCAGGACGATGGACCCATGTTGGAATGTTGCACCAAAAAGTATCCACGTTTTATTCTTTTTAGTTGTAGGATACTGGCCAAAAAACACACGCTACAATGACCACACAATGGACAAATATAAACCATGGCGTTCTACCATGAATAACAGTAACACGAAGTTTAACACTGGTCCAATCCAATGTAGAAGCAAACACGAAGTCTAACACTGGTCCAATCTAATGTAGGCGCGGCAACGCCGCGCCCCTCTTTCTTGTCAGTTAACGAAACCATAGAATCTGGAACAGTTCAAACTCGATCTGGCGGGAGGAATCGACCGCAATGGCGCAATATACACACGTACGAACACGATACGACCATATTACAGTAGCAGAATTCCAGTGCTGCGCATGCATGTGTAGCTAGCATAGCATCTAGAGCTCTCCGAGCCTCTTGGCGCACTCGACGCTGCAGTCCAGCGTCTCCTCCACTCCGTACTTGAACCTGAACCCCAAGTCCTCCAGCTTGCTGGTGTTGGGCACAATCCTGACCCCTTCCCCAGTCACCCTATATAGCAAGATCACCAGTCACCAACCACACAAGCAGGTCAAGCAGCAATCACCAGAGCTAGCTAATAACGAGCGTTAACAGCAACTGAGACCGAGAGCATGCCACAACGTACTCCGTCAGCTGTACCTTGAGGTCAGGGTGCTTGGCGGCGAAGTGGTCGACGATGTCCCGCATGTTGGGGTGCCCTGCGGCGCAGAGGAAGCGGCCGGCCATGGACGCCTGCTCCATGCAGAAGACGTGCGCCTCGCAGACGTCCTCTATATGCGCCAGCGGCACGGAGCCCAGCAGCGCCTGCAGGAACAGGAGGGCGTTGTGGTAGATCGCCTGCCCCGTCAGCGGCGCCACGATCACGGGGATGCTGCTCCACAGGTACGTCTGGATGGTGTCGCCGCCGACGAGCGCGCACGCCAGGGTGACCACCTCCAGCGGCCGGGCCTGATCCTTGGAGGACTCGTCGTTGTAGCTCAGCAGCTCCTTCTCCGACAGCGACTTGGACCACACGTAATCCTGCGTTCGTGCACGCATGTTTCAGCTCAGTTCATCATCGATATGCATGATGAGCTAGCAGTAGCATTGCTGTATACGTACGTCCAGGTGAGCGTTGCTGAATTCGTAGGAGAGGTTGAGCGGCGTCCAGTTGGATTCGTTGGCGAAGTCCTTGTACCCGCTGCCGTCCTCCTTGAGCGGCGAGGCGGCCGTGACCGAGGCCGTTTGGATGACGCGCTTCACCGTGCCGGACCGCTCGCACTGCCGGAGGATGATGCGCACCGCGTCCACTGCGGCCTCCGTCGTGTTCTTGTACTGCAGGAAAACCATGAGTTTCTCGGTTTCTTTTTAGGGATATCCTCTAGCACGAGAGAGCCGTCTTTGATATGACACTGACGGCTGATATCCCAAACCACCGATGTTGTTTTAAAAAAAGACGGGTTACAACAGAAACTGTCTCTCAATTACTAGCCGTATCTGATATGCATTTTTAATCAGATGGGTAATAAAGAACGCGTCTCAGAATCATAAACCGTCTCTGATCTAATTTATAGAATAGACGGGCGTCGACAACACGTGTCGCTAAAACATTAGAGACGGCTTACGTGAAGATGGGTCTCCAATATTGTGTTATCACAGACGAGTATTTAGATGTGGGGCTGTGGACTAATATTTCAGAGACGGTTCTTTACATCACCCGTTTGTAGACGTTTTTTGTGTGACGGTTGCAGACGACCGTCTCTAGTGGATGAGTCTCCGTTGTTGTTTTCTGGCGTAGTGAGACCAGAGTAGCAGGGTGGCCATCTCTTACTAGAAATAGATTTTCAGATGAGCTATATATTTATATGGGTCTGAGAAACATTTTTTAAAAAAGAAAGGCACAAACCCGTTAGACAAAACCACAGACCCGACAAAATTTGATTCGTGTTGGCACGAAGATAATTAACGATACAAATTGTTGGTCGAATAAGAGCGTTGTCTGAAATCATCTTAAAATTCAGCCGCTTGAAATATAATTTTTAAGTAGTGCATAGACACAATGATGCTTATTTGAGTTATAAGTGTTACCATTTTTCCTATATTTTACGCATATTTGGAATAGTTTAGTTTCGGATAAACTCGGAGGTTTCTATATTTGGGGACGAGAGGAGTACATCCATCCCAGTCGCTTTCTATGTATCTATAGACAAGTACGAAGCTAGGATGGGAGTGCAATTTGGTCATTTAAAATAATCTTCTCTTGCCGGCCTATTGACTGGATACAGAAGCGGCCAAACTCGTATATGACAAAAATAATTGTACTTCGCGAAAAGAAAAGGATACAGAAGCGGCCAAACTCGTATATGACAAAAATAATTGTACTTCGCGAAAAGAAAAGGCCCAATAATTTTAATATAGAAACGCCCTGCAAGCAAAATTTTCGTTCTTGATTTCTGTTATAGGCACGCAAGAATCCAACAAACAAACTAGTGTAAGCTGAAGGTGCATGCATGGAATCCAACCCAACGATCTATCGATGCCCACAGTCGTCTACTCTAATGGGGATAGGTTGAGGCGGCCGACGTAAATTATTAGGGATCGTGGAAGCTGCCAACTCAACATATAGTCTATTCCGAAATGGAGCCGGCCAGCCCATGATGCACTGAGATCCGTCATCCGCGGAGGTCTCGGGCTCTCGGTCTCGGCCTCGGGGGGAAGAGGAAAATGAATAATGGATCTAATTATAACCGTCCATTGCAAGCATTGTCGTTTCGTCTGTAGGGAAAGTAATTCGGTGTGAACCACCCTCACCAGGACGCCGTGCGGACTGTGCAGCTAAAACATGGACCACAATATTATCTTAGACGTAGGCACGGTAAATCAGAGCCGCAGCAGCAGAGAGAGCGCAAGGCTTAGAGTGATCGTTGACGCTAGCTAGCTGCCTGCCCCGGCGGCGGCGGTGGGAGGGGAGCGTACATATACCTTGGTGCTGGTGAGGTCGTGCGCCAAGGGCGTGGCGACGAGGAAGACGAAGTGGCAGCCGGCGATGGCGGGCTCGAAGGTGTCGGCGTCGTACATGTCCGCCTCGAACAGCCGCAGCCGCTCCGCCGCGCCGGGGAGCGCCCGGAGCAGCCCCGTCTTCTTCTCGTCCGCTGCACGTCAGCGACGCCCATGAAGGTCAGATGATATGGCCATATGAGCGAGAGACCGGGTTCGTAGAGTTCGGAGGCGCGTGGATAGGATATATAGGATACCGAGGCTCCGCAGGGTGGCGTGGACGACGCAGCCTCTGCCGAGGAGCTTCCTGACGAGCCAGCTCCCGAGGTAGCCGCTGCCGCCGGTGACGCACACCACCGTGTCCGCCGTGAAGCCGCCCATCCTCCTAGCTCTTCCCTTCCTTCCTTCTCCTCCTGAAACCACGTCTCGACCTCGCACTGTGCGTGTGTATGTGCAGGTGTGCCGTAGTATGTAGTACCGGCCCCTTGCTGTGCAAGCTCGGCCGCATTTATACAAAACAGCGAAGCCGCGTAAGGAATCGGGACGAGAACGTCCCGTTAGCTGGTCTGAAATTTGACTGAAACTGGCTGAAAAACACTGTTTCGGTTGAATTGTTGTGAGTAGAAAACATATAAATATAAATAAATAAATAGCCATCGAAAAGCACGAACGAAAATGGAGGCGAGAACACCCAGTCCAACAATATGCAACGACAATATGCGACAATAAAATATTGTAGGTCGTGGAAAGAAAAATGGCGAGGAAATGGAGGCGGAACCCAATCCAACAATATGCAACAGTCGGCCGGAGAAACGGGCCGGGATTTGGTCAATTTGGAGAACCAAAGCGCGCCCGCCGCCGGCCGCGCGCGCCAACGCAGCGAAGCTGGAGGACTCACGTACGTGCGAAGGTCAAACGCTGTCTCGCCCGTCCGTACGTATGCGAAGCTGGCGTACATGCCAGCGGGCCGTCGCCCAGCCATGAGTCATGACAGAACGAGGTGACAGGGAGCTCTGGAAGACCTCTTCTCCTCCTCAGGTTCCGAAAGCCGCTGCCCGTACCATGATTCCGCTATGCTGCTGGGAGATTTGGAAGTGGTATTCCGGGGACTCCAACCAGATTAGTTGCGGCTAGGCTCTGGTCCTGCCGTATACCGAAGAAGTCAGACGCTTTACTTAGGGGTTGGCATAGTATTCTACCCATGTAACCTCTCTCTCCCCCACCATCCTGAATCATGCAATCTGGCGGCATTTTTACCCCCCACCAACCGGTTTTATTCCCCCAGACATCAGTGGAAATGAAATTCAGGCGAGGATCTCTTTGATCCTCCCGGTGTTGACCTAAAAAAACGTACCACGCGAGCCAAGATCAGGGACCGCTCGTCGGCACACGTACGATATACTCCGTACATAGATGTCATAGAGACATCGTGACGAGCTAGTGCAGAAGGAGACTTGTTCCGATGCAATTCTAACGACAGGTGAGCGTCAAAAAGGAGCTAGCTAGCTAGGATTACTCTAGCTAGTCTAGCGAATAAGGCCATCGTGAAGAGATAAGCCTGTAATAAGCTTAGCTACAAGAAAGTGCCCAACTGTGCATGCCGTATCCTGGCGCGGTATACTGCGCACAATGGAGAATGAGGGCTTGTTTAGATGCAAAAAATTTTGCAAAATGAGTACGGTAGTGTTTTCGTTGTTATTTGGTAAATAGTGTCCAATCATAGTCTAATTAGGCTTCAAAAGATTCGTCTCGTGGATTTCGTCTAAACTGTGTAATTAGTTTTATTTTTTATTTATATTTAATGCTTCATGCATGCGTCCAAAGATTCGATGTGACAGAGAATGTGAAAAATTTTGCAAAATTTTTTGCAAACTAAACTGGACCTGACATGATGATAGTTGGTACCTGAAATTCAGTGAGTGAGCGAGACGTTTTGCATTTCCAACGAGATTCGGGCGATCGACCGATCGATCTGCAGATTCAGTTGGCAGTGACGGGGTTTTACTTTGGGCGTGCCGCCATGCATATTTTTGTCAGTAAATAGATCGCAGCACTGGCTGGCCAAGCTACCAACTAGCTACGCGAGACGTGGGGCGTGTTCTTTTCTCTGGTCCCAGGACAAGACACTAAAACAGAAATAAGTGAAGGAACTAAAATGATATTATTTTCCATGGATTAGAAGGAACTAAACATCGTTAACGCACCTGAACAATATCCAAAGAGCCTCTAATCAATGCATCAATCTCTGCTCACTCACACGTTGGCTACTCCCGCGCTGGTGCGCTGGCGTGTTCCCGCGCTGGTGCGTCGCTCACTGGCTGCGCTGCCGACCAGGTTAAAAATCACCAGAGTTCATTTTATTCAAAATAATGTTCATGCAGTTTTACAGTCTCCATTATTACAAATCATCAAAGCTATCTCCTAGCATACAAACCATCAGCTATCTAATCCCGAAACTGATTCATACTTTAATCTTCATCGCCATGAGTAGTACTAGCTCCATTACCTTGACTAGACGATGGTTCTTCCAGTGGATTATAGTTTTCATCTTCATCACACCTCTCAAAGTCCCTATCATTTTTATCATTCTCTCTTACAAAATTATGAAGGGCCATACACGCGAGAATTATTTTGCTTTGGCATTGGATAACTCAGTAAGTCCAACAAAATCCTCCACTTCATCTTCAAGACTCCAAATGACCGCTCGATGACATTTCGAAGTGAAGAATGTGCATAATTGTAGAGCTCTTTTCTACCTCTTGGGGCGGGTCCTTGTTGATAGTCCCTGACATGATACTTTATACCCTTAAAGGGTGCAAGATATCCCGGTCGGTTTGGGTAACCCGAGTCGATAAGATAGAACTTTCCTACACAGTTGCAATTTCTTGTAAGCCAATTGCAAAGTAAGACCATCTAGATGAAACAAGAGACGATAGGACAAATCAATACCTTTAGGTGGATGTGGAAACCTATCGCTATACTTGTCAATTGTATCTTTGAAAACCCGCATATCATGAACCGATCCAGGCCATCCCGCAACATCAAATATGAATCTCATATCAAAATCACAAAGGGCCAACACATTCTGACTAGTGTACCCATGCCTTTACATATGAGGTACTACCTGATTTGTTTGCACCACTACCTTCACATGTGTTCCATCTAGTGCTCCAATATACTTATCAAAGAAAGGAGCAAACCTAGGGGACCGCAATCTCTTATGCACAGCTCTAAATCCAAGGTCTTTTGACCTAATTATATCAGCTGCTAGTTTGCACAAACAAGCCAACACCTTATCAAACTTCCTACTAACTGTGCATAATGAACGTGTGAACTGGTTGTCAGCTTACCTAACTGATTGCTGTGATGCACACATCCACAAGAACATCCCTAAAGCCTCAATTGATGTCATCTTACATGTGGACTTCAATCCATATGAACTTTGGAGCACACTATGAAGCTTGTCAAAGCACTCTTTCCTCATCCTAAACATTCTGTAGTATTGTGTCCTATGATCTAAGGTTCTTGTGACCCATTGGTCACCAGATTCTACCGCCACTCTACGTTCAGTTCTGTTCATGTGAAGCTCATGGTGATACATACCTAGAGTGCAAGCAGCAACGAGCAGTTGTCACCTCCTCTTTTGGGCTCTCATATAATACTCCACCGCTGCATCCTCCTTGTCAGAATCAGTTGAAGATGAATCATCACTTCATGAAGATGAATCATCGTTGTCCTCTAAATCATCCCTAGAACCATGTTCGCCATTACCATCATCAACTTGAACACACCAATGAAAACCGAATCAATCACTAACAAACAGCAACCACAAAGCAATCACAATTGAATCACACAGCAATCACAAATTATTCACAAAGCAATCAAACATCATCACAAGCCAAATCATTCAACTGAAATACATAGGTTCATCATAAATACATAGGTTCAACACAAATGTATAGGTTCAACTACATGCTTAGGTTCATCACACATACAGAAACACCAATACTTAAATGCACTTGCCTCCCATGGCTCCTCATATCCTTGTTCCTGACTTGTAGCTGCTGAAAACTGCCCGGGGATGCAAGATGTAGAGCCATCTACCACTACCCCTTTGAACATCTCCTCCAGATAGGGGAAATATGCAGGCCAGCCCCATTGAAACTTCTTGCACTCTGCAGGGCATCCCTGCAATGCACAGATTTAGTCACAATGATCATCTTCTCACAAATCATCACTTTGACAGAAGTTGGACAAAACATAATTTACCTTTAATTCTCTTTTCCACCAATCCGTCGCTGCATCAATTGTTCCATCACTCCTATGGCCTAACCCTGTGTTCTTCATCAATTTGTCCCCAAAACGATACATGGGCTTCAAATGATTGACTCGGTTCTTCAATTATTTTCTACTATGCTTCAGTTTGGTTATCTTTTTAAATTGGCTTTTAATTATATTGAGACCTCTAGTTGTCATTGTCCCAGCATTCCAGTTTCCAGCGTGTATTTGCTCAACGTACAGTTCACACAAAATGGTAATGTTTTGATCAGACCAATTGGCCTTGTCATTTTTTTCTTCTAAAAAAATAAAAAGAGGACATCACATATCAAAATAACAGTCATCCATGAATAAAAAACATGAAGTATCAAAATAGCAGTCATCCATAAATCCATAAATCAAAATAGCAGACATCACATATCAATGCTAAAGAATCATCCGGAGATCACCAAAACACATCTATCATAGGATTTACAAAAAAAAGGGTTTAGGGTTGGGATCTTACCGACGTAGGGATGATCTCATCGGAGTCTTTGCTGTCGTCATCATAGTCTCCGTCCATATCCTCTACGAGGTCGGAGTTGCTGGCGGCAGAAGTGGATCTACGGGACACTGTCTGCCTCATCCTAACCCCGCGGCCACCACCGCCCATTTCGAACAGTGGCATACCTTGAGGAGCGGATGTTGCTGGCTGTTTACCGGATTTAGCTCCTGTAAACAGAGCTCCGTGACGGCTACCTCCTGTGCACGCAACCTGGCTACCTCCACGGCCAGTTTTGGGACGTGATCCGGTCTGCACCGGCCGTGGAGGCTGGAACTGGACTTGAGCGGATCTGTCGCCAGGGCCAAGGGGAGGAAGCCCAACGCTGGCCCAAAATGCTTTCGACAGCAGCTGCTCCTTGTTGGGGAAGACGTCGAGGTTGGGGAACTCGGCCTGGCAGTTTAGATCCAGGCTCTCCAGCTGCGACCGTGGAGCAGAGAGGCTGGGGGTGGCATAGGGAGAAGAAGGAGGTTGGGAGTACACGCCGAACTCATCGGTGCCGGGGAACTGATGGTAGGGCTCAGATCCGACGGCGGGGAAGGAAGAAGACCCGCCGATGTAATCCTTGTAGTTGTTCCCGTAGCCGTCCATGAAGGATGCGGTGTGGGGAGGAGGGCGAGCCGTGACAGCGGCGTGCGGGCGAGATGCGGCGGTGGCGTGCGGCCGAGATGCGCGGCGGCGTGCGGATCTGATATATGCGCGGGGGTGGTGACGAGTACGACGGCGAGGGGAGCGACTGAGGACGGTGAGGGCTCAGGGGAGGAGGGGGAGTGGTGGCGCCGGGGTCTGCACGACCGAAGCGGCGGCGAGGACGAGAGAGAGGGCGAAGGAGCGAGTGGCGCTGAGGGTTTCGGGATGGGTGGATGAGGGCGCTGGGAGCGATGATTGAAGGGCAAGGGGTGTCAATTTGGGCCCTCTAGTCCCAATTAGCAGCCCCCCAAGGGACTACTCTAATTTAGTCGCTAGTCCCTTTTTTAGTCCCTGATGTTTGGTTCAAAGGGAGTGATTGGGATTAAAATTTAGTCTTTAGTCCATTTTCCCATGGAAAAAAGCAGGCCCGTGGTCATCTTGTTGACGAGCGGAGCGGGCCTACAGTAGGACTCAATATGCATGTTATAAGACTGTCTCCAACAACCGTGACCCAAAATAAAAAACTCATTTGTCCTTTGGGTAGCGTTACAGGCAAATGGTTCAATACATATTTTTGGTCTTCTCAAACAAGAAGATCCAAAAGACAACCATTTCTGCAAATTGGTCTCCAGGAGAGAGTATACTCAGATTTAGCTTATGCCTCTCCTGACACCCAAAATAAGTCTTCTATATAGATACTCTGTTAGAGAATATAGATATTGCGTTAAAAACCTATTTTAGATTTGGGTTCACCGTGGATCTTCTGGAGACAGCCTTAGCCGCCGGTGACGCACGCTCTGCAGCGCCATCTTCTCTCTTATTACCGGCCGTCCGGTCCACCACAGTCTCCTTCCAGTCTGACAGTCTCCACCGAGCCGATCCTCCGGCCAGCAGCCACCCAGCACGAGCTTGCCCCAGCAGGGTCCACTGCCCAGGCACTGACACCCTTACCCATATATATATATATATATATATATATGGACAATATATACTAGGCCTCTCTTAACTTGATCAAACCACCAAACCACCGGACATCATGCGGGCAAAATGAAAAACTTCCTGGCTCCGCCCCTGCAAATGAATTAGACTATCTATATAAAGACATAGTGGACAAAACAGGAAATAGAAATAAATAAATAAATATATATATATATATATATATATATCGTGACCTTGCGTGGTTACGTAGAGAATTAGGTCCCGTTTGGCACGGCTCCACTTTACCCATGAAGCCTTTTTTTTTGAACTTCAGCTCCATGAACAGCTCTATGGGTGGAGCTGTAGCCGTTTTGATAAATCGTTTGGCAAAACAGCTTCACATATAGTTTTTCTTAAAATATGCTTTTAGAGAACGCCATGTAGAATGAGGTGAAGCCGAGAGAAGCCACTATTTTTGGCTCTTTCCCACCCCAAAGCTCTGTGAGAGCACGTTTTTAGGGGCTTCATCGGTGAAGCCGTTTTATTTTACCCCATTTGACAGAAAACGGCTCAAAGCGGCTACTGAAGCCGCTAGAGAAGCCCTGCCAAACGGGGCCTTAATGTTGGCGCGCGGGAGTACTGAATGGTGCCTGTCAATAGCAAATTAGCAAGTGTGCCTGTCAATTTGTCCGTAGGGTCAACACAGAACACCTCACGTGAAGAAAAAGATGACAAGCCTATCATCGAATTTGTCTGTACCGATGAACTTATGATCCACTATTTCATTTAGAATGAGCAGGTTAGCATCGAATTATCTGACTTTACGTACCTGGAAAAAAAGAAGAAGGGATTTTGTACCACGCAACGACAAGGCAAGCTAGACGACGACCTGGTATTATAGAAGTCATGGATGCACCGTGCGTTCTTAAAAGTCTTGTCTTATAGTAGAACTGCTTTTCAAAAACAACTCTAGTTATTTCCTTTTGAAAAGTTTGATCAAGTCAAGATATTCAAAAAGTCATGATGATGGTCCAAATCTGAAAACAAGGTTACCCAAAACGTTACTCTTTTTTGACTGGAAGGACTGAAAACGCTTCTTAATCTGCTAGTGGCCGCCGGTTTGCGAAGAGAGAACTCAACTCTCCACGCGTCTAACTGCGCCGGCTTGCATTAGTTCCCCTAGACTAAGGAAAGAAAGAAGTTTAGGTGAACTGGTTCGATCCGGACCCGGCCGGAAGAACAGGACGGTGCCTCTCGATCGGCCGGCGCCGGCCACTGCATCTTCTCACCATCTTCTTCGTGCGGCCAAACGCGTTCAACTACTTCGTTGTATGAGCTCGGACGGCAGCTGCTGATCGAGCTAGCTGAGTTTATCTTTTTTTCATGGCAGTGTGTAGCAGCAACCTGACCATTTAATTTCGTTCTAGTGTCTCGCACGTATTTCTGATTAATTCTAGCAAACGACAAGCTTCTGGCTTCAGCCGTTTCGAGAAAACAGAAAATCAGGACAGTGCACATGAACTTATCACAAGACGACGAAATCGAGAAATAACAAAGTTCTGCAGCACATGAACTGAGATACAAGTGGCAAACTTATAGTGCAATAAGTACTAACAGCAGGTAGTGGTCAACGACATTACTTGATTAATTACGAAACCCTAACCCGCTGTGTCCCCGATCCACGGAGACGCAACTGACGATTGTTGGGAAGAATTTCTCGAGAAAGTTGGGACGTAGTACGTAGTAGTTTTTCAGATTATTTTGGACCACCCTGTGTCACGTTCTATATACGTACGTACATCCATGGGCTGGACTCGCTCTTACATGCATATGGGCCGAATCTCAACAGTCACCATAAGCGGGACCTTCTCGGCCCAATGGCCTCAAACCAAACAGCCAATCCGCCATAACCTCAGCTTTGACGTCTGTACGTGCGGTGGTCCGATTCAAAAGGCTGGAAATCGAGACCGAGTGGTGGACTGGCCTAATCGCTGGCTGTAAATCGCAGCGAATTTCTCGGACGATCACTGCACGCCGTTGCGGGTACGACGCGAGGAACCAGGCAGACAGCAACTGCAGGTGTAGTGGTGCGGAGCACAGAGAAGAATAATTTTACATGGTACTGTTGTATACAGTACTGGCAACGGCCGAAACCATCTTGCTCCAATCCACTGCGTCTTTGCATTGCAGTGCTACCGTAGAGTACAGTTAGTCCTAACTGAAACTGACCAACGAGCTTAGCTTAGAAAACAGCAGCTGATATACCACAAGGGGCAGGGACGCGCGCTCCATCTTCTAGTGTCATTTCGTCCCAACTCCACAGGAAGGCTTGGCACCAGTTCTCCGTCCAATGGGCTGTTCACCGGTGCTGAGGCAGGCAGACAGGTAACCTTACGGCGAAACATCGCCGAGTTCAGCTTCAGCCTTCAGCAGCAGCTTGGCTGAGCATAGCGAGCGTATCAGACTATCAGTATCCATCGTCCATGGGCACATTTCACTTTGTACAGCCTACCCTCAAGGATCTGTAATCTGTTGAGCGGTTCCTGTACCATTTTGGGGCATGAACATTGAGCGATAAATCAGTACAATGGTATTCATGATTGAATGCACAAAGAGCAAAGAATCCAGCTGGATAGTCATGGTAGCTTACACAAGTACTGACGGTTCGGAAGGAGACTGATCTGACTTGTTTGGCGTGTTTCTTGCAAGGAATTCAAGAACATGTTTTACCGCCTCCCTTGGCTTTTCGACATGAGGAATATGACCACACTGCCGGACCTGCCTCAGAATTGCATCTGGGAGTTCCTGATGCAACCTCTGCAGAGTGACGCAAGAATAGCATGAGCATAATATCTGGTAGGGCACACACTGATGCTACTTTATGCTGTTATTATGTTGACACAGCATTAGCTTTCCTCGCTGTTTAAATAGCAATAGCACTTGAAATTGTGCTCCGAATGTTTTAGTAACCCTTTCATCAAAAAAAAATGTTTTAGTAACCCACCCCACAAATCACAACATCTCAACTTACATATGCTAGTTTGCTGCTTATTATTCCATCATCCTCTCCCCACATGATCAGACATTCATGCTTCACCTGTAAAGAAAAATAGGAACATCATTAGTAATGTATCTTCTACTGAACAAATTTCAATTATTTTCATGCCTGACTTTGATCCAGAAAGGTCGGAGCATTTGTGTCATTGTCATTCCGGTGACAGTAATATATGGTATCATGTACTCCGTGTCGTCTCTCTGAGGCGACTCGGGGGGCACCCAGCCGCCGCCGCCGCTCCCTCCGGCGAACGGCGGCGGCGGCCAGCGGTGGGCGCTCAAAAAGGCGACCTGCCGTGCTCCCTCTCCCTCTCTCCCGCTTCCTCCCCTCCCCTCCCCACACCGACACCGCCCCCATGCTCCACCTCGGCCGGCGAACCCCTAGGACGGCGGTGGGGCGCGCATTGACGCCGGATCTGCTCTCCCCGGCCTCCTCCGCGCCCTCCCCATGCTCCACCTCGGCTGGAGGACCCCTAGGCCGGCGGCGCCCCTAGGACGGAGGTGGGGCGCGCATCGACGCCGGATCTGCTCTCCCCGGCCTTCTCCGCCCCGGTTGTGCGCTCCTGCCCGTGTCCGCGCGGTGCAGGGCTCGTGTTGCGGGGGCCTTCGGCATTCGGCGGGCTCGCCGGCCGGCGGCCCGGATCTGGGTCCCTCTGGACCAGATCTGGCCTCCTCCTCCTCAGTGCGACGGCGAGGGCCCGGGCGGTCGGGCATGGGCGGCGGCTCCTCCGGCGAGTTGGTGCGGCCGGCCAGGCGGCGGTCTGGGCCCCCTGTGTGCGGATCCGGCGCCTGCTGCTGCCGTCCAGCGGGGTGCTTGGCATGGGCGGCCTCCGGGGACTCTCATTCCGCGCCGGGCGGGGCGCCGGTGGACGCGGCCGTCCAGGGCCGCGCTCGATGCCGGCGTCAGCGCCGCGGCTGTCACCGGCTACGGGGCCGGACTCGCGTGGGAGCCACGTGGATGGTCGGCGCACTGGGGGCTGGTACGGCGGGGCTTAGGGTGAACCGGCGGTAGTTGCACGGGTTCTGGGCGAAAGCTCAGCCCGGTTTCAGCTGGGAGGACGACGGTGACGCCTTGGGCGCCACATACCTCCTTGGAGGCGTCGCTTGTGAACCTCGTGCTTCCGCGCCAACTTCACCGGATTCTAGGTGAAAGCCCCACCTTAGAACCCTCTAAGGCCAGCGACGATGGCATCTAGGATCGTTCCCTTGGGTGCCACCTCCTTCCTGAAGGCGTCGCTGAAGAATCCCCTACGGCCCGTCGCTTGTCCCCCGTGTGGTCGCCGTCTTTTGTGGCTCTTGTCGTTCGCTCCTGGTGGAGTTCCTCGTTGTGCCTGTGTGTGCCTTCATTCTACTCGCTTGGGTCTGTCCTACAGCTCTTAACCTTGCCGTCGTCGTCTTGCTTATCTGACGGATGCTTTGCCGTCGTTGTCGTTGGTCTCCTCTCGGGCATTTGTTGCCGAGTGTCATGGCCGCTCCCCTCTGTGGATTCTTTGCAGTAGGGGGTCACTTCTTCCCCGGCGGATGCTTGGCCGTCGGCGGAACTCTTGGCAGATGCTTTGCCGCCGTTGGCTCTTGGGTCCCCTCTCTGGTAGATGCTTTGCTGCCGAGAGCGTGTGAACCCTCTTCTTGGCGGATGCTTTGCCGCTAGGGTCGCTTGGTTTTCGTTGGCGGATGCTTTGCCGCTGTTGCTGCTGGATACTCCTATGTCTTATCAGGGTGGATGCTTTGCCACCACGGCTTTGTCTATCTTTAGGCAACCCTTGCGTGTTATTTTTATTGCAGGCTCAGTTGTAGGTCTTTGGTGTTGAGGGCAGTCGCTTTTCTTTCTTCTCTTCTCTTGTTCCTATGTTTATTCCTTTGTGTTGTCTCCAAGACGTGGCTCCTCGCCGTGACTCTCTTCAGAGGTTGTAAACTTTCCCACTTCTCTTAATGAAGCACGTGCTAATGCACGCTTTCGAAAAAAAGACAGTAATATATGGTGTACTATAAAGCTATGATGCAGCACGCAGCATCCCTTCTCTGTAATCTTGGCAAGAGTATGCCGAAACAACAGTCCAACAACCTATTGGGGTTTTCACTAAGAATATGAAATATTCAAGGTACTGCATTTTCTCACCCAATAGGTTTGGTTAATGACAAGGAAGGAGTTGAAAGCCCTTACACAGAGAATAAAAATAAATCTTATCAGATGTACACTTGCCCTTATCAGCTTTCTCGGAAGTTTTCAGTAAAATGAGTAAAAGGTTAGACCCATGGAAGGGTAAAATCATAACCTTGGGAGGGAGACTAATTCTTACCAATACTTGTTTAAGCAGTATACCATGGGCTTCTACAGGTTAACTGATGGGGCACACAGTAAGGTGGACTCGATAAGAGCAAACATTTTCTGGCAAGGAGCTGAGGAAAAACACAAGTACCACATGGCCAGGTGGGAAATGATGACAAGACCAAAAGACCAAGGAGGTCTAGGGATAATCAACACAAAAGTACTAGTTAAATGGATGTTTACTAGTTAAATGGATTTGGAAAATTATGCAGGGCTCTGAGGACACATGCTATAAAATTCGGCACGCTAAATATATGCCAGATGGGAACTTCTTCAATTCTAAACACAAAGGCACATCACAATTTTGGCAGGGGCTACATAAAGTTAAGCACTTATTCAAATGGGGGGGGGCATCTTCAAGGTGAAGAATGGCTGCAAAACTTGCTTCTGGCAGGTTGTATGGTTGGGAGATACACCTCAACAGAACAGTGGCGGAGCCTGACTCGTAATCAAGGGGGAGGGGGAATTGTCCATAGACAATATGATAAAATTAGCTTTATTACTAGATTAATTGCAGTTTTGGTCAGCTAGTACTACTCGCTGGAGAGAGATGGGCCATTACATGCGCAGTTAAACCTTAATTAATCTTTCTTAGCCAGTGTGTGGGAGGGGGGAGCCGAGACCCAGTATGGACTCTACTAGGCTCTGCCAGTGCTACAGAAGAAGTACCCTGAACTCTATCGGATAGCGGAGAGCCCTTCGGCCACGGTGGCTGAATATTGGTCTAAAGATGAATAATGTATCGATTTCAGAAGATCCCTGACTTACGGTGAACTCCACTCATGGTAACAATTAATGACCCAATTGGAAGAAGTTGTAATGGAAGATGATAGTGAGGAGAATGATTCCTAGGGGCACAGAAAAACAAAATGCTTCTCGACCAGATGGGTACAGGACCATATCAGAGGGGAATTGCACAAATAAAAGCCTCAACAACATATGGAAGAGCAAGGTACCCATGAAGATTAAAGTATTCCTGTGGCAGCTTTTCAATAACAAGCTACAGGCAGCAAAAGTTTTGAAGAAGAGAGGCTGGAAAGTTAGTGAAAAGTGTTGTTTGTACGGCAAACAAGAGAACATTGACCACATTTTCATCACCTGCCCTATAACAAGTCTTGCATGGTGCATCCTGAGGGAGGTCTTTAATTGAACCTCCCATCCGATCTCTAGATTGGACTTCATGGAAGTTGGATAAATGTCAGACTACACACCCCTCAAACATCTATGTTTCTGTTTACAGGTCTCGCCTGAGCCATATGGACCAGACGCAACAAGATGGTAATCGAAAAGGTTTTCCCAAGCAAACCTTCTGACGTGATATTTTCAACTTTATCATTTTTTGCAGAAGTGGTCTATCCTGAATTCCTGATCAAACCAAAGGACAAGGAAGGAACTGGCAAGATCATGGAGATCATCTACGGCTGGATGAAAAACTTCAAACCTCCAAATTTAGTCATTTATTACGCTTCTTATATTAGTGAACTCTAATTGTACATAGGCTAGAAGATTGCTTTGCCTTTTGGATGCTTTCTTGTAGGCTGGTCCCAGCTGTACTTTGTTACTCTTATCACTTTCTTAAAAGCAAAGGAAACTCCTTTCTAAAAAAAAGAACAAAAATATATCCGGGATAAAAGGAAGCAACCCTGAGAGCTAAAGAAAAAGCTAAATGATCATAACTAGCATCAAAGAAACTATGGAAGCCATCCTTCCTCATAATATGGTACTGTTCTTGGTTTTACTTGTATCTTAGTACCTAATTATCAACATGCAGAGAAAATGTATTTTAGCATTAGGGTGTTGTCATATATAACAGCAGTAGTTATCATCTCAAGACTATTTTTGCCATGTTGCAGCGTTGTCAAAAACAACTGCCATTGTTGAGACTAGTGACTGATAGTTGTCACAATATCATCAATGCACAGAGGGGGCGGATGAACTACAAAAATTAGAAACTTTAACATCCTTGAACAGTGAAAATTCATAAGCAGGGTGTTTAAAGAAAAGAACCTGTTTTATTTGGTCTATGACATTATAACCCCCTCTAATCATAAAATCTACTGTAGCATCCTCCCACCAGGGAAGTAGGCAATGCAGACGGCTAATCTGAAAATTTAGGGGAAACATGTCAAAATGCATGACTTCATATGCTCAAGGTACAGAGGAACAGGAAACTAAGATAGCCTGTTTACAAAATCTACAAGATTAGTTATGGAATACTTTTGCACTGTTGAAATCAGGATATCTGTTACGGCAGCGGGCTTAGCTTCGGAGGAAGTACGGAGAGGATCGAGGGGCGTGAGGAGGTTCGGCGGACTGGAGCCGTGATTGCGGCGACAGTAGATGACGATGAACAGTAGATGACGAGGAATAGGGGGACGCCGGGCGCCCAAGGGTGACTTGTAGTCACAATCCCAGGCTGCCTTTCCATTAACCAAGAGTTGGATTCTTATACAATTGACTCTAACAACTTGACGCTAAAAATAAGGATTCTAGTTGCTAACAAACTCCCTCTAAGACTCCTAACAATGCTAACAAACCAAATCTTGGCCGGACACACGCACTGGCCGGACCTGTTTAGCTCACCCACGGCTCCTCCTCTCATACGTGACCCCAACCATAACATCTCTCCCCTTCTCCGGAAACAGCTCATCCTCGAGCTGGAACTCAGGATGAGCAGCGCGAAACTCGGTGACCGACTCCCAAGTCGCCTCAGAAGCTAGCAATCCTGCCCACTGAACAAGCACATGCCACTCGCCGCGCCGGAGACTGGAGCGGAGCACACGGTCAGGACGAAGCAGCGGACGGCCATGACGAAGAGGAGGCAATGCTGGAATTGCTAATGGAGGTGGCCCACGGAACGGCTTCAACACACCCACATGAAACACATCATGAATCCGTGCTCCCGCTGGCAACTGAAGGCGGTACGCCACTTCACCAATACGCTCCACCACCTGAAAGGGTCCAGCATATTTAGGGCCCAGCTTGCCACGACTGGCCGGCTCCAGAGCCTGGGTGGATCGATGAAGGAGGCGCACGAGCACCCAATCGCCCACCGCAAACTCCAGAGCACGATGACGAGCATCATAGGAACGCCGTGCATACTCCTGCGCCTAAAGAAGTCGGGAACGCACTTCCTCCAGAAACTCATCCCGGTTGGCGAGAAGCTCATCGACTGCCGCAGTCTCAGCACGACCAGGCACATAAGGCAGCATGTCCGGCGACGCACGGCCATAGACCACGGTGAATGGCGATGTCCGAAGAGTCGAATGGTAAGCGATGTTGTAACAGAACTCCGCCCAAGGAAGCCAGTCGAGCCACTCGCGAGGACGATCACCGGTGAGGCAGCGAAGGTACATGGCAATCGTCTTGTTAACAGCCTTAGACTGTCCATCAGTTTGAGGATGGAAGGCTGTACTCATCTTCAACCGCACACCAGCCTGTCGGAAGAGGTCGCGCCACACATGGCCGGTAAAAACGGGGTCGCGATCACTGACAATGGAGTCCGGAAAACCATGAAGGCACACAATGTTGTGGAAGAAGGCTCGAGCCACCGACGCAGCCGTGTAAGGGTGCCCCAACGGAATGAAGTGTGCGTACTTGGAGAACCTGTCGACGACGGTGAGGATGACACTCTTGCCATGGACCTTAGGAAGGGCCTCGACGAAGTCCATTGCAATGTCCGCCCACGCACGAGACGGCACGGGCAGCGGCTGTAGAGACCGGCTGGGTGTAGAGTCTTCGTCTTGTTGCGCTGGCATGTGGAGCACGCCCGCACAAAATCGCGGACGACGCGACGATCATGTTCGACGAAGAACTCGGTGCGGAGGCGCTGCAATGTCTTCTGGATGCCCTCGTGGGCGCCAGCTGGAGCACTTCGTCAAGCACTGACGAGGAGGCCGGCACGAAGACGCGCCTCTTGTGGAGCACGAGCCCCTCGCGTAGCGCCCAAAGACGCACCCCTTGTGGAGCACGAGCCCCTCGCGTAGCGCCAAGTCGTCGCCGTAGTCACCGGCTGCCACAGCGTCCCGGCGCGCGCGCAGCTCGACGTCGTCCTCAAGCTCACGTCGCAGCTCGTCGAACAGCTGGAACGTGGGTACAGAGAGCGCTGCCACGGTTGTCTCCGGACCGTGCAGCAGCGCCAACAGAGGTTCGTCGCCATCCTGTCGAGACAATGCATCGGCGGCGACGTTGAATCGTCCTGGTCGGAACTCAACCCTGAAATCATAACCAATTAGTTTGCTGATCCAGTGATGCTGTGGGATGGTGGACAGGCGCTGGTCGAGGAGGAACTTCAACGCATAATGATCTGTGCGCACGACGAAGGCCCGCCCCCAAAGGTATGGGCGCCAGTGGCGAACGGCCTGCGCCAGCCTGATCAGCTCCCGTTCATATGCCGCCACCTTCAGGTGCCGCGCCGCAAACGGCCGGCTGAAGAACGCGATGGGGCCTGCCTCTTGATGCAAGACAGCACCAAACCCGGAGCCCGACGCGTCGCAGTCGACCACAAATTCCCGGTCGAAATCTGAAAGATGCAGAACCGGGGCCGCGGACAGTGCCGACTTCAAGGCCGTGAATGCTGCATCGGCAGCCTCTGTCCACAGGAACACGTTCTTCCGCAAGAGACTTGTCAATGGCGCCGCGAGAGTGCCATAATCCTTGATGAACCACCTATAATACCCCGCCAAGCCGAGGAATCCGCGGAGGCCACGCCCCGATCGTGGCTGCGACCACGATTGCACCGCTGCGACTTTGGATCCGTCCATGGAGACACCTTCATGCGAGATCACATGGCCCAGGTACTGAACTGATGTAGCAGCAAATGAACACTTGGACTTTTTGAGGTGCAGCTTGTGGGCGCGCAGGACATCCAGGACCGCGCGTAGCCGCAAGTCGTCCATGTGGCGCTGTAGACGAGGATGTCGTCGAAGAACACAAGCACGCAGCGTCGGAGGAACTGCTTCAACACTAGGTTCATGAGCGCCTGGAACGTGGACGGCGCGTTGGAGAGCCTAAAAGGCATGACCAAAAATTCCGAAGTGGCCGTGGTGAGTGCGGAACGCTGTCTTAGCCACATCGTCAGGGTGAACTCGCACTTGATGATATCCCGAACGGAGATCGAGCTTTGTAAAGAACTTGGCGCCATGGAGCTCATCGAGTAATTCCTCAACAACTGGTATGGGAAATTTGTCCTTCACGGTGGCCGCATTGAGGGCGCGGTAGTCCACGCAAAATCGGCACGAGCCATCTTGTTTCTTGACTAGCAACACCGGTGCCGAGAACGGAGAAGTGCTGCTGCGGATCGTGCCTTGCTGCAACATCTCCTCACATTGTCTTTCCAGCTCATCCTTCTGGAGCTGAGGATAGCGATAGGGACGTACTGCCACGGGCTCTGTGGACGACTTGAGATGGATCCGGTGATCACACGCACGAGCCGGAGGCAGGCCCGTCGGCACCATGAAGACATCAGCATATGCGTCCAGCAGGCACTCGAGCAATGCAGGCTCGGTCCCCTTGGCCGAGAGCCCCCGGGCGGCGAGGAGGCCACCTGTCGGAGGAAGGGCCGCGGACGGCGAGCCGACACCCCGCCACAGCACGCGGCGGCCGTGGTATGTGAACGCCATGCACAGGTTATCAAAGTCCCAGAGTATCGGGCCTAGCGTGCGGAGCCATGTGACGCCGAGTACCATGTCGTAGGAGTCCAACGGAATGGAGTAGCAGTCAACCTTGAAAGTTTCCCCGCCGATCCGGAGGTCGACGTCACGAGCCAAACCGCGACACATGACGCGGTCACCGTTGGCCACGACGACATGGGCACCTCCGCTGTCGTGGAACTGAAGTTCAGCGAGTCGTGCAGCGGCCCCACTGATGAAGTTGTGTGTCGAACCCGAATCCAGGAGCGCGGTAAGCTCATGTGCGCCCACTCGAACGCGAAGCTGCATGGTGTCCGCCGTCCGGATACCGGTGATCGCCGAGAGGGATATTAGGGGCTTGTCCGGGCCGAACGAGTTATCAGCCGAAGGCGTAACTGGTGCGTCGGCGGCGGCGTCCGGCTCCTCGACGATGTAATCGGCGGCCTCGAGAAAGAACAGTCGGGCACACTTATGGCCCCGGACGTACGGTTCATCACAATTATAGCAGAGGCCATGCTTTCTGCGCTCCGCCATCTCATCCGGTGAGAGCCGCTTGAATGCCCTCTGCGGTGTCGTCGTGGAGGAAGAGGCCGCTGCTGAGGTCGCCCCGGACGAAGCAGGTGGATGGGCGGCGCCCCCGTTAGCCGACGGCGCTGCTGGGCAGGCAGAGCAAGCGGAGCCGGCGCGTTCCGACGCTCGTATGCGCGCGCCAGATGCATGGCGCGCTGCAGGTCCTGCGGGTCGTGAAGCTCCACATCGACGCGGATGTGACTCGGCAGCCCACCCGTGAAAAGCTTCGCTTTTTGACCCGGAGAGAGACGCCCGGCGTGCGTCGCTCGTGCCTGGAACGCCTCCATATAGGCATCCACCGTTGAAGTGAAGGACAAGCGCGCCAGGTCCGAAAGATGGTTCGTGTTGAGGGGAGGACCGAAGCGCTGCTGGCACAGCGTGCGAAACTCCTCCCATGGCGGCCGGCCTGCGTCGGCTTCGAGGACCAAGTACCACTGCTGAGCAACTCCGGTGAGGTGGTATGATGCGAGCCAGACTCGGTCCGCATGGAGCGTCTGGTGGCCAGTGAAGAATTGTTCGCACTTGTTCAACCAACCGAGGGGATCCTCCTTCCCGTCAAACGTCGGAAACACCAACTTGTGATACTCGGGCACCACCTGTCCCTCCAGCTCTGTTGGTACATGGACGCGGGACGTAGGGGATGCCATGGGCGCGGAGGGCACCGGCACCGACCCCCGCAAGATGGACTCCAGGGACGGCACGGGGGATGGCGAGTGAGGAAAGCATATCTGGCCGATCGGAACACCGAACGGATGAGGCGCCGAGACGGGCAGCGTAGTCGATGCAGGCGCCGAAGCCAGTGGAGCCGATGGCGCCGCAGTGGGCACCGAGGACGACGTGGGCGGCGCGGGGGCCCACTCTGAGATCCGCGGCCCCGACGCCACTGGAAGGGCCAGGGTGGCATCCAACCCAGACAAAACCGGCAGGGCGCGGCCGTCCTTCGCGGACACGCGCGTCGCTAAGTCCCCGATGTGGAAGTTCATCACCGCCATCTGGTTCTGGAGCCCTTGGATGGCTTTGGTGAAGGCGTTGAGCGCGTCCGTAGGGACGGCCGTCATTGGTGGGGGCGGTGGGGGCGGTGGTGGCATGGTGGCGAGCGGAAGCGATGGGGCAATGGCGGCGGAGGAGATGGTGGGCGTGGCGGAGGAGAGGACCGGCGGCATGGAGCCACCAGCGGTGGAAGGCCTGGTCGCCGACGAGGTCCCGGACGTGGCCATGATCTCTGATACCAGGTTGTTACGGGAGCGGGCTTGGCTTCGGAGGAAGTACGGAGGGGATAAAGGGGCGTGAGAGCGTGAGGAGGTTCGGCGGACTGGAGCCGTGATTGCGGCGACAGTAGATGACGATGAACAGTAGATGACGAGGAATAGGGGGACGCCGGGCGCCCAAGGGTGACTTGTAGTCACAATCCCAGGCTGCCTTTCCATTAACCAAGAGTTGGATTCTTATACAATTGACTCTAACAACTTGACGCTAAAAATAAGGATTCTAGTTGCTAACAAACTCCCTCTAAGACTCCTAACAATGCTAACAAACCAAATCTTGGCCGGACACACGCACTGGCCGGACCTGTTTAGCTCACCCACGGCTCCTCCTCTCATACGTGACCCCAACCATAACATCTCTCCCCTTCTCCGGAAACAGCTCATCCTCGAGCTGGAACTCAGGATGAGCAGCGCGAAACTCGGTGACCGACTCCCAAGTCGCCTCAGAAGCTAGCAATCCTGCCCACTGAACAAGCACATGCCACTCGCCGCGCCGGAGACTGGAGCGGAGCACACGGTCAGGACGAAGCAGCGGACGGCCATGACGAAGAGGAGGCAATGCTGGAATTGCTAATGGAGGTGGCCCACGGAACGGCTTCAACACACCCACATGAAACACATCATGAATCCGTGCTCCCGCTGGCAACTGAAGGCGGTACGCCACTTCACCAATACGCTCCACCACCTGAAAGGGTCCAGCATATTTAGGGCCCAGCTTGCCACGACTGGCCGGCTCCAGAGCCTGGGTGGATCGATGAAGGAGGCGCACGAGCACCCAATCGCCCACCGCAAACTCCAGAGCACGATGACGAGCATCATAGGAACGCCGTGCATACTCCTGCGCCTAAAGAAGTCGGGAACGCACTTCCTCCAGAAACTCATCCCGGTTGGCGAGAAGCTCATCGACTGCCGCAGTCTCAGCACGACCAGGCACATAAGGCAGCATGTCCGGCGACGCACGGCCATAGACCACGGTGAATGGCGATGTCCGAAGAGTCGAATGGTAAGCGGTGTTGTAACAGAACTCCGCCCAAGGAAGCCAGTCGAGCCACTCGCGAGGACGATCACCGGTGAGGCAGCGAAGGTACATGGCAATCGTCTTGTTAACAGCCTTAGACTGTCCATCAGTTTGAGGATGGAAGGCTGTACTCATCTTCAACCGCACACCAGCCTGTCGGAAGAGGTCGCGCCACACATGGCCGGTAAAAACGGGGTCGCGATCACTGACAATGGAGTCCGGAAAACCATGAAGGCACACAATGTTGTGGAAGAAGGCTCGAGCCACCGACGCAGCCGTGTAAGGGTGCCCCAACGGAATGAAGTGTGCGTACTTGGAGAACCTGTCGACGACGGTGAGGATGACACTCTTGCCATGGACCTTAGGAAGGGCCTCGACGAAGTCCATTGCAATGTCCGCCCACGCACGAGACGGCACGGGCAGCGGCTGTAGAGACCGGCTGGGTGTAGAGTCTTCGTCTTGTTGCGCTGGCATGTGGAGCACGCCCGCACAAAATCGCGGACGACGCGACGATCATGTTCGACGAAGAACTCGGTGCGGAGGCGCTGCAATGTCTTCTGGATGCCCTCGTGGGCGCCAGCTGGAGCACTTCGTCAAGCACTGACGAGGAGGCCGGCACGAAGACGCGCCCCTTGTGGAGCACGAGCCCCTCGCGTAGCGCCCAAAGACGCACCCCTTGTGGAGCACGAGCCCCTCGCGTAGCGCCCAGTCGTCGCCGTAGTCACCGGCTGCCACAGCGTCCCGGCGCGCGCGCAGCTCGACGTCGTCCTCAAGCTCACGTCGCAGCTCGTCGAACAGCTGGAACGTGGGTACAGAGAGCGCTGCCACGGTTGTCTCCGGACCGTGCAGCAGCGCCAACAGAGGTTCGTCGCCATCCTGTCGAGACAATGCATCGGCGGCGACGTTGAATCGTCCTGGTCGGAACTCAACCCTGAAATCATAACCAATTAGTTTGCTGATCCAGTGATGCTGTGGGATGGTGGACAGGCGCTGGTCGAGGAGGAACTTCAACGCATAATGATCTGTGCGCACGACGAAGGCCCGCCCCCAAAGGTATGGGCGCCAGTGGCGAACGGCCTGCGCCAGCCTGATCAGCTCCCGTTCATATGCCGCCACCTTCAGGTGCCGCGCCGCAAACGGCCGGCTGAAGAACGCGATGGGGCCTGCCCCTTGATGCAAGACAGCACCAAACCCGGAGCCCGACGCGTCGCAGTCGACCACAAATTCCCGGTCGAAATCTGAAAGATGCAGAACCGGGGCCGCGGACAGTGCCGACTTCAAGGCCGTGAATGCTGCATCGGCAGCCTCTGTCCACAGGAACACGTTCTTCCGCAAGAGACTTGTCAATGGCGCCGCGAGAGTGCCATAATCCTTGATGAACCACCTATAATACCCCGCCAAGCCGAGGAATCCGCGGAGGCCACGCCCCGATCGTGGCTGCGACCACGATTGCACCGCTGCGACTTTGGATCCGTCCATGGAGACACCTTCATGCGAGATCACATGGCCCAGGTACTGAACTGATGTAGCAGCAAATGAACACTTGGACTTTTTGAGGTGCAGCTTGTGGGCGCGCAGGACATCCAGGACCGCGCGTAGCCGCAAGTCGTCCATGTGGCGCTGTAGACGAGGATGTCGTCGAAGAACACAAGCACGCAGCGTCGGAGGAACTGCTTCAACACTAGGTTCATGAGCGCCTGGAACGTGGACGGCGCGTTGGAGAGCCTAAAAGGCATGACCAAAAATTCGAAGTGGCCGTGGTGAGTGCGGAACGCTGTCTTAGCCACATCGTCAGGGTGAACTCGCACTTGATGATATCCCGAACGGAGATCGAGCTTTGTAAAGAACTTGGCGCCATGGAGCTCATCGAGTAATTCCTCAACAACTGGTATGGGAAATTTGTCCTTCACGGTGGCCGCATTGAGGGCGCGGTAGTCCACGCAAAATCGGCACGAGCCATCTTGTTTCTTGACTAGCAACACCGGTGCCGAGAACGGAGAAGTGCTGCTGCGGATCGTGCCTTGCTGCAACATCTCCTCACATTGTCTTTCCAGCTCATCCTTCTGGAGCTGAGGATAGCGATAGGGACGTACTGCCACGGGCTCTGTGGACGACTTGAGATGGATCCGGTGATCACACGCACGAGCCGGAGGCAGGCCCGTCGGCACCATGAAGACATCAGCATATGCGTCCAGCAGGCACTCGAGCAATGCAGGCTCGGTCCCCTTGGCCGAGAGCCCCCGGGCGGCGAGGAGGCCACCTGTCGGAGGAAGGGCCGCGGACGGCGAGCCGACACCCCGCCACAGCACGCGGCGGCCGTGGTATGTGAACGCCATGCACAGGTTATCAAAGTCCCAGAGTATCGGGCCTAGCGTGCGGAGCCATGTGACGCCGAGTACCATGTCGTAGGAGTCCAACGGAATGGAGTAGCAGTCAACCTTGAAAGTTTCCCCGCCGATCCGGAGGTCGACGTCACGAGCCAAACCGCGACACATGACGCGGTCACCGTTGGCCACGACGACATGGGCACCTCCGCTGTCGTGGAACTGAAGTTCAGCGAGTCGTGCAGCGGCCCCACTGATGAAGTTGTGTGTCGAACCCGAATCCAGGAGCGCGGTAAGCTCATGTGCGCCCACTCGAACGCTAAGCTGCATGGTGTCCGCCGTCCGGATACCGGTGATCGCCGAGAGGGATATTAGGGGCTTGTCCGGGCCGAACGAGTTATCAGCCGAAGGCGTAACTGGTGCGTCGGCGGCGTCGTCCGGCTCCTCGACGATGTAATCGGCGGCCTCGAGAAAGAACAGTCGGGCACACTTATGGCCCCGGACGTACGGTTCATCACAATTATAGCAGAGGCCATGCTTTCTGCGCTCCGCCATCTCATCCGGTGAGAGCCGCTTGAATGCCCTCTGCGGTGTCGTCGTGGAGGAAGAGGCCGCTGCTGAGGTTGCCCCGGACGAAGCAGGTGGATGGGCGGCGCCCCCGTTAGCCGACGGCGCTGCTGGGCAGGCAGAGCAAGCGGAGCCGGCGCGTTCCGACGCTCGTATGCGCGCGCCAGATGCATGGCGCGCTGCAGGTCCTGCGGGTCGTGAAGCTCCACATCGACGCGGATGTGACTCGGCAGCCCACCCGTGAAAAGCTTCGCTTTTTGACCCGGAGAGAGACGCCCGGCGTGCGTCGCTCGTGCCTGGAACGCCTCCATATAGGCATCCACCGTTGAAGTGAAGGACAAGCGCGCCAGGTCCGAAAGATGGTTCGTGTTGAGGGGAGGACCGAAGCGCTGCTGGCACAGCGTGCGAAACTCCTCCCATGGCGGCCGGCCTGCGTCGGCTTCGAGGACCAAGTACCACTGCTGAGCAACTCCGGTGAGGTGGTATGATGCGAGCCAGACTCGGTCCGCATGGAGCGTCTGGTGGCCAGTGAAGAATTGTTCGCACTTGTTCAACCAACCGAGGGGATCCTCCTTCCTGTCAAACGTCGGAAACACCAACTTGTGATACTCGGGCACCACCTGTCCCTCCAGCTCTGTTGGTACATGGACGCGGGACGTAGGGGATGCCATGGGCGCGGAGGGCATCGGCACCGACCCCCGCAAGATGGACTCCAGGGACGGCACGGGGGATGGCGAGTGAGGAAAGCATATCTGGCCGATCGGAACACCGAACGGATGAGGCGCCGAGACGGGCAGCGTAGTCGTTGCAGGCGCCGAAGCCAGTGGAGCCGATGGCGCCGCAGTGGGCACCGAGGACGACGTGGGCGGCGCGGGGGCCCACTCTGAGATCCGCGGCCCCGACGCCACTGGAAGGGCCAGGGTGGCATCCAACCCAGACAAAACCGGCAGGGCGCGGCCGTCCTTCGCGGACACGCGCGTCGCTAAGTCCCCGATGTGGAAGTTCATCACCGCCATCTGGTTCTGGAGCCCTTGGATGGCTTTGGTGAAGGCGTTGAGCGCGTCCGTAGGGACGGCCGTCATTGGTGGGGGCGGTGGGGGCGGTGGTGGCATGGTGGCGAGCGGAAGCGATGGGGCAATGGCGGCGGAGGAGATGGTGGGCGTGGCGGAGGAGAGGACCGGCGGCATGGAGCCACCAGCGGTGGAAGGCCTGGTCGCCGACGAGGTCCCGGACGTGGCCATGATCTCTGATACCAGGTTGTTACGGGGGCGGGCTTGGCTTCGGAGGAAGTACGGAGGGGATAAAGGGGCGTGAGAGCGTGAGGAGGTTCGGCGGACTGGAGCCGTGATTGCGGCGACAGTAGATGACGATGAACAGTAGATGACGAGGAATAGGGGGACGCCGGGCGCCCAAGGGTGACTTGTAGTCACAATCCCAGGCTGCCTTTCCATTAACCAAGAGTTGGATTCTTATACAATTGACTCTAACAACTTGACGCTAAAAATAAGGATTCTAGTTGCTAACAAACTCCCTCTAAGACTCCTAACAATGCTAACAAACCAAATCTTGGCCGGACACACCCACTGGCCGGACCTGTTTAGCCCACCCACGGCTCCTCTCATACGTGACCCCAACCATAACAATATCAGACAGAAAAAAAACGAAAATTGAAGTGGCAGATAATAATTTATTTTTAATATAATTTTAGCATGAATCAGAAAAGTTTGGATTTAATCATGTTTGCTCCCATCAACAAAAACATGATTATTGCATAAGTAGTTAGAACAGAGACACTGTTACCGCCAGTTTCTTAGAAAGCAACTTTATTGGAAGAGAAAATGGACTTCTCCCTAATTTCAAAAGGTAGAGAAAACTACTAGAGCTCTTCTTTTCATGTTCCTTTTAAAGTTCAAAGTGATCCATAGAGGCTTACTTGCACCCAATCAAAGAATTCATTTGGAGTTTTTTTAAATGCCAAACTTGTTGCTAAAAATCGCAGTGGAAGACTCTTCAATATGAACACCTGGGGAAGCAAAGAAAACGATCAGTTTACTCCAGTAGTCCAGTCGCCCAGCCAATGTAGACACACACCACAAGATTTCTTTGATCCAATTAGAGACATTCCACTTAAGTAGCACAACCATCATTATCAAAAAAAAAAGCACAGCCATAACCAATAAGCTAAGCACCGAATGGAAAATACAGACCTAACGACATAAAAAATAAAACATGTAAAATGAAATGGAAAACTAAATAAGCTTAGCATGGAAGTCAGAATGACTCACCCCGGCATATGAAACAAATTTAGGGATTTTAGTCACATCTTTCGGGCCCTCAGAGTATACACTTGCACCAATGAAGATCAATTTCGAGACCTGTGAAACCAAGCTTAAATTAGCTAATTGGAATATAAAACTCTCAAACTTGTAAGATCTGTCTTGTATGAAGGCTTGTGGCATAGTAGTCAAAATTCACATAAAAGGAAGCACTACAGATACCTCAGTTTAATCTGTTGTATTACTCTGTAGTCTGCAGTACTAAAGAAATATAGACAACAAAACTATTTTGAGCATGTACCGCTTCCGGGTAGTTGACTGAAGAATCAATGGCAACAGCAGCACCAAGGCTGGGCCCGACTAACACCATAGGCCTTTTGATGTATGATTTCCAGAACTACACATACAAGATAAGTTGTAAGGGTCACATCACTGTAACTAAGAAAATAACAGATCAATGTAACCATTAGGTAGTAGCGTCGGTTCACGACAACTCGACAAGAACTGCCTGGTCTTAATTGGCTGAACTGTTAGGCATAGGGAGGAGTGGTGGGTGTGGTGTCATACTCTCTGGTACGTTGTCTTTTAATGAAATGATAAGCAGCTCTCCTAGGTGTTCGAGAAAAAGATACAAAAGTGGAAAATAAACTGAAAACTATTGTAGCAATTCAGGAGAAAGTTGTGTATTTTATAACATGCCTGGCAAGGACGTGGTTCAGTTATTCTCATGCTAAGTAAGTTGTTAATCTCATGCTAAGTAAGTTGTTGAAATCAGTTACTATAATGCTCTAATGTTATAAGCAAGTTGTTCAAATCAGCTACTATCAGTACTTGAGTAGCATTCTAGCGTTTGCCATATTAGAATCAGAAAATTAGGTCACCACAAGGAAAAGGACACACAATGTAGCAATTAGCAAAAGGTACAGCATCGGTGATGGTACATATATATAGTACCTGATAAAGATGCTCGCGTTTGGATGCAACATCACATGGTGGCCGTGTTTCTACGAATGAGACAATCAACGATATTACAAGGGGCCTACAAAGTACGAAATTAAAACCTTACCAGGTATAGTAACCAAACCAGATACCTAAATCAGAGAAGCCCCAACCAAGGATGTCCACAGCCCAAGCCTCCAATCCGGCCTCCTCAAGCAAAGGGTAGGTGTATCTCCATTCTAGAACAGAACTGTAGACAATACTTTAAAATGGTCTACACTAATAGTCACATACTCACATAGCAGAAATACAGCATTCTATTTTGGGACAGGCTCCAAGACATCGATGATGAGCAGCACTGAAACCAGACCTTTCTAGTTGAACCATGAAATTTGCTGTGGAATGGAACTCACCTGTCGAAGCCATGCAGCAGCACGACTGGATCAGCGTCTTGTTGCTGCTTGAGCGGCCTGACACAGCTGCTCGGTATTGCGCTCCCCGAGAAACCGGTCTGAAGATGAAGATAGGATAAGTTCCGGCTTCACAGCCATTGCGCATTGAGCGTACGACACAGCACAGTAAAATCGGGAGGATCTGTCTAGCGAGCAACGGGTTGATTTAGCCCTTTTCATCAACTGAATTTTGTCTATACGCTTACATTATCTTATAGCTATATTTACACTAACTTATTACTATATTTACAATGATTTTTTCAGTCTAATTTATCAGAGAGAGTGATGTAATTTGGGAATAGCATAAATATGTGTCAAATTTTTCAAAAAAAATACAAATTATTTGTATGGATTTCAGACACCAAACATATATGTCAAATTGTTCACAAAATTCAAAAAAAATATACAAAATCCACCCAAAACTGCTGCAACCGGAAGGGGCGGCGCCGGAGACGCCCGTGCACACGCGTCCTAAGGCAAAACGAAACGGCGCCGGCCTCTCACCCGCAAAGAAACGGAGGGAGCAGCGCCTCTGCTCCACTCTTGGTCAACCGGCGCGGACCCCCACGAGCAGTCCCTAACACGCTGCACTACTCGGCGGTGGACACGTAGCATTTCTCAATCGGGAGAAATTGGCTCGCCTGAACGGGGACGCGCTCGATTCGTTTGGCGAGGCGGATGGCGGCGCCGTCGCGGATGCGCTCCACCGCCTGGGGAAGGAAGGACGGGAACCCGGCCGCGCTGGTGCCTCTGGCAGCGGCGCCGGCCCCGTCCGGGGCGGAGGCGGCGGTGGAAGCCGCAACCCTGAGGCGGGACCTGGGCGACGCGGCCAGCGGCGGTAGCGGCAGCGCCGGTAGGGAGGAGGAGGAGGTGAGGAGCAGCGGCATTTGGCCGGGTTTGTAGTTTAGCGGTGCGCTTGCCCGCGCGCTGGACGGTCTCGACTCTCGAGGCTTGGAGCTGTGTGCCATGCGCTCTCCGCTGTTATAGGGTGCGAAGACGGTGGAGGCCGCGTGGCATCGTGTGGTGCCACAGTGCCACGGGCTAGGCACGCGCATGTTATTTTTTTTAACACGAACGAGGCGAAAAATTGGGAAAAAGAAAGGATACTCTAGTATTTATTTCGATTCACATAGATTGCTGCGGATTAAGGTAGAAATTAAATTAATTTACACCTACTTGTATTGTGAGTTTTCTCGAAGTTAGAAATGTCCCCTCTACTTGTCTGTTGCAAAAATCGACTTGATGCGGATGGCATTCTGACGTGGATGACATTTTGACCTGGTTTAGAACATCTCTGATAGTCTTTCTTAAATTCAATTTTTAAATTATTATTTAAAAAGTCATTTAACAAAATCTCATTCTCTATATGTTTTCACCCTTCAAAATTGTCTTATCCATGGGAAGAGTAGCTCGGCGGCAGTAGAAGAAGCTCAGGGAGAAAGAGGATGAGAGGACCACGGGGAAGAGGAGCTTAGCAGCGGCAGAAGGATGAGCACAACAACAACGCAAGAAGCAGGACCTCGACGATGAGATGCGAAGGAGGAGCAATAGAGGAAGTAGCGGAACTGTGATGGGAAAAAGCTTCATTCATGTTGTTTCCGAGAATCGGCTCAACTGTGCAGCCGTGAGAATCAACCACCAAGCACCGTGTCACGAGGCATGACTCGCTTTTTTCACGAGAATTGGCCGCAGAAGCGGCTCCAAACATGGCTTCAAATCTCTATATATCAAACCAGTTTGCTATGGCCGCCAACCACAATAGCCATGGTAGCAAATTGATTTTGTCCGGTTGGATTGCCGCTTCGACGTTCAGATTTTGTTTTTGCTACTGTTCTGTTTTGTGCGGTCTGGAGCCTTCCTTCATTTACTCTCCATCTCTTTGGTGTGCCCGTCCTCATCCTCATTCACCCCCTCGTCCCCTCCGTCGCCTGCGGCAGCGGTACCTTCGCTCCTCCCTCCTCAGCCCTAGATCTGCTCTTTCCTTCCTCCCTCCCTCTCCCTCTTCTCAGGCAGGCAGTAGGCGTGGCGTGCTGGGGCAGCAGCGGCGCCACCCGGCAGCGCTGGCGACGCGCTGGCCCGCCCTGACCGACACGGCCAGCAGCGGCCTGCGCCGCCCCTGGCGCGGCGCGCGCCGCCGTGGCGTTAAGTGGCGGCGCTACCTCCCCGGCCAGCAGTTAGGCCCCACGCTGCACCTCTCGCCACGCCCCGGCGCTCGGCCGGTTCCGCCTTGAAGACACAGTGAATGTGGCCTCCCTACCTTCATCGTCCTCCCTTTCCCTCGCCGGTGCCGGGTGCAAAGGCGTCGATCGTCTGGCTTGTCGGCCTTCTTTGCTAGGGTCGATCCGGGGCCTCCATGGCGGATCCGTCTTTTTCCCCACCGGATCTGTGTAGACCACCAACATTGAAGCACGGGAGCCACGGACGACGGTGGCATGGGGGGGAGGGGCGCACCGCCACACGATGAGAGAGGATCGCCTAGTGCGCCGGCACCATCACTCGACCTCGATAGGTCGACGTTGGTCCTCCGGTGCTGTGGGCCGCCGTCTTGGGTGCCAACCACACCGAAGTTGCTCCTCCTCATTGCTTGTCCGCCTTGGTGTCGGTGCCGAGACGCAGCTGCGGGCGCGTGGGATGCGGTGTCTTGGCGGTGGCCGTGGCGGCCGTGTCATGCTGTTTTGTTGGGTGCTTTTCTTGTCCTACAGCTTCCGAGGTGAGATGCTTCATTGAGTTCTACGTCTTTTGGGGAGCAAGATGGTATGCTGAGCTAATTTCAGGGAAATAGTACAGTCCAACCAGTACATGTTAGTGCAAAGTGCAAATAATCCATTATGCTACACATATGAATCTATTACAGTTCTGCATGAGCAAGGACAAAATGATATTGATGACTGAAGAATTGCGTTGTGCTTGCATACAATTTTCTTTAATATACTTTTAACGATCCTACTTATGTATATTTTAAAAAAAATTGAGCTCAAATATGCAATTTGCTGTGCGCTGTTCATATTGGTTAGCTAACTGAGTTACATATACCTTCGTGCTATTGAACACAGTGGTTAGTGAAATTTATTGAAATTTTACAGTGCAGTGATTTCTTGTTCAAACATGTCCTATCTTTTAATACATTGCCCACTCAGTTTGTAGGTATCTTTGGAATATGTGTTGGCACCGCATGTTCTTCACTTCTTTCAGTTACTGTCGGAGGAGCACTACATGTTTAGCAAAATCAAATAGGTTGTCGCTTATTTAGTTCGGGTCTTTTCTACAGAGCATATTGACCACGGTCTACATCAATAGGGTCTATGTAGTGATATGTATTTGCCTTCTGATCCTACAACAATGTGGATAATAATGGCGCTGCCTCCTGGAAGTAATTTAGATAACCAAGTAATAGTAGATAATCATCCATATCTTCTTTCTGTTGGTTGCATGGTCAATTAGCCCAAATATATTATGCAAGGGTTCTAGATGTTCAGCCAATGATCTGTTCCTGATAACGAAAGCTGCAATAAGATGGATAACAAGGACACTGCCTTAGTAGAGTATGGTAATACTAATCAAGCATATGTTCCTTCTATTGATTTTATGCCCGCTTAATCCTACTATTATATTATGCCAGGGTTTGGATGCTCATGGGCCCACATATGTAGAGAAGAAAGCAGATGTGGTGTTCTGGGTTGGCTTTCCTCAGTAAGCTATCATACTTAGTGTTTTCCTCGCTATTTAGTTAAATCTGTGTGCAAAATGATATGTTTTGCCTAATGATTCGTGTTCATGCAACATATTAAAGAATAAAGCAAATATCTATGATTGCAGGTTCCTCCTCCAAGTGCACAAATCGCTGACATAGAAGGATGCCAAGAGTTCATAAACACTGACAAAAATAAAGAGGCCAACACCTGCATCTTAGAACTCAAATAAACCAGATATGTTCACATTTTCTTATGCTATACTGATGTTATCGCCATATCGTCAGCCATATATATTTATTTGTATGTATATTCAAAGATTAGTGGTGATATGGAATTGCTCCCTCAGCTTGTTATCAATATCATGGTATTGTTTATGCTAGAAATTTAAAATTGTAACTCTGCCAAGATCATTGAGAAACAGTGACACCGTTTGCACATGGGACCTTATCTATTTCTTTCTCCTACTATGTCACTATGTTATACCACACCGTGCTTACATAATCTATGACTCCAGTAACACTACATGCTTGTATGTAAAGTTGTATATAATAATGTATTATGTTTCTAGCTTCATAACTTATCTTTTGACATGTCCACGTACCACATCCCAGTAAAAATTATCTATTGCTGGCCCATGTACGACGCGCGTGAGGGCGTGCGCCACATACTAGTCTCTATATATCAAAGCAGTTTGGTTTGGCCGATGCTCCGCCTGGCCACGTCGCTCCAAAATCTCATGGCCGTCAGATCTTCGGTTCAACGGCCCAGATCACTTGGAGTGGATTCTTCCGGGAGCGGCTTCCCGGTCTATTCCTTCACTTTTCCGGATTCCCTCCTGCTTCTCTTTTGCTTCAGCAGCTTCTCGTCCGAAGCTGATCAGACATATATATACACGGCTTCTGCTTCTCATTCCTGAAACTTCTGCTTCATGACCCTTCTCTTCTTCGTTCGATCTCTCGCTCTCTCCCCAACCCGGGCGGCAGCGACGGCACCCTTCCCATGCACGATGCCTGTGCCCCCACGACCGCCGTTCCTGGCCACGGAGCGACGCGGTCTGCTTCCCCTCGGCGCTGCCTCCTCCCGCTGATCTGCTTGGGCTTGACAAAACCCAAGCTGCCTCTTCCTCGCCGGATGCGTCGGCGGTTCCGCTCGGCGGCAAAATCTAGCGGTACGTCACCCTTTTCTTCTCTTCCCTCGTCTCATGGCTCCTACCCCAGATCCCCTCTCCCTCACGGAACCGGCGCGGGCGGGGCGGCGGCGCACTGGCCGTGCCCGCCCCCGACACGGCTGCGCAATCGTGCGGCGTTCACCGCAGGCGCGGCCAGCCCCCTGCGCTACAGCTGGTTCCTCTACTCTACGCGTACACGGTGGCACCCCCTCTGCTTCATTCGCTTCTTGCCGTCTCCCAGCTGAAGCAAGACCATCCCTCTCCTGTCTGTTGCTCCTATTGCGGTTTCCTCTATGTTCCTCTTCTGATCTGTGCTGCAGGTTGAAGGATTCATTCCATTTGTACAAGGAAAGCCATGTGCTTACTCTTAATCTCCATTCCCATCTATCCATCTATTACTCACTACTGCACATATCAATATATCTATTTGCTTCCCTACATTGGGAACACCTGTGTAAATTTGATTTGCAGAGCTGCTCTTCGTTTTCATGGCAGTACACGTTATTTCCCCACTAATCCCCATCCCCATCTCCATATTGTTCACCATATCAGTAGATCTATGAGTGGGTAGCGCTAAACCCCCTTTATGCCCTTTGCTGCTTGAGTTATTTAATTAATGCACTTGGCAAAACTCATCTTCGCGTCGAGGGATGAAATAGTTGTCTTTAATTAATCATGGATATGCAAGTTCCTTTCAGTTATCATTCTATCCCATGCGTTTTCCACCTTCACAGTGTTAGCTTGGTTGCGCTGCAGTTGCCATAGCAATGAGCCACAAAGTTTTGCCTCACATTTTTTCCCTTCAATGTGTAGGTTTCGATGGGCATGGTTATAAAATAGTTGCATTTATTCTGATGTAGATGGTTGTCAGTTTTTTTGAAAGAAAAAAAGGTATGCTTAGTTTCTGGGCCATCTTCCCATAAATATGGAGTTACAATCTATTTGTTTTACCGACATACTTCTTATATTAATACCTGGAGTGCAATATAGACATGTATCTACGTGTACTCTAAATTATACCACCTCTAGAATACAAGCTTTTGAGTGATATATACATTTACAATGTTATCCTGCAATTTCCATGTAGAGTTCATTCTAATTTAGTTAGGACTGTAAAAGATATCGGCAGAGTTGAACCTTGCATATGATCCAAACGAACCTTGGCATTTCGTATATCATTTGCTAACTTGCTTTAGAGTTAGGTATTGGAAACTAAACAACAACCAGAAAATATTTCCCTTTCATTGCTTTCTGTATCCGCCAAATTTGTCCTTAGTTCCCTATTGAAGACTATTTTTAAATGACACCTTTTTGTTTATTGCGTGTATATTCAGTCTATTCCTTCAATTAAGATACAGAGCATTGCCAAGATTTTATATAAGAGACTTTGCTTCTTCAGCTTGGCCACTGTGTCATATTTGCTTGCCCTTCTTAACATGTTTGCCTCAACTAATGGTGCATACCAATCTTTCCCGAAAGTCAACTTGGTTAGTTCTTTGATGCCCTGAGGTCGATTCCTATAGAACTGGTGATTTCTTTGTAGTTA
This sequence comes from Miscanthus lutarioriparius, assembly GCA_904845875.1. Taxonomy (NCBI): domain Eukaryota; kingdom Viridiplantae; phylum Streptophyta; class Magnoliopsida; order Poales; family Poaceae; genus Miscanthus; species Miscanthus lutarioriparius. Next base: position 11,089,734 of record CAJGYO010000003.1, on the reverse strand, counting down.
GTAGTGTAAATTTACTCTATTTTAGTGCTTCCATCACATTTGGATGTGATTATTTATAAGCTTCCATAAGGCCTGTGGTACTAAAAAACAATATGGTGCTAATAACAGCTGCAAGTTTTTCTATGCCTTCTGAATGGTTGCCTATGCTATTGCATTGCTCAATAACATGCTATAGCTTCGCTGAAATTAACAGGTTCACAGATTCAAAAAAAAATAGGGACAAGGGTGCAACGGTACATTCATAAATATGTCTAAGGTATTTTGCTATTTCCTTGCTTGTAAGCTATTCTTTATTAGTGCTATGTGCTATGGACAGTACCATCACATGCTGTGAGCTCGAATTTGTTCAGGTCGATTTGTGCTATGGGCAGTACAATCACAGGTTGTGAGTTCGAGTTTGTTCATGTTGAATTATTCAGATATTTAATTAAGATAATATATGTCATGATACATGGCATCTGTACGTTACTTTGCCAAGTTTAGATATTTAGCAATGTAATCCCTGCTCCCCCTTGATCTATAAAAGGGAGGACAGGGCACCCCACTAAAGGGATGGATCAATTCAACACACCACATAACACACAGTTGAGCAGCAACCGAGCTCTCAGCACCTGTTCGACCTTTCCATCAGAGACTTAGGACCTGTCCCTCTCTCGACCGTTTGTACCCCCTACTACAAACCTTTCAATGCTAATAACACGAGCAGCAACAGCAAACTGGACGTAGGGACATTCTGCCTGAACCAGTATAAACCTTGTGTCTTTTAGCACACCATTCGGGCCCAACGCGCAACAAATAAAAATTTACTAGTTGGTGGTTTTTCGAAACACCGACAGGCAGTGCCGCTGTTCTGGTCCGGCTGTGCCGCCCTCTAGAGCGACAGTGCCGCAGGGTGAATTTGATAAAAGTTTGAGTGTTTATTTTAATAGGCCTATTCACCCCCCTCTAGGCTAACCAGAGATCCTACACGGTGGCACCGCCACCCATAGGGCAGTGCCCACCTGGACTTGGCTGAGCGCAGCAGGAGTCAGGGTGGTCACCAGAAGTGATGGTGTACACCGCCATGGTGAGGGTGGTGCACCGCCAGCTGCTGTCCGGTGCCACCGCCGGTTTTCGACAGAGAGTAGGAGATGGCGAGGGGGTCACCACCGCGGGCACCATCGTGCTTAGGGCGGTGCACCGCCCTATTTTTCTTGAGGGCATGGGTTTCGCGGGGTTGACCTAGGTGGTCACCGCCACCCCTGTCCGGTGACCAAACCGTTGGAATTCGACCGTTGGGGAGGGCACCGCTATGTCCGGTGCCAGGCACCACCATGTCCGGTGCCCTCATAGAAAACCAGTAGCTTTGCTCCAACGGCTCTATTTGGCTTGGGGGTTATAAATAGAGGTGGAGCTCGGGCTTAGGCTGGTTGCTGAGCACCTTTAAGCCTTGGTGACTTGTGTAGGTGTGCTTGGATGCCCTCTAACTCACTTGTGCTTGCAAGAGTGTGACCCAATTACGAGTGAGTGTGATTCTAGTGCGTTGCATCGTAAGGTTGCATCGAGTGGCACTAGGTGATCGAGTTGCAAGCCAATGGTGCTTGTTACTCTTAGATGTTGCCACCTCCTTGATGGCTTGGTGGCTTGTGACTCTGTCGAAGCACGCAAGAAGATTGTGCGGTGCTCCGAAGGAGGATTTGTGAGGGGGATTGTGCTAACCCCGTGGGGATCGCGAAGAGCAACTCTAGTAGAACGTGCCATTGAGCTACCCTCACTTTTGGGATCGGTTCTTGCGGTGCTCGACGTGCGGGCTTGGCGGGTGATACCAATTAGCCCCCAAACCACCAAGTAAGCGGTCGACACAACGGGGACGTAGCTTGGTGGCAACCAAGCGAACCTCGAGAGAAAATCACCGTGTCAACATTGTCTTCATCATCTTCTCGATGGTTTGTATTCCGTGCAACACAAGCTTGTATTTACATTTCATACATTGTGCTTGTGTAGTTGCTCTTGTGACTAGTTTAGCTTTAGTAGCTTGCTAGTTGCCTTTTTGCTTGTGTAGCATAGAAGTAGCTCCCTTGCGTGGCTAATTTAGTTTTGGGGCTCTTGCGTTTGTACCATTGTTTTGTGTCGAAATTGTGATTTTGCCCCTATTTTTTTGACTTTGTGAATTTACCCTATGATTTTAAAACGAAGCACCAGTTTGCCCCTACTCCGTCAGCCACCCCTAACGGTGTTAAACTTTGTACAAAAGGACATGAATGCCCATGCGATTTTGCCCCTGTTTGTTATGCCTAATTGCAATTTTACCCCTGTCTAGCCGAGGCTCGGTTGCGCGCGGCGCGGGGTCGACTGTCCAGCCATGGCGCGGCCACCGGAGATGCGGTGCTGGGGCCTAGCCGTCGGGGCGCAAGGTCAGGCTGTGGCCGCTGGGGGTACGGGGATGGGGCACGCGGGGAGTAGGGCCGGGCTGCCTGTGCGTCGTGTCGAGGACGCGAACGCCGCCGGGGGAGGCACGTGGATAGCGCACGGGCAGCTCTCGATCTCGTGCTCCGGTCCACGAAAGCGTGAGCACGGTGGTTCTACAGCATCAGGGCGACACGAACTCGGTTGGCTGGTTCTTGGTGGCGGGAAGTTGGCAACGACGGAGGTCCACGGCATCAAGAAAAATGGCGGCGGTCTAGGGCACTGGCACAGCCGCGGGGAAGGCAAGGGGTGTAGCTCGTCGGAGCAGGCTTGTAGCCGCGTGCACGAGCCGACAGGTCGGCCCCGTGGTGGCTCCTCAGCGTCGGCGCGTGCGCGGGCGCTTGAGGGTGACGGCTCCGGGTCGTAGGCAGCACCAGCACGATTGTCGAGTCAGCGGCGCCGTCCGAACGCGACGCCTCCACCTTCCTCTGCTTCTGCGGTTTGGGCATGGGAGCCTGCGTGGGGAGGAGGAGCGGAGGAAGGAGGGGAGGAGGCGGCGCGGAGACCCACTGCCAGGCGCCACCAGGAGCCGCGGCCAGGCACCGCTGGGAGCCGTGTCCAGCCCCGCACGAGACCGTGACGCCCTCCTTGCACGCGGCCGCTCGATCGCCCGCCCGCCACGCCCGGTTGTGCCCCCGCTGCCGATGCCACAACGTCCGCCCAGCTACGCGCCAGCGCACCCGCAGTGCAGCGCACCCGCCGGCCATGCCGCGACGCCCGCCTAGCGGTACCCGCTGCGCCGCGAGCTCGCACGGATGCAGCGCCCGCTCAGCCACGCCCCCGACGCGGCCGCCGCACCCAGCGCAGCGCCCGCCTTGCCGCGCCTCCCCCGTCAATGTCGTGCACCCTGCCCAATAGGGCGGATTTGCCCCATCGGTATTTGCGAGCGTGGGGTCGCGAGGGCCACCGTCGCGCCGATGTGGGGTTGCCGGAGCGCCATGACCGGCGGGCGAGGCCGCCGAGGGCCACCGTCGGGCGGGCGCGGGGTTGCTGGAGCGCCATGGCCGGTGGGCGTAGGGGCGCGCGGCCGCGACGGTGCTCGGCCACCGGGGCGCGGTCGTCGGTGTTCTGTCCACACGGAGCTTTCGCGTCAGTCGCGAGCAGATAGCAATGAAGAGAGCGAGCCTGCGGATGGGATAACTGTGATAAGGGCATTTCAGTCAATTCACATCTGATTTTATGTGTTTTATTTTTTTAAATCGTTTAATCAGCCTCTAAATAACGAACATCCAAACTAGGGGCAAACTGCTCCTTCGTTTCAAAATAATATGGGTAAAATCACAAAGTTGAAAAAATAAGGGTAAAATCACAATTGAACTTCTAGATAGGGGCAAAAACATTGTTTTCCCTTTGGTTTTTAGTAACCTTGTTAGTCACATTACTTAGTTTGTGTTCATAAATAATTTGTGCTCTCTAATTTGGCATTATTTGCCTTGTTATTGAGCATTGCTAGTGAGCTTAGGAGCTTTGTGCTTTTGCTTACTAGATTGTGTAGGAGCTCCCCCGGTTGCTAAAGTACTAGTTGCATAGGTTTGTGTGACCTTGCTACTATAATTGATTATGTGAGCTCTAACTAACCCGGCATCTTTGTTGTCTATTTAGGATCTTTGTAAGGTGTTAGAGAACTTAGATAGAGGGGTGTAGTCTTGGCAAGGCCGATAGTTTTAATTCCGCATTTATTTCAGTTAATCGGCGTGATTAATTTTAGAAAGGACTATTCACTCCCTCTAGTCCGCCATCTCGACCCTACACCCGTTCCGACCTATCATTGGCAACTGACAGCCTATGGAAGCACACAACAAGAGAACATGGCATGGCCGCCACGCCGTACGTAGCCCGTAGGCCCCGACGCGCAATCGCCATCGTTAGGTTTTTATAGGTGCTAGCTAGCTTTTTTTTGGATCGACAGCCATGCAATGGCATTTGTCGGCCCCGCGGTTGCATTGGCAAGGCTAGCGTTCAAACATCCGGACGGACGCCCATGCTTGCACCCCAGTTTTGCGCGCCCACGTGGGGCCCGCACCGCTCGAATGTCACCTTCGTCGCCTCACCGCATGCGGGGAACGCTCGTGCTCCCTCCGCTTCCCCGCCTAGACGTCTGCTACTGCTTGGTGGCACCCCAGCGACTACGGTAGATGGGTCCCATTGCACCATGTGCAACACCAGATCTACTTTTGCAACATCAGATGAGACACTTGCAACATGCGTCCGAACCAGCTGAAACACTTGCAATATACATCTGAAACACTTGCAAAAACACCTGAAAACACTTGAAAACCATTCCAAACATATGCAACATTCAGATATACTTTTGCAACATGTGCAACATACGTGAAACACTTGAAACATACGCTTGCAACATGCATGTTATGCAACATCTAGATATACTTCTCCAACATCCAGATGAAACACTTGAAACATACGTTTAAAACACCTGAAACACTTGAAACATATGCTTGCTACATGAAATGTATGCTTACAACATGCATATATAGCTGTTGCAACATACGCAACATTCAGATAAAACACTTGAACATACGTCTGAAACACCTGAAAACACTTGACACATGGCATCGCCGCGCGGTCATTGCCTACCTGGTGGGGAACTGTGGTAGCTAGCAAACGGCGCTCGGGTGTAGTCCGTCCAGATGAGAGAGAGGGAGGGAGAGAGAGAGGAGGCCAGCAGTGCAACTGGTGTGGGGTGCTTCGGGTACTTCTCGAACCTATCGTCGATATGATGTCCTCGGCCATGAGCATGCGGTTGATGCAGCCCACCACAATGTTTGGAAACGCTTCCGAATCGTACGGCTGCCACACCGAGGGCGGCACGGCGGATGGCGGCGAGGCGCGATTGGTGCGAGCGGGCAGAACTACAGTAGTAGGCGTGATATTCAGATAGCTGCAGCCGCCGACGCATGCAGTTGAAGCAATCCCATCAGGTGACAGAACAGCAGCGACTCGTGCCCGGTGAGTGTAAGCGGAGGATGGGGATGGTTGAGCTAGATGTGTCATTCGTCTGGTGAGGATGAGAGGAGTGATGAGTTTGAAGAAGAGACAGTAGGAGGCGGTGTCGGTGAAGGCTGAGAAATGAGTGGATAAGAAGTGGTTGTCCAAAGAACACATAAGAGTCTGTCCCATATTTTTGGAGCCTTGAACGCTTGGGTCCCAGCGTTACCACGGTTGCATTGGCCGTGCCCGCGCGCGTCGTCCGTGTCACTTGGACCGCTGAACATCTCGACGCCACGTGCCGTCGCCGTCGCCCGTGGCGGTCAAGTTCACGAATTGAACATGCGGCCGCACCGTCCCGGTGCCCAACGTGCGAGGATATGATGATTGATGATGATGAGATGTGAGACAGGGGGTTCATTGTGAGGCCTTGTTTGCTCGATCTGTGGCCATTGGCCATGGCCAGGGTCGTACGTACGTTTGGCTTTCAAAGTGCCAAGCCAAAGTTTGGTTTTGTTAAACTATTTTGATATCTATTTCGTTTGCAAAATTGCAACCAAAGTTTGTCTACTATAGCCGCTAGTCATTTTTTTGGGCGGCTCACAGAGGAGAGGTAGGCTAGACGATCGAATGTTTATACAATGGCGAACCGAGCATGGCGTACAGCGCGTGTATCTCGTGCCGCCAATGCTGTAGAGGCTAGCTGATGCGCGGTGATTTGCCAATCGCGATCTGCCCGGGGACAACAAACGCTGCTGGTAGTGACTAGTGGTGGGATGTCCACCTCGATCGATGGGTGTGACGCCTGCGGTATGCGAGGAGCGCGCGCTGCGTGCTAGCTAGGATAGCCCAATCCGTTCGCAGTTTGTGACTGTGTGCAACAGTGCTGTACACGATGCCTAAAAATGTGTATATTTACAGTATGTGTAAATTATGATTAAGAGAAATCATCATTTTACGATAATTTATTAGAGTCAGCTCGTCAACTATAGTGGTAATTTGTTTAGCATGAAATATCATGGTTGCTGATAACTCCATATTACTGATTATAGAATTCTTTGTTTCTTTACATCTCATTATACATCCACAGTCCTATTTTACGTTCAGTTAAACCAGCAAATATGTCCACTGCCTTTTCAATATAGTTCTACTTTATATAGTTGCATCAAGACTCTATACAGACCTACTGCTCCACCAATGAAGCAAACTATATTATGCCATTCCCATTAAATAACAAAGGAATATTCTAAACTGCCGTGTATATACGCTCATTCTAGATTTCCTTGTTCCAGCAATTCGGTGCGTTACATGCTCGGACAAATAAGATATGGCCTCGATCCTTCCTAGGGCCAGGCATAAACTGTGCAGCCTATTCTGCTGCGATTAGTATTGTATTTCAGTAATAAATGCTAGCGCTTTTGTTTTGCTAATTTTCTACGTACCCAACATTCGGCTGCACAAAGATTGCCTACTTATTTTTTCTTGCTCGAGCACTGCTCCAGCTTTCTCTGTTGTGCTGCCATGTCACATTATCTTTTATTTCTTAGGCATCATGCACTGCCACTAATTCATTGCTTGCTATTCATTCAGTAACGCTGATTTCCCTAAATTTAGTTTCCTTTATTAATTTCTATGTAATGTGTATTTGAGGTGATACAGTATATAAATATGCGGTTTACAAAAAAGAAAACCTGGATTTCCAACGTCGATATTACTTTGCCTTATATTGATAGGCATGCTTACCAATTTCATGATTAAACGTTCTCATGGTTTCAGCGGTAACCTACCATCATTTTTGTTTTTTTACTACTAACATGATTAGCATCTATATGATCGACCATGATCTATGAGAAACACAGTAAACATTTAGAGGCCATTATTTGGCTCTCCATTGAGCTCCCTGCTTAGCATCACTGCAATTTGTTCAGTATCCTGTTCTGTAGCCTGAGCTATATGAATTGAACCAACTCAGAAGTTACATTATGCCAGAATCATTCTATAATCATGTACCTCCCGAACATATATGTAACCACGCGTTTATCGCCTCTGCGCCCAATGGAACACCAAACTCTGCAAGGTCAGATATGTCTGCTATTTATTGATTCCAAAATACAAAGTTGAAAACCTTGGAAAACTATGCATGTTGGGCGAAATATGTGGATGCCAAAGCTAAAGATTTTAGATTGATTATTACATCGCCGAGATACAGTACTGTCGTTCTATTGATCAAGCATAGATCACTCTTTATTTTTGAATGGTCTAACCGTATTAAATATAAAAGGAGCTTCAATCTTTAAGTTTTTGTACATGACGTATCTACATTAGACTTCTAGTATTGTTTCCGTCCAAATATTAAACTTATTTTTTTCTGCGCTTTAACCGGGTGATTTGTCGGCGCGCGCGATGACGCGCGTGATGGACTAGTGTTTATACAATGGCGAACCGAGCATGGCGTACAGCGCGTGTATCTCGTGCCGCCAATGCTGTAGAGGCTAGCTGATGCGCGGTGATTTGCCAATCGCGATCTGCCCGGGGACAACAAACGCTGCTGGTAGTGACTAGTGGTGGGATGTCCACCTCGATCGATGGGTGTGACGCCTGCGCTATGCGAGGAGCGCGCGCTGCGTGCTAGCTAGGATAGCCCAATCCGTTGTTGCCGTTCGCAGTTTCGCACGCCTCCCGGCCGGCCGCTTCCCCGACGACTTTTCCTGCACTGCAGAGCATAGCTGAACAACACATGCGGCATTCATGGGTAGACACACGTGCCGGGCGTTCCCTGTGGTGGCCGCGCGCGTAACTGTCCACGCCGTGCTCCGCATCGATCGGGATCGTCCTGCCGGATTCGCCGGGCCAGTGGCGATCGACAGAACCACGCTAGATCGCCGTCCCGCGCGAAGCGAGCGTGACAGGCCTTGTCTCCTGCCGCCGATACTGTACCCGCCGGCTGTGTCCGGATCGGAGACGGCGATCCATGGATCGGGATAGATCGACAACCGTACGGCGATGGCGAATTGGCGTGTCGCGATGGCGAATCGACGATCATCACGCTAAACGGCTGCTGTTTCGTCTTTGGTGTACGTATGTACGTGTAGCTTGCACCTTGCGTCCTAGGTCCAGGTCGCCGATCGACACCGTCGGCGCATGCCGCATGCGGCGAGAACGAACGGCGGCCACGACGGCGCACTCGTGCGTTAGGAGCCACCCCGGCGTACGTCCTCCCTGCTGCCCTGCCGGACTGCATGCGCGAACCTAGCGGTGAGCGGCGTTGTCCAGGAGGCAGGAGCGGACGACACTTGGCTCGGCTCGGGTATTTCGTCCAAAAGCTCGAGCGCCTCGGCGTCGACGTGGCCGCGGAAGGCGAGCGCGGTGAGGATGTTGCCCTGCGCGCCTTCATCTTCACGGAGCGCACAACGGCGTCTCGGTCTCGGCCGCGGAGTCAGGAGTAGCATCACCAGGCACTGCCGGCCTCGAGCGCCACGAACCTGTCTGCTATGCGCGCCATCCCAGAGAACAGGTCCGTCCTGCTCCATCATCTATCATTCAGCCTGTTCGCTTGTTGGTTTCAACCAGTCCAAACAAGTCAGCCAACAGTGTTTTTCTCTCACAATAAATCAGCACCCACCAGCCCAAACCAGCTCAGAAACCAACCAGCGAACAGGCCCATCGATCGAGCCTAAATATAATGAAACACAAAGAAATTAGGGTAAAGTCCAATTTACAACCTTCAACTCTCGTCAAAGTCTAGATTTTAACCTCGAACTCCAAAACTGGATAACTTTGGCCCTCGAACTCTTGAAACCGTTCACTTTTCAACTCTGGGCCGGTTTCGGGCGGTTTTGATGGATGAACAGTAATTTTTGATATTTTCGGGAGGCATCGAAATTTTATATTATTTTTTTGAGCATCTTAACGTCCTCAAATGAAAAAAAAACTCAAAACTACAAAGTTGTAGATCTCATTGAGAGTTACAACTTTGGTATAAAAAGTATTTTCATTTAACTCCATACAAATAATATATTAGTGCTCTAATGCGGCAAACGCTAGTAGGCGATTATTATGGTGCTGAAATTTTATATTATTTTTTCGAGCATCTTACTGTCCTCAAATGAAAAAAAAAAAAAACTATAAAGTTGTAGATCTCATCGAGGTCTACAATTTACATATAAAAATTATCTTCATCCGATATCGTATTGAAGTGTTTTCTATCTTTTAAAATTTGAGTCTCATTACACCGTAATATTGTTTGACCCAGTCTTTGGCCTTTCGATTTTTGACCGCCAGGATTTGGCCCAGTCTCGACCAAATCCTGGGTCGGCCACTGCAGTGTGCTACTGTGCACGCCGTAGTCCGTATTCTCCGGACCACTGCCGACGAAGGATGCAGATGTTTCGTCATTACGCGTGCACGGATCGAGACGATGACAGATTGACAAGCACAAGTTAGGATTTTTAAAAAAAAAAAGAAATACTCCTAGTATTTGAATTAATCTTTCAGATTTACAAGACAAGTTAGGAATTGCGCTGTAGCCTTCGTTGATTGATGCGGTGCTAGAGCGCCGTCCCGCGCGAAGCGAGTGTGGCTGGCCTTTGTCGTCTCCTGGCGGCCGCCGCCGATACCGTAGCGGCTGCCGTGTCCGGACTCCGGAGACGGCGATCCATCGATCGAGATCGGTGGACGCAGCATGCCAGCATCCGTTATACTGTAGTCCACTGCAGGCAGGAGGTCAGGTGCGAGAGCTTAAAATTTCTGGACTCAAAATGCACTTAGGCCCAACTCGAGGCCGGCCCACTTGAGCAATCTCACGCACGCCTAGGTGGACACGGCCTGCATTTCCGCCGCACGCTTGCTCCTCCAACGGCGCGCGATGGCGGCGGCTTTGCCTCCCCCGGAGGCCGCGGCGGGGGCGGCGCGGGTGGGGCTGCTGTACGACGAGCGGATGTGCGCGCACGCCACGCCCGACGGGGAGGACCACCCGGAGAACCCCGAGCGGCTGCGCGCCATCTGGCGCAAGCTTAACGACGAGGGCGTCGTGTCCAGGTACGGCCTTAACGCTCTAGTGGCTGCTGTGTGCTCACCTGCTGCACGCTTCCCACCCGGGTCCAGAGCGGCGTCGTTTTGGTACCTGCTACTGGTAGGAACTGGAACTGGAGAGTATGTGGGGACTCATTCTTTTTGACAGTGTCGCCAACTCACTGCCCAAAGCAGCCATTATTTTCCCTCCGTTCCAAAATGCAGGTCCTTTTGGTTTATCCCCAAGTCAAACTTCTCATCCTTAACCAAAGTCTGTAGAGAAAAAAAAAACATATGATTATCAACATTACTAAATAAATGCAATGTCAAGACCTATTGCATGCTGGATTTAATGAAATAATTCGGTGACGTAGATGTTATTGTATTTTTTTATAAACCTGGTCAAAGCTAGAGAGTTTAACTTAAGAACGAAACTAAAATGGCCTACATTTTGGAACACAGGGAGTACAGTTAAAAGAAAGAAAAAATCATGGCCTTGTTTACAGTACTTGTAGAATTTATGATGACGGCTTCCTTGCTTTTGTGCAGTAAGCCATAACTTCGATGCTATTAAATGTAAGCTGAAGCATTACCAATAGGGCTTAGTGCTGTCGATTAAGTTCATTGTTCTGATAGCTTAGTTTGCTTAATCTTACTTGGGGATGATTTTATTCAATGGTTCAGAAACTGTACTATAGCATACTTCTCTTCCAGGTGTGTGGTCCTTGAGGCGAAGGAAGCTGAGGACAAGCACATAGCTTCTGTTCATAGCCAGAACCATATAAAGCTGATCAAGAAAATTAGTTCAAAGACTTATGATTCCAGACGAAACAAGATTGCTAAGAAATTCAACTCCGTTTACTTCAACAAGGGTTCCTCGGAGTCTGCTTTACTTGCAGCTGGTTCTGTCCTAGAGGTATCTTACATTTACTTTTCCGTCATTGCATAAACCAGCTTCCTACTTCCGTAGCTATTCTCATTATGTTCCATCTCATTGGTGAGGTATCACTGAAAAGTAACTTATTTGGCAAATAGGTAGCTGAGAAGGTTGCTGCTGGTGAGTTAAGTTCTGCTATTGCTCTAGTCAGACCTCCGGGCCACCATGCAGAACATGATAAGGCAATGGGATTTTGCCTCTTCAACAATGTGGCAGTTGCAGCTAATTACCTCTTAAACTAGAGGGTATGCATACGTATTTGAACCTTCCATGTTGGTTTTGTTTTCTCATTTGTTCTATATTAATACCAAATTACGAATGCTTGTCTTTTCCAACATAGACACAAATGCCACATTTTGTTTAATGTAATCTAATACTTAAGAAGGGCGGGCCTGGTACAAGCGGTAGAATACTACCGACTGTGACCGGAAGGTCCCAGGTTCGAGCTGCAGCCTCGTTGCATTTGCACATCACAAGGGTAAGGCCTGCTCCCCAGACCCCGCACAGTGAGTGAATACATTGGCATTGTAATTTTGTTGCTTTAGTAATGAAATTCGGGTTTACCGTTATAGAAAAAAAAAAGTAATCTAATACTTGGTGTGCTCACTTTGAATCTGTCTTCTTTACATTGCAGACTGATTTAGGTATAAAGAAGATATTGATTGTCGATTGGGATGTTCACCTTGGAAATGCCACTCAGAAAATGTTTTATGATGATCCTCGTGTATTGTCCTTTTCAGTTCACAGGTTTGAGAAAAGTAGAAAACAATTTTGATAGGATTAAGTCCACTTTTGGCCCATCAACTATTGTGTCGGTCTAATTTTAACCCTCAACTACAAAACCGTCTAGTACCGGTACCCAACTGTCAAAACCGTTCACTTTTAGCACCTGGGCGGGGGCAAGGCTGTTTTGACCGACGTTGAGCGGTTTTGACACGCAACCTCCATCTCAGTGACATGTGGGGCCCATGCGTCATCGACTCAATCCCTTCATCTCCATCCTCACGGCCACGGCCTCGCGCTCCTGGACGCCGACGAGGAAGGTGGCCGCGGCAGCACACGCGCAGTCCGCGAGCGAGCCGTGCCACCCGAGCACACGCACGGTCCGCGAGCAAGTCGTGCCACCCGAGCGCACGAGCGCCACGGACATATCGGCCCACGTTCGAGTTTTGGTCGGTTCCCAGTCCATGGTTTTTCCTCGAAGAAAGGCAACGAGCCCTTGGGACTGGTCGAACGGACCCGAGAACTATATGGGTTGGCCACTGAGAATCTGGAGTCGGTCACCAGCTGACCCATGCCGGACACCCGCGAACGGGAAGCCGGGGCCCCACTCGGACTAGCCCATTAACAGCTCACTGAGCACCATGTTTCATCCATCGAGAAAAAACGTGGCACGGCTCAGCCCCTCCGTTTTATCAAAAAAAACGCTTGAGGGATGACGATCACAAAGACGAGCCGACCCTCGACCGGACCCCTGCAACGTCGGGGGCTCGGGGGAAGTTGGACTAGCAAGGAGACCGAATGCGCGGTCGCAGGACGATGGCTCGGATCCTAGGGAGGGGTACGTACAAAAACTAAGAATAACTTTTCTGAAACAAAAACGCTTTCTCTTACCAGTTTCGCTATCGTCTCCTCGATCTTTAGTGAAACCTAACCCTGGCAATGGTAAGGGGTCGGGCCTCACTCGAAAGTTGATAAGGGTATATATATATATATCCTTTCTGAAACAGACATCGTGCCTAACCCTTTCTCACGTTAAAAACGTAGAGGCAAGGTTTGCAGAAACGAACGCTGAGTAAAACTGGTAAGACTGCAAGAAACCCACGCCCCAGCGACTACGTCACTCTTACTTACCAGCATGACCAGAGTTTCTCGCCCACACCTCGAGTTCTACAGTCTTAACAACAGGAAGGGTCGGAACGCATTAACCCTTTTTACACATAAAAAGAGAGAAAGAACAAATTTGTTTAACCGAAACAATAAGAACAAGCTTGTTTAAACGAAACAGAAGGGTTGGAACTTGTCCGCTTATTACAAATGCACCGCCTAACCTATCTGACTAAACTAACCCCTTGGGAGATGATTTCATCTTCTATCTTGGCAGAAAGGTCATGCGCCCAGGGGGCCACCTCCTTCTCGATGTAGTCTAGCTCAGCGTCGGTATAGACGGGCATGAAGCCTTGGCTCATCGTCGCCAGATCGATGTTCTCGTAATGAGAATGGGCGATCGTGAATGATCGGTGAATGCCAAAGTGAAGTGCACCCCTGGCCATATCACGTGCCCAGTCCGTGATCCGGGTGGCGTGAACCGCGAGCGAGCTTGTCTCCCGCTTCGGGCCAGCTCGAGCTCGTCGCAGACTAGCTAGACGGCGACGCGCAGGTTGTCGTGTTCGTCGCTCTCCTTCTGGAGGTGTCCTTCACCTCGCCGAGCTCCTTCTCTAGGCCACGGCTCTTCACCACCTCCGCCCCGAGCATGTCGTCGACACCTACCCAAGTCATGTACCGATCGTGTTAAAAGGCTTACCACGGATTCCAGGGAGAAAGACAACAAGGGAAACCAAAGACTTACCGTTCACGTCCGCCCGAAGCGTGCGCACCTCATCGCGTTGCCGGGTCACCTTGGCCTCCAAGCGTCGGACCTCTTCTTAGTGCTGACCGACCTCCGCGGCGAGCCTAGTTGCCACGCCCTCGGCTGCAACCTTTAGGTCCCTCTCCTCCTAAAGCTCATCCTCGAGGTGGTCGATCCGCTGCTGAGCGTCAGTGCGCTCCTGGCAAGCCAGGTCAATCCCCGTGCGGAGCTCCTCTATGGCCCGGAGCAAATTGTCCCGGTCTTTCCATAGTCGCTCGGCCTCCACGGCGTCCGCGCGCACCCTCTCGATCAGGGCCGCAAGCTTCTCCTCAGCCTCGCGGGCGTCGTCGCGAGCGTCCTTCTCCCTGACTCAGAGGTCGGCCACCTCCCGAGCGGCAGGGGCAAGCTCAGCCACCCCCTGACGGGCGACAGCGAGCTGTGCGGCTAGCCCCTCACTCCACCATGTCTCCTCAGCAAGGAACTGGGACTTCTCCTGGCTACGGGCCATAAGGATATGTGAAGAAGACAAGACTTAGAAGCATGGAAAGAAAACATGAGGGCCGAAAGCACGGTCATATCATACCTAGCCAACCGGGGTGATAATGTCGCGCATCGAGCTCAGCATGGTGGTCAGGGCGCGGATGCATCTCATCCTTTTCATAGAGTCTCTTCTTGAGGGCATCTAATATCATGATGTTTGCCCGTTCAACCTGGCCATTGGCTCTAGGGTGGGCGACCGAGACATATTTGACGGAGATGCACCGGTGAAAGGTCCTAATGGCTAGAGGGGGGTGAATAGCCTATAAAAATTTCTACAACAACACTTAAACAAAGTGGTTGGTCAAAAGGACGGCGAAGCGAGTGTTGTGCTAGCCTACTAAAAAATGCAAGTCACCTACCACAATTCTAGTTGCTATAGTATCTATCCACACAATGGCTATATCACTACACTAAGTTAGTGAGCTCTCAAAGACTAGCTAAAGAGCCTCACTAACCACTAGTCCCGACGCAAGCTAGCTCTTAAAACTAATTACACTAAAGAGCTTAGCTTACACACTAGGATTGTAATACAAGAGAGGATGGCGATGATTATACCGACGTGTTGAAGTATGAACCAATCACAAGATAGAGCCAATCAATCAATCACAAGATAACCAATAAAATCCTTGGACAAGGTGACACAAGATTTTTTACCAAGGTTCACTTGCTTGCCGGTAAGCTAGTCCTCATTGTGGCGATTCACTCACTTCGAGGTTCACGCGCTAATTGGCATCACACGCCAAACCCTCAATAGGGTGTCACACAACCAACACAAGATGAGGATCACACAAGCCATTAGCAATCCACTAGAGTACCTTTTGGCTCTCCGCCAGGGAAAGGTCTAGAACCCCTTACAATCACCACGATCGGAGCTGGACACAAGCACCTTCCTCCGCTCAATGATCCTCGCTGCTCCAAGCCATCTAGGTGGCAGCAACCACCAAGAGAAACAAGTGAATCCTGCAGCGAAACACGAACATCAAGTGCCTCTAGATGCAATCACTCAAGTAATACACTTGGATTCTCTCCCAATCTCACAAAGATGATGAATCAATGATGGAGATGAGTGGGAGGACTTTGGCTAAGCTCACAAGGTTGCTATGTCAATGCAAATGGCTAAGAGAGTGAGTTTGAGCCAGCCAAACACCTTTTATAGAGGCTCCATCGAAATAGAGCCGTTGGCCCCTCAGTCCACTGAAAAACTGGGCGACCGGACTCACCGGTCAAGTTGATCGGGCACAGACCCCTAGCGTCCGGTCGCTGGATGTGCGCCACACGTGCCCTGCTTTAAACCTCTGCCGACCGATCCCAAAGGTTGAAACAGCCCGCGCTCGCATTAAGAAGTTATGATCGGTCGCACGGTCACAAGGACCGGACATGCCGATCCGTAGTTAACATACACGCGCGCCAACACCTGCACCCAGTGACCGCATGCGCTGCTCCCCGCAGCTTCCCAGCGTCAAGTCGTTTACAGAGAGGTTCTAGAGTATCAAATTGATGACCGGACGCGTCCGATCAGGAGCAACCGAACGCGCCCAGCATCAGGTCTTCTTTTCGCTCGCCAAACCGCTCACGTCAGCGTACGTCACCTATGACCTAACACAAACCCTACGCGTCCGGTCACATTTATTGTGCAGCATTCGGTCAACAGACAGACCAAGCCCGAGCAAGCCATCTTCACTATAATTGACCGGACGCTCAACCAGCGAGTCCGGTCACTTCGAAACCAGCGTCCGGTCAGTGAAAAATAGCTCCTCCATTTCTCCAACTTCGCCACCCTTGATCAAATGTACCAACCACCAAGTGTTTTACCTTGTGCACGTGTGCTAGCATATTTTTACAAACATTTTGAAGGGTTTTAGCACTCCACTAGATCTAACTGCATATGCAATAAGTTAGAGCATCTAGTGGCACTTTGATAACCGTATTTTGATATGAGTTTCACCCCTCTTAATAGTATGGCTATCGATCCTAAATATGATCACACTCGCTAAGTGTCTTGATCACTAAACCAAAAAGCTCCTATGGAATATCGCCTTTGCCTTAAGCTTTTTGTTTTTCCCTTTCTTCTTTTCCAAGTCCAAGCACTTGATCATCACCATGGTCACACCATCATCATGATCTTCACCATTGCTCCACCACTTGGAATAGTGTCACCTATCTTATAATCACTTAGATAAACTAGGTTAGCACTTAGGGTTTCATCAATTCACTAAAACCAAACTAGAGCTTTCAACCGGTCTTCACAGAAAACCCAAAAGTCATTGCCAGTGAAAGTAGACCCCAAATCGGTTATGATACTGTTCGACAGACTGAACCTATGAATGGTGTCTTCAAACAGCTCGACTGCCTTTTTGGCTGTAGCCGTGACAAGAGGTTTGTACTCAATCCACTTGAAGAACTTGTCAATGGCGACATACACATATCTGAATCCTCCCGGTGCGGTCTTAAAGGGCCCAATCATATCTAGTCCCCTACATGTGAATGGCCAAGTGGCTGGGATAGTCTGTAGGGCCTATGCTGGAACATGGATTTGTTTGGCGAAGAATTGACAACCCTCACACCGTTGAACGAGAGCTTCCACATCAACAACGATGGATGGCCAATAGAAACCTGCTCGGAAAGCCTTGCCGACCAGATTCCTAGAGGCTGTATGGTTGCCGCATGAACCAGCATGTATCTCCAGTAGTATCTTTTCTCCCTCCTCCTGGGAGATGCACTTCTGCAACAATTCCTCCTTCCCATTCTTTCGCATCAGCTTCCCATCCACCAAGACATAGTGCTTACTGCGGTGGATAAGGCGCTCCATCTCTGTCTTGTTGGTCGACACCTCAGCAGTGGTAAGGTACTTGATGAACTATTCTCTCCAAGGCTAGGCATGGTAATCGTCATGACTAACTGCTCGGCCGGGGGCGTCTCCTCAACCACCTGCCTTGGCTTGATAGATGGTGTCATGAGGTCCTGGATGAAAACTCATGCCAGTACTTGAGCTCTGGTCGACCCTATCTTAGATAGGCGGTTGGCTGCCTGGTTCTCATCACGAACGACATGATGGAATTCAATGTCGTAGAATTTTCCTTCAAGCTTCCTGATTTTGGTGCAATAAGCATTCATCTTCTCGCCACGACCAATCCATGTTGACTTGGTTGATTACCAACGCGGAATCGCCGTAAACCATAAGGTGTTTAACGCCGAGCTCAACAGCGATGTGGAGACCATGAAGCGTCGCCTCATACTCAGCGGCGTTGTTGGAGGCTGGGAAGTGGATCCAGAAGACATAGCGGAGCTCATCCCCGGATGGAGTAACAAATAATACGCTTGGCCCAGCACCATCAATGTTGAGTGCCCCATCAAAGTACATCATCCAGGGTTCAGGACGATCAGCCAGGATAGGCTCTTGCATCTCAGTCCACTCAACGATGAAATCTACGAGCACTTGGGACTTTATAGTCTATCGGCTCCTAAAATCAATGGAATACGTGCCAAGGTCTACCGCCTATTTAATGATGCGGCCATTGGCTTCCTTATTATGAAGGATATCACTGAGCGGGAACTCAGTGACGATGGCTATCTTGTATGTCTTGAAATAATGGCAGAGCTTTTGAGACATAATTAGGACTGCGTACAAGAGCTTCTGGACTTGAGGATACCAAGTCTTAGACTCATTCAAGACTTCGCTAATGAAATAAACTAGACATTGAACTTTGTACACATGCCTAGCCTCCTCACGCTCGACGACAATAGCCATGCTGACAATCCGAGATGTTGCCGCGATGTAGATCAATAGGGTTTCATCAGGTTGCGGCGCTGTCATAATTGGAGGCGATGTGAGGAAGAGCTTGAGCTCGGCGAAGGCCTTATCGACATTCTCCGTCCAGGTGAATTGCTTGTTAGCCTTGAGTAGCTTGAAGAAGGGGAGACCCTTTTCGCCCAGACATGATATGAAATGTTGCCATACACCCTGTTAACTTCTGGACGTCTTTTACATAGGTCGGCTGCTTCATATTGGTGACAACCGATATCATTTCGGGTTGCTTCAATGCCATGGGCACTAACGATATACCCCAAGAGAATTCTGGACAGAACACCGAAAACACACTAAGTGGGATTTGGTTTCCATCAGAATATCTTTAAGTTGTTAAAGGTTTCGTTGATGTCGGCGATGAGGTCGTTGGTAGTCTTAGACTTAACCACTACATTGTCGATATAGGCCTCAATGTTGTGCCCTATTTGCTCAGCAATGCGACGCTGTATGGCCCTCTGATAAGTGGCACCGGTGTTTTTAAGTCCAAAGGACATTGTGGTGCAGCAATAAGCACCAAACGGCGTGATGAAAGACATTTTAATCTGGTCTTCCTCCTTTAAGGAGATCTGCTGATAACCAGAATAGCAATCGAGAAAAGAGAGGAGTTCGCAACTGGTGGTAGAATCTATGACCTCGTCAATACAAGGTTGGCCAAAGGAGTCCTTAGGGCAGTGTTTGTTGAGATCGGTGTAATCTACGCACATCCTCCATTCTTTATTTTTCTTTTGAACAAGGATTGGATTAGTCAGCCTCTCTGGATGATACACCTCTTTAATAAAACTAGCTACTAAGAGCCATGTTATTTCTACCCTAATATCCTCCTTCTTGTCCTGCACGAAACGTCAGAGCTTCTGCATGATCAGCTTGGCAATTGGCGAGACATTCAAGGAGTGCTCGATCAACTCCCGTGGTACCCCTGGCATGTCTGTAGGTTTCCATGCAAACACGTCGGTATTGGCTCTTGTCGCCGGTGTTGAGGTCCACCTCCTTCGTCTCCTTGGCCTTGGTAGCTTCACAGGGTGCTTCTAGTTTCGAGATCTCCTGCTCTTCTATGGACACCTTCTTCGACTCGGAGAGGCATGCTTCCATGCGAGCAGAGAGGTCGAGGGCCTTGGCAAGAGCAAGGCTCTCTCTCTCTCACACACATGCGTAGGCAATGGCAATGTTGGCCTGTAGGGTGATAACTCCTCCGGGCGCCGACATCTTCAGGACCAGATACACATAATGTGGTATGGCCATGAACTTAGCTAGAGCCGGGCGCCCAAGGATGGCGTGGTAGGCAGTGTCGAAGTCGGCCACCAGGAAGTTGATGTACTCGATGCAGAAGTTGTCAATGGTGCCGAACTAAACGGGCAATGCAATCTCGCCTAGGGACTGGGATGCCCTACCAGGTACAATTCTCGAAAAAAGAGAGTCGATGGGGGTGAGGTCTTCTTTGGAAAGGCCTAACTTGGTTAGGACATTGGCGAAGAGTATGTTGAGGGCGCTCCCTCCGTCGATGAGAACCTTCCTTAATTGCACCTTCTGGATAATGGTGTCCAGCATGAGCAGGAAGCACCCCGAATAGGGGATGTCTGCCCACTGGTTAGCCTTGCTGAAGGTAATGGGCTGCTCTGACCAGGGCAGGTATCTGGGATTGGTGATGGTGTCGTTGCTTTTGACGGCTAAGACCCGCCTGGCGGTGAGCTTCTGGTCTCGCTTGTTCTCGGAGGCGTCTATTCCTTCGAAGATCATGCTGACGGTCTTGCTGGTGTCTTGAAAGGCGTTGCCTGCGTCCTTAGGGCGCTCGTGATCCTTGCTACTATCATCCTCGTGGTCATCACGCTTCTTGTTCTGATCATCATAGGAGGCCTTGGCTAAGCCAAAACAATCCCGCATTGTGTGCTTGCTATTTTTTAATGGGGCAAGGACCATCGAGGAGCTTTTGATATGCCGATACGCTGCGTCATACCTGCGCTTAGCGAGAGGCTGCTCGATGGAGGCGATGATGTTGTCTGTTTAGCGGCGACGAAACTGCCCGACCTTCAAGCTCTCCAGCCTGTCACAACGGTCGCGGTCATCATAGAGGCATTCACGGTCGTCATAGTGGCGGTCGCGATCATCGTTGCGCCGTTCTTCGTGGCGGTCATCATTGTGACGTACTAGGTGAGGAACCCGGGCGATGTCGTCCCTATGTCGCTGATCAGCCTCTTTGGCATCGGTGTATTGATTGGCCGTCTGCAGCATCTCGCCGATCGTCCGTGGCGGCTTCCGATTGAACTTGGAGCGGAGCTCGTCTTGATGATAGAGCCCTCGGACGCAGTGGCGGATATGGGCCTAGGGCCACTAGGGTCGGCCCTAGGCGTGGCCTAAGAAACATCTTATACGACATTAAAAATTATGGCCCAATAGCCTTAAACATTGTCCAAAAT
Source organism: Miscanthus lutarioriparius (assembly GCA_904845875.1). Classification (NCBI taxonomy): domain Eukaryota; kingdom Viridiplantae; phylum Streptophyta; class Magnoliopsida; order Poales; family Poaceae; genus Miscanthus; species Miscanthus lutarioriparius. The sequence continues at coordinate 11,069,071 of CAJGYO010000003.1, read as the reverse complement.
ATACTCCCAACCGGCCCCGCCTAGAGTGCAGGAGCATAGGGTGCCTCCCCGGCCCCGATCGACTCCCCGTCGGTGCGCCGCTTCCTTCGATTCCTCCTTTCTCGGCTTTTCTCGTGTTCCTTCCTCTCCCAATCTAGCCGCAGGGGCACAGCCCACAGTTGCGCTGGAGCTAGCCGCCGTAGGCAGGGGCATATGGCCCAGTCGCGCAGGCCTGGCCGACTGGCTAGCTGGGGCCAATGCCGTGCAGCGTAGGCTACCTCACCGGCAGGGGCCGCAGGGAGGGGCGTCGATGCCGGCTCCAACGTTGGTCTGGCACTCTGGCTGATTGGGGCCGTAGCTTGTGGATAGGGTCACAGACTCATAGCCGCACAGGTTGTGGCCGGGGTCACCATTTTTTTTTGAAAACCTGGGGTCGCCGTTTTTCATTCGTCGACCATTCAGTCTTTCACTGTTGGCATTTAGCAAGGCAGCAAACAAATGGATCTAAGGTCATTTGTGGTTAGGTAAATTTCTCACATTCTCATATCCAAACTGTATTAATGTTGAAGTCCCTTATCTAAAAATTCCATGAATGATTAATTTATTTTGTTGATTTTTATAGAGATGTATTTGTGAGCATGGAATTGAGATATCATCTAAACCTACACATATATGAGCTGATTTTGTTATCTATCGGTATTTTGATCTAGCAAGGTGATATACATCGTTTGAGAGTGGCCCTAGGCGTAAAAATGGGCCAGCTTCGACACTGCTCAGACGAACGCGGAGATGACCTTGGCTTCACTAATGTTGGGGATGGAGTTCCTCGTTTCTGAGAAACGCCTGACGTAGCTACGAAGGAGTTCACCAGTCCTCTGATATATCCTTTCCATGTCATGCCTTGTACCTGGTCGGACGCATGTAGCCATGTAGTTCTCGACGAACATCCTCTTGAGATCATCCCAAGATCCGATGGTGTCCGGACCCAAACTTGTGAGCTAGTTCATTGCGGAAGGTTTGAGCATGATAGGCAAATAATTTGCCATTACGTCGGTGCTTCCTTCAGTAGCACGCACATCAATGGCGTAACTTGTGAGCCACTGCTCGGGATTAGCTTGGCCATCATAGAGTTCAACCCTAGCGATCTTGAAGCCTACAGGCCACTGGACAGTCCGTAACCTTGCTGTAAAAGCGCGTGGCCCCTTGGGATCACCTGCGACGGGAAAGGCAGCATTGCGAGCAGCGGCGTTACCAGCAGCTGGTAGGACGGTGTTGTTGGCGGTAGGCAAGGCGGCATTGCCGGGCTGAGCATCAATAGCTGGCAAAAGAGCGTCGATGGGGTTTGCTCATTTGACATCATACTGTTGTCGGTGGATGGCCTCCTATTCATGGCGTGAGTTGCGGTTTCTCTTGATACGGTTACGAACATCGTGGAGGGTGTTGAGGTACGGACGAACGTCGCCAACGGGTTGATTGACCTCTTGGTTGGCGTTGGCGGGGTTGGCTTGCTGCGGTGGCTGATTAAGGTTGATGATGTAGTTGCACCTTGACCCCCTCTGGAGGTACTGGCCATCGCCTTGGTGCTGATTCAGTCATCGATCGGAGAAACGACTTCCTCCTGCACGATGGGAGCGGGCGGAGCGATGGTGATTCGACGCGGTCGAGTGAGAGGGAGCCTGGTCTTTGTGGAAGTCATTGACTTGAACTTGGGCTGCTTTAAGCAGCGCAGTGACCTTGGCAATCTCCGGCATCTGTTGGAGTCTAGCCAGCTCATTAGCAGCCACTACAAGGTTAGCAATCGGTGTCTGCTCGACGTCGTGGCCGTCGACTTGGAGGAATTCGTGATCAAGACTACGAGCAACGTGCGGATTTCCTTGTTGGTCGACCGCGTTTCCCACCGGTGGCTACGGTGGCAGCGGCGTTTGCTTCGTCTAAACAGCACCTGGCACGGTCGACGTTCCTAGTTTCCTGAGCAATGCGCTGGGAGTTGGTCTTTCTGTCCCGGATGGCGCTATCATGGCTGACCATGAAGAGTTCTCCACCAAAATGCCTAGGGATGAAGGTGGAGTTGTCAGCGGTGCCGGTAGAACCCTCCGATTCTGACCCCGGTCGCTCCTCCAGGATGGGGAGCAAGGAGTCCTCATCAAGCTGGCGGATGTGCACCATGTTGACTATTGGTGCAAACTGATCGGCCTTAGGTAGATCGGGCTCGGTGAGTCTATAGATATGACCAATCTTGTCGGCGAAGTGATCTCGCATGGCTTCCCGATAGACAGTAGTTGCACCGGTTAGCCCGAAAGGATGGGCTACTGAAAGCTCTAGTTTGGTTTTGGTGAATTGATGAAACCCTAAGTGCTAACCTAGTTCATCAAGTGATCATGAGATAGGTAGCACACTTCAAGTAGAGAAGCAAATGAAGATCATAACATGACAATGGTGATAGCATGGAGATGATCAAGGGCTTACACTTGAAGAGAAGAAAGAGAAAAACAAAAAGCTCAAGGCAAAGGTATAAACCATAGGAGCTATTTTGTTTTGGTGATCAAGACACTTAGAGAGTGTGATCACATTTAGGTTTGATAGCCGTACTATTAAGAGGGGTGAAACTCGTATCGGAATACGGTTATCAAAGTGCCACTAGATGCTCTAACTCAATGCATATGCATTTAGGATCTAGTGGAGTGCTAACACCCTTGATAATATTTGTGAAAATATGTTAACACATGTGCACAAGGTGTTTGCAGGGTTGAGATGGGTTTGGGTCCCTCTCTCCCTCCCGCCTCGCAAGCTCGGCGGGATTCGGCGCTTTCGGGAAAATGAAATGTCCATTTTCTATTGCGCCGGATGCAAAATTCTTGGTGGTTGGCACACTTGAGCAAGGGTGAAGAAGTAAGAGTTGAAATGGAGTTGATCGAAATGATGTTTGGCGTCGGTCTGTGTGACCGGACGCCGAATCCGTAAGCACCGGACGCTGGTCGCCTACGTCCGGTCACACCGACTTCAATGATACAGTGGCTAGGGTTGAGCACCGGACGCCGTCTCGCGTCGATCAAGGTGGACGGACGCGTCCGGTCGAAAAAACATGCCTCGGGGAGCTTACTGGAAACGACCGGACGCTGGGGCTTCAGCGTCCGGTCAGTTTTACCGGAGCGTCCGGTCAGCTTCGCGACCGTTGAAATCTGACGAACAACATTTGAAGCAGGGGACACGTGGCTGACATCGAGCGACCGGACGCTGAGAGCCAACGTCCGGTCAGTCTGACCGGAGCGTCCGGTCAGAACGCGTTTTGCCCAGTGAAGGGGTATAACGGCTCTATTTGATGGGGGCTCTATTTATAGCCCCATGGCCGGCTCAAGGGATAACCCTTGCACATTTTCATTGACATAGCAACCTTGTGAGCCTAGCCAAAGCCCTCCCACTCATCTACATCATTGATTCATCATCATAGTGAGATTGAGAGTGAATCCAAGTGCATTGCTTGAGTGATTGCATCTAGAGGCACTTGGTGATTGTGTTTCGCTGCGGATTTCGCTTGTTACTCTTGGTGGTTGCCGCCACCTAGACGGCTTGGAGCAGCAAGGATCGTTGAGTGGAGGAGGTGATTGTCTCCGACTCCGATCGTGGTGATTGTGAGGGGTTCTTGACCTTTCCTCGACGGAGCGCCAAAAGGTACTCTAGTAAATTGCTTGTGGCTTGTGTGATCCTCATCTTGTGTTGGTTGTGCGGCACCCTATTGAGGGTTTGGCGAGTGATGCCAATCAGCGCGTGAACCTCCAAGTGAGTGAATCGCCACAATGAGGATTAGCTTGTCGGCAAGCAAGTGAACCTCGGTAAAAATCATTGTGTTCATCATTGATTCCGAGGTGATTGGTCATCATTGTTATTCATCTTCGTGATTGATTGGTTCATTCATCTACACGCGGTATAACCCTCTTGATCACTCTCTTTACTTTTACCATAAACTAGTTGACAAGCTCTTTAGTGTAGCTAGTTGTGAGAGCTTGCATGCTTGGTTGGTGTGGCTCTTTAGTTAGCCTTTGAGAGCACACTAACATAGGGTAGTGTCATTGCTCTTGTGTGAATTGACACTATCTAAACTAGAATTGTGGTAGGTGTCTTGCATTTTTGAGTAGGCTAGCGCAACACTAGCTTCGCCTCATAATTGTCTAACCATTTGGTTAAGTGTTGTTGTAGAAATTTTTATTAGGCTATTCACCCCCCCTCTAGCCATTAGGACCTTTCAGCTACCATGGCGTCTTACGCTGGGGTCTCCCGATCAGCCTTAGGTAGATCAGATCTGGTGAGTGGTCGGCGCTGAACTGTGCGCCCCTGCAGAGTAGCCATGATGATCAAATCTTTGTCTTGCCACCTTGGACGGCGTGAACGAGCGGGGCACTTAGCGCCAATAGCCTGGCGGTGCTGGAGTGGTGGAAACTCGTCATCTTTGGCAGATCGATCTAAGACCGATTCCGCGAGCGACAAGCACTCGGCTAAGCCTATGTCGACCTGATCTATGGAAGCGATCAGATCGTCTTGATCAATGGGTTTCCTCGATCGATGAGGCGCCGAGCGGTGGGCTCTCGGTGAGGAAGTGGACCCCGGAACAGGTTCTGAGGTCGGATCTGCTAGAGCAGGAATTGGCATGATCGACGCAGGATTACCCTGCACCGGTTCGATGATCTCCCCGTCGCCATTGGCGTTGATGACCTAGGAGATGGATCCTATCGTAAAGGACTGGCCGGGCTTGGGGGAGAACGGAGAGCTTGGAAGATGCACTATCTGGTTCGCCATGGGAACACTTGGCGCGCCACCTGTCAACAGAATATCGTCGATAGTCCACCGAGGGGTATACCCACGATGGTAGATTGTACGGAGAGGTGAGCGTGAACAAGAACTAGATGGTAACAGAGACATAAGATTTAGACAAGTTCAGGCCGTCAGCTCGACGTATTTTTCTAATCCTGCGTTCTGTTGGTTTGTATTGCTGGTGTATGAGATTGAATATGTTTCAAGGGGGTCCCCTACCCGCCTTATATAGATGGGGGTAGGGTTATAGGTCAGTTAGATCTAAGTCTAATCGGGTAAGCGATAAGCTTTACAAGGAATCTCCGATCTAAGTCTAATCGGGTAAGCGATAAGCTTTACAAGGAATCTAATATTCGGTCATATCCTAACAGATCAATCGCCATCTTTAGGTTATTGCCTTGATGCCTTGCGGTGTACGCCGACCAGTGCCGTGCGCCGCAAGCCTTGATGTCGTGGGCTGGACCATCCCTGATGGTGCGGCCCATGTCCCTTGCCGTGCGTATCTAGGGTTACACCCCCTACAGTACCCCCAACAAAGCTAGTCAGATGTTCGCATGATATAAAGGCTAGAGACTCAGGGACAGTTCAGTCAGAACCTACTAATTCCATTCCTTCGGCCACCACTACAACTACAGGTCGGTTGTATGAGGCGTTCGCTCGTCTGAGTAGTATTGAATGTGTTTGGGAGGTTTGTACTCATGAAAAAACTTCGACTCCACCTACTAGCAATCCACCACCCAGACCGAGGAAGAAACTGAAAGTCTCGGTCCCCATCAATCTGTGAGTGTTCTGCTTTGTTGGTTGAGTCATTCTTTTCGTTCTGAGCATCCTCTTGACCCATTTATTTTGATCATAGAGCAAAAAACGCCCCTACACTCCCGACTACATCGACTGTTGACGACTCTGCGTCAGCCCCAACTTTCAGTGGGCAAAACTTGCCCATTACGGCTGACGTTAAAGTCAAGGAAGCTAAGTTGATGCTTCCCGAAGAAGAACCCTCCCGACTGGACGCCATCAGCCATTCAACTTGTTTGTTTGGTCGTGTTTGGCTTATAAGCCATGACTTATCAGCCAACGAACAGTATTTTTCTCTCACACCAAATCAGTCAATAGTACTTTTAGCCATGGCTTATCAGCCAAACAAGCCCAAACTAACAGGGCGATAATCCAAGAGCTGAAGGTTTGTCAGAACATGTGGCGCACGGCCATTGTTCAGGCCAAGCAATCTGGTTTGGCAGTGTCTCAGCTGGAAGAAGAAGTAAGAGAGAATTCCTTATTTGACACCAGACAAATGACCCGTTCCTTTCTTGGCCCTCAAAAAATTTCCGTTCCCTATTTGACACCGAGTTCAACTTTCATTCCTTATACGACACTCCGTCGGGTTTGCCATCTGTGAACCGTTAACTGACATGTGGGCCCCACCACGCTTCTCCCCTTCTCCTCCCCTTCTCGGCCGGGGAGTGGCCCCGTGACGGCGGCGCTTGGACGGGGCGCATCCGCGCGTGGAGGTGGCGGCGCAGGCGCGCTCGTGCGGCCAGGGGCGCGTCCCGATCCCCGCGGCGAGGAGCTATCATGGCAGCAAGGCGGCGGCGGCTCCAGGGCCGCACGGTGCCACCACGTCGAGCTTCTCCGACTCTCCGAGTGCTCCAGCTATGACGGGCTCTCGTCTCGACGGAGCAGCCATAACAACATAGCACCTACGGTTCATACGCACGAGCGTCGCCGCCGCCGCGAAGTCCGAGCCCGCGCGCGGAGAAGAAGGCTGCCAAGGAGGCCGGTGTCCCTCGGTGCGTGGCTCGCGGGTTCCTCAACGCCATCTTCAATGGCAGGCCTGAGCCGCCAATGCCGTCGTCGTTGTCACGGGGGGCGGAGTCTGCGTGCTCCACGGCGTCCTCCTACTCGTGCTCAGGTCGTCCAGGAACTGGAGCAGCAGGAGGCGAGTTGGGCATCGTCATTGTCACGGTGGGGACGTGGATTGACTCTTGCGCGACGGCGCGGGCGTCGTCGTCGTCGTCGTCACGGCAGGGATGCGCCACCATCGCAGACGCGCCGCCGCCGTGGGGATGCGCCCCGGCCGAGCGTCGTCAAGCTCGCATCCTTGGTCCTCGTCTCCGCGCGGACGCGCCACCATCGCAGATGCGCCGCCGTGGCGCGAGCTCGCCCCTACCGCGCGCCGACGCCATGGGGATGCGCTCCGGCCGAGCGCCGTCGCCGCGGGGACGGGACGCGCCCCTGGCCGCGCGAGCGCGCCTCCGCCGCCACCTCCACGCGCGGATGCGCCCCGTCCAAGCGCCGCCGTCGCGGGGCCACTCCTCGGCCGAGAAGGGGAGAAGGGTGGTGGGGCCCACATGTCAGTTAACGGTTCACGGATGGCAAACCCGACGGAGTGTCGTATAAGGAACGAAAGTTGAACTCGATGTCAAATAGGGAACGAAAATTTTTTTAGGGTCAAAAAAGGAACAGGTCATTTGTCTGGTGTCAAAGGAATTCTCTCAAGAAGTAAACCTTCTTCGGGAAACAAAAGAAGGTGTGTGATTTAAACTGTACTATGAATCCGCTCTTTGCTGATCAAGCTTTTGACCTCTGGTTTATTCCCGCCTGCAGGTCAATGCAAGTACATCGAGCATCTGCAAGGGGAGAGACAGTCTTGGAGCAACAACTCGCTTCCAAAGACAAGGTTATTGAAAACCTCCAGAAGGAGCTTGCTGAGGCTGAAAGGCGTCGAGCAGATGTAGAAAACGAGTTAACTGAAGGAGTCTGTTGTACCCTCAGTAATGTCCAGAAGAAGATGGAGGAGCTGAGGTTGAGGATGCAGGCCTCGCAGGATTCATTTCAGAGGGATCTAGAGAACCATGCACACATGTTCAACTATCACTTCCAGTCCACCAGCATCCACCATCCTGCAGCACCGAATATCTCTCCCAGGCCCAGTTCCTCCCTTGCAGTCTCTTGTACCTGGTAGCGTTCCATTCTTCAGTGCCCCAATGTCCTGACAGCCTGCTGTACCCTCAGTGTCGTCATGGCTATTCCCAGTGCGCACACAACCACCTGCGACTCCTAGTGTGATCTCCACCCTTCCTTCAGTCTCTCTGTCTTTTGAGACACCTGGGTCAGTCTGTCAGAAGGGTCAAGCTGCAGTAGCATCAGCAATACTGGCGCAGACAGCTCTAGTCGAGTCAGCTCAGGCTATACCGCCCGGGACTGCAGTTAGACTGACTCCAACGAGATAGCCAAACCCAAAAATAAGTCTTGTACAGTGCATATGCCTATCAAATCGTGGCTCCAATGGATGACCCATCCACGCGACGTATTTTGCCTACAAGCCCAAGTTAAAACGCAAAAAAACATCGCCTCTCTCCTCGCTACTCAAATCTCCGATGGTGGCCGCGGCGGCACGTGATGGAGAAGCCGGACCGCTGCTGGAGCTTGAAGCCGTCGGAGCACCGCGCCCTCTGCCGCTGAAGCCGCCGTCGCGCCGGGGTCGCTGCGTTGTAGTGCTCTGCTTCCTCCCCCTTCTCCCCCCTCTGCTCTGCTCTTCCTTTCTTCCCCTGCCCCCTTCTCTCTTGCTGATGCGCGCGGACAACCAGGAACAGAAGATGTCGTCCGCTGCCCTCACCTTGCTCATTGGGGCATGCAGCAAGCACCACCGCCGCCCTTCCACCTTCCCAGCTCCACTCCCTCCCTCTCACGCCGAGCACAGCACCGCCGACCCCCCACCTCCGCTTGCCGCCCCAGCCAAAGCCCGAGCTCGCTGTGAATCGCCGCCTGCTCCCTCGCCTTTGCTCCCTCTTCCTTCTCGCTCTGCCGCCTCTCTCTCTCTCTTCTCCTCCGTGTCGCTTTCCTCCGTCCGTTGACCCTTGAGCCTTGGGTCGAAGCTTGCCGGCCTCCCTTCGCCGCCGGGTTTAGCCTATGCCGCCGCCATGCACCCTCCCTGCGCCCGGGCTCGGCCGGATCTGAGGCCCCACGGCGCCCAGCCCTTCCCCGCCTTCCCGGCGCCGACGGCGGCGCGCCGGCTTCAGCGAGACGAGCCCAGCATGGGAGCCGCCGGTGGAGTCCATGGCCGGCAGCCAGGCGAGGCTCTGCTGGGAGCCGTTAAGCGGCGAGAGCAACCGGATCGCGGGCGGCGGCCTTGTTCCCAGCGAAAGCGTGTCGGAGGAGACGGCGAGCACGGTCAGGCGCAGGCGGCGGTGGTGCGCCTGGCAGCGGCGCGCAGGTCTCGGCGAAGGAGGAGGATGAGGCGCCGGCGGAGGCGGGGCGCCCTCTCGCCGCGCCGGATCTCGCGGCCACCGACGCCAGGAACTTGGAGATGGAAGCGATTTGCGTCACAGCACTGGCTGATTTGCGTCGCCTGTAGGAGAATCGAAATTTTAAGTACAAACATTTTCTACTGTGCATGATCTAAATCATACAATGCGTGTTGTGTTTAGGTCTCTATTGTTGGAGACAGTCTTACAGGGTCTCTACCATAGCTGTCACGATGACAGTTTTGGGCAGAACCAGTCCAGTCGCCTATGGGCGTGTTTAGTTTCAGGAAATTAGAATTTGGGGCTACTGTAGCACGTTCATTTTTATTTGGCAATTAGTGTTCAAACATGGACTAATTAGGCTCAAAACGTTCGTCTCGCAATTTCCCATCAAATTGTGCAATTAGTTTTTTTTTATCTATATTTAATGCTCCATGCACAGGCCGTAAATATTCGATGTGACAGGTACTGTAGCACTTTTTGAGATTTGAGGGTGAAACTAAACACGCGCTATGTTGTGTTCCCCTGAGGATCTTGTTCCTGAAATGATTCAGGACAGCTACTCTCCTAGTACTGCAGACCATGAGGCTCATAACTCTTCAGGGACAGAGTTCAGCTCAGGGTCAGCACCTGAGGCCGCACCAGAATCAGCCGCCCAGAGTCCCATAGCGTGCCGTCGCTGCAAAGGCTAGCTCCTTTGAGTTTTGACTTCGGCTCAGTCACTACAGCAGATTGCAGTGAGTTTTGGATTTAAACACTGTCGGACTCCTGTGTCAGGTTCTACTTCACTCTCTCCTGCCAGCCGGATGAGCTGTTCGCGTTTGAACTTATCGGTCAATTTATCAGCTATAATCTACAGTATTTTTCTCTCACAACAAATCAGTTTTAGCCGGCTTTAACATCAGTATCGTGTGTTTTACGCATAAGGTTTTGTTTGGATGCATGTGTATCCACCTCAATCCATATTTATTGGAGTGGAATAAAATGTAATTTAGTTTAATTTCACTATAATTCACTTCAACACATGTAGATTGAGATGAATACATACACACTCAAACAAGGCATAAGAGGGAGAGAGCGTTTAGTATGGAAGTTAGGAAGAGCTTTTGTGTAGCGTATCATTTTGGTTCTTTGTATGGACTACAATGCTTCCATCATCTTTCATGCATATGCACAGCTACCTTTGAGATGTCAGATGTCATGACGTCTCTCTCTCTCTCTCTCTCTCTCTCTCTCTCTCTCTATATATATATATATATATATATATATATATATATATATATATATATATACACACACTTGCGGTCATCTTGGATGCTTGTCGGTTATGCCATGATATCGTGCATGTATGCTTGTCTTAATATCATGCTCTTGTGATTGCTAGTTGACATGTACCATGCTTTACCTTTGCTGTTCTAAAATGATTATACATTTTTTTAGAATATTATACATGCATCTGCAGCATGCCAGCATCCGTATAATCCACTGCAGGAGGTCAGGAGGTGCTAGAGCTTAAAATTTCTGGACTCAAAACGCAGTTGGGCCCAACTCGGCCGGCCCACTTGAGCAATCTCACGCACGCCCAGGCGGACACGGACTGGATTTCCGGCGCACGCTTGCTCCGCGACGGTCCTCCGAGTTCACCCGCGCCACCGGCGACCCCGCCCCCCGCGTCATCTCCCTCGGCCTCCTCCAGTCATGCCCCTTCTTCACCGAGCGGGAGGCGACAGCTCCGAGTCCTAGCTCGCGCGGCACCGTGCGAAGAGCCCGGCTTCGGTGGCCCCACGCGTGGAAGGAGCGTGAGCTCCGACGGCCTGACGCGCGCTGCTCCGGCGGCCCGCGCGCGCGAGCTAGATGTGGGCGGCTCCGGCGGCCCGTCGTGTGGAAGGCGAGCGCGGCTCCGGGCTGAGCACACCGAAGGCCGAGCGCACCAGAGGGCGCTAACCTGCGGGCTGCGGCCGCGTACGGAGCTCCTGTCCCGGCACCAGAGGTCCGCATTTCCCTTTCCCCTCCTCCCATTTTCCTCTCCCATGAACCAAACAGCGGATGAGCTTTCCATCCCTCCTCATTTCCCTATCCCCTCATATCCCGTTATCCAAACGGCGCCACTTTTTTTTTTCCAGGGTGGACAAGGGCAGGGCCAGATGCTGGCTCCGTGCGATTGCTTTCTCAAAGTTCCCGCTCAGCCACGGGCTCGGTTGCCGAATCTTACAGCTCCGGCGCCCTCGAATGTTCTCAAATTCCAGATCAATGCAGTCTCTGCGCCAGCCAGGACTGTTGAAATTTGCCCGGAGTTGGTAGTTCCATGCACGGTTCCCAAACAAACTGTCGGAGGGGAGAAGAAGAAGAAAGGCAACTGGGTCCACCACGGTGGGTCGCTTCCAGCAATGCTGGAGGCACTGGAGCATGTCCAGGACGTTGGGGAAGCGCTCTGGCCGTGGAAGGACACCCTGAGCAGCAGGGAGAGGACGATCATCCTCAAGGAGCAGAAAGATTGGCGACGGGCAGTCGAGATCTTTGACTGGTTTCGCAGGGAGCGGGGCCATGAGCTTAATGTGATTCACTACAATGTTGTGCTCTATAATGTTGGAAAGGCAAGGAGGTGGGGCCTCGTTCTTAGGCTGTGGCATGAGATGCATTCCTTCGGTGTGGCACCGGACAACTCAACATATGGTACACTGATCAACATGTGTTGCAAAGGGGGGAGAGGATGGGCGACTTTGGTTTGGCTTGGAGACATGTGCAAGCGTGGTTTGATGCCTGATGAGGTCACTATGAGTATTGTGATGCAGGCGCATAAGAAGGCTGGGGAGTATGAAACAGCTGAGCTATTCTTCAAAAGGTGGTCCTCGGATTCAATCAGAAGGATGGAGGGACGCCCTCACTATAGCTTGTGTACTTACAACACCTTGATTGATACTTATGGAAAAGCTGGTCATCTGGAGAAAGTATCAGATACATTCAACCAAATGTTGAGAGAAGGTGTTGTGCCAAGCGTTGTTACATTTAACTCAATGATCCATGCTTGGGGTAAGCACCACAGAATGGAGCAAGTTGCTTCTTTCGTTCAGATGATGGAGGAATTCCGGTGCTTTCCTGACACTAGGACTTACAATATACTGATCTCACTGTACAGAGAAAGCAATGATATTGATAGTGCAGAGTACTACTACTGGAAGATGAAAGCAGAAAACTTGGTACCAGATGCTGTGAGCTGCCGCACACTCTTATATGGATACTCTACCAGGGACATGGTCACTAAAGCGGAAGCCCTTCTAAAGGAAATGGATGAGAGGGGCTTTGTGATAGATGAATACACACAATCTGCTTTGACAAGGATGTATGTAAATGTTGGAATGCTTGAGCAAGCTTGGTGTTGGTTTGACAGGTTCCATCACCATATGAATTCTAAATGCTTTTCTGCAAATATTGATGCATTTGGAGAGAAAGGATACATAGTTCTTGCAGAGAAGGCTTTTATATGCTGCCGAAAGAAGAAGATGCTCAGTACTTCTGCGTGCAATGTTATGATCAAAGCATATGGGTTGGTCGAGAAGCTTGATGAGGCATGTGAGATAGCTGATGGCATGGAGAAGTATGACATTTTGCCAGATTACGTGACATACAGTTCTCTCATTCAACTTCTGTCAACTGCTAAACAGCCAAAGAAGGCTATTTACTACTTGGAAAAAATGAAAGGCGTGAAATTGCTATCAGACTGTTTCCCATACTCTGTGGTAATTGGTAGCTTTGCTAAGAATGGTGATCTACGAATGGCTGAATACCTATTTAGAGAAATGATCATGTCAGGGGTCCGTGCTGATGTTTTCCTCTACTCTATCTTAATTGATGCATACGCTGAAATTGGAAATGTTCAACAAGCTTCAGCATATTTTGGCTTAATGAAAAAGGATGGTTTATGTGAGAATGTTGCAATCTACAATTCTTTGATAAAGCTCTACACAAAAGTAGGGTATGTTGCAGAGGCCCGAAAAACATATAAGTTACTCAGAGCATTGGATACGGATGCCATCCTTTATGCATCTAATTGCATGATTGATCTCTACAGTGATAATTGTATGGTGAAGGAAGCACGTGAGGTTTTTGAAAGTTTGAAGGTCAGGGGAAGTGCAAATGAATTCTCACATGCAATGATGGTGTGTATGTACAAGAAAGTTGGTCGCTATGATGTAGCTCACATGATTTGCAAGGAAATGCTAGCTTTAGGACTTCTAACTCAGTTACTAAGCTACAATTCTGTAATCCAAATGTACGTATCTAGTGGAAGAATGGAGGAGGCTTTTAAAATATTTACGAAGATGTTGGCATCCAACACACCACCAAATGATACAACATTCCAGGCACTAAGGGTTATTCTAGTAAGAAGTGGTGTTACAAAGAATGAGACTAGAAGGTTAGAATTGTTAAGAAGAAATAACACTCATGATTGCTTGCATCAATGGTGCAGGGCACTATCTTCAGCTGTAAGATCAACTGCAAATTCTTTTCAACATAGTATTATTGATCAATGTGCTAAAAGGACACATCCTTTTGACATTGACAATTGTAAGAGAAGAAAAGGGAGTAGAAGATAGCAAGTAACTTCAGAACTGATTTCAAATGGTTGAAATCTTAGATGTAGATACACTATAACGACGATACATCTACTGAACTGTAAACAGAGAGGGCTGCATACTATCTTTGAGAAAAAGAATGTTGATAGTTGATTGGCTGATGCACGGTGAATTCATAGAAATCATTTTCACACGGGCGTGGATCGTGCTGAATTTCTGCAGGTGAGCGTTGTTACTTTTTTGTTCTCTGGGTTCTACGTACCAAAATATAAGGTCTATATGCTTTCGCAGCCCATGTTTTTAATAAAAGTTGAACTGCTTCAGCTTAACTGACATTGACAAAAGTTTCAGTATTGACGATAATCGCCGATATGGCAGTGTCTTTATAAGTTCTGCCTGTTGTGATTTTATTTAATTTTTACATTACAGCTTACTTGCCAACATATATTTTTTTGTGATGGAACCCCACCGTTTGCAGTGTTTTATTCTGTTACTGATGATTTTGTCCTTAAAAATTCAAAGTACTTTTATTGGGAATCGCTAAACATTAGTCGGCTAATTAAGTTTGTCATTTCAGCCGATTTTGCGTCCTTATTGTCTCTCCCATGATTTGTGATGTTGTTCTCCCCATGATCTCATCCCCCCCCACACACACACACACACCCCACCACCACTCCCCACCCCGTTTTGTCTTTGTTGTGTTTGGGATTCTGTATAGTTTTTAGTTACATTGTAGGAGTTATAGTCTTTTCAGTATTGCTTCCTCTTTGAGACATAATTTTAGATGACACGCTTTTAATTTGATGTCTTGTTCAGTTGTTGCAGGGTTCCTACAAGTATTTACCAAAACAAATAACTGCATAATTAGATAGTACACCTTTTTTTAAAATATACGACGTTTGAACTAATTAGCTTGTCCTAAACGTCGTACATTTAAAATGGAGGAAGTAGTTCAAAACAGAGGATGTTGTCCTTGTTCTAGTTGATAAAAGTAATTGATGGACATATAAAGAAATTTGCTCTATTTTTTGTTACAATTTTGCCTACTATGTAAGATTAACTGCACTTGAACGAAATTGCGGTCACTTTTCAGGCTGTTGGTGGGATCTAAAAATTTGACTGAAACACTCTTAGGAAGTGGTCAACTTTGTTGTCTTGGTTCTCAAAAAATATACATAATGATGTGCCAGTCATCTTGTCGTCCAAAATCTGAGTGGAATCCAAAACAAAATTAGCTGACCATTGGGTAGTCAGTCTGTTTTCATTTGACTTATATTCAGTAAATGGTAAAGTCATATTCATATTGAATAAAGTAACGAACATGAAAAAAAGGCCAATTCATGACTAAATGCATCTTCATTCTTTGCTTTAAAAAAGCACACTTTTCACTCGTCATATTCAAGGAGTTAGTGTTATACATCTGATCAGTTAGAGCTTTAGAGCTGTTCTTGAGTCTTTAAATCACCAATAATTTTGGCATGTCATGCTACTCTATGTAGCAAGGTGTCATATATTTGTTTTTTTTTTCTGGTTCGCTGATGTGGCGAAGCTGATATCCGATGTAGGAGTGCAATCTTGAGAGTCAGGTGAGCTTTCATGTTTGATGCCTCTCTTTTTGTTGCTTGCAACAATTCATACTTCCTCCCTTATTCATCAAATATTTCTTGCTTTACACTGTAATCTTGTTTCCTGTGGAATTATCTTATTTGGTTCAGAATTCTACTGCTAAATATCTATTTATTAGTTACTAAATATGATAGCATCCATTGTGCATATGACTCTTGACAGTAGGATGCAGTTGTACGGGGTTGTAATTATGGTTTGATTGAAGTGGCAACATGTGTGTAGTCGTGTTGACTGCTGAGCCTGGTGCGAAGATTACTTTTTTGTATCCCATTTTAATTCAATTGCAACCATTTTTTTTGTAAATTAAACATCTTGTTATTGGAATCAGATTTTTTTTGTTGTATTTTGTTCTGCATTTAGGGCATTTAGTTCCATATATATGTGATGGACTCTAACCTCCTGTTGTGAAACTTCACAAGCCCAAATTCTGAGGATGTTTCATATTTCAAATTCTGCACTACCAGTGGATTCCAGTGATCGGGACCAATCAAGATTAGCGCCTCAAGTTTACTCTCTACAGCTCACGGTAGTGATGTGTTATTGTTTGGTAAATCTTTATTTGCTGAATTGTACAAGTGCAGCATTAACAAATTTCTAACATGTGGCATACTGGCATGTTCCTTATTAAAAAAACCTCCTGGGCATGTTCCTTATTAAAAAAAAAACCTCCTGGATTTTAATATACGTGATACTAGCACTGGGTGAGCATGGTGCCAAGCAGTTTTTGAGTACTTGGGGATTGACTAAGTTCAAGTTGTTTGCGCGAGTGGCAGTTTTGGTCAAGAGCCGGCTTATCATTGCTAGAGAGGTTTATATTCAGTATCAGGTTCAGGCTGTTCTTTGCGATAAGATATTAAAATCCGGGCCTTGAAGAAACCTCATTATGGTCACAGGAGGGGCTGGTGAATTGTGATGCATATTAAGAACAGAATCTCAGAGAAAATGATGTGCTAGCATTTTTATCTCACAGACTTTGATTTTGGCAGCATTATAGTGTGTAATTTGAGTTTGAGTTTTTTCTTTTGCGAAAAGAGATGACACAGATCCTCCGCAGTACCGCAGTCGTTGCCTTTTCAATGCTCCTGCTGCCCTGCAGGCCTGCATTACTGCAGAGGATATCGTGATTTTTTTTTCAAATTGCACGGATGGGAATG
Source organism: Miscanthus lutarioriparius (assembly GCA_904845875.1). Classification (NCBI taxonomy): domain Eukaryota; kingdom Viridiplantae; phylum Streptophyta; class Magnoliopsida; order Poales; family Poaceae; genus Miscanthus; species Miscanthus lutarioriparius. The sequence goes on along the minus strand of CAJGYO010000003.1, from coordinate 11,052,688 downwards.
GGACAGAGTTCAGCTCCAGGGTCAGCATCTCAGCGCCGTTTGATATAGCTCCGCTTCACTGGTGGAGCAGCTTTTCGTGGTTTCATTTCCTTGAGCAGCTTTGTTGGTGGAGAGCGGAAGTTGATTTAGTAAAATGTATGGAAAAATAGCTCCACATGTTAGATAAAACTAGTGAAAAGTCTATAATGCCTTTATTTTAATTTCTCCTCTCCTATTTCTTCTTTCTTTTATCCGCCGTGACCGCCTCATGTGGTGGTGCCCGATGCCTCCGTCTTCCTCCTCTACACACCAGCCGCCCTAGGCCCATGGCCTGCTCCTCGACGGCCGCACGTCCTCGGAGGCCCTATGCCTCAGCCGCCTCATGCCCCACTGTCTCTGCACCTTGACCACCTCGTGCTTCGGTGGCTCTGTGTCTTGACCACCTTGACGACTCCGCGCCCCACACATCAATGGATCTGTCCTGGCGCCTCGCCCACATGGAGGGGCGTTTTGAGGAGGACACGTGTGTATCGTCAGAGAAGCCCAGTGAAGCTACTTTTTTTCTCCCCTGGTATCTTCAGAGAGTAGAAAACACAGGTGGAGTAGATCGAAACGGACATACACGGTGATGTTTAATTGGCGAAGGGACGAAGCCATTCTCGGAGTGGTTCTGGGAGCACTACCAAACATGGCCTTAGGCAGCACCGGAGTCGGTTGCTAATCCGTGTAGTCTAATCCTGAAGGAGTTGATGTAGTCGCTACAAAGGCTAGCTCTTTTGAGTTTAGATCATTAGGGCTAGTTACTAGTTTGACTAAAAATAAGCTGAAATTAGTTAGGGTTGGCTAAGTTTGACTAGAGAATTAGTCCACCTATTAGCCTTGTATTAGGATGTGTTAGAGTTAATTTTAGCGAATTTTTAGCTAGCTAACAATTAGCTCTTGTATATAAATAGGTAATATGGAGTGTATGCTTTATGCCTGAGAAGAGAGAGCGTGTAAGTATGAAATTTTTGAAAGTTTAATTTACTTCAAACGATGATGATAGGGTTAGGGCGTCCGGCAGACGGTAGCTTTGTTTATTGGGCTTTTTTAGCGATGAAAGAAAAATTATATTAGATAATAGCTGGGTACATCAACACGTTACAAGCACTCTGAATTACACAAATATGTAGAAACTGATTTTCATCTAAATTGTACCCACGCTGTAAATAGCTTCAGATCTCAAAACCAAACCTGGACGACGCTTTGCAGTATGGATGACCGCACAGGCAAACACTCGGTAAAAGGCCTGAGAAAAGATGCCCAACGAACGACGGCCAATATTCATGTAGGCGGAGTTGAAAAACTTCTTCTTTATGGTGTCTTCCTTCTTCTTTCTGTCACCAAAGAATGAGGAAAACCGATCTAAAACTTAATCTCCATAGTCCTGCATTGTGGCCAGTTCTAACCACAATAAAACGGAGAAGAGACATGAGAAAAATATTTCATGGCGGCAATACCATCTCCGTCTTATGTCGCCGTCCAGAAATAAAAGTCTCTATGTCATACCGGTAAGGATGCTGACGCCGTAGTTGTCGCCCTCATCTTTAACAGAGCCGCCATGGAGAAAACGATTCCATCCTGCCCTCTCGCTGTCGCCGGAGAGGAGGAGGAGGAGATAAATCCTGAAACCAAGAAACTTGGCATGGAGAGACCCTAACCCTAATGACTCGATCCACTGGAAAAACTTATTAAAACGATGGATCCCCACTCCCTCCTGCCTCCGGCGATATGCCGGAGGGGGGAGGGAGGGGGACCAGCAGTGGTAGAAGCGGGGGGCGGCAGCGGCGCTTCGAACGTGAGACACGAGACCTGGCGGCTGCGTATCAGGCAGGCAATCGCTTTGTTTATCGGGCTTGCGTACCGGCCCAGGCAACCGGCCTCTGGCCTTTCCAACTCCTACAAAACATTTTCCCACTCTCGTTCATTGCAGCCACTTCCACCGAACCGTCCGTCCACATTGGCTGCCTCCACCGCGCAATCGCCCCGTCGCGGCCGCGGCGTGCCGTTCGCCTGCACCCACTCTACCTCGTCGACACAGCCATCCTCCACTGCGCTCCATGCCACGCCGCGCCACCATCTCACCTCGTCTGTCGTGGCTATGGCGTTCATCGCGCCACCACAAGGAGGAGGTCGCCGCCGGTGCGCCTGCGCTTGGGTGTACGTTGGGCCGTTGTTCTCGACGTCCCCCTAACCTGAACTTGCTAGTTACTGCAGTTCCTTGCCAAGGTCATGGCTGCCGACGACGCCATGTTTAAGTGTTTCAGACATTTCAGACAGATGTTTCAAGTGTTTCATATGTATGTTCCAAAAATAGATGAAATGTTGCATATGCTACAATCTCTGCTCTAAAAAGATGAAAGCGGGGACATCAACAGTCTTCAACGTGCCTCGACTCCCCTGGCTCCCCACCCCACGCACCCACCCGACTCCCTTAGCCTCGTGAAAAAAACAAAAGCCTCCGCCGCGGTCTGCTCCCGATGCCTCCTTCCCGCCCTAGCCGCCTCTCCGCCCCTCCCCAGCCGACCAGCGGTGAGCCATCTCCCCCAACAGGACACTGCCCTTGGCTACGACGCTGCTAGGCCAACGCGCACGGCGACCTCCGGCGACAACGCCCCCTCCCCTTCCTCCCTGATGGCCGCGGTGGCCATGGCCGTGGTGGCCATGGCAGCGGCGCGACCGACCCATGGAGATGGCGGCTCCTGGCGGCGGCGCGCTCGATCCACGGGCACGGTGGCCCCTGGCGGCTCGTGGCTTCCCCTCCCCGACAGGTGGCTGAACGGCGCCCCAGGCATGCCCATCCCTGTTCTCCCCACCTCGCCAAGTCGCCATCCTCAGATCCTGCTCGGCGCTGGCTGGCCGATTCGACGCTTCCGCGTCATCCACCGGTGGCTCCCCCGCCTCCCCCAACGCCCGACGACCCGGCCCCACTGCCCCGGCCGCTCAGAGCTCGCGCTGGCCGTCCCGCCCCGTGGCTCGGCCCTCGCTCCAGCTCCTGCCAAGCTGGGAGCTGCCCTGTGTGGCTGTGTTGTGCGCCTGTGCCCAAATTTGCAGTGTAAGATTTTGTATTTTGGTGATGGATGGGGGAGAGATGTGATTGGTTCAAATAGCGGCACCGGCACTGCCACCACAGTTAAGCAAACAACTTCAATTCCACTAAGGGCTCGTTCGTTTTGACCCAGAATGGCCTGGATCGTGGCCTGATCCGCCCGGATCGAATAGGCCCGGTTCGAAGCCAGGCCGAATCAAGAATGTCCGTTCGGTTAGATACGGCCCGGAATGCAAACCGGTTAATCCGGGCCTCCCCCCTCTGGCCCGGAATGGAGACGGACCCTTCTACGTCCGAAACCTATGACGGCGTGGCACGCGACTCGCGACTTGCGACGGAGCGGCACGAGGCGATGGCGTGGGGCATCGCGAGGGGACACGATGGCACGGCACGAGGCGACGGCGACCGTTTCCCATCAAACATCCACGTTCTCCACCGCCTTCTCGTCGGTAACACATCGCCCTCGTCTCCCTTGCCCCATTCTCTCCCTGGCGCTAGGGTTCTTGCTTGCCTACGCTCCATCCGTCGCTAGGTCTGGGCTGGTGACGATGAGGTCCGTGGACCAATCGAGGAAGCGGTGGCAGTTCTGAGGAATGCCAGGAGGTGGGCTAGGAGTGGGTGTGCGGTGAGGCCGTGGGTGGTGGGCTTCTTCTTGGTCGTCAGGTGGTAAGAGATGTAAAGGAGGGGAGCAGGATGAGCAAGGGGAAAGCGCTTGCTTGCAGCTCGGATGAGGAGGAGGAACCCATTACCGTTGACTTTGTAGCTTTTGGCAACAGCTCATGCTCTACCTTCCTCCACCCCTGTTTTGCACTTACTTTTCTCTACTCTCCTCTCTATGTTGGCCTCACAGTCATAGACTGGAGGAATTGGAATCTACAATATTTTTCCATGACTTCTTGTACGTACAGTATTTACTATGCTTGATTCAGTGGTAACTCTGCAGCAACTGGCGACAGCTTATTTCTTTATGTGCTCTATATGCTTGTGGTCATGTGAGAGATTAATTTTATTGCAAATTTTAACTTTAAACAGAAGCCTCATCTCTTGCTGCTACTACGTCATTTGCTCTAAAGCAACCCTGGGCTGCAGTTTCTTGGATGGGTGATAACTGTTAATCACGTTTCTAAACATGAGTACTAGTAGTGAAATACCTAGTTAGTGACGATCGGGATGTATTTCTGGACTTCTGGTGTCTGTTTTTGTGCTCTTGTCAATTGTAGCATTTACGCATTCTCTATGATTGTTGCTTCTAGACTGATGTTTCTGGACTGCTGTAGGGAGGTGCTAGCTTGCTCCTGATGTTGGACTGCTACCTTGCTGTAGCATTAGCTATCTGTTAGAAAAAAAAAAGAGCATGTTGCACTCTTATGAAAAACTATTGGAAAACCTTGGAAAAGTAGGGTAGTCAGCCAATGCAAGTAGATATGGAGCTACACCTCTGCTCCTTTTGAGTGAATTCACATTGCAAGCTTATTTTGATTTGCTCTTTTTTGCGAACACGCGCCAGGGAAAGGAATGTCTCTTTGTTTCAGTCTGTAGTGAAGACTGAAGTTGACATACCTAGCCTATTAGCTCACTTTGTTACTTGTATTATTATCTAGATGATGTCTTGATTTGCCAAATGGTTTCTTGTTACTTGTAGATCTCTCTAGCACCATTTAGAGTTGGGGAAGGTGAACCTCCGCCTTCTTGGGATCCGGTACCAACTCCAAAAGGTACTCCAAAAGCTTCTATATGACTATAAGTTTATATATGCTTCTATAAGACGACTATAATCTTTATTACAGCTTCTATATGACATGGTCAATAATATAACTTCTATATGACATGGTTAATAACATTTAGCTTCTATATGACTATAAAATTATATGCTTCAGTCCTGCAATGCGTCTCTCACTACGAGATCGTATTAGAAAGAGGAGGGAGGAAGAAGACGATGACATGATGCTATTTATTTTTCCCGCCTTATATCTTATGAGTTCTACTAGAGGAGGGGAAAAGAAGAAACGTCATACTTCGGAAGAAACATGCGAGGTTAAAGTTCGTAGACTCCTTGAGGGCCATGTCAAGAACTGTCAAGTTGCATTTAGGATGGAACCACGCATCTTTAGAGAATTGGTAAATTATCTTAGAAGCAAAAGGCTTGTTGTTGATACTAGGATAACTGTGGAGGAGAAGTTGGGTTTCTTCCTATACATGTTAAGTCACAACGTCTCATATGAGGATCTCCAAGTGTTCTTTGGGCACAGCAATGACACCTTCCATCATCACATCAACCACTTCTTCAAGGTGGTCATTCCTGCACTCTCTCTCCATTACCTTCAAGCTCCTGATCCTAATCAAGTGCATAAAAATCCAAGACAATCCTAGATTCTATCCATTTTTCAAGAATTGTCTAGGTGCCATTGATGAAACTTATATTCCTATTTCCATAGCCTTTGAGAAAGCTTCTCCTTTTAGAAATAGGAAGGGCACACTAAGCATTAATGTGATGGTGGCATGTGATTTCGATCTCAACTTCACTTTCATTTCTAGTGGATGGGAGGGATCGGCTACAGATTCCAGAGTGCTACGATCAGCTATGAGCAAGGGCTTCCAAGTACCTCTAGGCAAATTCTATCTGGTTGATGGAGGGTATGCAAATACTCCATCTTTTCTTGCTCCATGTCGAGGAGTTCGATACCATTTGAAAGAATTTAGGGCTGGACATCAAAGGCCGTAGAACCCAAAGGAGCTCTTTAACCACCGCCATGCACTATTGAGGAACCATGTGGAAAGGGCTTTGGGGGTGCTTAAGAAGCTCTTCCCCATTCTGAAAGTTGCCATATTCCACATGTTGGAAAATCAAGTAAAGATACCTATAGCTGCTTTCATCTTCCATAATCTCCCTCCAAGAAACTTTATTGCTGTACCAAGTGGTAATCAAATGAATGACCTAAATGTGGGTTCAGTACAAGGCAACACTTTAAGAGACACCATCGCCCAAGAGATGTGGGTTCAGTACCAGCAACATTTAAATTAGTCTTTGAATATGCTGTAATAAGTTAATAAGCTTGTAATAAGCATGGATTGTAATTAAGCAGAGACTTTTTAGTCTTTAAATTAGTCTTTGAATAGGTTGTAATAAGCTTTTGTCACGAATAAGCTTGTAATAAACTTGGCTTGTAATAATTGAATAAGCTTGTAATAAGTGAATAGGCTTGTGTCATATTTGACAGCGATGGTTGGAAAAGGCTCCCCGAAGCTCAATATGATTGCAAGGGCATCACCAAAGTTGCACCGGTTCTTGGGTACAACAAGTGGTATTAAAAAGAAGGCTTCTCCTAAATGCAGTAAGGCAAAGAAGACTGGAGGTTCTCTGAGAGGTATGGTGTTTAATTCTCTGCTATTATTGCTGTTATTTCTCTGCTATTATTGCTGTTATTTCTTTGCAGCTGTTTGCTACTAAAAAGAACTTTCTTGAAGTAATTCTCTTCCATACAGTTTATTCCACCATGTGCTATTATAGTAGTTTTAGTAAACCTGTAACCTGTAAACTGGTATTTCTTTACTGTTATTTCTATTTGCTGATTTTTGGTAACCTGATGTCTGGCCATGGTTTACGTGTAGTAAAGCAAAGAGTGGACTAGAATCCAGCCCTTGAGAAGTCCCTGGTAGACATTCTCCATGAGTATAAAGATAGTGACTACAGAGGTGATGTCGGTGTGGGACCCACAGGATGCCCCGCAAGGAAGAGAGAAGATCTAGTCTAACTAGGATTATCCTCATGTAATCTTAGTAGTAGTATTATTTTATAATCCTACTAGGAACTCTCATTGTAAACCGACTAGGAATCTGACCTCCTGACTATATAAAGGAGGGCAGGGTTCCTAGAGAAGGGGGATCACGATTTCTACAACACAATCAATCCAACGCAAAGGCTAACGCCGACTGGACGTAGGGCTGTTACTCGACCACAGTCGAGGGCCTGAACCAGGATAAATCGACTGTCTCTTGCATTCACCGTCGAGTTCCGCATACGCTGAAGCCCAAACAATACTGCCCTGGGGACCCCCGTGGCAGGCTATCGGTGGTGAAACATCGACAGCTGGCGCGCCAGGTAGGGGCCTTCGGCGAATTTGCATCCGAGAGATCGATAGACCTCAACAACATGATCTTCTCAACGGGATCAACTTTCATCTTCGGCTCATGGATCTGCGAGGCGGACAACAATGGTAAGCTCCAAAGCCATCTCCTCGAAGATTCGAAACACCATGAAGACTATTCTATTCCGACGACCACGACAGATCAAATCTCCGGAGGATTCACGCAGCTCATAGTGTCTGATTCAACTCAGGTTCCGCAGCTTTGCGCATCCGACTCGAATTCGAGATCCGCATCCGAGTTGGAGTCTTTTCCGAGTCCTTTCAGGAAACCGAGTTCTTTTCCAATGGGACTTAAGAACGCGGCCCTGACCTATCAAGAATACAACTCGGAGTACGCACAGAATCCCTTCAAGAAGTCGGATCTTCCTCCACTCGGACTCCTCAACATGGCAACATCTTATCAGGCACAGCTCAGAGAAGTCCTCGATCTAGTACTAAGAATGCCACTGAAGGGAGCTCAGGAAGGTCTCGTCCTGACTGTAACATCTCAAGACTGCATCGTTCACTGGCCAGACTCTGTTCCTGAGGATAACAGTACCCGACTGGACAACACGACAACAACGGCTATTCTACCTTACCAAGAAGGAGACTCGATCTACGACATTGAGGCATCTACTAAAGTCATCAGCAACTCCGACAGTATGAAAACTAACGCCAATAACAGAATGGCTCACGCACGGGAAGTACTCATGGTTCGACGTCCTCGGTCACCATTAAATCCCCCAGAAGCACCCGATGTCAGGTCATCAGATGAATCAAAATCCAACATATCACCCTTTGCCCAAGGCTACGATGGAGAAACCGAGAGTCAGAAACAAGCTAGAGAAAGAAAAAACAAGTTGAAGCAAGGGCACCAACACCGTGCTAGGCAGCGTAGGGAAGCCTGGATCAGATACGAGTCAGAGTTGGCTGAATACGACAGAAGAAAATCACAACGGGAAGTCGAAGGAAGACGCACGGCAAATACGCCTTACGATAAGATTCGAGAAGCATTAGAAGAACTCAGAGCAACTTCACATCCCGGTGAGAAGTATGAACAGCTCCAGGACTTGCTCCGGTCGACGATCCCGAGAACGCATGAAGAGAGAGCTCAATCAAGACTACCCGCCAGATCAACAACCCACAGGCAAGAAGATCAAAATCAAAGGAAGTCCGCTTTCGAAAGACTTGGGCCAGGTGGAAGTCATAACGGGGAAAGTAGGAAGGATCATAATCAAGGCCACCAATTTGAACAACCAAGAAAGACCAGGAGTAGGGTGCCTACCCAGACAGCCTCGCAGAATTATTCCCATCAAAACAACAGTTGGCCAGAAGGAGGTGCCGAATCCAAATTCAAAGAAGCCGGAACGCACGACAGATTCCCCTGTTTCGCGAATAGGCTTGCATCAGTACGATTACCTCACAAGTTCAAACCGTCTAACCACTCTAAGTATGATGGCAAAACTGAACCAAGGCAATGGCTCAGAATATATTCACAATCAATTGAACTAGCTGGAGGAGACGACGATATCAAGACCCTGTTCTTTCTCATGGCACTGGAAGCCATGCCCCTCCAATGGTTCGACAAATTAAATCCAGGATCTATCAGAAATTGGGAGGACTTGCAAAGAGCTTTTTGTGAAAATTTCGCAGGAATCATTACACACCCAATCACTCATGTAGAACTGAAAGGACTCAAGCAAAAGGGAGGCGAAAGTCTCAAAAATTACTATCGACGATTCGGCGAACTACGGGCTCAAGTGCATGACATCACCGAACGAGAAGTAATTGAAGCTTTCTCTCACGGAATCATGGCTAGGTGGCAATTTCAAGACTTCTGCAAAGAAAATCTGAGAAACAATGAAGAATTCAGACGAACAGTAGAAAAGATGATTACTGCAGAAGAAAAAACACGAGAGAGGTTCCCGGATAGAAGCAACCAGGACAACCCGGACAAGCAAAATCATCGAAATAGCAGACATCAAGAAAGAAAATGTAGACCAGACAATACCGTGGCAATGGCCGACAAATCAAAGAAGTTTTCCAAACCCAGAAGATATGATGACATTGAAAACATACGTTGCCCATTGCACCCTAATGGGAGGCACACCATCGGAAATTGCTACACTTTCAATGATCGATACACAAGAAAAGATAGTAAGGAGAACACCAAAGAGGACAATCAGAAAAAAGATGAAGACAACCACGAGGACAAAGGATTCTAAAAACCCAGGGGAACGGTAGCAGTGATCTTCTCAAGGGCTCCATATTGCAGAAGCAAACATCAAGAAAAACTAGCACTATGGACTATCATGACAACAGAACCGGCTACTACAAGATATCTCAATTGGTCACAGTATCCTATCTAATTTACCAGAGAAGACCAATGGACTAGCGTGGGAAACGCAGGCCATTATCCACTGGTTCTAGATCCAACTATTGCTGGTATGACTGTCACCAAAGTACTAATCAATGGGGGAGCCGGACTCAACATCATCTTTTCAGAAACACTAAGGAAGATGGGACTATAACTCACCGGGATGATTACACCAACACGTACACCTTTTTACGGCATAGTACCAGGCAAGGCAGCCATGCCACTTGGACAAATTACTTTACCCGTTACTTTTGGAACTCCTTCGAACTACCGAACAGAGTTTATCAAATTTGAGGTTGCAGACTTTGATTCGTTATATCATGCAATCCTCGGACGCCCAGCACTGGCAAAATTCATGGCAATACCACATTATCCGTACTTACTGCTTAAGATGCAAGGACCCAACGGTGTCCTTTCTCTTCGAAGTGATTTGAAGCGTGCTTTTGACTGCGACGTTCAGGCAATCCAAATCGCAGCCAAAGCACAAGCCGACAATGGAAGAAAAGAAATAGCCACAATTGCAGCAGAGATGAGCCAAGAAGAATTAGAAATACCGGCTAAAAAGCCCAGCATCATCACACCACCAAAAGAAGACGACGTCAAGCAAATCGACTTGGGCACTGGCGATACCTCCAAGACAGCAACCATCAGTGCTCACCTCTCGACAAAATAGGAACTCGCGCTCACCAACTTTCTTCGGGACAACAAAGATATCTTCGCTTGGAAGCCGGCCGACATGCCAGGTGTCCCAAGAGAGTTGGCTGAGCACATAATTGATATTAATGAAAGCTCCAAGCCTGTAAAGCAACGGCTACGATGATTCTCACCTGACAAGAAGGCAGCAATTAAAAAAGAAATCACAAAGCTAATGGTGGCCGGATTCATTAGAGAAATCCTTCATCCAGATTGGCTAGCAAACCCAGTTCTAGTACAGAAAAAGAACATGAACGAATGGCGCATGTGTGTTGATTACACAGATCTCAACAAGCACTGTCCGAAAGATCCATTCGAGCTGCCACGCATTGATTAGATAGTTGATTCAACAGCAAGATCCGCCCTATTATCCTTTCTTGATTGCTATTCAGGGTATCACCAGATAGCATTAAAAGAGCAAGACCAGAGCAAGACATCTTTCATCACCCCGTTTGGTGTCTACTGCTACAAGACCATGTCATTTGGACTCAAAAACGTTGGAGCCACCTACCAAAGAGCTATCCAAACATGCCTTGGCGATCAAATCGGTGAAAACGTAGAAGCATACGTGGACGATGTAGTTGTAAAAACAAAGAACCCGGATACATTGATTGAAGACATAAGACAAACCTTTGAGAACCTGAAAAAGTGGAGATGGAAATTGAACCCGAACAAATGTGTGTTTGGGGTTCCTTCAGGACAACTACTCGGTTTCTTGGTTAGTCATCGCGGAATCGAAGCAAGCGCCAAGCAAATTAGAGCCATAACGGAGATGGGCCCTCCCAGAAACATCAAAGATGTGCAAAAGCTAACGGGCTACATGACGGCACTCAATCGTTTCATTTCAAGGCTCGGTGAAAAAGGGTTACCTTTCTTTAAACTACTAAAGAAGACAGATAAGTTCTAATGGACAGAAGAAGCCAATGAAGCTTTCAAGAAACTTAAGGCATACCTCACATCCTCACCAATTCTCACACCCCCAAGGAAAGACGAAGATATGATGCTATACATTTCGACGACCACTGCTGTGGTCAGCACGACGATAGTCGTAGAAAGAGAAGAAGAAGGACGCGTGTATAAAGTACAACGACCCGTATACTACATCAGCGAAGTACTATCTGAATCAAAAATCCAGTACCCGCATGTGCAAAAACTACTCTACGCCCTATTGATCACTTCACGCAAACTTCGCCACTATTTTGAAAGCCACCAGATCACCGTGGTGACAGACTTCCCGCTCGGAGACATCTTACACAACAGAGATGCGATGGGACGCATATCAAAGTGGACAGTTGAACTCGGAGCTCTTAACATCGATTTCACCCCACGGAAAGCAATCAAATCTCAAGCCCTTGCCGATTTTGTGGCCGAGTGGACAGAGCTTCAACAGCCTTTATCAGATACAATCCTTGACCACTGGAAGATGTACTTTGATGGGTCACTCAAGCTAGGAGGAGCCGGCGCAGGCATTCTCCTAATCTCTCCGGACGGAAAACAACTTAAATATGTCCTTCAGATATTATGGCAAGCTACAAACAACGAAGCAGAATACGAAGCTCTCATTCACGGGCTACGAGTGGCAATTACTCTCGGAATCAAGCGGTTACTCGTATATGGCGATTCGGCAGTAGTCATCAACCAAGTCAACAAAGATTGGGACTGCACCAAAGAAAACATGGGTGCTTACTGCGCTGAAGTCCGAAAACTCAAAAAACATTTCCAGGGGTTAGAAATTCTGCATGTCCTGCGCGATAACAACATTGCAGCAGATGTCCTCGCCAAACTTGGATCAGACAGGGCAAAGGTACCACCCGGCGTATTCATAGAGGAGTTATCGACTCCTTCTATCAAACAAACCAGAGAGAAAACCCCAGAACCCCCAACCAAAGGCAGTCACATTCTGGTAATCAACACTTCATGGACACAAGCCTTTATTGATTATATCAAAGAGAATAAGTTATCAGCTGAGAAGGAGGAAGCCACCCGAGTTGTTCGCAGAAGCAAAAATTACGTCCTAGTGGGGGACAAACTCTATAGAAGAGCTGCATCATCAGGAGTACTCCTAAAATGTGTCTCGTTCCAAGAAGGCAGAGAAATCCTAGACGAAATACATTCAGGTTGCTGCGGAAATCACGCTGCTTCAAGAACACTAGTCGGCAAAGCCTTCCGTACCGGCTTCTACTGGCCAACAGCTCTGAAAGACGCAGAAGAACTCGTCAGAAAATGTAAAGGTTGTCAAATGTTCGCAAGACAAGCTCCTGTGCCAGCTCACAACCTCATCTGCATCCCACCCGCTTGGCCTTTCTCCTGCTGGGGGCTGGATCAAGTAGGACCACTCAAGAAGGCAAAGGGCGGTTTTGAGTACATCTTCGTGGTGATTGACAAGTTCACCAAGTGGATCGAATACAAACCACTCGCAAAATACAGCGTGGCCAAAGCAGTCGAGTTCATCCAAGACATTATGCACCGCTTTGGCATGCCCAATCGAATCATAACAGATTTAGGCTCCCCCTTTACAGCCACAGAGTTCAAAAGTTGGGCGCAAGATTGTGGTTTCAGCATAGATTACGCATCAGTCGCACACCCAGAAGCCAACGGACAGGTAGAAAGAGCCAATGAACTCATACTAGCCGAGTTGAAACCAAGACTATATGAAGAACTAGCAAACTATGGATTAAAATAGATTGAAGAATTACCCAAAGTAGTGTGGGGACTATGGACCCAAATAAGCAGAGCTACCGGATACTCGCCTTTCTTCTTAGTTTACGGATCGAAGTCGTACTACACCTTGACTTGATTTGGACATCACCAAAGATAGAACAAAGATGACGAAGGAGAAGCAGAACACACCAGAAGATTAGAACTTGACACTACAGAAGAAGTCAGGGTAAACGCTACCCTTCAATCAGCAAGATACCTCCAAGGATTAAGGCGCCACTACAACAAGAGTACATAGCCTCGATCACTACAAGTCGGGGACCTAGTGCTAAGAAGAATACAAAAAACTGACGGACGCCATAAACTACTCAGTCCATGGGAAGGTCCTTTTATTGTCTCAAAAGTCATCGGACCAGGAACGTACAAGTTAATGGCTGAAGATGAGAAAGAAGTCAGTAATACATGGCACATCAGCCAACTGAGAAGATTCTACGCATGAAAACAACTCAAAGGAGAGTACATGTACAAAACACAAGAGATCAACGTTCGTGATCAATAAAGATGTTGTCCCACGACAAAATGTGTATTATGGCTTATCAAACGATCATGATCAATAAAGATGGTTTTTTCGACAACATATGTCTTATGATGGCTAAACCCCGAGTTGTTTCCAAAAGAGCAAAATGGCTGAAACATGCCTGAGCCTACCGGCCGAGAGCAAAATAGCTGAAAAGATGCTTGAGCCCGCCGATAAGGGTAGCTAATAAGCTAACACCCGAACTAAAGAGCAAAATGGCTGAAACATGCACGAGCCTACCGTAGAGAGCAAAATAGCCGAAAAGATGCTTGAGCCTCATGATGAGGGTAGCTAATAAGCTAACACCAACTAAAGAGCAAAATGGTCAAACATGCCTGAGCCTACCAACCGAGAGCAAAATAGTTGAAAAGATGCTTGAGCCCACCGATGAGGGTAGCTAATAAGCTAACACCAAACTAAAGAAAATGAAACATGCCTGAGGCCTAAGCAAAAATAGTTGAAAAGATGCTTGAGCCACCGATGAGGGTAGCTAATAAGCTAACACCAACCAAAGAGCCGAAAGCAAAATAACCAAAGATGCAAAATGAGGGTAACAAGCTAACACCCAACCAAAGAGCAAAATGGCGAAACATGCACGAGCCTACCCACGAGAGCAAAATAGTTTGAAAAGATGCTTGAGCTCACTGATAAGGGTAGCTAACAAGCTAACACCCAAAAACAAAACAACCAAGCTTCGAGCATGGATCGTGGAAAATTAAGACGAGACCCTCTAGCTCCTTGTACCAAAAAGCAAGAGGCTCGGGGGCTACACTGAGGACACTTGAGATCACAAAGTCTGTCAAGGCAACGGTCTACACCGAGTTGTTTTATACTGCAAAAAGGCAAAAGCCAGACAAGAACTCAACAGATCAAGAAAAGTTGTCAACATGCAGGGTTGTTTACATGGCAAAGACGAAGGCAAGACCAAGTACTCGCGAGTCGAACAACTCTAATCACTTGAACAACTCATCCAAGGAATAAACAAGGCAACCAAGCGGGGAGGTATCAACAAAGTATCTTCATTCAAAAAAGAATATAACTACTCATTATAAAAATCAAAAGTACAGAGGTCGATTACATTCAAGCATCATCATCGGAGAGGAGATAACAACATTAAGATTATCTACAACTCTCTCGGCTAAGTCTTCGACCTCGTGCTCCATCCGCTCAACGGCATCAATGTACTCTTGACTATCGGCTTCCTCTGCTATCTTGGACAGAGGCGCCTCGAGCAAGAACTCGGACTGAGCCAAGACATTCTTGGTACACAGGTTATGCACCTCTTCACGAACTCTTGAAAACAAGTCGAATTGGGAATCAATCGAGCCCAAGATTGCCCATCGTCCACCGGAGTTCGGTCGCCGACTCTTCGAACGAAAAGGATTTCCATAAAGCTTTCAGCTTCTCGGTGGCAATCGCCGCCAACTAGCCGATAAGTCTTCAATAGTTCTTTGAGCCTACACAAGATCTCTGTCAGCTCCACGCCTAATCAGCTTAGCAAGGGCGAGTTCTTCCTTAGCATGAGTAATTACCTCCTCAGCCTTGTTATGACTAGAGCGGACAAGAGCCTTCATTTCATCGATACTCTCCAGAGAGCTTCTGCTTTTCAACTCAGAGAACTAGACAAGGCACCGAAAAACAAGTCAGCGAAAAAAGAAGTCAAAATACAAGAAGAAACAAGCAGAACTCGCGACACCTTTGCACTCGTTCTTCATAGACTCCACCGCAGCATCCCTCTGCTTCTCCGTCTCTACTACCCGAGCACGAAGGGTCTTCTCCTCCTTTTGGTGCATTTGACGCTCTGTCTCCAACTCAGCCCGGAGGAGGTCAAGATCGGCTTTCAGAGCGTTCACCTCAGAAGACAACTTTTTCTTATTTTTAGATGAGAAAAAGAAGCCAGAATGATCACGAGAGAAAGACTGAGCAAGAAGAGACAAAGAAAAACAAGGCATAAGGACAGAAGAAAAACGAGCATCCAAAGGAGGAGTGGCAGTAAAACTTACCTATAGCTTTTCACCAAAAGAAGTCGCGAGGGTCGATAAGCTCCCCCAGGCAGCGGTTAACTCCGATAGTCGATGGGTGGCATCAAACTGCTGCACCACCTCATCGGCAAAAGGCAGACCACCGAAAGTAAGAGAAGGAGAAGGAGAAGCCGGTTGAGGCGAAGAAGGCACGACCGGAGCAATCTCACGGGAAGTCAAGGCCAATCCCTCAGATGAACCTGCCACCATGGCCATGGTCACTTCAGAAGCAACCAAGCCAACAGCAGCGCCTTCACCAGGAAACCTTGTCTCCTCAGCAACCGCTTTGCCTACCGAGCGCTCCAAACCCTAAGGCTCGGTACTCGGTAGCACACCAGAAAACTAGCAAGAAGTCAGCAGAGGGTCAAGAGAAAACGAAGGCCTGAAAAGTTGACAGATAAACTTACTAATAAGAACAAAGGAAAAGGGAAACAAATGCAAAAAGACGAAGCCAGAAGTTACTCACCCGACTATCTTCTTCTTCGTAAAACACAAAGAAGGCCTCGCAGGGGGAACAACGGCGGCGAAAACGTTCCCACCACTTGGCGACAGGAGCGGTGTAGCTGATATCAGAGCTTCAGAAGAAGCCAAAGCTGAAGCTGCGGAAGAGCTAGGCATCGAAGTGCGGAGGAGCTCGGTACCAAGGAACTCAACACTGGAGCTTCAGAAGAAGCCGGCGCAGAGACCTCAGAAGAACTCATACCCGACGCCCGGTTACTTCAAAAAGATCAAGACAAAAAATCAAGACAAAGAGGAGAAATGCAATAGAAGGGGAATATAAAAGCAACTCACCGCCGCACGATGAGGGGTACTTCATCATATTCTTCCTCGGTTTCAACCAAGGCCACCGGACCGCCCGCTGAAGTAAGGGTAAAAGTACCCGGTTCAAGATAAAGAGAAAGGAGAAGACAAAGAGTCAAAGAGTATTAAATATGCTCACCTAAGAGCATGCTAGCTACAACTGGAGTACCTGGAAGAGTACTTGGCTTGCGAGACTTCTTGGAAACAGGCAGGCTAGATGAAGACCCATCCGTTCACCCCTTCTTCGGGACACTATGAGGACCACGAGGGACTAGACGAGGAACATATTCTTCATATACGTCAACAAATCCAGAAGAAACTCCAGGAAGCACTATGGAGAACGGGAACTTACTGGTTGCGGAAGCTCCAGCAAGTTTCTCCCCAGCTTTCACCAAAACAGGGAGAACATCTAGGGGGATCGGGTCAACAAAGTTGCACCCAAACTCCTATACAACAAGACAGAGAAAAGTTAAACAAAAATGGATACAACAACAGTACACAAAGTACCCAAACAAAGAGATAAACAACTTACAGCTGAAGGCGAGTTGTTAGCAGAGAACTCGGAGACAGTAAGCGGGACGACGCTTGCTCCTTTCAACATCTTCTGGAGACGCTCAAGTACCTCCTCATCGGTCAGCTCAAGAGCTGGGACCATACGTGAAGGATCCTCAGCCCCAGAGTACTCGAAGCCAAAATGCTCACGCTCCTTCAAAGGCTGAACTCGGCGACGAAGGAAACTCGAAACAATCCCAAAACCGGTAAAACCCTGCTGCTTCAGCATACTAATCTTATTAAGGAGTGGCTGGATTGCCTGGACTTCAGTGGGTGATGCGGGGTTCTTATCCCACCGGTCATTAACCAAAGGACCAGATCTAGAATGTACGGAAAGAGAAAGAATCAAATTGGTGGCATAAAACCAATCAGCACGCCAATCCCTCACAGAATCAACCAGGTCATAGTCAAAGAACTTGCTTTTAAGACCCTGGTGAAACTGGATCCCACAGCCGCCGAGAACATTGGTCTCTTCGCGACAGGGTTGAGGCTTCAGACGAAAGAAGTAGCGAAAAAGAGATAGAGAAGGAGGGATTCCAAGGAAAGCTTCACAGAGATGAACGAAAACAGAAAGATGGAGAACGGCATTAGGGGTTAGATGGTTCAGACTAACCCCGAAATAACCAAGAAACTGGTGAAGGAAGGCGGAAGCAGGAAGGCAAAGTCCGACGCGGACAAAGGAAACGAAAAGGACAATCTCACCAGGACCCGGAGCAGGAACCCGATGCTCGCCCGGAACTCTCCATTCAGTGATGTCTTTGCTTTGGATCAAGCCGTTGCTGACGAGCTCGTGCAGCTGGTCTTCGGTTGTTGTTGGAGCCGGCCAAACCTTCTGAGTAGCCCTCATGGCCATGAACTCTTGGTTCTCGATCAAAGAAAGGGATGACTCCTCATCCATGAAGGTTGCCTAGGACTTGCTCACGGTTTTCTTCTTACCCATGAACTAGTGGAAGCAAAAAGGTACTAGGGAAGATGAAGCTAGGATGGTGGTGCTCGGGTGACGACGACGATGACGGCGGCGGATTTCTGAAAGCTAGGGTTTCAAGGCAAGAGCTGGGCAGCAAAGGAAAGGAAGATAAAAGGTCTTTAAATAGATTTTTCAGTGACAAAAACAGCCCACAAGGCCCGTTAAAGCACGGTGTGGGAACACAATGGTCCATTTACTGACACAACGGTACAATTTAACAGGTAGATTTCAGACTTATCCGTCCAGCACCACGACAGGGTTATCAGATCACTACAAGAACAACCCGTCAACCAAGAAGAAAGAAAGGGCCACCTCGCAAGGAACAAAAGAACCCGGTTATTAAAGAAAGAACTCGGGAATCTCATGAATAACTAGGATTACAGCAGAAAAATGAATGGCAACTCTGAAGACAAGATTCTTTTCATTACAAATGGCTTCAAAGATAGAAGATTACACATCTTACAAGACCCAATGAACTCGGCACTACGACAAGCAAGGTAGCAAAGAGGAGCCCGGACGCAACTAGGCTCTGGAACGACTACGTGCTCCAAATTGCTACTCGGTAGAACAAACCGCGATCGGCTACACTGTTTTCTTCAAAGGACGGACGAAGTGCATCCAAGGCGGAAATCAGCAGCACGGCGGGACGACAAAGACTAGGGGAAGTTGGTAGGCATCTATCTACCCAAGCCCGACGTGATGCAGGATCAGGTGTTGATCTGCACCGGACAGTCTCAAGACAGACAGCGAAGATCAACCCAGAACTGCCGGATGAAGGAACGAAGCCCACATCACAAGACTTCCTCCAACTACCGCTATGTACTTCCTGGTACATTGCTGCTACGGGGTTAGTCTACCTCTAACCCCTATCACAAGACTTCCTCCAGCTACAACAAGACGCACATGAACTACAAAAGACGCCCGGAGGCTGCTCTACTTCGCAAACTACCATATTCATGACTACGAAGATTCAAGATGTTCAATGGAAGAAAGCAAGCACTCCGGGAGGGTATTTATAGATCGAAGGAGCAGTGCACATGTACTAGGAGTACCAACGAAACAGGCCTTACAAAGGACACGGTGAAAAGACAGGACTCAATAATAGAAGACTCAGGCACAGTACTCGAAATCGAGCATATTCAGAAGAATATACCAACACTGTGCAACCTGTGAACATGCAACATTTATACCCAACCGCCACCATACAACCTCACCTGGCAAACGACAGACTACCACAACAAGAGAAATTTTCAGTTAAATTTCAGTTCCTCGAACAAATCAGACTCAAGACCCTCCAACTCTTTGTTCCAAATAGCAAGAGGCTCGGGGGCTACACTCAGTGAGTGCACTTTTTTCTCTCAAAAAAAAGAAAAGAAAAAGCGCACGTCACCAAGAAGACTTTTTTCAAGACAAAACTACTTCAAGGACTCACGACAAAAAGAAGCCGGACTGAGCTATACCCAAGCTCTTCTTGATAAAGAACCCGGGAACATGCTCGGAGACCTTTCAACGAAGATCATGCATGTCCAGAAACAACTCAGATTGATCGAAAACAACTCATATATTATGTCACTAAGCTCGGGGGCTCGGCCAGCATCACGGCTTAATCAACACTAAGCTAGGGGGCTCGGCCTTCGTTTCAACTACTCCCGAAGGCTTGGAATCAAAGACAAAGGACCAAGAATACAAGAAACTCAAGACTACAACGACGACAACACATCAAGACCCTTCATCCGATTTCTTTTCTAAAGAAAAGAACTCGGAGAAGGCTCGGGGCTGCGGGATACATAGCCCCAGATTTTTTTGAAGATAAGAATCTGGACCCTCCAACTTTTGCAAGCAAAAGCAAGAGGCTCGGGGGCTACACTCAGTGAGTGCAATTTTTATGAAAAATTGCACCCACCCAAAAAGAACTCGGATATAGTATGCTCAAGAGCCCTTCGACGAAGAATCAGAGCAATTTCAGGACAAGACCCTCCAGCTCCTTGTTCTAAAAAGCAAGAGGCTCGGGGGCTACACCCAGATGGGAGTACCTTTTTCTTTAAAAAAGCACACACCACTCGAAGATTCCAAGAAGCGCTACATGGTTTCACTCAAGAAAGCACTCGAGCGACGCTTGTTCCTGCTCGGCAAGACCTGGAGGAACAAGACAAGGCTTCCAGAGTACAACCATGAAGTGCTCGGGGGCTTGTCGGTGCGGAACCCACAGGATGCCCCGCAAGGAAGAGAGAAGATCTAGTCTAACTAGAATTATCCTCATGTAATCTTAGTAGTAGTAGTATTTTATAATCCTACTAGGAACTCTCATTGTAAACCGACTAGGAATCTAACCTCCTGACTATATAAAGGAGGGCAGGGTTCCTAGAGAAGGGGGATCACGATTTCTACAACACAATCAATCCAACGCAAAGGCTAACGCCGACTGGACGTAGGGCTGTTACTCGACCACAGTCGAGGGCCTGAACCAGGATAAATCGACTGTCTCTTGCGTTCACCGTCGAGTTCCGCATACGCTGAAGCCCGAACAATACTACCCCGGGGACCCCCGTGGCAGGCTATCGGTGGTGAAACATCGACATGTGACAATGGGTGGACCCCTGAAGGGTGGAATAAAATGGTGAAGGAATTCCATCTGAGGAACAAGTATGTCAACTACACAAAGAGTCAGATTCAAGACAAAGAAGGACAGCTAAAGAAAGACTATAGGATGCTCAAAGAGGCAAGGAGGCAGAGTGGGGCCACCTAGAATGAAGATAGGCATATGGTTGAAGGATCACCATCTATGTGGGATAACCTTAAAACTGTAAGTTAATTTCTTGAAGTAATTCTATGGATATCCTCATAGTGATAACCTCATATTTGATCAATGGTTCTCTTTGAATGTGCAGACATTCCATAAAATTAGGAAGTTCCGCAACAGTAAGGCAAGATTTCCACTATTTGATGCTTTGGGAGAGCTTTATGATGGTAGGTTCACTTTCTATAGTTGCAAACAGTGCCAATCAATATATTCTTTCTGCTTCTCACTTTAGTATTTGTTTGTTTCTATCTTGCTGCTCTATATTATCCTGTAATTCACTTGACTTGTCTAGTAGCCTTTCAACAACAACAACAACAACAACAACAAAGTCTTTAAGTCCCAAACAAGTTGGGGTAGGCTAGAGTTGAAACCCAGCAGAAGCAATCAAGGTTCAGGCACGTGAATAGCTGTTTTCCAAGCACTCCTATCTAAGGCTAAGTCTTTGGGTATATTCCATCCTTTTAGGTCTCCTTTTATTGCCTCTATCCAAGTCAACTTCGGTCTTCCTCTACCTCTCTTCACGTTACTATCCTGGCTTAGGATTCCACTATGCACCGGTGCCTCTGGAGGTCTCCGTTGGATATGTCCAAACCATCTCAACTGATGTTGGACAAGCTTTTCTTCAATTGGTGCTACCCCTAATCTATCACGTATATCATTGTTCCAAACTCAATCCCTTCTTGTATGACCGCAAATTCAACGCAACATACGCATTTTCGCGACACTTATCTGTTGAACATGTCGTCTCTTCGTAGGCCAACATTCTACACCATACAACATAGCAGGTCTAATCGTCGACCTATAAAAATTGCCTTTTAGCTTCTGTGGTACCCTTTTGTCATATAGGACACCAGATGCTTGGCACCACTTCATCCACCCTGCTTTGATTCTATGGCTAACATCTTCATCAATATCCCCGTCTCTCTGTAGCATTGATCCTAAATATCAAAAGGTATCCTTCCTAGGCACTACTTGACCTTCCAAACTAATATCTTCCTCCTCCCGAGTAGTAGTGCCGAAGTCACATCTCATATACTCGGTTTTAGTTCTACTGAGTCTAAAACCTTTGAACTCTAAAGTCTCCCGCCATAAATCCAGTTTCTGATTTACTTCTGTCCGACTTTCATCAACTAGCACTACATCGTCCACGAAAAGCATACACCAAGGGATGTCCCCTTGTATGTCCCTTGTGACCTCATCCATCACTAAGGCAAACAGATAAGGGCTCAAAGCTGACCCTTGATGTAGTCCTATCCTAATCGGGAAGTCATCCGTGTCTTTATCACTTGTTCGAACACTAGTCACAACATTGTTGTACATGTCCTTAATGAGCCCGACGTACTTCATTGGGACTTTATGTTTGTCCAAAGCCCACCACATAACATTCCTTGGTATTTTATCATAAGCCTTCTCCAAGTCGATAAAAACCATGTGTAGATCCTTCTTCTTCTCCCTATATTGCTCCATAACTTGTCTTATTAAGAAAATGGCTTCCATTGTTGACCTTCCGGGCATGAAACCAAATTGGTTCATAGAGACCCGCGTTATTGCTCTCAAGCGATGCTCGATAACTCTCTCCCATAGCTTCATAGTATGGCTCATCAACTTAATTCCCCGGTAATTAGTACAACTTTGAATATCCCCTTTATTCTTGTAGATCGGTACCAATATACTTCTTCTCCACTCGTCAGGCATCTTGTTCGATCGAAAAATATGGTTGAATAGCTTGGTTAGCCATACTATAGCTATGTCCCCGAGGCATCTCCACACCTCGATTGGGATACCATTCGGTCCCATCGCCTTACCTCCTTTCATCCTTTTCAACGCATCTCTGACCTCAGATTCTTGGATTCTCCGCACAAAGCGCATATTAGTGTCATCAAAAGAGTTATCCAACCGAAAGGTTGTGTCCGTATTCTCACCATTAAATAGTTTATCAAAATACTCTTGCCATCGATGTCGGATCTCATCCTCCTTCACCAAGAAATGCTCCCTTTCATCCTTAATGCACTTAACTTGGTTGAAGTCTCTTGTCTTTCTCTCACGAACCCTAGCCATCCTATAAATGTCCTTCTCTCCTTCCTTCGTGCCCAAATGTTGGTAAAGATCCTCGTACGCTGTACCCTTTGCCACACTTACAGCTTGTTTTGCAGTCTTCTTTGCCACCTTGTACTTCTCTATGTTGTCCACACTCCTGTCATGATACAAGCGTCTATAGCATTCTTTCTTCTCCTTAATAGCCCTTTGGACTTCCTCGTTCCACCACCAACTATCTTTAGCCCTCTTTAATAACCCTTTTCCTGAATATCTCTGACGTCTCCCCTTTCAGTTTCCACCATTTTGTTCTTTCAATCTTAGCTTGTTTATCCCTATGGGCACGCACCTGAAAACGAAAGTCTGCCACCAAAAGCTTATGTTGAGAAACAACACACTCCCCTGGTATCATTTCTTCAATCCTCTAGTAGTCTTTGATCAAGTATTTTTATAGTGCTGATGACTAAGCAACAATATGCTAGTTTTATAGAGTTAGGTTTTATGCTTCTACTTGTCATAATTTATAGATGTCAGAACAACAACTCTACATCTATGTTCTTCTCATCTGTACTGTGATGAGTTTTCTTCAGTTCTGCACTACTAGTTGCTCTGCACGATATTTTCCCCCCAATTAACTCCTCCTAGTTGTCATAACTATATTGGTTCTCTTTATACTTGAATTTCATGAGGAAAGACCACTTTCTATAGCTATTTCCTTATTATCGTGTAGGTCATTTGGCTGAAGGTACTTACAATCTGACTTCTCTTGAGCCACCACAAGAGGAAGCACCACTTCGACAAATTCATGATGTAGATGACTTGGACAACATTGAGGTTCATGAGGTACTAGATGAAGATGATTCAATCACTAAGATACAAGAGGAAGCAAGTGAGGTTGTAGCTTTTGAAAGAAATGGACAGCGAGGTTCTCTGTTACGAGATGAAGAAAATGAGGTCGTAGCTGTTGAAAGAAGCAGACAGCGAAGAACTACTACTACTACATCAAGCAAAAAAACATGAAAAGGAAGAAAAGAGACCTAAAAATGGTGAAAGGATTGAAGAAATGATGGAGAGATACCTAGACATGAGGACTAAGCAAGTACAAGATGAGTCTGTAGATCTAGCCAAAGAAAAGGAGGTTGCTCAAGGTAATGACTTCTCTATCAAAAAATGTATATCCGTTTTGAACACAATGGAAGTGACAAAGGAAGAAAAGGTAAAGGCATTTGTAGTGCTCATCAAGAGCAAAGAAAATAGAGAGGCCTTCCTAAGTGGTTGTGAACTAGATCGAGAAACAACTTTAGTTTGGCTCAAAAATGCTTTGGTCTAACAGGTCAGTCTACTTAATTGCTAAAAACTTGATTTTTTTTCCTTCTATTAGTTTAGGGGCTCAACTTTTTATTGTGTTACTGAACCGCACACTCCATGACAGTCAAGTAGGGGCTCAATTTTCACTGCACTATTTGTTTAGGAGCTGCTTGCTTACTTATCAATCTTGCTATCTACTTTGTTGCTTGATTTATGGCTATCATGGTTCATGTCTTACTTTCCTGAAATGAATCTATTTCAGTCTTGTAACTGGAGCTGTACATTTTCCTTCTGAAGGTAGTGAGTTAGTGACTATGCAGACCATTCAGTAGATTGATAATAGTGCTTGTACAATTTTCTTTTTCTCTTTTTTGCCAAAGGATTTTTTATAAGTAGCCGAAGGATACCTGCAAGTTTAAAAGGATGTCAAACTTTTAATAGCATCCTAGTTCTTGTATTTGGTGAAATCCTTCTCTTGACATCTAGCTGCAGTCTTTCTAGTAGGCAGAAATACCAGAACAACAGATACCATCAAAGTGAAGGACGTACTGTACCTTCAAAGCATGTTTCATTAATTGCTTCTGTTAATGTTTCTGTAATGGCAGCAGCACTGACGGAGGCTCACTCAACATGTTTTTTTTTGCAAGAGATAGGATAAAGCCTGTCAAGGCACTGACTAGTTTCATAACTAATCAAAGCTTTTAAACTGACATATTGATTCAATTATGCTTTGGTTGACTACATCGTGAGTCATTTTCGTTCAATTATTTGTAAAAAAAGCTTGCTGTCATTTTCAGGAGGAGACAATGATCAAGAAACATTGGATTGTACAAAGTGCCTGGACACTTGAGTAGACTTAGATGAGTTATCTACTAGTTTAAATTATGAAAATTGTGATTCCATGAGTGGATCATGGCAGCCTTTTGGTGCACCTTTTTGTCACTTTTGGCGGTAGCTAGCATGTCCTTTATATGTGGTTGCACATTATCTGTGGTACTCTGTTATTGTTGCTGCCCATTGTCTCTACATGTATGAGAGCATGATGAGAGACTTGCAGATAAAAGAACTCCAAAACATGGGATATTTTATCTATTTTATTTTGCTGCAATGTATGAGAGCCTGTTTTTGCTGCGATGTATTTCATGAGATGTATTTGTAGTACTCCAACACTTGTTCAATACCACAAGCAAACAAACGTGGCCTAGAGAGATCAGTCATGTTCCTGTGGACTGTCAGCGACGGCACTGCCTAACCGAACAGCAGGCAGGGAACGGTTACAAGCAGAGAAGGAGTGACAGGCAGGAATCCACTCATTCCTCGGGTGGAACAAATCAGCTCCAGGATTGAATCCTGAGCAAACGAAAGAGGCCTAAGCAAGAAGTGTTACAAGAAACTAGGTGTTGCCAAGTTTTTGGTTGATTATTTGATTTGATTACTTATAGTCAATTAGTCATAGAGTTTGATTACTGATTGTCTGATTCAATTTATTAATTATGCAGATTTGGAAAGCTTCTTTGGTAGTAGTAGTAGAAACGTGGTGCTTTTATTGTCTTCAGAATTGACAGGTTTTGTACTGTATTTCTCCATTGAAACATGTATTATTGATAATTTCGCTATTAAAAGGTAACATCTTGATTGTTATGGTTTGTTCTACAGTTTTTTTTTTTTTTTGTTAGGTCGGTTAGCCAAAATTTTATAGTATACGTTCCTCGGGCTGGATTCGCCACCGCCAGATCCAGATTGCCTCCAGGCTGACTTCTCCCCGACGACTCGTGTGGCTGGACCGCGATTGGCTCGAGCAGCGGCGGCGCTGCTTTCTCCCTGACGACTCCCGTGGCTGGGCCGCGATGGGATCGAGCAGCGGCGGCGGCGCTGGCTTCTCATCGACGATTCCCGTTGCTGGGCCGCGATGGCTTCGAGTAGCGCTGGCGGCGTTGCCTTCTCTCCAACGATGTCCGGAACTCGCGCCGTCGTGGGATCCGCATTGGTGGTCTCCTTGTCAACCCTCGTGCCTGCTCCTCTCCTGCACCGAGCAACATGGTGTGCTGGGCACCAGACGGCGGCTTAACGTCTTGGCTAAGTCGGCGAGACGACGCGATGGCGTAGCGTTGTATTCCACAAGCAACCTGGTCCCTCTCCCTGTTGTCGAAAGAAAAAAAAACCTGGTCCCTCTCCCCTCGAGCACAGAATCTATATCGAGCTATGGATCTTCCCTTCAGCGCACGGACATGGCTCCCGCCGATGTGTTTGGTGGCGCTGCGTTGCTTGTACGAAGATGTGTCCATGTGCAGTTCATAGCTGACATATTCATAGAGTGAAATCCATTGGAGGTCATTGGACTTGTCACGCGTTCTCCAATAGGTCAATGTACTTTTAAAATTAGATTTTTGAGTCCCTAAACTTGCTAAACGTATTACCAGGTGTCCAGACCGATTTTAGAACCCTGGTTTTGCACACATAGCTTCCACCGTGTGTCCCCTCAGTGCAACTGCGCAAGGCCCTGACTGACCGTGCACGCCGTCCGCCACTTGCGCCGCCCCTGTCTACACCTATGCTAGCTAGCCACCGGCCCCGCAGCGAGGATGGACGAAGGTGCTTGCATCAACGCGATGAGCCACGGCGCCGTGATGGCGTGACCCTGATGGGGTGTGAGGCTGAGAAGATGCTGCTGGAGCGTAACGGCACTGGCCGTGAGGAAGGCAGGGCGAAGTGATGCATTAGCTTGGTGGCAAGAAGCAGCAACCCGGTGATCACGAGGATGCGCGCTGGAGGTGTGCACCAGGTCGACCATCTCGGCGTGCGGATCACTCTTGACGCCTGCTGCTGCGTGGGAGCGGACACAGCAACCAGCACGTCGGTAAGAACCTCTACCTCCACCCAACTGCTTTGGTGCGGCCGTGTGGAGCTACTTCCCGTTATCCCGTACACGATGCCGGCGGACCTCAATGGCAAGATGCACGTACGAGGCTGCATCATGAAGGAGTGGATGCTCAGGTACGACTGCGACCGCACCACGCACCTCTTCTCCGTGGTGACGAGGGACCACGGTTCCATCAAGCACCATGCACAGTGAGCGGCGGGTCGCGTACCACCTGGACCGCTGGACGCCACGGACCGGGAGAACACGCGCGAGAGCCTGCATCGCAAGCTGCTCGTCCTAGCTGTGGCAAGCGCGGCAGAGCTGAGATCGGCACACACCTCATCGACGGGCAACGGTTCGCGTGCAGGGGCGCCGTGGAGGCCGTGCTAGAGTCCCTGGACGGCGTGGAAGTAGTACGCGGGCTCAGTCGAAGGCCGAGGCACGGAGCCAGTGCTGCACGACGCACCAGACGGGCAGCTGCTGACCTGGGACAGCGCTGTGGACGCACGCGGCGAGAGCTGGGAGGCCGAGAGCCTCTATGTTTTGCCACGGCAACGTTCTGCCTAGCGTCGCCGAGGTCAACCCCATGGTCACCATCCAGTCCGTGGCCCACTTTCTCGCCATGAAGGAGAGCTCTCCATGCGGTTCATGAAGGTCGTGTGACCCTCCTCTGTCCACCCTCGCCCTTGGGGCAGCGACCAGTGTTCCAAAACCGGTTTGGACATCCGGTGATACATTTAACAAGTTCAGTGATACATTTAACAAGCTCACGGACTCGAAAATCTGGTTTTAGAAGTACATGGACCTATTTAAGAATGCGTGACAAGTTCAAGAACCCTTGGTGGATTTCACTCTATTCATATATCGATAGGATTTAGGATGTAGTTCGTAGCTGACATTCATGCATCGATGGAGATTCAGTATGTGTGTTGTTCTTCTTCGGATTGGAGTTAGTCTCTTGCTCGTAAGTGTCCATGTGATTAGATCAATATTTTTTATTTTATGTAGTAGCCAAAAAAAAAATTAACAGTTACCACGAGCGAGTTTCACTGGTTCGTCTTTTATTCCTATAGTTCTCGAAGTATTTTATTTTATTCCTATATAGTTCTCGGTACTAATAGTTGTAGTATGAGGCTTGAATTTTTTCTACTCACCTGGAGATATTTTTCTTCCCAATTAGGTTAAACATATATTTACGGCTTGCCAGAGATATTTTTCCTCATGATTTTGCCGTCTATTTGCAGGTTTTGGTGGTGAGGAGAAATGGATGTGGAGAAACCTGCTTCCAAGGGGCATGGTTTCTTTGCGTCTTCGATTGGGGAAAGAAGTCTAAGAAGCGCCTGTTCGTCGGGAGCACCAGCAGTTCTCCAAATCTGAGTAAGAAAACTTGCAATAGCAGTCGCGTGGTTGCTGTGCACAGGGTGCATTTTTACAAGGGGTCCAAATCTGAGCTTGTTATAGCACACAAAACAAAAACAAAAATGAAGCTATAGCAGCATACTATGGTCAAGATGGATACGCTGAACTGAAAATGGCTAAGATTGAGAGGACGCCTGACACTATGTTATAATTATTGTTCAAGCACAGAGGCACTAATCGTTGTTGTAGCCAATGAAATTCTGTTGTATATAGACAGTGGTTTTGGGACATGAAAGTATGCAGTAACGGTCAGCCTTGTTTATTTCTTCCTTCTAAACTTTAGCCCCTGTCACGTCGGATGTTTAATAAATATATGCAATATTAAATATAGACTAATTACGAAACTAAATACACAGATTGAGACTAATTTGTGAAACATTTTTTTTAACCCTAATTAGTCCACGATTTGACAATGTGATGCTATAGTAAACATGTGCTAATGTTAGATTAATTAGGCTTAATAAATTCGTCTCGCGGATTACCGAGACTTGTGTAATTTATTTTATTATTACTATCAAACACTTGATGTGACACCCCCATGTGATACCCGATGTGACACCCATAAACTTTAGCCCCTATATTTAGGTGGTGTTCAAATCCAAAGAGTAAAGTTTAAGGATGTCACATCGGGTGTCATATTGGAGTGTTTGATAGTAATAATAAAACAAATTACAGAAGTTCTCAGTAATTCGCGAGACGAATTTATTAAGCCTAATTAATCCATCATTAGCATATGTACTGTAGCAACACATTGTCAAATTATGGACTAATTATGTTTAAAAATTCGCCTCGTAAATTAGTCGCAATCTGTATAATTAGTTATTTTTAGTCTATATTTAATACTCCATACATGTGTCTAAACATTCGATATGATAAGGAGTAAACTTTAGAGAGAGAAACTAAACAAGACCTTAAAGACTCCGGTAGTTCAATTCTCGGTTGTCTTGATTGTATTCTCTTTTATTCAGGCGCGTGGAGAAAATGCTCATGGCTGTGGTAACCTCACCAAACACACGAGCCCTACGTGCACCCATAGGAATCCAGCCCACAAGCCAGGCAACCAATTAGTAGCAGCATACTGTAGCCTGTCCGCGAACCAAACACATGTGGACAAGCTAGTCGGGCTCGGCTGGTTCTGCTCCTCGCCCATGCTGATCCACCTAACCAATCACGCCCTCGAACTGAAGTCCTGTTTGGCAGGGCTCCTCTCCGGCTCCAGCTCTGACTCCTCTAGAGGAGCCCTGCTAAACGTTTTCCTGAAGAAGCCATTTTTCAGTAAAAATCATAGGAGTCGGAGTCGTTTTGGAGGAGCCATAAATTGTGGCTCCTCCAAAACAGCTCTGGCTCCTCTGGAGGAGCCTCTTAGGAGGAGCCATGTCAAACACCCCCTGAAAGTTTCAGATCACTTCTACTGCAGGGACTACCGTAGCCAGGGTTCAGGAGCTTGAGAAGGGCGCGTTTCTTGGAATGTTGATTAGTGCTGTTGTTGCTGCAGCAAAGCGGTGCAGCGAACTGTAATAGAGTTTGACTGATGTTCATTTCGGTGGATTTCGACAAGGTTGCATTTAACATTTCATTTCCATTTATACCAGTGATGCAAATCAATACATCATGTGTTTCTTTAACTTCATTACTGGTGTCAACATTGTCTCAAAAACTTTTCTTATGGGAGTAACAAATTATATTAACATATTTTTGTCATCCGTAGCAACTAAGCTTGTCGTTAGGGAGGGTATGGGCACACCCGTGCCTACCCATACCCACACCCATATTTTGCTTACCCGCATGATCCCCTCGCCACTTTTGCTCATACCCAATTCCCCATATCCATTGGATGATCGGGTATCCAATTTACTTTAATCAAAGAGCTGCTGTAGGAATGTTGCAGCTGATGACCGGCTCCAATGGACGCGTCAAGCTTGCACACGGGGACCTCGCCGTCGTCAGGCTCACCAAGGACGACGTGGCCGTGGCCACCACGGTGCGCGTCGGTAAGGACCTAGGCTCGCCACTCGCGCAGGACGAGCCCGTCGTCAAGCTCGACTGTCTGCACTACCTCTTCACGTTGCCGGACAAGGACTTATGTAGGGGGAGCTAATGCTACTATTTCGGGTTCATGAAACTTGTCTAAATCCTTTTACACATGGTAAATATGCTTGGGCAAGCAATCTGGATTCAATTAAATTTCAATTCATATCTTTGTGAGAGGGTTGTCATCAATTACCAAAAAGGGGAAGATTTAAAGCTCTAGTTTGGTTTTGGTGAATTGATGAAACCCTGGGTGCTAACCTACTTGCTCTAGTGATCATGAGAATAGGAAAGCACTATTCCAAGTGGTGGATGTTGACGGTCACTAACATCAATTATAAACCGTCAACATAACCTGCATTTATACTTAATTCCATCACCAAACATAGGTATATGGGTTTAAACTAATAAATTCCATAAATTTTGATGAATCTGTGTTTCATGCAGGGTTTAATCAGATAACCGCCAAGGAGAACCTAATCGTTAAAGGAAATTACGGGATTCTGCCGCGGTACCAATGTGGGAAGACTCTAGAAGGGTCCAGAAGGCGAATCACCGAAGCAGGGCTCGACACACTGCCATGTGGGGCCGGCCAGCCTGTAGGTGGGGCCACACGGCCCCTGTGGGCCTCACTTGTCAGCCTCCTTCGAATGTCGGTTCCCTACCCCCTTAAGGATTGCATCTAAGCCGTTGCTTAAGTCAGTTTGATCCAAGGGCTCACGTTGGACCCTCAGGGCTATATATACCAGCCCCAGCCCCTGCCCCCACCCTCAGTAGATCCTAAAACCCTAATTCATATCTCTCCTTCAGATCAGCATACACCAGAGGGATTAGGTCTAGAGCTCTCTAATATAATAGATTAGTAGCTCGGGAGTGAGGGTCGAGTTGGGCTCATACTCAAGTTTCGGATCTAGTCTTGGAAGCTCGACGAAGCCTTGTATCTTCACTTCTATATCTTGTAAGACTTATTATTAATTCATCATATTCTTATCTACATGGCTATGCTTACTTTGAATATATATCTTGCTTAGTTAAGATTATCATTGCTTTTGTGTGCGGGTTCATAGAGCGCTTAGCTTACTATAGTTTATCGATTGGGCTAAGTAGCCGAGTCTCTTGTAAGCATGGTGCTTATATGATGCTCTGCCTATGAGTACACCCTGTTCTCTGGTTGGGTGGTAGTAGCGGGAGGTGATAGCCCCTTCTATCCTTTGTAGTCCACTCCAAATTGAGTAGGTTCTTAAATTATAGGACCGTAGTCACGTCAGTAGAGTTATCTATTGTAGGTGCTCTACCGTCTAAGCGGCGTCCCAAAGTGCACAAGAGTAGAGTTAGTTTTAGCTATAGTTGGGTATATATATACTTTGATCATGTAATAAGAATATCATAGGAATCTACCTCACCCGTTGTTCTCCCGAGTTGACTAGTTTACATTATCTTAGTGTCCTATCCCCTGAGTGTTATTATACTTAATTCTTATCATTACCTTTATTCCTTGCTTTAGCTATGCTGGTATGTTGATTAGTATACGTTCCTTTGTTATCCAATAAATCTTTAATCCATTGTTTCCCTATGGTAAAATATAAATAACGATACCTGGAATACTTCCGGTAGAATCCTACAATGGTATTTTGTGCGCTTATGAAATTCTTCATATTCTATTTACGTTAATAAATATCAACAGTGGAGCAAATGGTGAAGAACATGATGATGGTGGAGGCCATGGTGGTGATCAAGGTGCTTGGGCTTGGAAAAGAAGAAAGAGAAAAACAAAAAGTTCAAGGCAAAGGTGAAACTTGATAGGAGCTTTTGTGTTTTGGTGATCGAGATACTTAGTGAGTGTGATCACATTTAGGATAAATAGCCATAATATTAAGAGGGGTGAAACTCATCGTGAAATGCGGTTATCAAAGTGCCACTAGATGTTCTAACTCATTGCATATGCATTTAGATCTAGTAGAATGCTAACACCCTCAAAAATATTTGTAAAAGTATGCTAACACACGTGCACAAGGTGAAACACTTAGTGGCTAGCACATTTGATCAAGGGTGGAGAAGTTGGTGAAGAGAAGACGCTGTTTTCACTGATGGGACTCGGGTTCTGAAGTGACCGGACTCGGTGTTCGAGCGATCGGTCAATTTTAGTGAAGTAGGCGTGCTCGGGCTCTGTCTGAGTCTTGACTGGATGCTGCACAGTGAAAGTGACTGGATGCGCAGGGCCTACGTCCAGTTAGGGCTGACATACGCTGACGTGAGGCTGTTGGACTTAGCGCGCGGTGGTAGTGTGGACCGGACGCTGGGCAGCGTTCGGTTGAGGTGGAACGGACGTGTCCGTTCAACAAAAAACCTCTCTGCATAGTTTTTGGAGTCGATCATACTCCGTGGGCACGCGTGTCAGGAGAAGTGAGCGGCGCGTCCGGTCGCAACATTGGGTGCTCGGGCGCTTGCTTGATCTGACACAGTGGCGGTGCGTCCGGTCGTCATTTACTTAAGTGCACAATTCAGTTGACCATTGGAGATCAACGAACGACATTGAACGTGGGGGACAGTGGACGGCAGCGCGCGACCGGGCGCTGGTGCGTCTGACTCTGGTCGTTTGGACCTACGCGTCCGGTTGCCTCGAGTTGGGCTACAGTGTGAGCCCAACGGCTCTTTTTCGAGGGGACGCCTATATAAGGTGTTTGGCCGGCTCTAACTCACTTTCTTGGCCATTTGCATTGATATAGCAACCTTGTGAGCTTAGCCAAAGCCCTCACACTCATCTCCATCATAGATTCATCATCTTTGTGAGATTGGGAGTGAATCCAAGTGCATTGCTTGAGTGATTGTATCTAGAGGCACTTGGTGATTATGTTTTTCTGTGGGATTCACTTGTTTCTCTTGGTGGTTGCCACCACCTAGATGCCTTGGTGCAGTGAGGATCGTCAAGCGGAGGAAGGTGATTGTCTCTGGGTCCGATCATGGTGATTGTGAGGGGTTCTTGACCTTTCTCGGCGTACATAAGCCAGATTTACTCAGGGAGCTTAATTCACTATAGATGCACATTGATGTGGAGAGTCAAGTGGGAAATATATGTATCGCCCCCTTCCAATTAACATTCAAGATGGAACATAGTTACACAGAGGGAGGTGATGAACAAGAATGGCATACAAATTATGTGCTTTGTAAACAAGATCCATGCAACCTTCATCCAGGATGATGACCACACATCCACATGTTTGGTTAGGATGTAATGTTTTATCTCTCCCAAACATTTGATGAAGTGTTTTAATAGCTTAATAACGGACATTTCTGCGTGAGTTTTACACTATCCTTTTCCTACTTAAAGTGGTTCCCAACTTTGAATTTATTGTTAGAGCATGAATAGTTTGTAACCACCGTCGAATTTGTCAAGTTTCTACAACTTTTGACTTCATTGAGTTATTCCTATAATAGCATCATAGAATACCTTGAGTGCTCTGTGTGTAATTTTGAATGGGATGAGGCTTATCGCCATCATTCATCACATCTTTGCAATCATAAGACCCAGAAGCTAATGAATCCAAAAACATTTAAAATGCAAGGTTTCATTTTTGAGTAGGCTAGTGCAACACTCGCTTCGCTTTATAATCATCTAACCACCTTACTTAAGTGTTGTTGTAGATATTTTTATAGGCTATTCACCCTACCTCTAGCCATTAGGACCTTTCAAGTGGTATCGGAGACATGGTCACCTTGATTTGAAGCTTAACAACCTTCAGTGTCAAAATGGCTCAAATCAACAATACAAAGAAGCCACCCCAATTTGATGGCTCAAATTATGCTTATTGGAAGGCTACGATGACCACCTACATCAAGTCAAACAATTGGAAGGTATGGAAGGTGGTGGAGACCAAGATTGAGGTTGTCAATGCGGAAGCTCCCACCACGCCCGAAGAAGTATTGCTCCAAAACAATGACATTGCTCTTAGTGCCATTCATGATGCCTCGGATGAGAGAATATTTGATCAAATCAAGAACATTGAGATGGCTCATGAGGCATGGAAGAAGTTGGAGGAATCCTTTGAGGACACTCAAGCCATGAAGGGTGCAAAGGCATACATTCTCAAGCAGAAGTTTACAATGTTCAAGATGAAGGAAGTGTGCCGGAGATGTTTAATAGGCTCCAAGTACTTGTCAATGATCTCAAAGCACTTGGTGAGGAAGTGAAGGACAGGGACTTTTCTCACAAGTTCTTGAGATGCTTACCATCATTGGCACATTGGTCACAATTCTAGTGAGGAGTGGTTTGGACACCATGACACCAAACCAAGTATTGGGTGATGTGATGACCAATGATACTTATAGAGATGATGATGAGAAGGAAGAAAAGAAGGAGAAAGATGATGGGAAGAAGAGTATAGCACTCAAAGCCACATCATCTAAGGGCAAGGCCAAGCAAGACACATCAAGTGAAGATGAAGGCTCATTCTCTTGGGATGATGATGATGAGAAGATGGCTCTCTTTGTGAAGAGATTTAGCAAATTCATAGTGAAGAAGGGCTATCGTGCAAGAAGGAAGAAGTCATCATCAAGAAACAAGGATGAGGCAAGGAGGTTCTTCAAATGTGGCAGCAAGGATCATCTTGTTGCCCAATGCCCCTATAATAGTGAGAATGAAGATGATGACAAGAAGGGCAAGAACAAGGACAAGAAGGAGAAGAAGGACAAGATGACCTTCAAGAAGAAGAAGAAGGGTGGTTCATATGTGGTCACTTAGGATAGTGATGCTTCCTCAAGTGATGATGATGATAGTGATGATGACAAGACCACCAAGAAGAAGGCTATTGCAAGCATTGCCATACATGAGAAGCCTTCTCTCTTCGACACTCCATCAACTTGTTTCATGGCTAAGGTGAAAGGTCCTTGTTTGGTTTTGGTAATTGAGTGACAACCTAGTTGGACTAATTGTGTTTATATGAGATACACAGGTGATTAGTCCACAGGTACATGTGTGTGAGCAACATATTTTGAAGATGTTGCAAAAGCTCGCACATATGATGATGAAGGAGTTTAAATGCACATGAGACATGACATTGAGTCATGTGATCAAGGTGGAGAAGATCAAGATAAGACTTGGCTTGATGGACCGGTTGCAAGCGTGAAGGGCAAGTCGAAGGCTTTGGAGTGATGGACCGCGTGGCGATGAAGCTTGAGTAAGACTTGGCGCCGATGAACGATGACAACGGTGAAGAGCAAGTGAAGTCAAGATCGATGAACCAATATGATCATGTGATGATATAAAGTGGATCATATCATTGTTGATCATGTTGGTGCATGTGTTGCATCGATATTGGAGGAGATGGAATGGAATGCGCAAGGCAAAGATATAACCTAGGGCATTTCATTTCACCGGTCATAGGTGTGTAGAGAAGTATATGACCGGATTTAGGATAGATGGCCGTACTATCAAGAGGGGCAAACTTGTTTGCATATCGGTCATCTAGTGCCACTCGAGTGATCTAACTTTGCATCATCACTAGGATCGAGTGGCGTGGCAAGTTGAGTGGCTAACATCCTTTGGGAAATGATTGTGAAAAGCTAACACACATACACATGGTGGTGTACACTTGGTGGTGTTGGCACATTTACAAAGGAGGTGGTGTTTGCAGGGTTGAGATGGGTTTGGGTCCCTATTTTCTATTGCGCCGGATGCAAATTCTTGTGGTTGGCACATTGGAGCAAGGGTGAAGAAGTTAGAAGTGAAAACGAGTTGATCGCGAAGATGATGGTGTCGGTCTACTGACCGGACGCTGGGTCATGCAGCGACCGGACGCTGAAAGGCTGCGTCCGGTCAAGCTGGTCGGTCGGCACATTACCGAAGGTATTGCACCGGACGCTGGTCTGTGTCCGGTCAAGATGGACCGGACACGCGTCCGGTCGAAGAAATACGCCTCGGGGAGCTTACTGGAAACGATCGGACGTTGAGGCTTCAGCGTCCGGTCAGTTGAAGCTGCTGTGTCCGGTCAGGTCAAGTGATCGTTGGAATTAGGACACGTGGCCGTCTATGGGCGACCGGACGCTGAGGTCCAGCGTCCGGTCAACACGACCGGAGCGTCCGGTTGACCCGATTTTTGTCCAGTGAAGGGGTAACAACTAGTTTAGCCCTTGGGGTTATAAATAGAAGTGGCCTTCAGCCATGGCTGGTGCTGAGCACCTTGGGGGACTTTGTGTCCATGCTTGAGAGTGCTTAGTAGCCCTCCATCTCACACATACTTGATAGTGATCATCCGATTGTGTGAGTGAGCGATTCTAGTGCGATTGCATCGTGAGGTTGCATCGAGTGGCACTAGGTGATCGAGTTGCAAGACGATGGTGCTTGTTACTCTTGGAGGTTGCCACCTCCTAGACGGCTTGGTGGTGGTCTCCGTCGAAGCCAGCAAGAAGCTTGTGCGGCGCTCCGGAGAAGTGCTTGTGAGGGGCATTGTGCTCGCCCCGCGGGAGTCGCGAAGAGCAACTTTAGTAAAGAGTGTCATTGAGCTACCCTCACTCAAGGGGTAGGTTCTTGCGGTGCCCGACGTGCGGGCTTAGCGGGTGATGCTAATTAGCCGCCGAACCACCAAGTGAGCGGTCGACACAACGGGGACTAGCGTGTTGGCAAACACGTGAGCCTCGGGAGAAAAATCATCGTGTCAACCTTGTTCTTCCCGTTGGTTTGCATCCCCATTACACAAGCTTACAATTACTTTTATATATCTTAAGCTTGTGTAGTTGCTCTTGTAATTAGATAGCTTGTGTAGCTAGCTAATTACCTTCTTGCTTGTGTAGCATAGAAGTAGCTCCCTTGCGTGGCTAATTTGGTTTTAGTAACCTTGTTAGTCACATTGCTTAGTTTGTGTAGCTAATTATTTGCGCTCTCTAATTAGGCATTGGTTGCCTTGTTATTGAGCATTGCTAGTGAGCTTAGTTAGCTTTGTGCTTTTGCTTACTAGCATGTGTAGGAGCTCCCTTGTTACTTAAAGTACTAGTGGCATAGGTTTGTGTGACCTTGCTCCTAGAATTGTTTAGGAGAGCTCTAGCTAGCCCGGCACCTTAGTTGCTTTATTAGTATCTTTACAAGGTGCTATAGAACATATATTGAGGGATGTAGTCTTAGCTAGACCGATAGTTGTATTTCCGCATTTGTTTCGGTTAGCCGACGCGATTAATTTTATAAAAGACTATTCACCCCCCCTCTAGTCCGCCATCTCGACCCTACATAAGGCCACTAAGGTATAAACTTGTGATGATAGATGTGATGAGGAACATGATAATGAAAGTGAAAGTGATGATGATAATGAACCAACTAAAAATGAACTAATTTACATATTGGAAGATGCTAAAGAACATTTTGACATTAAGAGAAGGGAATGTAAAGACTTGCGTAAGGAACTAAAAGCCCTTAAGCAAGCCTTTGATGAGCTCAATGCATCTCATGAGATTCTAAAGGAAGACCATGAGGAGCTTAGCAAGGCTCACAAGAAGCTTGGAAGAGCTCATTCCTCTCTACTTAATGAGCAAAATGAGAAGGAGCATATTGTAACATATGACAAAGGCTTAACATGTGACATAATTGATGAATCATTCTATAAGCCTATTATTGTTGCTCCCATTATCCCTTCATGTAGCTCATCATCCACTTCCACTTCACCTATGAGTGATGGTTTCACTTGTGATGCCTCACTTATGGTTGAGATTGAGACCTTGAAGAAGGAGGTCAATGAGCTCACTCGTTGTCGACGAAATCTAGTCGGCAGTCTACCAAGAGGTATGCCCACGGTACTAGATGAATCAGTAAAGGTGCGTGTGACAGGAACTAGATGGTGACACAAAACACAAGAGGCAGTGATTAGGTAGGTTTAGGCCATCAGCTTGACGTAATACCCTACGTCTTGTGTCTTTGGTGGATTGTATTATGAGATATCCGATGAAAATGAGGGGGTCACTACCCACCTTATATAGCTTGGGGGTATGGTTACAAGTTGGTTGCATCTATCCTAATCGGTTACATGATATGTGTTTATAAGGAATATGATATCTAGCATATCCGATCAGATTCTCCTTCGTCATCAATGAAGCTTCAGGCAGTCTTACGGCGCACGCCGACCTGTGTCGTGCCCCGCACGGCTTGATCTTGTGGGCTAGGCCTCCCCTGGTGGCTCAGCCCATGGAGAGCCCAGTGGGTACTGGGGGTTATACCCCCACACTCGTGCCTTAGGCAATGCCTATAGTGGCAAGGCCCACTTGCTAAAGTGTTTGGGTAGCCAAAGATTTTCTCTCAATAAAGAGGGATTGGGCTATACCCCCAAGAAAGGTAAGGTGGCATTTGCTCCTCATAAAACTAGTTTTGTGAAGAATAATTGTTAGTTTTGCAATAGATGCAAACAAGTTGGGCATGTAGAGCAATATTGCAAGAACAAGAACAAGAACACTAATGTATCATCAATTAAGTTTGATTCTTGTTATTTGCTTACCAGGGGTGTAAATGGAGTGAAAGCTAAGTTTGTTGGTACACCAATTGTGGGCTCAAAGAAGAAAGCCATTTGGGTGCCAAAGAGCTTAATAACTAACCTTCAAGGACCCAAGCAAGTTTGGGTACCTAAAAAGAATTGATCTTCTTTTGTAGGTCAATTATAAAGCCGGAGGAAGGCATTGAGTTCTTGATAGTGGGTGTACTCAACACATGACCGGTGTTGTTAGAATGTTCAAGTCAATCAACTCAAATGGCAATGATGGTTATGATAGTATTACATTTGTTGATAATGGCAAAGGCAATATAAAAGGGCTTGGTAAGATTGCAATATCCAATGACTTGAGCATATCCAATGTGTTGCTAGTAGAAAGCTTAAACTTCCATTTGATATCTATGGCTCAATTTTACGATCTTGGATTCAAATGCATATTTAGAGTTGATGATGTAGAGATCATAAGTGTAGATGGCTCTAATTTGATCTTCAAAGGCTTTAGATATGGGAATATATACTTGGTTAATTTCAATGCTAGTGAAACTCAATTGTCAACATGCTTGTTCACTAAGTCTAATATGGGTTGGTTATGGCACAGAAGGATTGGTCATGTTGGAATGAAACAATTGAATAGATTGGTTAAGCATGACTTGGTTAGAGGCTTGAAAGATGTGGTATTTGAGAAGGATAAGCTTTGTAGCTCTTGTCAAGCCGGCATAATACCCATCATAAGAAGAGCATAATAAGTACTAGCAAAGCATTTGAGTTATC
This sequence comes from Miscanthus lutarioriparius, assembly GCA_904845875.1. NCBI lineage: Eukaryota > Viridiplantae > Streptophyta > Magnoliopsida > Poales > Poaceae > Miscanthus > Miscanthus lutarioriparius. The sequence continues at coordinate 11,013,169 of CAJGYO010000003.1, read as the reverse complement.
GCACATGGATTTATTTGGGCCAATACAATACACAAGCATCGGTGAAAACAAATATGGCTTTGTGTTAGTGGATGACTATACTAGATACACTTGGGCATTCTTTCTAGTGGACAAGAGTGATGTGTTTGCAACATTTAAATCATTTATCAAGGGCATACACAATGAGTTTGAAACAACCATCAAGAGAGTTAGAAGTGACAATAGTAGTGAGTTCAAGAACGTTAGAATTGATGAGTTATGTGATGATTTTGGAATTAAACATCAATTCTCGATCAAGTACACTCTATAATCAAATAGCCTTGTTCAGAGGAAGAATAGAACACTCATTGATATGGCAAGGTCAATGCTTAATGAGTACAATGTGAGTCAATCTTTTTGGCTGAAGCAACCAACTCTATTGTCATCCTTTGAAGGAAAAAACACCTTATGAGCTCTTGAATGGTAGAAAGTCCAACATTACATACTTTTGGGTCTTTGGTTGCAAATGCTAAATATTGAGAAAATGCACTAGATTGAGCAAGTTTGACAAGAAGTGGCAAAGCATATAGAGTTTGGAATTAGGCAAGTGGTACTCTTGAGGAAGTTCATAATGTTGAATTTGATGAAACTAAGGGTTCCCAAGATGAGAATGAGAATCTTGATGATGTTAGAGGCATTCAACATTCAAATGTCATAAAGAACATGGATGTTGATGAATTGATGCCTAGACAAGTGATAGATGAAGAAGATGATCAAGTGCAAGTACTCTCTAACTCAAATACGTAAGATGATACAAATCAAGCAAGTACAAGTGGCTCTCATAACAATGAAGAAGATCAAGTGGCTAGTACATCATCTCAATCAAATGAGCAAGCAATCAACTTCCAATACTCCAACCAACCAATATTACAAGAGATCATCCATTGGACACTATAATTGAAGATATTTCTAGAGGTGTATAAATAAGATCAATGTTGGCTTCATTTTATGAGCATTTCTCATTTGTATCATCTATTGACCCAAAGAAGATATCTAAATCATTGAAGAATGTTGATTGGGTGAATGCTATGCATAAAAATTGAACAACTTCACAAGAAATCAAGTATGAGAATTGGTGGAGAGACCAAAGAACCATAATGTGATTGGAACCAAATGGGTCTTTAGAAACAAACAAGATCAAGATGGGATAGTAGTAAGAAACAAAGCAAGATTGGTAGCACAAGGTTACACTGAAGTTAAAGTTCTTGACTTTGGTGAAACATATGCCCCGATTGCTAGATTGGAAGCAATTAGAATCTTGCTAGCCTTTGCTTGTGCCCACAACATCAAGCTCTATCAAATGGATGTCAAGAGTACATTTCTTAATGGCTACATCAATGAAAAAGTTTATGTTGAGCAACCTCCCGGTTTTGAAGATGATAAAAAACCCAACCATATGTACAAGTTGAAGAATGCATTGTATGGATTAAAACAAGCACCTATAGCATGGTATGAGAGATTGAGGGACTTCCTACTCTCTAAAGGGTTTATAATGGATAAGGTTGACACCACTCTTTTCACCAAAAAGATTAGCAAGGACTTGTTTGTGTTGCAAATCTATGTTAATGACATCATATTTGGATCAACCAATCAAGACTTTTGTGAAGAGTTTGAGAAGATGATGGCTAATGACTTTGAGATGTCCATGATTGGAGAGTTGAGTTACTTTCTTGGTCTCCATATCAAGCAATTGAAGAATGGTATATTTGTGAGTCAAGACAAGTACATCAAAGACATGCTCAAAAAGTTTGGTATAAATGAGAGCAAGGCCATAAGTACTCTAATGGGAACAAATGAAAATTTAGATAGTGATGCAAGTGGTAACATAGTGGATCAAAAGTTGTATCGGTCTATGATTGAAAGCTAACTTTATATGACCGCATTAAGGCCAGATATCATATTTATTGTGTGCATATGTTCAAGATTCCAAGCCTCACCAAGAAAAAGTCATTTGAAGGCTACAAAGAGAATATTGAGATATTTGAAGCATACACAAAATGTTGGTTTGTGTTATCCCAAAGGAGCAAAGTTTGAGCTTGTTAGATATTTGAACTCCGACTATGCGGGATGCAAGGTTGAAAGGAAGAGCACATCTTGGGCACTTGTTAACTATTAGGAATATCACTTGTTTTATGGCCATCAAAGAAGCAAAATAGTGTTGCTTTATCAACTGCCGAAGTCGAATACATATCTGCCGGTAGTTGTTGTGCATAAATTCTTTGGATGAAGGCCACCTTGAATGACTTTGGAATCAAGTTCAAGAAAGTGTCATTGCTATGTGACAATGAGAGTGCAATCAAGCTAACCAACAATTCGGTTTAACATGCAATAATAAAGCACATTGATGTCGGTCCACCATTTTATAAGAGATCACTAATAAAAAGGGGACATTTCAATTGAGAGTGTGGGCACCGAAGATCAACTTGTCGACATATTCACCAAGCCATTAGATGAGAAGAGGTTTTTCAAGCTAAGAAATGAGTTGAACATATTGGATTTCTCAAATATGTGTTGATGCACCCCCCCCACTTATATGACATGCCTCTCCTTCGAGCAATCCAAGGTAAAAGTTGATTGGCATACATACATTCTTTGTTAAGGACATGTTTAGTACATCTAATCATTACTCATGTTTTATAGGCTTATTCATGAAAAACAAATGAATTTGATGCTTGTATGGTACCACTATTGCTTCTATGTTTGATATGATCTAGTGGTAGCATATGACATGTTTGTGGGCTTGTGAACCTAGTGTTTAATCTAGAAAATAATCTATAAGTGTTTAACTCAACATGGTCAAGATAACCCTTGAAATGAGGTGTGAAGAAGCTTGTCCTTGGATCAAACCGAGTTAAATATCTTTGGCAAGTATTCTAGATTGGACCAACTTTAGGAAAATGATCCTCACCCCATTGATTGACATTGATAATCTTAACATATCTAAAATTGAACCTTTGTGGTCATTGATGACAAAGGGGGAGAAATAATTCACAAAGATAGGGGGAGAGAAGACATAGGGGGAGAAATATGAAAGCAGAGAAGACATAGGGGGAGAAATATGAAAGTAAGGGGATCAATTAAAATTTGAGCACATAAGTAAGGGGAGCAAGCTCATAAACTTGTTTGATGCATTTAAATGTGCATTTCATATATTTGCTTGCATGGCACAAGTTTTAAATTTGATATACATGCTTCAGTGGTGTATGCTAGTTGTAGAATTGAATGATGAAATAAAAAACTAGCATGCATAGGTGGTAGTTAGATATGCCTTACTTACTTGCTTTGCTTTCACAAGTGGTACTAGAGCCTGGCATATAATGTTGATCTCACGAGGTATCTAGCTCTTACTTTTGCAAGTGGTATCTAACTCACAATGGTGCTAAGGATGGTATATTTGATGCACTCCGATTGGTATCACACTTCAAAGGTCCATCTCTTATACCTTAGCATCATTTGGTAGACATTACTCTCCCACAACTCAAATCCATATATATGTGCAAGCTTTAATCTAAACTCTTAGCACATATGTAGGGGGAGCTAATACTACTATTTTGGGTTCATGAAACTTGTCCAAATCTTTTTACACATGGTAAATATGCTTGGGCAAGCAATATGGATTTAATTGAATTTCAATTCATATATTTGTGAAAGGGTTGTCATCAATTACCAAAAAGAGGTAGATTGAAAGCTCTACTTTGGTTTTGGTGAATTGATGAAACCCTAGGTGCTAACCTACTTGCTCTAGTGATCATGAGAATAGGGAAGCACTATTCCAAGTGGTGGAGCAAATGGTGAAGATCATGATAATGGTGGAGGCCATGGTGGTGATCAAGGTGGTCGGGCTTGGAAAAGAAGAAAGAGAAAAACAAAAAGCTCAAGGCAAAGGTAAAACTTGATAGAAGCTTTTGTGTTTTGGTGATCGAGACACTTAGTGAGTGTGATCACATTTAGGATAGATAGTTGTACTATTAAGAGGGGTGAAACTCGTCATGGAATGCGGTTATCAAAGTGCCACTAGATGTTCTAACTCATTGCATATTTTTTAGATCTAGTGCAGTGCTAACACCCTCAAAAATATTTATGAAAATATGCTAACACACGTGCATAAGGTGAAACACTTGGTGGCTAGCACATTTGATCAAGGGTGCAGAAGTTGGTGAAGAGTAGGCGCTCTTTTCACTGACCGAACTCGGGTTCTGAAGTGACCAGACTCGGTGTTCAAGCGTCCGATCAATTTTAGTGAAGCAAGCGCGCTTGGGCTCTATCTGGGTCTTGACCGGACGCTGCATAGTCAAAGTGACCGGATGCGCAGGGCCTACGTCTAGTCAGGGCTGGCGTACTGAAAGGTACTAATATGGATAGAGGGGGGTGAATAGCCTATTTAAAAATCTACAAGATCACTAGAGAAAATGAGTTAGTAAACCAAACGGTGTAATGCAATTTTGCTCTAACTCTACAAGGGTTGCAAGCCACCTATCCAACAATTCTAGTCATTAAAATCTCTAGGCATACAACAAGCTATCTCACTACTCACTAAGCTAGTGTGCTCTCAAAGGCTAACTAAAGAGCCACGCTAACCAAACTAATAAGCTCTCAAAGACTAACTACACTAAAGAGCTTGGTCAACTAGTTTGCAATGAATGTAAAGAGTGAGTAGGGTGATTTATACCACCGTGTCGAGGAGTGAATCAATCACAATATGATGACAACCAATCATCGGGAGAAATCCAAACAACACAAAGATGGACACACGATTTTTCTCCCGAGGTTCACGTGCTTGCCGGCACGCTAGTCCCCGTTGTGTCGACCAACACTTGGTGGTTCGGCGGCTAATAGGTGTTGCACGAACCTCATCCACACAATTGGACACCGCAAGAACCTACCCACAAGTGAGGTAACTCAATGACACAAATAATCTACTAGAGTTACCTTTTGGCTCTTTGCCGGGGAAGGTACAAGACCCCTCACAATCACTGGAGCCGGCCACAAACAATCACCAACATGCGCCAAAGCTCCTCCGTTGCTCCAAGCCGTCTAGGTGGCGGCAACCACCTAGAGAAACAAGAAATCCGATCAACCCTTTAGCGTCCGAACGTTTCCAGTAAGCTCCCCGAGGCGATTTCTATTGACTCAACACGTCAGGTCAGAGGCAACCTAATGCGCCCCAGCATCTGGTCCCTGCTCCCCTTCTCAGCGCGTGTAGGCAAGGCTGACGTCAGCGTACGTCAGCGATCACCTGACGTGGACCCTGCGCGTCCAATCGTGTCAATGCGCTCACCTTCAACAAGTGACCGGACGCGTAGGAGGAGCGTCCAGTCGCTCCTTGCCCTCCATAGCCAGCTGCGCCACCTCGCCTATAAATGACCGGATGTGTCGGGGTGAATCCGGTCACCCCATGGCCAGCGCCCGGTCGTGGACTTTCTCTCCTTTCTCTTTTTCTAAGTCCACAACCACTTTACCCTTGCTTTCCAATTGCTAACCACAAAGTGTAGAATTTGTGTGCACATGTGTTAGCGTTTTTCAAAGCATTTTATAAGGGTCAAAGTTAGCACACTAGGTTCCTAAATGCAATGCATGAATCATGTCACCTAGTGGCACTCGACAAACCGTTTAGCCAAAGATTTTCCCTCTTTATAGTACGGCTATCGATCCTAAGTTACTCACACCCTTTATGGTATCTTGAGTGCAAAACAAAAACCTATCATATACCTTTGCCTTAATCAACTCGGTTTTTGTTTCTCTCTTGCTTCTTTTCCAAGTTAAGCTTGATCATCATCAACACATGTCCATCTCCATCTCCATGGACTTCACCACAATACTCCACCCTTAGATTCCACCAATCTAGCTCATATCACAACTCATGATAAAGGTTAGTGCCAGGTTTCTTCAATTATCCAAAACCAAACTAGGGCTTTCACGTACGCTGACGTGAGGCTGCTGGGCTTAGCGCGCGATGACAGTGTGGACCGGACGCTGGGCAGCGTCAGGTCGAGGTAGAACGGACGTGTCCGTTCAACAAAAAACCTCTCTACAAAGTTTGTAGAGTCGATCGGACTTCATTGGCAAGTGTCAGGAGAAGTGAGTGGCGTGTCCGGTCGCAACGTTGGGTGCTTGGGCGCTTGCTTGGTCTGACACAGTGGCGGTGCGTCTGGTCGCCCTTCTGGTGCGTCCGGTCGTCATTTACTCAAGTGTGCGATCCAGTTGACTGTTGGAGATCAATGAACGATGTTGAACGCGGGGGTCACATGGACGGCAGTGCGCAACCGGACGTTGGGGCGTCATTTGGACCTGCGCGTCTGGTCGCCTCGAGTTGGGCTGCAATGTGATCCCAATGACTCTTTTTCGAGGGGGTGCCTGTATAAAGTGTTTGGCCGGCTCTAGTTCACTCTCTTCGCCATTTGCATTGATATAGCAACCTTGTGAGCTTAGCCAAAGCCCTCTCACTCATCTCCATCATAGATTCATCATCTTTATGAGATTGGGAGTGAATCCAAGTGCATTGCTTGAGTGATTGCATCTAGAGGCACTTGGTGATTGTGTTTCTCTATGGGATTCGCTTGTTTCTCTTGATGGTTGCCGCCACCTAGACGGCTTGGTGCAGCGAGGATCGTCGAGCGGAGGAAGGTGATTGTCTCTGGCTCTGATCGTGGTAATTGTGAGGGGTTCTTGATCTTTCACCGATGGAGAGCCAAAAGATACTATAGTGGATTGCTCGTGGTTTGTGTGATCCTCATCTTGTGTTGGTTGTGCGGCACCCGGTTGCGGGTTAAGCGTGTGATGCCTATTAGCGCGTGAACCTCCAAGTGAGTGAATCGCCACAACGGGGACTAGCTTGTCGGCAAGCAAGTGAACTTCGGTGAAAAATCTTGTCATCATTGTCTCCGAGGATTTCTATTGTGATTGATTGATTGTCACTTGCCACGGCGGTATAGCATCACTACCCTACTCTTGTACTTACTTTCTTAGTGTAGCTAAGCTCTTTAGTGTAATTAGTTTTGAGAGCTAGATTGTGTCGTGTCTAGTGGTTAGTGAGGCTCTTTAGTTAGTCTTTGAGAGCTCACTAACTTAGTGGTAGCGACTTAGCCTCTTTATGTAAATTAGAGATCATAGTGACTAGAATTATGGATAGGAGGCTTGTATTTTGAGTAGGCTAGCGCAACACTCGTTTTGTTTTATAATTATCTAACCACCTTACTTAAGTATTGTCGTAGAAATTTTTATAGGCTATTTATCTCCCCTCTAGCCATTAGGACCTTTCAGTATTACCCATACCCAAGCGGGTATATGATTTTCTACCCATACCCGACCCATTTTGCGTGGGTATGGATTTGGATAATGGGTATGAATACCCAACGACAGGTTGAGTAGCAAGGCACGGGCATTGGTTAGTGATAATATACGCATGTTGGAAGCAAATGTTTATAGTGTTTCATGTGTTTCATATGTATGTTTCTAAGTGTTTTCATCCGAATGTTGCATAAGTAGATTTGGATGTTGCATAACATACATGTTGCAAGTATTTGTTTCAGGTGTTTGATACGTATGTTTTGCAATTGTTTCATCTGGATGTTACATATGTTTTGCAATTGCTACACACGTGTTTTCAAGTGTTTCTTATGTGTTTTTGGAAGTGTTTCAGGCGTATCTTACGAGGGTTTCAGCTGTTTCGGATGTATGTTGCAAATGTTTCATCTAAATGTTTTAAAAGTAGTTTTGAAAAAAAAAAATTGAAAGTAGATCGGGATGCTCCACATGTTGCAATATGCCCTACCTGCCACAACCTTCTGCTGCAGTCGTTTGGGCGTCATGCCTACGCGTGGGGAGCGGAGGGATGGAGCGTTGCTCGACGGTGGGCGGGGAAGCAAGGAGATGGCGGCAGGGGCCTAGGCGGTCCCCGTGTGCGTGTGGGAAGCAGGGGAGCAGCGCAGGCGCAATAGACATGGATGGGAGCGGCGCCTCAGGGAAGCACTTGGAGTGGCGGGGAGGGGAGGGGCGCAGGAAGCAGGAAGCACGCGGAGTGGCATGGGTAGTCCCCTACCTGTGCGTGCAACAGACATTGGTACGGGTGTGTACCAGGCCTGGGCATCTAGACGCGCAAGTCCATCCGAACTTTTAGGCGCTAGCAGTGTCGTACTTCAAATCTAGACTAAGGTCTTATTTAAATCCAGGGTGTAAAGTTTTAGGGTGTTATGTTGGGGGTTATATGGGGGTGTCACATGGGGTGTTTGGATACTAATAAAAAAACAAATTACAGAATCTGTCAGTAAACCGCGAGACGAATTTATTAAGCCTAATTAATCCGTTATTAGCACATGTATTATTATAGCACCACATTGTCAAATCATGATCTAATTAGGCTTAAAAGATTTGTCTCGTAAAGTAGTCATAATCTATATAATTAGTTATTTTTTAGTCTATGTTTAATAGTCTATATATATATATCAAACATTTGATAGGATAAGATATAAATTTTTATGAAAAAACTAAACAAGTCCCATCATGCTTTTTGGATGGACCGATGGAGGGAGGTGACGTTGGAATTGGACGGAGGGTACTCGACGGCTGCGCCGATCGAGCCAACACAACTCAATTGAAAGCCCGTCGCTACCCACTTCCAGGTCGGACCCACGTCTCACATCAAAACCTCCCGACTCCGAGTCGTCGGAGAGGACGCCTGAACCCCGACTTCCCACTCGCCTGCTCTCCCCTTTCGCGTCCTCCGCTCCGGTGCTTCGTCTCCGCGCCGCGCGATGGCGGCGCCGGCTCCGGCTCCGGCTCCCCCAATGGCCGCGCCGCGGGTGGGGTTGCTGTACGATGATCGGATGTGCGCGCACGCGACGCCTGACGGGGAGGAACACCCGGAGAACCCCGAGCGGCTGCGCGCCATCTGGCGCAAACTCAACGCCGCGGGCGTCGCGTCCAGGTATGGCGCTAGAGGCCGCTCTCCCGCTCCCTTGTGTCGAGCTGAGAGCGTCGTGGTTTTCGTAGGGATGGGTGAGGCTTGCACGGCGCACCCGGTGCCCTCGGTGTTCATTTTTCCGTTCGAATTGCCTGGAACGAAACGAAAGCCTCCGCCGCTCGTGCGCCATGGCTTTTACTTATTCTCCCTCTGTTGTTGCTGTGGCCGGACCATTTCGATCTGATAATTGGCCTAATGATTGCGTAAATTACCATGGGAGTGTTGGAGTTCATGATTTTCTCCCCTAGGTTTAGGTATCAAATGCAAAATGTCTAACATGTGAAAAAAATCTGTAGTGCAAAGCAAAATAACTTTGTGAAACATTTGGTTCAAACAATGCATCGATTCCTTAAAAAGTCGCTTCATCGTACGCTTACATATGTAAACCATTAAGTTGTTTATGGCATTCTAGATGCAGGTCTTGCTTCTTGCTTTAACTTCGATGCTAGTAAACTAAAACCTTAAACATCAGCTTTACAACTTTTTTTATGTTGATCTGGTTCACTATTTTGCTTAGCCAGTTAGGGTAGTGTTTTTTCCCTTATATATTAAGGACAGCGGTGTTTTTTCCCTTATATATTAAGGACAGCGGTCGGGTTCTGCAATGCTACTGTAACATAAATCTCTTCTAGGTGTGTGGCCCTTAAGGCGAAGGAAGCTGAGGACAAATATATAGCTTCTGTTCACAGCACGAGCCATATAAAGCTGATGAAGGAGATTAGCTCAAAGAAATATGATGCCAGCAGGAATAAGATTGCTAGGAAATTCAATTCCATTTACTTCAACAAGGGTTCCTCGGAATCTGCTGTTCTTGCAGCTGGTTCTGTCATAGAGGTCATTTTACATCTTCTTACATAAGCCCATTTCCTCCTTTTCTGTAGCTATATATACCCCGCCTCATTGGTAGGAAAAAACTGAAAAGTGGATTATTTGGCAATTAGGTAGCTGAGAAAGTTGCTGCAGGTGAGTTAAGTTCTGCTATTGCTCTAGTCAGACCTCCAGGCCACCATGCAGAACATGATGAGGCAATGGGATTTTGTCTCTTCAACAATGTGGCGGTTGCAGCTAATTATCTCTTAAACGAGAGGGTATGTACTGAAATTTTTTCTCTTTCTGTCTCTCTGCGTTTGTGTATTGGTCGGGGGAGGTCATTTTAAAGGTGGTACCTATGTTCATCACTTCCTACAGGGAATCAAGAGTGTTATACTTTGTTCTAACGCAATCAAATAATGTGTTTTGTTCACTTTTGAACCTTGTTCTTTCTATTGCAGCCTGATTTAGGTATCAAGAAGATATTGATTGTCGATTGGGATGTTCACCATGGCAATGGCACACAGAAAATGTTCTACAATGATCCTCGTGTATTATTCTTCTCAGTTCACAGGTTTGACAAGACACACTGATATTTTTTTGCTGGTTTTCTTTAGACTTCAGAGTAGCTTCAGTACCATTACAATATTACGTTAGCAAAGTTATGGCAGTTTTTTTCTCTTTTATTTGGAGAGTTATTGTTCTTGGAACGTCCATAATATCAATATCATGGTTTACTTTCCTAGGAAACACTGGAAACTTGCAGTTGATAGAATAATTTAAGACCTCCAATGATTATCTGTATGGTATCAACAGAGTCGTTTAGGGTAGAGCAAGCAGGCTGTATTTTGATGCCTTTTGATTATACGATGCAATCCAGTGTGATTTGTGCTCACATTCCACAAATTCAACTTGCTCATTACTCACCCTTTACAAGTTACAATATGAAAATAATCAAATCATATTCTCGTATCACTCTAAGATTGGCTGAACAGCGGTTCTTGCGCAATCACCTCAGGGGTCAGTTTTACAAATCTAATTTCTTCACCTAACGTATTGTGCCGTGGAACCTATTAATCAAACACCTACTGTGGCCATTGAAGCTTGTAAGAATATGGTACTCTTGAATGCTTCAACCGTAGTGATAGGAACTGAGCCTAGCACTTAGTTGGAGGGTGCGGCGTACATTCTCCTTACCAAGGTTTACGTCCCTTTCCTCTCAAATTCGGTGTCAATTTTCTTCTTAATAAAAGTCACCTTACACTTGCCACACAGGCACACACACACACACAATCTTAGATTCTTAGTCATGGCTATTTGACACTATCCAGTTCTGTCCACACTAACCAATTCGTACATTGGCCTTTGATACTCAAGGTGACCTATTGTTGTATGAATCAGCTTGATAGATTCACATGCTGTAGCCTGTGATATGTGTCTAAGGTGTCTCCTTGAACCATCTAACCAGTTCCACTGATATGGCATATCAAACTTATAAATTTAGTATGTATAACGCCATCTGCATGCTTGTAGAAGATACTTCTTTTTAGTTCACAGTAGTGTTATTGTGGTTGATTTGCATAATCGTAATTTTCATAAATTTACAACTCTTTTCTTTTGGTCCTTTGGAAAATATGGAACACGAACATCGTTGCAATCAACACAATCACTCGAATCTTGGATCATAAACTGTTCAATTTAGTGTGTGCTTGTAGCCACCTTAATGAAGCCATAATAAAATATCTATAGTTCTAAAGATATAAACAAATGTTTATTGTTCTAATGTTTGTTTTGTAGGTTTGATTATGGAAGCTTCTATCCTGCTGAAGGGGATGCTTCTCATTGTTTCATCGGGGAAGAAGCTGGTAAAGGGTATAACATCAATGTTCCCTGGGAGCATGGGAAGTGTGGTGACACTGATTATATTGCTGCATGGGACCATGTACTGCTTCCTGTCACTAAAGTTTTTGACCCTGATATAATACTGGTATCGGCTGGGTTTGATGCAGGTATGTAGTTGTAAAGTTCTTTGAAACTCTTCTATTCCACTAACTTAGCAACTTGTTACTTTAAACATTTATGTAAATCAAGGCAAAAATTGTGCTGGCAAGCGTTTTTTAAATATTCCATGGGCTAACTGAGCACTGTTTGGACTAGTACAACTTATCTACCTGATTATATTGTTGCATAATAAGTGAGGTTTCTGCTGATGAATTCATAAAATCTTGTGAAGCTTTGTTTCAGCATTGAACTGTGGATACACAATATTAGAATCTATACTTCTGGAGTGCTGGTGCATCTTTGTGGTAGATCTCTTTGTGGTAGGCCATTGATAGATAATCTGCTACTCACATCCCTCTTTTGTCATAGGAGCATAGGAACAGTGCCTGTGATGGGATAAGTCTCTTTTGGCAGTCTTTGTGGGGCTGGCTGCAGCTGGTCTTTGTGGGGCTGGTTGCAGCAGCATCTTGATTGAGAGGACAACATCCTTGCAGCTGGTCTTTGTGGGGCTGGCTGCAGCAACATCTTACCTAGGACAGCATATTATTAGGACAACATATTAGCATCTTAGACTAGCATCTTGGCATATGCTTGGCTGGCTTGCAGCCTATAAATATGTATCCCCAACCCCTCGAGTTGGCATGGCATTGAGAAATAATCCAGAAAATTATCCCAACTCCTAGTGTCATTCTCTCTCGATGAGAGTAAGAATTCTGCTACTACCAAGAGTGAGAATTCAGCGACTAACAACTGGTATCGGAGCCGTATTATCCTGTAGCCTGAGCATCTCCTGCTCATCTTCTTTCCCAGCCTCGCAACAGCCCCAGCTAGGAGCAGCAGCAGCTCCGGCCGCTCCTGCTCACTCCTCTCCCTCTGCGCAGCTCGTCTGAAGCAGCCCTCTCCCCACGCAGCAGCCCCCCGGTAGCGCGTCATGTCCGCAGGGCAGTCTCAGCGCTCGGTCGCCTCGAGCACGCGGCGTCGGCAGGAGGCCGAACTTGCCGCGGCAGAGGAACGCGAGCGAGTGGCGGCAGAGACCGCTACGGCGGCGGCAAGGGCGTCGAGGCTGGCAGCGGCGGAGCTGGCAGCAGCCAGAGCGGTGGCGGAAGCGGCGGCGGCGGCGGATGCAGCACGTGCGGCGGCAGCGGAGGTCGAGGTTCTGCGCGGCAGCATCGGCAGCTCCATTTCTGCTGACGACACCGCCGACGCGGACCTCGAGCTGCTAGAGAGGGAGGCGGCAGGCCGGGCGGCGCGATGGCGGCAGCGCCGCGCCACGAAGCGTGGCGGCAGCCTGACGGCGCCGGACGCTACCGGCGGTCTCCTAGATGAGGCACGCACGGCGGTGGCGCTCCTGGGGCAGCCGCGCACGCCCACGAGCGTGGCGGCAGCCCAGACAGGCGTGGACGCGCTGGCGGCGCTCCTGGAGGAGGCGCGCACGGCGGTGGCGCTCCTGGAGGAGCCGCGCACGCCCACGAGTGCGGCGGCAGCCCAGACAGGCGCGGACGCTCCGGCGGCGCTCCTGGAGGAGGCGCGCACGGCAACGGTGGTGCTCCTGGAGGAGGCGTGCACGGCAACGGTGGCGGACGGGTCGATGGAGAGCGCGACCTTCACAGGCAGCGTGGCTCTCTCCCCGGATCAGTACCATGGTTACCACGGTTTCCAGGCTGTTGTCAGGGACGTCGGCCCCGACGGTGGGTGGCCTACCCTCACCAAGACCAACTACGTCGAGTGGGCTGCGGTGATGAGGGTAAAGCTCCAGGTGCGGCACATGTGGGAGGCAGTCCGGTACGGCGACGTCGACTACGACCAGGATCGACGGGCGGTGGATGCCCTCATCGCTGCAGTCCCGTCCGAGATGCAGTTCTCGCTTACCAACAAGCGGACTGCCAAGGAGGCTTGGGACACCATCGCTGCGACACGCATCGGCAGCGACCGCGCCCGCAAGTCCACACTGATGGCACTTCGCAAGGAGTGGGAGAACCTGGCCTTCAAGCCAGGTGAGGACGTTGATGACTTTGCTCTCCGTCTCAACACTTTGTTGCAGAAGATGGTGCAGTTCGGCGATGACACCTACGGCTAGGAGAGAGCTATCGAAAAGCTCTTCCGCTGTGTCCCCGAGAAGTACAAGCAGATGGCTCGCTCGATCGAGTCTCTGCTGGATCTCTCCACGATGTCGATCGAGGAGGCGATAGGTCGCCTCAAGGTCGTCGACAGCGATGAGCCACGCCCTCTCTCGGGGCCCATCACCACTGGCGGGAAGCTTCTTCTCACTCGAGAGCAGTGGCTTGCCAACCAAGGTGACCGGAAGAAGGGGGAGCCTTCCTCCGCGACAGGCGGCCGCAAGCGTGGCAAGCCGCGCAAGGCGCGCAGAGACGCCCAGGCCGGGGCGCGAGGACGTGCCGAGGGTGATGCCCGCGGAGGTGCCCAGGCGGCGCGCCGCCAGGCAGCGCCGCCGCACGAGACGACACTGCCGCATCGCGCGGCCAGCTTAACCATTGGGCCAAAGATCGTCGATACCACCACGCAGCGGCCAGCCCCACGTCGCCTGGCGGAGGAGGAGAGCCAGCTCTGTTCATGGCACATGCAAGCATCGAAGAGCTACCTCCGGCGGCACCGGCCGCAGCTGTTCTCCTCCACCTTGACGAGCCAAAAGCACACGCCCCTCCGGCGGCGACTCCGGCAGCGACAAGACCGGCGGGTGGTGCCTCGACACGGCGCCACCCATCACATGACCGGTCGACGGGGAGTTTTCACCGAGCTTGACTCTAGCATCCGAGGCTCCGTCAAGTTTGGGGATGCCTCCGGCGTGGAGATCAAGGGCGTCGGCTCCGTCATCTTCACCGCCGTGTCTGGTGAGCACAGGCTGCTCACCGGAGTCTACTACATCCCCGCGTTAAGGAACTCTATCATCGACTTGGGACAGTTTGGATGAGAACGGTTCGCGCGTGGTGGTTGAGGATGGAGTCATGAGGATTTGGGATCGCCGGGCGTCGCCTTCTTGCCAAGGTAACGAGCGCCGCAAATCGATTCTACGTCCTCAACGTGCAGGTGGCACAACCCCTCTCTCGCTGCTTTCGTCGGACGACGAGCGTGGCGATGGCACGAGCATTTCGGCACCTTCACTTCGAGGCCTGAGGCGGCGGCTCGATGCCACGCGGAGATGGTGCGAGGCCTGCCGTGCCTCGACCATGTGGAGCAACTCTGCGGCGTCTGCGTGTTGACGAAGCGGGGCGACTTCCTTTCCCGGCGGGCAAGCTTTCGAGCCAGCCAAGGAGTGGCTCGAGCTTGTGCTGCAGGGACTTGTGTGGCCCGGTGACACCGGAGGACGACGCTTCTTCCTGCTGCTGTCGTCGACGACCTCTCCCCCGCTACATGTGGGTGATGGTCCTCGGCAGCAAGGGGAGAGGTTGCGACGCCATCGCGCCATGTGTGAGTGCGAGGCAGCGAGAGGCGGAGTGCGGCCAAGAGCAAGCTGCGTCTTCTTGCACCGATAATAATGGGGCCAATTCACGGCGGCTGAATTCAAGCGTCGTCTTCTTACTGATAAGGGCATTCAGCGCCACTACTCCGCACCGTACAGCTGAAAGGTCCTAATATGGCTAGAGGGGGGGTGAATAGCCTATTTAAAAACTACAAATCAACTAGAGCAATTTGATTAGTAAGACAAATAGCGAGATGCAAACTTGCTCTAGCTCTACAAGGGTTGCAAGCCACCTATCCAACAATTCTAGTTGTAATGATCTATTTGCACACAATCTACTTGACCACTACTCACTAAGAGCTCTCACAAAAGCTACACTAAAGAGCTCCACTAGATATGTTTAAAGCACAAGGCAAGCTCTCAATTCTAATTACACTAAAGAGCTTGCTATATCTAGTTTGCGGAAATGTAAATGAGTAAGTGAGACGATTATACCGTCGGGTCGTGGAGTGAACCAATTACACGATGAATATATAGCCAATCACCGGGAGAATGCAATTGACAAGAGACAACCGATTTTTCTCCCGAGGTTCACGTGCTTGCCAACACGCTAGTCCCCGTTAGTGTCGACCAACACTTGGTGGTTCGGTTCGTGGCTAAGAGGTGTTTCACAAACCTCGTCCACACGATAGGACACCGCAAGAACCGACCCACAAGTGAGGTAACTCAATGACACGAGCAATTTATTAGAGTTACCTTTCGGCACTCCGCCGGGGAAGGTACAACTCCCCTCACAATCACCGGCGGCCACGAACAATCACCAACTCGTGCCGATCCTTCACCGCTGCTCCAACCGTCTAGGTGGTGGCAACCACCAAGAGAAACAAGCGAAATCCATGAGTGACAAGCACGAATACCAAGTGCCACTAGATGCAATCACTCAAGCAATGCACTTGGATTCTCTCCCAATCTCACAATGATGATGGATCAATGATGGAGATGAGTGGGAGGGCTTTGGCTAAGCTCACAAGGTTGCTATGTCAATGAAAATGTGCAAGAGTCTCCCCTTGAGCGCCATGGGGCTATAAATAGAGCCCCCATCAAATAGAGCCGTTGTACCCTTCATTTGGGCAAAAGCAGCGCTCGACCGGCCAGCGCTCGGTCATGCCGCCGACCGCGCTGGCCCTCGGCGTCCGATCGCCCGATGGACGCCATCGTCACCAGACTTCAACGATGTTCGTCGATTTCAGCGGCTCTGAAGCTGACCGGACGCTCCGGTCAAAAAAGCGGCCGAACGACGCTGAAGCCCAGCGTCCGGTCGTTTCGATAAGCTCCCGAGGCGTATTTCTTGACCGATGGGACGCGTCCGGTCCACCTTTTTGACCGGACGCCCAGACCGGTGTCAACGTGCTCAACCCTTCCTCTTGTCTGCGCTGAAGTTGTCGGCCTGACCGGACGGCCCATGAGCGATCGGCGTCCGGTGCTTCACGGATTGGCGTCCGGTCATAGGACCGGCGCCAACATCATTTCGACCAACTCCATTTCAACTCTAACTTCTTCACCCTTGCTCAAATGTGCCAACCACCAAGAATTTTGCATCCGGCGCAATAGAAAATAGACATTTCATTTTTCCAAAAGCGCCGAATCCCGCCTCGCAAGCTCGGCGGGAGGGAGGGACCCAAACCCATCTCAACCCTACAAACACCTTGTGCACATGTGTTAGCATATTTTCACAAATATTTTCAAGGGTGTTAGCACTCCACTAGATCCTAAATGCATATGCAATGAGTTAGAGCATCTAGTGGCACTTTGATAACCGCATTTCGATACGAGTTACACTCCTCTTAATAGTACGGCTATCTATCCTAAATGTGATCACACTCACTAAGTGTCTTGATCACTAAAACAAAATGGCTCCTACATTTTATACCTTTGCCTTGAGCCTTTTGTTTTTTCTCTTTCTTCTTTTCCAAGTTCAAGCATTTGATCATCACCATGCTATCACCATTATCATGATCTTCGTTATTGCTTCATCACTTGGAGTAGTGCTACCTATCTCATAATCATCTTGATAAACTAGGTTAGCACTTAGGGTTTCATTAATTAACCAAAACCAATCTAGAGCTTTCAACAGCCCGCAGCAGAACGGCGTCGTCGAGCGGCGCAACCAGACGGTTGTGGGGATGGCTCGGGCCCTTCTCAAGCAGAGGGGGATGCCAGCTGTCTTCTTGGGAGAGGCGGTGGTGACGGCCGTTTACATCCTCAACTGCTCGCCTACCAAGGCGCTCGACGGCAGGACGCCGTACGAGGCTTGGCATGGGCGCAAGCCGGCGGTCTCTCACTTGTGGGTCTTCGGCTGTCTCGCGTTTGCCAAGGAGGTTGGCCACATTAGCAAGCTCGACGACAGGAGCACTCCGGGAGTGTTCATCGGCTACGCGGAGGGCTCGAAGGCCTACCGCATCTTCAACCCGAAGACACAACGTGTGCGCACGGCGCGCGACGTTGTGTTCAACGAAGGGCGAGGATGGGCGTGGGACAAGGCGGTGGACGACGGCTCGGCTCCGACGTACGACGACTTCACTGTCGAGTATGTCCACTTCGATGGAGCTGGGGGAGTAGGCAGCTCTTCTTCGACGAGCGCGTCTACCCCAGTCCCCGAGCCTCCACCGACCCCGGCGCCTGCTACTCTGACAGCACCACGCTCTCCAGCCAGGACCTCGGCTGCGATGAGTTCTTCGCCGGCCCCACCACAGCCGGCAACGCCACGCACTCCAGCACCGACAGGCACCACTCCGGGCACGTCTACTCCACCACCAGCTCGTGTCGAGCACAGCCCAGTTGAGCTCGCTACTCCGCTCTCTCACGACGAGGAGCGCATCGACGCGTACCACGACGGCGAGCCGTTGCGGTACCGTACGCTGGAGAACCTTCTCGGCGACCAGCCGATGCCGGGACCGGTGCCTCACGGCCTGGAGGCGCAGTTGCATCTTGCGTGTGACGACGGTGAGCCTCGGTCGTTTGCAGAGGCCGAGAGACACGCGGCATGGCACGCCGCGATGCAGTTGGAGATGGATGCGGTTGAGAACAACCGCACCTGGGAGCTTGCTGACCTTCCTCGTGGTCACCGCGCGATCACCCTTAAGTGGGTGTACAAGCTAAAAAGGGATGAAGCCGGCGCCATCGTCAAGCACAAGGCTCGCTTGGTGGCACAAGGTTTCGTGCACCAGGAGGGGGTCGACTTCGACGACGCTTTCGCTCCCGTGGCACGGATGGCGTCTGTGCGACTTCTCCTTGCACTAGCTGCCCAGGAGGGCTGGCGTGTTCATCACATGGACGTCAAGTCGGCGTTCCTTAACGGCGACTTGAAGGAGGAGGTCTACGTGCACCAGCCGCCGGGATTTGCGATCCCCGGCAAGGAGGGCAAGGTGCTCCGCCTGCGCAAGGCCCTCTATGGCTTGCGGCAGGCACCAAGGGCGTGGAATGCCAAGTTGGATTCCACGCTAAAGGGGATGGGCTTTGAACAAAGCCCGCACGAGGCGGCCATCTACCGACGGGGCAGTGGAGGAAATGCTCTACTGGTGAGTGTCTACGTCGACGACTTGGTGATTACCGGCACCAAGGATGCGGAGGTGGTGGCATTCAAGGAAGAGATGAAGGCCATCTTCCAGATGAGTGACCTGGGGCCTCTCTCCTTCTACCTAGGAATCGAGGTGCACCAGGATGACTCCGGGATCACGCTTCGACAGACCGCCTACGCCAAGCGCGTCGTTGAGCTAGCTGGGCTCACCGACTACAACCCAGCTCTCACTCCGATGGAGGAGAGGCTGAAGCTGAGCCGCGACAGCACGACGGAGGAGGTGGACGCTACGCAGTACCGACGTCTTGTGGGGAGCCTTCGCTACCTCGCCCACACACGGCTGGAATTGGCATTCTCCGTCGGCTACGTTAGTGGGTTCATGCAGCGACCGACAACGGAGCACCAGCAGGCTGTGAAGAGGATCATCCGCTACGTTGCGGGGACTCTCGACCACGGCCTCTACTACCCTAGGTGCCCTGGGGCGGCACACTTCGTCGGGTACAGCGACAGCGACCACGCCGGCGACATCGACACCAGCAACAGCATGAGCGGGATCCTCTTCTTCCTCGGCAAGTGCCTCGTTAGCTGGCAGTCGGTCAAGCCGCAGGTGGTGGCCCTGTCCAGCTGCGAGGCCGAGTACATAGCGGCCTCCACTGCTTCAACTCAGGCGCTCTGGCTCGCTCGATTGCTTGGTGATCTCCTCGGCAGAGACACTAGAGTGGTGGAGCTCAGGGTAGACAGCAAGTCCGCTCTGGCCCTGGCAAAGAACCCCATTTTCCATGAACGCAGCAAGCACATCCGGGTGAGGTACCACTTCATCCGAGGCTGTTTGGAGGAAGAGAGCATCAAGGCGAGCTACATCAACACCAAGGACCAGCTTGCGGACCTGCTCACCAAGCCTCTTGGGAGGATCAAATTCCTTGAGCTCTGCTCCAGGACCGGGATGGTTCAACTTTCCCACAAGACGACGCACAAGACTTAGGGGGAGAATGATAGGATAAGTCTCTGTTGGCAGTCTTTGTGGGGCTGGCTGTAGCAGCATCTTACCTAAGACAACATCTTAGAACAACATCTTAGAGGACAGCATATTAGCATCTTAGACTAGCATCTTGGTATATGCTTGGCTGGCTAGCAGCCTATAAATATGTATCCCCAACCCCTCAGGTTGGCATGGCATTGAGAAATAAACCAGAAAATTGTCCCAACTCCTAGTGTCATCCTCTCTTGATGAGAGTAAGAATTATGCTACTACCAAGAGTGAGAATTCAGCGACTAACAGCCTGCTCCCTCCTTCCTGTCAATAGGACAGCAGTAGTTGGGAGTATGGCTATAGTAAGATGTACAGTAGTAGGTAGCAATCATAGTAACAAGTAGCGGGCAGCATGGCCCTTAGTTTGACTTCTGTAATTCTTTGCTTCTATATGAAGGCATTGGCTAGACAGTTCAGCAGCTGCAATTCACGTGTTCATGTGTGTGTGTGATCTGATCTCCTCTTCTTCAACCTCCAGTGTGTGTGTGTGTGAGTGAGGGGTGTGGTGATACACACCTGAGTGACGAAGCTGGTGAACAATCATGTCTGTTCTTATCGTTCATTGGTTTTGAAATTCTATTCTGATATCTGTGTTCCATTCCGTTGTTAGCATTGGGTGATCCTCTCGGTGGGTGCTGCATTACACCAAATGGATATGCACTGCTACTAACAAAGGTATGGAGATGCAGAAAAACAGCTTTTAATCATATTTCAGTTTTCACCACATCATGCACTTTCCTGTCCCTAAAGCAGACATTAATGTTGCTTGAACTTCAAAACAGTTCAGATGAACTGGAATAGGTTAAATGGATCAAAGTTGTCTAAAACCTCTTAACATTGCATATTTTATGCCTGTTAGAATTTTCATTTGATTTCATTCATATATCTAGTGTTTCCTCTATGCATCTTGGCCCTTGGGCATATCATGCAAAGCCTATACAGAAGACCCTTTAAAAAATCCCATTGCCTGCCCTTCTCATCTGTATGCCAAATTCTGCAGTTGTTAGGATTTGCTCAAGGAAGGATAGTGATGGCCCTTGAAGGAGGTTATAACCTTAGGTCCATAGCAAATTCAGTTTGTGCTTGTGCAAAAGTTCTATTGGGAGACAAATTCACATTCAACGCTCCAGAGATGCAGCCATTTGAATCTACATGGAGAGTTATACAAGCGGTAACGGTCTGCATGCATTATTGCTGTCTAGTTCTTTACTTTCTGCGGATATCTATAACCGCTTTGTCTTTTGAATTCCACATTGGCTAGGTACGCAATGAATTGAAGACATGCTGGCCTGTTCTGAGTAGCAAGCTGCCAGAAAATGTATCATTGAGGATTAGGCCTTCACCAAGCGAGGTATATTTACCCTTTCTCATTTGGCCTACGCTTGGATTAAAGAATTATGCTTTGGTGTAAGAAATGTGTCGGTGTTTTGGACCGGCGGGTCCTCAACCAACGAGTGAAAATGTATTGCGTGTCCCTAACCCCAGATGGTGATGCAAAGAGACACAAGGTTTATACTGGTTCAGGCAATAGGTGCCCTACGTCTAGTCTGAGAGAGCGATCTTGTATTCCTTGCACCGAGGTGCTTGTAGTAGGGGTTTACAAGCTGAGCGAGAGAGGGAGCCAGTCCCAGGTCTCTGTGAGGCGTAGTGTGGGTTGCTTGAGATGTTGATCTCTTGCCGTGAAGGAGTGTGTGCGCTATAGGGTGTTGTTGTCCGTCGCTTGTACCGGTGTGCGTGATGCCTAGGAGCGGCCCTGGTCACTCCCTTTTATAGTCGAAGGAGGCACAGGGGCGGTACATGTGTTTGCTACGTGGCGTTCTTTTTTGGCAGAGGCGGCATGTCCGAGCCCTGCAGCTTGTCACTGTGGCGGTATGGTTGGCGGAGCGGTCTTGCCTTCGGTGCACTGGAGCGACGCGCCGGTCACGCCCGATCCTGTGCGACGTGGGAGCTCCTGTGGTGGCCCGGCAGGCGCGCCTTCTTCTGTTGGAGACGTGCTGGTCACTGTAGGTTTGACCGGCACGGAGAGCCGAGGCCGGGTTGATGCGACGGCGCGGGTACGCTGATTCCGAGGCTACAGGAGTTAGGCCCTGTGTACGACGTGGGAGCTCTCTGCTGACGACGCAGGCGTGCGTGCGCGATCAAGGGCTGCGCGGGCGGCGTGCGGTCCCAATAGCGTCGATGTAGAGAGCCGAGGCCCAGTCGGTGCAGAGGCTGAACCATTGTGGGGGGCTCGGCGGGTGCAAGCCCCGAGGTTACAGGAACCCGGGAGCGGTTAGCCGAGGCTCGGAGAGAGCAGTTGGCCTTGTATGTCGATTCCGAGGCTACAGGGACCCGGGCATGACTTTCCACGCCGCGCTGTCCTTGGAGCAGGGGTTAGGCAGCACAGCGTAGCACGGGCGTCAGCCGTGGGCACGATCTCGAAAACACGGTGACGGTAACCCCGCCCGTCTGTCCCCGGATGGCGGATGGCGTTGATGTGACTTCCGTCTCGTCGGCCACTCCGCTGTACCGTGCCGTCGTGCGGCTGACGTTGTGGGAGTGGTTGAACGCTTTAGTTGGATGTGACGTCCCGTCAGAGAAGTCGGTCAAAGCGGCGGTGACGGGGCTGATGCCGAGCCGGCCTCGAGCGAGTCGGTAACTGGGTGCTCATCCGAGGCCTCGTAGCGCGGGGCCTCGGGCGAGTCGAGAAATCGGTGGCTCGTCCGAGGCCTCGTGGCGTGGGGCCTCGAGCGAGTCGGAGAATCGGTACCTCGTCTGAGGCCTCGTGGTATGGTTCTGGGCCGAGCCTGCTTCGGTCGTGCCTGGATGTTGTTCGAGGTGGGCCGGGCGATCCAACCGGGCCTCGGATGAAATGGGGGTTTGCCTGCGGTCGTATTTTGGCTTCGATATTTACAAGTCCTAAGCAATTTTTCGGTCTTTGCTTAGGGTACCCCTTTTTATGGTACCCGACAAAATGTTTATCTCTTAGCCATGCTTTCTGGTAACTTGACCCTATCTTCTCCAAAAAAAAATTCTGGTGATACGTTGTCAAAATAGTTCCAGCTTTAACCCAATTATGAAATTGAACTTTCCACTGCAGGGTTTAATACAGTGTATTGTAGTTCAATTTATTTAAAATGTGATTGCATGAACATGAACCATGTTAAGAAGCTCAGTTTATAGGCTACTGCATGCTATCTTTTTTCAGAGCACTTGATGAACTATTGAGAAAAGATACTTCCGTATCAGCCACAAAATGATCATGAATTCCCTGTGTAATGCTGACAATGTGTGATTGTGAAATCCCTGTGTAATGCTGACAATATGGGTCGAAATCCACATGCCATGTCATCAAGACATCCTTTTTTTCCTTTAGTCAAATGCTTCATTCATGTCTATTGCTAGATCCTAACTCTTGAGATGCCACATGGTAGAAATCAGATGTGAGTTATATAGCTCAAATCTGTTGATGGTTTTATCTAAAATTATCTTTGTATTAATGATGTTGCATTTTTTTATAATTTATGTGGCGCGCTGCACTGAGACTCACTGACGGCTAAGACAAACTTCATATAGACACATTAATCCAATAGTCAGGCTTGAATAATTGAATAATTTTCCTTTTGTATTTCCTTATGTTAATGAACAGCTCAACGCTCCCTCTGATTCCGAATCTGATAGTGAAGATGTTGCTGAGCTCCTTGCCACTGTTGCATCTGTCAATGTTATTGAAGTTGCTGGTGATGCTATAAGTGAACACCTCTCAAAGATGAAACTTGATGATGACAACCTTTCAGTGAAGACTACCTCAAGTTGCTCAGCAGCAGAACAGCATCTAGTTGATTCAGTAAAAGTACAAAACAATGCATCTGTGGTGCTGACCAAAAGAATATCTGATTTATCTCTCGCTTGGCGATCAGATTTATCAAGAACTGATGTCTGGTATGCCAGTTTTGGTTCAAACATGTGGGGACCAAGATTTCTATGCTATGTTCAAGGAGGGAAGGTAAAGTTCAAGACTCAATGTTTTTTTCATGGAGCATTGGTTC
This sequence comes from Miscanthus lutarioriparius, assembly GCA_904845875.1. NCBI lineage: Eukaryota > Viridiplantae > Streptophyta > Magnoliopsida > Poales > Poaceae > Miscanthus > Miscanthus lutarioriparius. The sequence continues at coordinate 10,989,328 of CAJGYO010000003.1, read as the reverse complement.
CTTTATCAGTCTGGTCTGCTTGTTTGATGTCACAGCATTGGAGACCTTCGTGATTCTTTTAGGATATATGCCAATACTTGATGAATAAATTGGTTTCCAGTGTTCCTGTCAATATAGTCCTTGACGTTTTTATCTTATATAAGCAGTATGCTTTAAGAGATACTAAATTTGATATTCCTTTTGATCTGGGGCAGACTGAGGGTATGAGTATAGCGTGCTGCGGATCACGTGACACAAGCTCACCAAAAGGAACCATGTGGAAGACTGTACCTCACAGGTTGCTCTTTGGTAGATCGTCTACCCCTTGTTGGGGAACTGGTGGTGTTGCTTTTCTCAATCCTGAGATAAACTACAATGAGAAATCGTATATCTGCATGTACAAAATAACGTATGTTTGTTACATTGACACGTTATTGATCTTTCAATTTAGGCAGGGTGGCATTTTGTCATTCTTTTAGTACCTGGCATCTCATCTGATTTGCCTGTCTTCAACAGGTTGGAGCAGTTCAATGACATCTTGTTTCAGGAGAACCGTTTAGTGCTGGAGGATGGCAAAGACGGAAATGTTGTGTATCCTGACTCTCCTTTGATTGGTTCATCTGAAATCAAGTTTATATCTATAAACAAAGCTATTCATCTTGAACCTATTAAGGTTTGATTTGCTTGTCCCACTTCTGCAATTGTACCCTTCCCTTTGTACAGAATTTCTATATGCTTTTTAATGAGATTAAATAACACCGTACTAGTGCTGTTGAAAACAACACTGCTAAATGTATGACAGGCTAACGACTGCCGTTCTAAGAGCTTATTGATAGATGGCAAGCCATTTTCCCATAGCGATATATATCACTTTTACCTTGAGTGTTTCCTTTAAAGTTTTAGTTTGATTCCTGTAGGAACTGTTAATATTGATCTGTTTAGCAAGGAGCAGAACCGGCCTCTTTGAGTATTCAAGTTCATCTGGTCTTAGAAATGATTGTATGACCAGGTTGCCAGGGCGCCAAAATCTCTGTTGACATCATAAGCAACGTTCAAATGAAGCCTGATTTTAGTAAGCTAAAAACACAACAACAACAAAAAAAACAGTTTCATGTCATCAGTGGACTAATTTCAAACCCAGCCTTATCAGTGTAATTGTGACACCATGTTTAATTTTTGTTGTATTATCTATGTGGCATACTGAATTCAAAAGTTATGGAATACATCTATAATGTCTGCTGGATGAATTTCTTGCAGGATAGCTGGTACTCCAATGTACTTTATCTTGGGAATGAGGATGAACTTCCAATTCTAACTATGACGTGAGTTTCATTGTATTCATCAAGTCTTTCCCCCCAAAAAATCTCATTTCCAAATGGCAGTTGAATGTAACTTTTTGAAGGGCAGTCAAAATGTGTTTTCCCTGCAATGTGATTAAAATTTCCTCTGGTCTGTGCAGGTGCCCCGCATCAGATATTGAGAGGTTCAAATCTGGTGAGCTGCCTTTAGCACCTCCATCAGAGACATATGCGGCCACTCTGATAAGGGGACTAGTGGAAGGGAAGCAACTGGATGCGGACGGAGCTGCCAACTACATCAATGCTGCTGCTGCAAAAGGCCTGTGAAGGCTGCTTCAGCGTGTGCTTTGTACAGCCAGTAGGTAGTAGTAAGGATACACTATTTGGTAGCGTGAGGACACAGATTGATTGAGGACCAGGAGTGTTGGACAAGCTTCATTCTCCGCGAATGGAGAACTTGGATCCAATTTGAATTGGGCAGGATGATTCGAGCTTGCCCTAGCTTGATCATTGGTGAATGGTGATCTCCCCTGGTAGGTCAAGTCTGAGAGAAACACTAGCTGTGTCGGGGTGGAGCAACACTAGCAGGTGCTCTCACTGCACTAGTGTCGTTCTTGTCTTGGATGCCATGCCGGTGATGTTATTTTGTACTGTTACTGCCTTCTGTTAATGTGTTGCCTGGAGTTAGGGTGTGTTTGGGAGGGTTTCTCCTTTTTTTCACTGAAAAAATGACCGCAAATGGCTACTCCTAGCAAACCGTTTGGTACGTATGAGCCAGGGCTGGAGAGGAGCCCGAGCCCTACCAACGGGGCATATTGTTGTTTTGCTGCTACTGGTGGTGGGCAGCGCAATACCCACTCTCCGAGTGACGTAACTTCGTTATTTCATTTGCATGCGCTTCAACAATACAGATATTTTCCCCTATCTTTACAACATACATATTTCAAGTAATATCAGAAAGCAGTTTTCCTTGTTTCTTTCCCTAGTACAGTTATATTTCTGGCCACTTCAGTTGCCAATTGCATCCACGCCCTCCCCCACCGTGCCACGCCAAATCTCAACCTCTAGATATTAGCCATGTCGGTTAATCCTTCGCCCTGGTTAACAGGGTTTTAAGCGGCTTTGGCTTTGGCTCATCCACCTGAATCCTGGAAAGACGTAGCAATACAGTACATTTTTGCCAGATTCTGTAGGGAAACCTTTTTTTTTTGCAAAAAATACGAATTTATATAAGTAATATGAAAGTAAAAAAAAACGCCTGGTGCTTGACTATGGGCCTATGGCCTTGTTGCCCGGCTGGCTCGAGAGGTCCTTGCTGTTTGAGAATTATTATTAATAATCAATTAGGGAATAATCCTAAAGGATATCTTTTTACCCCTCTCTCTTTCAGAGTCTACCATACTCTAGATTTCTTATGTGTTGAGTGCATTGGTATGAATTTATTTTGAGATTTGCAAGTATCGGGGGAGAGTCTCTCTAATTAATAACTTGTTGCAAACATCATATTGCACTATTTTCTTTTATGAGTTTTCCTTGGGGTTTCTCATATAAAGTTTTTAAGAGGCAATATCATCACAAGGTTATGTCAATCATCCATTTTTCCCACGGGGGTTTTTGGTGGACAATATTGAGACATGATATGCATTGTGCTCTTTTGTTTATGTGAGTTTTCCGTTTGAGGTTTCTCATATAAAATTTTTGATGAAGCAATGTTAATGTAAAGTTATATGCTTATCATCTATTTTTCCCCACCAGGGTTTTTTGAATATGTTTTTAGACTAAGGCTTTGAGTTTATCTTAAAGAGTCTAATAACACCAGTGATTGTATATCATGGTGTTTCTCCTTATTTTTCCCACCATGTTTTAAGAAGTTTTTCCTGGTATACCGGTATTACTTTGTTTTTTCCCACAGAGTTTCCCAAAGATTCATAATGATGCATAATAGATGAACAGTGAAGACTACAATGAGTTAATTGATCAAGGGGAGTATTGAGAATTATTATTAATGATCAATTAGAAAATAATCCCAAAGGGTGTCTTTTTACCTCCTCTCTCTCTCTCTCTCTCTCTCTCTCTATATATATATATATATATATATATATATATATATATATATATATATAACTACCATGTAGTTGGCTACAAAATAACTTATAATAACTTCTTACTAAGTGGTTTACTATAACGTTATGGTAGATATCCCCATATATTATAGTAACCCAGCTATCGTAAATATGTATTGACATTATCGTAAATTAGTATATAAAATTATCGTAAATGGAGGTGCTACAGAATAACTTATTTTATAGCTGGCTACTGAATATACTCTCCATATATATAGGGTAAGGCTATTCTGCAGCTGGCCATAGAATAACTTATTCTATAGCCACCTTGATTTACGATAATGTTTGTACCAATTTACGATAACATAAATATGCATTTACGATACTCGTGTTACTACAATTCACGGTGATATTTATCATAATGTAAGGAGGTACTGTAGTCTTGTAAATTAGCATAGTAACCATCGTAAATCAAAGTGGCCACATAATAGTATGTATATATATATATATATATATATATATATATATATATATATATATATATATATATATATATAAAAAACACTCAGAACTGACGGAGAATCATTTGCATCGCTCGCTTTCTTTCGCTCTCCACGTTTAACACACCTGTCCTGGTGGAGGTGGACTGGACTGCTGGAGTGACGTGGATGGTTGAGGTCCAAGTCCAACCAAGGCTGCCCCTGTTATCTTGTCGCCAAAGATACTTGAGCAGCTGAGCTCTGATCTGTTTAACTGTGTTGCAAAGGAAGAAGGGCGCTGCCAAGCAGCCATGGCTTCCAATGAGCAGCAGCCAATCCATATTCTCTTCTTCCCGTATATTGCTCCTGGCCACCTCATACGGTCATACCGGTCGCGGCCATGGCCGCCCTCTTTGCTTCACGTGGCATCAAGTGCACCATACTCACCACTCCCGTAAACACCACCGTTCTCCGCTCGGCCGTTGACCAGGCCAACAACGCCTTCCGCGGCACCGACGCCCTGGCGATCCACATCTCCACCATCCCATTCCCTGATGTCGGACTCCCGCCGGGCGTCGAGACCGTTGTAGGCATCTCCTCAGAGGCCGACCTCCACAAGTTGCTGGAAGCGGTCCAGCGGCTCCACGCGAGCCCTTGGATCGGTTCCTGGCCGAGCACCACCCCGTCCCCGACGCCGTCGTGGTCGACAGCTTCTACCTGTGGGCCGCGGACGTCGCCGCCGAGCACGGCATCCCACGGTTGTCTTTCCTTGGGAGCAGCCTGTTCGCCCGGGCCTGTAACGACTCCCTGCTGCGCAACAACCCGTTCGCGCTCGCTCCAGATGACCCCGACGCCGTCGTGTCCCTGCCGGAGCTGCCGCACCGCGTCGCGCTGAGGCGCAGCCAGGTGATGGACCCAAGAAAGGGTCAGTGGAAGTGGGACTACGGACCGGAGGAGCTACGGCGAGGTGTTCAACAGCTTTGCCGAGCTGGAGCCGGACTACGTCGAGTACTACCGCACGGCGCTCGGCCGCCGTGTGTGGCTGGTGGGCCCGGTCGCCCACGCCAACGCCGCCAGCGAGGACATGGACATGGCGCCCGGGGCGGACAGGTGCCTGCGGTGGCTCGACGAGAAGCCACGCGGCTCAGTTGTGTACCTCGCATTCGGCACACTAGCCAATTTCTCGGCGGCGGAGCTGCGGGAGGTGGCGCGCGGCCTACAGCTGTCCGGCAAGAATTTTCTGTGGGTCATGAAGAGTGGAGGAGCGGACACGACGGAGGATGCATCGGAATAGATGCCCGAAGGCTTCGCCGAGCTGATTGATGTCGGAGCACGCGGCCTCATCTTCCGGGGTTGGGCTCCGCAGAGGCTCATCCTCAAGCACTCCGCTGTCGGTGGGTTCGTGACGCACTGTGGATGGAACTCGGTGCTGGAGGCCGTCAGCGCTGGGGTGCCGCTGGTGACGTGGCCTCGGCACGCTACAACGAGAAGCTCGTCGTCGAGGTGCTCAAGATGGGGGTCGGTGTCGGTGCCGGCGACTATGCCTCCCACCTTGAGGTCCGCCGCGAGGTGATCAGCGGTGAGAAGATCGCGGAAGGCATTGACGGAGTGATGGGTGGGAACGAAGAGGCCGAGGCGATAAGGAAAAGGCTATGGAGCTCCGTCGGAAGGCATTGACGGAAGTTCAGCCCGTTCGGGAGACCGTATCGTATCGTGGATTATTTACTGCTGGCTGGTTTGGTGTGAGAGAAAAATACTGTTCTCAGCTAAAAATTTACGATCGTTTACGAGCAAGCGGACAGGCTGAAGGGCGGCACTTCGTATGACGATGTCGGAAAGCTCATCCACGAGTTGATTGTTTGCCGGAGATCTTTCCAAAAGTCATTTAGTCCGTCCGTCCCAAATAGAAGTCGCTATGGAATACATGTAGATTAAATTTTTTAACTTTAACTATATTTGTAGAAAATACGTACAATATTTATATCTACAAATAAGTTTATTATAAAAATATATTTAACGATCTATCTAATGATACTAATTATGTATTATAAATATTAATAATTATATATATATATATATATATTGTCAAAGTGAAAAGTGTTTGACTTTTCGGGAAGTGAGAATGACATCTATTTTGGGACGGAATGAGTACATACCAATTAGTGAATATATTAGTTTTTTATGAGCAATTTATATATAAACAAAGGTTTTGGCTCTGTTAAATTTGATACATAAGGCGGTTGAAGCTGTTTTGTTATGAGAGAAAAATATTATAGATTTTAGCTGATAAGTCGGCTGATAAGTTCCAGCAATTACCAGAGCATAGCGATGGAGCAAAAAAGATGTTGGCTTGAAACAAAAGGCAAAGGCCTCGGGAGGGAGAACCAGCGGATAAAAGTAAAGGATGAAAAGCATGTTCGACTGATATTAAAGTCGGCTGAAACTGTTTTGTTGTGAGAGAAAAATACTATAGATTATATCCGATAAGCCAAGATAAGTTTAAACGAACAAGCCATGCGAGGCGAATGATATGGGAAAGACAGCTAGCGTTGTGGGGTTTGACAATCTTGATGTATCGTAGTCTACGTGGAGAGACTCTTTTTACTGAGACCACTACACCAAACAGCCGGCGTTGATCAGGCTCTTAGGGACCTGGATGGAGTAGGAGCTAAGAGCATCAACAGTGGTGAGTCGATGCATCTTGAAACAAAGATCAGTTACGTCAGGAACTGGATGAGTCGATTTCTACCCTAAACTGAGCCATGTGGGTCCCATTATAAATAAACAAAACAATGACTGGGTGATGTCCGCAGTTGTTCCTTCCCATTTTTTTAGAGTTTATTTAAGAGCATCACTCCGGCCATTGCATTAGCAAAGACCATAAAACGTGTGTACAGCACAGATGGAACCCAAAATCTTAGGGAATGTTTGATTCACTCCAAACCAACATCGAACGTCCACCAGCTTAAATATGAGCTAATTAAAAACTAATTACACAAATAATAGACTAATTTACCATTGCCCAATTAAATCATTCACTTTCCACCATCGTCAAATCATGGATTAACTAGGCTAGCGGTTCGTCTGCTTAGTCCTTTTTAATTTTTTTAATCGTATTTACTCATGCATCTAAATATTTGATGAATCGATTTATCTCCAAACACCCCTAAAACACTCGGAAACTCCACCAGCTAAGCAACTGTTCCTTCCCATTGCCCAATAAAAATTCACTTTCCTCGTCTCACAAGCCAGGCTAGCGGTCCTGCTTCCCTTTTTTAATCAGCGTGTCGACAAACGAATCGATTTATTCCCTCTCATCGGATGAGTCGTCTGCTCCAGCAGTGATGGGTCGGTTATCGCCCTGTTTGCTTGAGTCGTCTGCTCCAGCAGTGATGGGTCGGTTATCGCTTGAGTTTGTTGGAAATGACTTGAAAGTATCGTTGGTTGATTTGTTATGAGAGAAAAATATTGTTCGTTGGTTGAAAAAAATACGGTTTATAAGTCAAACAAGTCTAAACAAATATGATTAATTGGGCTTAATGGTTAATTGGGCTCTTGGATCTGCGTCCTGATCAGGGGCAGCCAACCGCTTCATAGTTGTTGGGCCCCTATCGCATAGCGCCATAAAAAGAGAGGTGGGGCGAGGCATAAGGCACGAGAATCACCTGAGCCGCCAGACGCCCCACCTACAGCCCCTAAACCCTAAACCGATCTAGTGAGGGGGCGTTGCCAGCGAGGGGAAGACCGCCACCGGCCACCGCCGCCACTGTGTCCGCGACTTCACCGTCGGACCTCACCGCGTCACCGACAAGGACGCCATGGCAAGCTCGTCTTCTACGAAGGCAGCCGATGGCTTGCACCTCCGCAACTCTCTCTCTCTCACTCTATCTATAAATCATGTACTAGTTCATGTTTTAGAACTTGATATTTATTCCAAATATCAATACATATACTAGATCTATATAGATCCTGTAAATTCTGTGGGTCCACCACCGGAGAAGCCCTAAAGGCGCCTGACGCCTGCAAAGACATAGCAAGACAGTACATTTTTACGAAAAAGAAATTAATCAAGTAATATGAAAGTTAAAAAAAATCGTCTGGTGCTGGACTATGGGCTTGTTGACTTTTTTTTTTCTCAATCACGCAAAAGATTTACGTGTTTTTGTATTAAGTAGAAGAATAGTTTGTTACATCTCGGGTGGTTTACAAGATTAACACTGAGCGCACCCACCCTGCTCAGCTTCTTCTCTAACCTATTACTCGCTAAATTAAACAACCTAGGTGCTTCGCACCGGCCTGGACCCATAGCTCTGCCTGAAGTTTGATGGTTGCCTTGATCGCTGGAATCTGTGTGGCTGCTCCGCGAAACAACGCGCATTACGTTCTTTCTAGATTTCCCAAGCGATTAGCGCGAACATGGAGTTTGCGCCTCTTGCAAATGACGCTGGACAAAGAGCTCGGCTTGTTGACTTGTTGCCCGACTGGCTCGAGAGGTGCTTTGCTTTGGTGGGTGCTTTGCCGCGGCTCCGCTTGTCGCACCGACGCTCGCAACTCGACTAGAGAGTGGCATGGATGGTTGAGGTCCAACCGTCCAAGGCTGCCCCACGTCTCCACCAGACCACCACCAGCTTTATTAGGCGTGATTCGGCATTTCAGCTAGCATGTTTGTCTATCCTATCCGGCTATCCTCCACCCCACCTGCAACTCTGCAAGATATTTGCGCCGCGTAGCGTAGGAGCACGAGTACTCCTACTTCTTTGCTTGCAATTCAAACCAGACCAAACGCCCGCTCCAACCCAACGCCCATTACTTTTTTCGCCGCATTTATTAAGCGCGCCTGCGCCAACCGCACTGCCGAAAGCTTCGGGCCACCTCGCACTCGCGCGCGCCTCAAAGATGCACAGGCAGCTCAGCCTCTCCGCCAGCCCCAAGCAGCAGCAGCAGCAACCTCCGGACGGCACCGGCGACGCGGCGCAGGCGATGGCGGTGGCGGAGGACGAGTCGTCGGCCTCGCACTCGCACTCCAAGGCCAGCAGGGGGTGGTCGGCGACGGCGAGGGACGAGAGGGCCATCCACCTCATCCCGCTGCTCACCTTCCTCTGCTTCCTCCTGCTTTTCCTCTGCTCCCACGACCCGTCCGCTGCCGGTACGTACGTTCCTCTCCTCCGGTATGTGATGGTATCAATGTGTGGACCGTTTGTCATTTTGCCTCCTGTTGCTGTTTTCTAGACATGTCGAGCTTCGCTGGAGGTGGCGGCGGCGGCGGTGGCGGTGCGAGATCTGGGAACCGGAGGTTAAGGATGTTTTAGACTGCTTTAGCCATTGGAGTATTATCCGATGCGCATGTTGTACTTCACTACTTGTCCAGAAGTAACCAAGTATGGGACCAAAGTATGCCACCATACAAAAACAGAATGTTGTTGCTTTGCTTTGGTAGTACTCGTTAGCATTTTCTTGATCATTTGAGTTGGATTCTCAAACAAAATACTCCAACGGAGGAATGGATAAAAAACACTTCACCGAACACGACATGAAGAGATGGCAAGGAGCCCTGGGGACAAATATGCTGAACCATGTGATGTGATGACGCTCGCGCATGGCATAACTATGCTGTCTGAGTTTTGGAAGGTCCTGCTTGGACTGTGTGATGGCCCAACAAACCTGGCCTTATCCACACTCCACACGTCTAAGCAGTGCATGGCAATGGCATTCCAAAATTCAAAACCAAATAATTCCAGCTGAGACATGGTCTCAACACAAAATGCCTTTGTAGTAAGAGCCAAATGAGCGTATATAAGGACACCACATTCTGTTCTGTGTTTCATAAAAAGAAAAAGGAAAGGACAGCCCCATAACAAAGGTTGAAATAAACAGCTGCGGGAACAGTTATAGCTCTCAGATACTAAGTCTGAGCAAATCCTGACAATGAAAAGGAATTGCATAAGACATTTTGGGTTGCAGCATCATCGAAGAACCTGTTTGGCTGAACACATTTCAGCTTGTTTCAGCTTATTCTCTCTCACAGAACACTATTGAATCAGCCGAAATCAGCTGAAAGTGTATCAGCCGAACAGGGTGTTTAACATTGTTACTACAGGATTTAGACTCATTAGTACGGTCAACTCACCGCAATCTGGAACTGCAGCTCTGAGAAGACACAGTGCAGAGTTCACAACTGTGAGAATGTCTAGATAAAACCATGAATAGATATTTTATGATATTGATACCATCAATCATTGCAAGAAATGATCAATAAGATCAATTGGGGAAAACAGGGCTAGAAATCTTGACGAAGAAATAACTGGATACTGGAGGAATGTGAATTTCTTGAGTACAAGCATGGTGTGCCCATCTTTTACCAAATACTCAAGCAGATAAGACAGACTACCCCTACAATCCAATTTCTAGACTAGTCCCTACTATGAAATTATTAAAGATAAAGGCATCTATTGTATCACATGCAGACATGTTTTGAGCAGAGTCATAACAGAGTACAGCAGACTGTATCCATCAAATACAGAATAATTGGCAAAACAGCATGAGCGTAAATTTTAAGCGTTGTGTAAAATTAAGCAGTACATAAATACCTGTGAAAACTGAGACACAAAACAAGTACCTCAAGTTCCATTTGCTTCTCCCAACTTGTTCATTAGGAAAAGATGAAAACGCACTACCATATATATCACATTCATACTCAACAGAGTCCATATTGCCTAAAGCTATTTCATGCCAAAACTCTTCTTCCATATACCTTGATGGAAGACAAGCAATAAAAATTGCATGTCATGAAAAGTGTAATTTTTATTCACCATCTTACTGAACTTCCAAAATCTGTACTTTCTAATAGTTTATACTGACATGCTATGCAGTACAAACAATAAAAATTGTATACCATGCACTTCCACTCATGAAGAAGGCAAACCTGTCATCCTTGGACTATTCAGCAAAACAGGAGGCTGAACTCTGACTGTAAACTTAAACACACCTAGTTCATTAGTACAGTGCCAGCAGGTACCCAAGCAGAGACAGGTGAAATATGATCTTGCATATACCTGGCATAGTTTTTAAGGCGGTAAGGCGAGGTGCGGCGCTCCACCCCCTTCCAGATGCCTAGGCGAATTAGGCGTGCGGCGAGGCGACGCCATACCCATACTATTGTTCACAATTTAAGCCTCAGAGGCACATATAACAATGACACAGATCAATAAATTAACCTCTCTTATGCAGCAAAGTTCAGACGTCAGAGAGACAAACAGTCAAGCATATATTAATTATTCACAGCAATTAGGCAACCACATCATAAGAGCACACCTGTGAGCTATCCATTCCAACTATCAAACTGTAACACATAAATAGGAGAAACGAGCAGAGCAGAGAAAGCAAAGTAGAGCACAGGAAGGAGCAGAGCATGGGAACGAGGCGGAGGAAGAGCAGAGGAAGAAGGGGGAGGAAGAGCAGAGGAAGAAGGGAGGAGCAAGAGGAGAGCCGCAGAGCAGCAGAGGAAAGAGGAGGGGAGGACGTAACTGCCAATCGCGCGGTCGCAGAGCAAAGTCGCGGTTGGGGACGGGGCCGAGTCGGTCGCGGCGGACAGAGTGGGAGTCGGTCGCAGACAGGGCTGGAGTCGCGGACGGGACGGAGTCGCGCTCGCACAGGAGGGTCGCGGACAGGCCGGACTCGGGCGGGGGTAGTCGCCTGTGCCGCGCCGGCGCCGGATTCCAGGTGCGCCGCCGCCCTCCTCTCTCTTCCTCTCTCCTTCCTTTCCCTCTCCCTCTCCCTCTCTCAACTGACGCGATGGGGATTGGGTTGGCAGGAGGTGTAGGCACGCAGCTGCTTCTTTTCCCACGCGCGCGCATCGCTTCGCTCTTTTCCTGCGCGAGCACGCGGCGCTACTCTTTCCCGCGTGCTTTTCCGTCCAGCGGCGTCCGCCTCAGCGAAATCGACGCCTAGGCGACACCTTCAGCCGCGAGGCGACGCCATATGCGATGAGGGAGCGGCGACCGCGACGCCCCGTTTGGAATCCTGCTCGGACGACTAGGCGACGCCTAGTCGTCGCCTAGGCGATGCCTTAAAAACTATGATACCTGGGTTATTGCACTTGCACATGGCCAAAATATGAGAATAACATAACATTCACAAAAACCTACTTAAAGGTTCAAAACCAGAGTTATGAACAATTCAACACATGGGCTGTGGCTCACCATTTTTTCCAGCATGCACATAAAACTCAAAATATCATTACAGCAGATCGGTGTTGAGTATGAACACATACTACAGCAACCCTAAGAGCTGTATGATTCAGCTCTGAGCTGTTTCATGAGCAAAATTATGGGGCACACATCTCAGAAAGACCGCTAGCGGAAATTGATTTTGATATGCCATAACTTGTGAGGTGGCATCACTTAGGTATCTAAACTTAAACTATTTTGGCAGGTCCCTCCTAGGCTTAGAACAATCTGCAACTTGAGACAATTTAGTAGTTTGAGGATGAAAGTAGCATAATGCAAGTATAGCAACTTTTATTGCTAATTTCTTCATTTTGTTTTCGTGCAACTACATCTGTCAACCATCATTATCATCCCTTGACCTTGTTACCTAGAAGAATATAATCAACAGAGGATACAGAGACACAACTATTAGCATATTTTGCAGCCATAGGGGCAACTTTGCTGAGATAAACTATGGGATCCTCAAACTCCTGGTTGATGGAGAAAATATGTGACAATCCAGAATCTAATCAATCCAATCTAGGCTTTGTATCTCATTGACACTCCCTCTCTCAGTGATGCATCACAACTGTTGTGCAACCTTTCCCCACATGACACAGATTTCAGAGTATCTCTGTGTACACACTTCATTACTAAATTATAGCTAGAAATGGAATTTAGAAGTGGCATATTGGAGTGGAAGATGTCAACCTAGAGTGAAGGGGGCAGAGCTTAAAAAGTTTGTCTCTGCTCTTGTAAAATATTATAACCCAAACAGCAGAGTCTGCTCGTACAATTGTAAATAATTAATTCATGAACATCCATCAGTTGTGTTGCTTTTCCACACGTCTATATGCCTGAAGGTCACAGCTGAATTCTACAAAAAGGTGAGCAGTCACTAAATTTGTTCACACCATAAAAGCCAATGTAGCCATGCAGGTGGCAAATACCCAGAATCCAACAGCTCTTGTGCTGTCTCAACCACAAAACATAGGGAAAAGTTCAAGACAACAAGTCAAATCCATCCGTATAGTTCAAATTTCATCTCAAATCACTCCCAGATCAGTTCACATAAATAAATGAGTTCATATTAAGCACATAGAGTCATAGCCCGTGAATTCACATCATATGAAACCTATCAAACATAGTATAGCAAAAACATGGCAGAAGCAGAAAATAGCCACTGAAGTGGTCAAATCTTTTCCAGAAATTGGTCGAATCTGTAGAACAGTTTGAATTTAGAAACATCTCAAAACTAACCATGAAACTAAAACGTTTACCATGTCAAGCTCAGTTCTACATACAATACATAAAGAGAGGATTTGCCATCTGAAGCAAATTTGTCGCCTAGAAACGAACAGGAGAACAAATAGTAAGAGAATTACATGACACCATGTGAAACTACTCCGTACGAGCTAAGCGCTACAGTACACATGGAATCAGGCACAGGCAGGAACACGCTAAATTAGCGAGCGCTCAAACATGCAGGGACTGCTGCCCAGTGTACCAAACAGTCCAGCAAACCATAATTTGCAACTAAAACATAAAAGTCAAGAAAGGGATAGAATGGATTCCAAGCCAGTTATGACCTTCTGCAGAAGGATACTTATCAAGTTATGATCCAAACCAGTTATGTTGGCACAGCACATTTGAAATACAGTCGATGGCAAAATATAAACATTAGTGCAAACGTCAATGATGTAATGCACCAGTCATTCAGGTAACCCAAAAGCATGCTATTAATACCAACTCCGGAGTGCCACAATTTACTGATTCCAGCAGAACACCTTCAAAACCACGCATCCCCTAACTCAAATTTAAGAAGACAAGCAGCAGCTTTTCAATGACTCAAGATGCAGTTCATTCATACTGAAACCTCTTTCTTTTAATTAGCAAGTAGCCAAGTATACAGTATATAGTATATGGATAGTAGCTTACTAGAACAGACGATCCTAATTTAGCCATTCATCGGCAGGCATCGGAACCAAATCTTACAAGATAGATTCCTCGTTCCTCTCTACGGGACGCGGCCACGGTTGAGCAGTCCAAGCGTGTGTCGCGCAGCCTCGACGAGGTCACGGATGTTGTGGAGCGACCTCTCCTCGGCGCCGAAGATGAAGATGGCCCGGCACTCCGCCTTCTTGGCCAGCCGCGCCGCGTGCCCCAGCGGTAGCTCCGGCGAGTTGAGCGCCCGCAGGATCTGCCGGTACAGCGACAGAACCACCGGCCTGTTCCGCGCCAGATCCTCCGCCGTGGCCCAGATCAGCCCGCTGCCACCGCCGCCCTTCGCCATTCTTCCGGCGCCGTGGTCACCTCGTCGCACCGCCAACGGGAGCGAGAGGGTTTGCGTAATTGGGTTGAGCGGTGAGCCCAATCACCAGACTTGTTGTGGCAGGCCGCCAGCTGCACGGTTCAGCAGCATGCAGACCTGGGCCCAGGCCAAGATTTCATCTCGGGCGCTGACTTATCCCGCAGGCCCACTCAAGGCCACGAGCTCTTTGCGCCGTCCGATTGCAACAGACGGCTGCCGCCCGTGGTCCAGCAGAGGCTTCACGAGAACAACAGAGAGCAGTTGTCGCCGCGAGTTGCATCAAAAGCCATAGTTGACAAGAAAGAGGAGACACTCAGAAACTGAGGTTTACGAGTAGATTTCTTATTTGGCGTAGTGCTGATACCTTCTGTCAATAAATTGTTATCCATGAAAACTAAGAGGTATGTATAATCTGGTTGTTGCTCAACTGTTCACCATGCTATGCTCTAGCATATGAAAAGTGCAAGTTTCCCATGCACGTAGTCAAGCATGTTATATTGAGAATGTGCCTACATAATGGACACTATTGGAATTTGGAAGTAGTACGAGCTAGCATTGAAATTAGTTGGTAAGTCATATGCTCAAGAATTCTGTTCAATGCCAACAAGATAACAAATTGTGTTGAAGTCAGTAGGTTTTATTTGGCCTATATTCAGTTCCAGGCTTCTTGGTTGATGCTAGCACCAGTAGTTTTGGATTACATGGAGTCTGGATGAAGGCATAGGTGATAGTGAGCTGCCTTTTAGTAGGTTCATTGGTTCGGTCAGTTGGAAATATTTCACCCGATTCACGGCAACAAATCATATAACTTGCCACTGGTTTTGGTTATACGTATGCTGAAAATCTCATTAGACTTAAAATGGAGAAGCTGGAGTTGTTAGGTCAGACACCCCTCTTACTCTGGCGTTTTTACTCTGAGGAGCCAAAGCTCCATAGACCCACCACCTTCTGTATGTTATAGGTGTTAAAGGCCAAACCCGTCTTCAAGCACTGGAAGCATGCTTACTTTTTTAAGAAAGCGATCTTTCATCATAATTTGAAGACATTTAGTTATTTAATCATCCACTGAATGCTGACATTTTTTTCTTCCTATCTAATAATTGGTATTTATTAGCATCGGCTTTGCTTTGTATATGTGGACATTGACCAGCAGAACTGATCTTGTTAAGTTAAACTGGATTTTTTTGGTACTCTATTCAAAGCATTGCTTCATAATATTACATTCACTGCTTGTATTTTTTTCCTGGCAGATCAACCAAGCTGATTTCGAGTTGGTGAAAGTTATGCAAGAAAAGAAAAGGCTATCAGCCAAAATTGTCCATTCCCCTAGGCTGTATGTTTGTTTGTTTTAAACTGCTACAGGCATAAAGTTCATTAGGAATTGAATGTGTTGGAATGCATAAGCTAAAAAAACTGAAAGCCATTCATACAAGCAACGCCACAGGTTCTAGAATTACTTTCCATAGTAGAACAGGAAGCCATAGTTTTCCTAACTGTCTTACTCAATGCAACTAGGACTAGCAAATATGCTGCCATCCTTTCAACTGTCGGAATGACTTTTATCTCTTCACGGTTCACCATAACTATGACTGAATTATTCATTCTAACAACAACAACACCAACAAGCCTTTTAGTCCTAAGCTCTTATGAAGATGAAACCCAAAAGAATTATTCATTCTAATAAATCATTGCAATTGTCACAGGTGCTCTATTTAAGATTGCATTCCTTTTAAAAAGTGTTCATTTTCCCCAGAATCATTAGTCACTTCTTTATGTGCTATGAGTGTATTTTTTTTATGTGCGTACATTGTCAAATTGCTTGGATCAGAATTATGAGCTTCAATCAGATAATCAACTTGTGCTAGTTTCCGTAATAACTATGGATTTTATTTTCTATAGCAAAGAGGAACCTTGAGGAGAAGAAAGCAGTCCGTGATGAGTTAAAGAACTGAGAGAAGATGGCAAATCATAAAGTCCAAGAGAAAACCAATACTCTTGAGACGTATACTAAGGTACTCTTTATGATGCGCTCTTCCTGATGCTGATTGGTGCAACAATTTCACACTTGTTGCTATAAATTTCTTGTAAACAATACAGATCATGTGCTCACGAACAGTGTTTTCTTTCTGGTAATCTCGAGTTCCTATTTAGTTCTCCCCACAGCCTCGGATCATTTTCTTACTGCAGCTAATGGGCAATTGCTCAAATGATCAAATCACAAGAACCATTTGACATTTATTATTGATTCTTGTGAGGCCTGACCTTTCTTATTCCTGTATACTCCATCAGGCCCGTACCTACGATTTGGAGGTACCTGAACGAAACACGTGATGTGGCCCTAAAATTTATAAGAAAATAATATAACAAAAGCATACTTTTACTTCATTATAAAGCTTCAAATATACATTGTTCTTACGGTACTTAGAACATATCAAATCTTGATGCTAAAACAATACAAAAAGTACTTAAACAACAAACTGACCTTATGTTCTACTGAAAAGCATCATTCTCTTAGTATTCTTTGAAATGAAATCTTCAATTATATCTTCATACTTGATCATCTCCAAGATATCATTTGCAAGTGCTATTGTTGCCAACCCATTGAGTCTTTCTTGTGTCATTGTACATCGCAAGTAGGACTTCAATAACTTGAGTTTAGAAAAGCTCCTTTCCGCAGATGCAACAGTAACAGGAATGGTTAACAAAATTCTATATGCAATAATGGCGTTTGGGAAAGAACCATGCAGTTTCAAATATTTCAGAATATCAAGAGGGCCCATAGATCTGTCAATATGATCTTGGATGAACTTTAACTCCACGTGTAATCTCTTCCATCAATATCTGAACGTTCACTCTTAAGTTTCACTTCTAGATTGACACAAGAAGAAAGCAATTTTCTATCATCCAAGAACTTAGTGTATTGTGTAAATTTGGAGGCCCTGTAATTTTGGAGGCCCTGAACAGTCGCACACTTTGCACCTGCTAATGTACGGGCCTGACTCCATTTATGTAGTTGCATGATAAGCATCTTTATTTTGCAGGTTTCTGAGAAACTAGCGAAGCATCTCTCTAAAATTTCTGCTGTACATGAAAAGGTATGATTAGCAGCAAACTTTCCTGCATGCAAGATTTTTTTTCCTTTGGCTGATTGCACGCTTGAGTCAAATTAGTATAACAATGACTGTACAAATATATTATTCATGCTAGACTGCTGGTGCTAAAGCTTCTGATAAGGATGTTAAAGCACACAAAGAGAAGACTAGTGATCAAAATTTGGAGGTTAGTATCTTATCATTGCTGCTGAATGGCAATTGAAAGGTTAGTATCTTAGCATTGCTCAAGTATTATCAAGTCAGTTCTTAGTTCAAATGTTATCACCACATTACTGTGCATGAACATCTTGCAATTAGTACTTGAGAACGAGGCCAATCTGAACGCAAAGGAGAAAGAAAGGGATCAAAGAGTTGGAGAGAACAATCGGAAGATGACTGCATTGAAATCTGAAGTTGAATCGGAGCACAAGTGCCTTGAGGAGAAACAAACAAAAATAAAGGAAAAGATTGAAAAAGGTTGTTCTTATCCATGTTCTGCTGTTGAAATTAGAATCATTTTCGAAATTCCACAGCATGAGACATTGCGTTTATTGCTTTACATGTTACCTTTGAATTTGATCCATACGTTCGAGCCTGATTAGTAGCTGTGCGCTCTATAAATCTAGAAGGGAAAACATAGGCTATGCATCCATTACTTCATTTTCAAAGCCTGTACGCTGTTGTCATCTTTTTTATTTATTGTGCGTACCTCTTTCACAATTTCAGGCAGTACGTCCTAGCTAGAAGGCTATTTGATTTCCTAAAAGGATACTAGTCCATAAAGAACATGGCTATTTGATTTCCTAAAAGGATACTGGTCCATAAAGAACATTGGTTTCCTTGAGGTTGTTTGCTGATTAACAACCTTTTTCTCCAGGCTAACATGTACATGGATGGCGTCGATCATTCCTTCAAAGAGACTGATGAAGCTGCAGTGATTTTGAACACTAGGCCAGAGTGGCGCTTGATGTGTGAAGTGACCATCGGGCAATGGATCGTGGACAATTAGCATAGTAATAATCGTGCTAATGTCCCGCTTTGTGTATGTATACCTCCACTGGATCGTGTGTGGTCACTTTTGCATCTCGTTTCATGTTGCTCTGTTCGTGTGTGGTCAGTCAAACGCCTCTGTATATGTTTTTTGCACCGCTATTTTAATTTAATCAGTTTGCACAGACGAGGGTAAGACTTGCCACTAACACCCTTTCCCAAACCCCGCACAGAGCGGGAGTTCTCTGCACTGGATAAGCCCTTTTTTATTTTAATTTAATTAGTACTAAATTAGCAGTGAAAATGGATATGTTAACCAGTGATGAGGTCTGGATTTGCTTGGTTGCAATTCCAAGTCGTGGAGGACAAATCTAAAACACCACAAGTACTAGTCTCGGCAATGGGCAGGCTCAACTTTAGTCACCTAATCGAGCCAAGAGTGCCTAGTTTGCATCTACTGTATTTGTATAAATGGAGGTTAGATTCTGACTTTATTTTTTTAGCTTTGCAAGAATTTTTTTATATAATTCTCTAAATTGCACTGGTATCTCTTGTGAGGAATACATATTTATTTTATAGGATCTAATTTAATGAAAAAAAATGTTTGGTCAATAAATCAGAAGTCATCACCTCACACTCACACTCATACTAGACAGGGCAAAGAAGCTCGATGAATATATGGCGCCCTGTAAGGGACTAGTTCTTCGGGCGCGCCCATGCGCGTGGGCCACTGGCCACACGTATTTTTTGGGAAAAAAAAGATATAATCAAGGGGGGCCTGTATTTTGATTTGAGAAAAATCTGAGGATGTTTTTGAAAAAATCGCTGAGAGTGTCTCTGGAGTGCGGGTTGATTTTTGATAAAAGGAAGGGTTTTTTTGCAAAAAATCCGGAGCTCATCCGTTCTGGACTGCGGGTTGATTTGAAAATTATCTGAGGTGTTATTTGCAAAATATTCTGAGATGGCCTCTGGAGCGCGGGTTGATTTCCCAAAAACATAAGGGGTTTTTCGTAAAATGACCGCGCCTCGCCCGATCTGGGCCGTCGATGCGGCCGATCGAACGGCCGGGAACGGCCGGCGACGTGGCGCGCCGTGTGGGCAGCCTGGCCACACGCTTTCTTGTCTTTAGATTGGACTCACCCAGCAATCCAGCATTGAACTAAACAGCAAAAAGAGGCAAAAATTGAAGGAAAAAATAACGTTGCCACAGCCCTATGCTCACGATGAACTGAACGTTAAAAAAGTGGCTGAAACACAAAAGCTCACGAAGTCATAATGGATTGAGCGGTAAAATGATGGTAAAAATACAAAAGCTCACGAAGTCACAATTTATTGAGCAGCAGAAAAAAAAGGCAAAATAAAGAAACAGCTACATGAAATCAGGTGCAAAAAAGGGCTAAAATTAAAATGGGGGAAAAGCCAAAAATAAATTTGCAAAAATATAAGAAAGCAGCTACATGAACTGAGGGGCAAAGGCAAAAGGAAGGCAAATATAAAAATGAAATGAGGTGCAAAAAAAGGCTAAAATAAAAATGTGGGAAGATGCAAAAAAGTTTTTTTGCAAAAGTATAAGAAAGCAGCAAGCAGCTACATGAACTGAGGGGCAAAGGAAAAATGCAAAAATGAAAAATAATGCGCTAGAAGGAGGGCTTGAACCTCCGACCTTGTGGTTAACAGCCACACGCTCTAACCAACTGAGCTATTCCAGCTTATAGCCATCGATTAAAATTTTACTATGTTATTGTGGAAACAGTTAGCCTGCAATAGTGATCTAGTTGATGGCAACTGGCAAGTCCAGATAACAGAGACGTTACTGTTTCAGAGAGCTAGCATACAGTGGCAGATCCAGATATAAGAGGTGAGCTTCTCATGAGGATTCACCCGAGATTATTCCGTGTTATTAAAATTGGAATGCAATAATTGAACAGGAATTTTACAAAAATTATATAGAAATAAAAAAAATCTCATGCGAGAAGGCTTATGGCACGTTTGAATGCCTCGCTCCACTCGCGTGGCGGGGCTAAACAACCAAACAATCTCTCCTTCTCTTGCCTTGCTAGCCTTGCTCAACTTACCTCCCCTGGCAAAAGAACCAAACATACCATCCTAGCCATTGTTGTGTGCTTATGCGGCTTCGGTGTGTGCAGGGCCTTTTTGGTTAGGCCCTGTTTGAAACGCATGAATAAAACACGTAGGAATAAAAAAAACACACAGGGAGTAGAGGTTTAAAATAGAGAATTGAAAAACGTATGAATTTTGTGGGAAAGAGTGTTTGCCTGTTAGGAACGGAGGAACCAAAAATTTCAGTTAGAACTACCACATGAACGTGAGATATGGGGTACGGTAATGATATTTTTTCTATTATAATAAACAGGAAAGTAGACCTTAGACCAATGATCCTAAGCATCTGGACAACAGCAGTACCGAGGAATGACCTAGAGCTCTTTTGTTTATCTCCTCTATGCTCTTTTCGCCTTGGTCTTAGGCGAATACACACTGTTCATTTGGTTGGTTTCAATGGCCCAAACCAAATGTAAATAAACAATGTGTTTTCTCTCACAAAAAACCAAAGAACAACCAAATTTCAAACCAAAGACCAAAGACCAACCAACTAATGGCCCACCAAGACCAAAGACCAACCAAAGAAACAGGCCCGAAATCAGAGCTCAGACTAGATGTATTTTTTTCCTATGTTTTGCTTAGGGGACCGAACCTTTCTTGGAATTGGAACGAGCGTTCCTCCATTCCAAACACTAGCGTCTGGAGCTCATCTGTCTGGCCGTGGAGCTGCAACCAAACGGCCCATGGCGGCATGCCACATTACCGACGTCAACTCCGCGGCGTCATTGGACTTGGACTTCTTCGGCATGTCAGAATGGCTAAGAAAATTAGCACCTGGACTAACATCATTTCTTGTCAAGAGGATATAACCACTTTTCTTCTCTCAAGATAAGATGTAACGCCAGCTACGTGAAAAAAGAACATGCGTGCCTTGTCTGAAAACAGAATAAAAGGAACAAAGGAATATGTTCTATACCCTAATAAGCTCGAGCAAAGTTTTTATTTGCTCCATTTAGCACGGCCGATCAGATGCAGCTTGGAAAAAGAGATCTGCAGCATCGTGCGAGAGATGCAAGTACGCAGCACCCTCATTTACCCTCTGCCACTTCCTTGTCGAAGAAATCACCCATCAGGTCGTCTTGGCCATTGTACTGCGGCTTGTTAGCTTCATAGCTTGCCCCGCCGCCATAAAACTCTCCCGTGCTGCTGCTGCCACTGTAGCCACCACCAGTCACATTTCCAGCGAAGTTGTTGCCACCAAAACGTCCACCACTAAAGTCGCCACCAAATTCTCCTGAGGTTCCACCACTGGAACTTCCTGTATTGTAGTTGGCTGCACCGTAGTTGCCTGCACCATATGGGTTGGGAGAAGAATTGTACCCACCAGTGTTTCCATCAGAACTGCCAGTGGTATTATACCTTCCACTGCTGCTGTATCCACTGCTCAAGTTGTTAGCATAACCACCACTGGCAGCTCCATTGCCGTAACCATCATTGCCGGAATGTCCACCACCTGAAGCATTGTTGCAGTTGCCACCATAGCCACTGCCAGATCCAACACCGTAACCACCATTCCCAGCATAACCCCCAGAACTATATCCACCACCACCAACCCCAGAACTATATCCACCACCACCGCCACCGCCATACCCACCAGTAGGATATCCACCGCCACCACCAGAACCGAAACCACCACCTCCGCGTATCCCACCAGCGCGGTCATTGGCATGGTCCACCGTTATACTTCGTCCTTGAAGCTCCTGTATAAGATGAAATAGTTTCAATGCTTTGCGAACAGGCAGATTATTTATGTTTCAGGAAACAAAATGTTTATTAGAGACAAGTATCTACAACTTCGAAGCAAAAATAACTTTCCAAATCACTTGCGGTATGAAAATGAGAAATAGCATTTTCTTTTGCAAATTCCAGGGAGAGGGTCTGATTAGGGAGAGTTCAAACTCAGGTATTCTTGCAGGATCTTGAACTTGTAAGCTAAAACAAATTGGTATAAGACTTTTTTTAGTCTAAACTGGAAACAACACAGCTCACCGAGAAACCCCTAATCTTCCTCCAACTCCAGCTCCAAGAATTCTTGGAAAGCAGCTGCTCTCCCAAACAGGCCCAATCATTTTAAGCCCAACTAAAAATCATAGGCATGAATTAACTCTGTAGAAGCAATTCAAGTATTTGAAAAAAACGATTTATCTAATTCGCTGCTCTGGTTTGCAACTCTTTTAGTGCTTCGGTCTACCAACTGGATTGTTGCATCATACACTAAGGACAAAAAACCTAACATTCATTGCAATAATATATTTCAATCCATACTCAAATCCAGAAAAAAAGGGTCTGTGACTTTCCTAAGAATATTTTGGTTGAGACCATTATTTGTATATATGCCACCATATCAATCAGTGCTTTCAACAAGGAAAAATAATTAGCCCAACATTTTTCCTGGCTGAAAAATAATGGTTAATGGTTGCTTATTTCTTTGAGTGTTAGCCCAAAATATTTCTCTTAGAGTTTTAGTTTGCATGAAGTGGAGATAGATTGAACAGAGTTTGGACTTGGGAATTGTTCCTATGTAACAAGTGATGTGAAAATTGGTATTCAGACAGTCAGTTTGGAATTACCATTGGAAGTGAGACAATTCAAAGATGATATAGAATAAAACAATAGACACAAATGACATACCTTGCCATCCATGGAAGTCATTGCAGCTGAGGCTTCTTCAGTGGATGTATAAGTTATAAAACCAAAGCCCTTTGACCTCCCTGATTCCCGATCAGTTATGATCCGAGCTGAATGCAAACCAAGAATAGAAAAGTGTTAGACACCGATAAAAATGCCCGAGAAAAGAATACAAGTCAAAATAAATTGGAAAAATAACCTTCAAGTACATTCCCATACGCAGAAAAGGCATTCTTCAGAGTCGTTTCATCTGTGGCATATGAAAGTCCTACAAGCAGGTTCATTAGAAACAGAATTAGATACTGAAACAGCATAGAAGAAAAGAAAGAATATCTTATAACCAGAAGGTACCATAGGAGAATAAAATCGATCTGAACATACCTCCAACAAAAAGCTTTGAAGACATGCATCTTACTGGCTGAAGCAGTGGAGAGCTAGTGGACACTGAAGTTCTCCTAAGCGCATTTCCGATTCTACTGACAAAAGCCATCCCTCAAATTGCACAGTACAAGCCAACCACAGGCACTGAAGGAATAACAGACTGTTCAGTGGTCAGACACAAAACTACTATAAACTCAAGAAAGAGAAAAACAGATTATTGTGCCTACTCTATGCATCTGTATCAGGGACAACACCACAATTAGGTTTCATTCCAGGACCTCAAGGACAATACCACCACAATTAGGTCTCATTCCAGGACCTAGACACAACTTTAACCCCTCACACACAGAGAGGCGCAAAAAGAAATCCATTGATACTACATCGCAATATCTATAGAATTCGCACAATCTTGAGAATCGCGGAACCTGAACTCAAACCGATGTTCTTACTCATACAGCTAACACGCTATACGGACAGGCAAGCAAAACAATCCATACTCCAAGAGCCCTCAACCAAGCACCGAAAATTGAAGGAACCAGGCCCGGAGCGCACGCCTCGAATCCACGCAACTCCGCGGCAGGTACGAAGTTGTTATTACTCTCGCGGCTACGATCCCAAAGACCGGGGCAAGAAATTTGTTACCTGTGCAGTAGGGCCGTGATCAATTGCCGTCGCCGCCTCAGGCTGTACAGAGCGGCGGCTTCCCAGTCGCCTCCCTAAACCCTACCGGAATGGCCTCCCGGGTTTAAAGTCGGGTCGGGGAAACGAACACCTATCGGTCCGGGCCACATCAGGCCCATGAGCACGATGGAACCAGCTGGATCGGCCCATTAAGCATAGTGACTTGTGGCCAAACTCCACACGCGTCTTTTTTTTTTCCTCTTTTTTTTCAAAAAAAAAAGGAAAAAAAGAAAAGAAAAGAGCAGCCCGTTCTTCATTTCAATCAAAGCTCTCAAAGGTTAACCGCGATTAGGCAGGTCTGGTTACGTGAGCCAAAAAAAAAAAGCATCAGTGATCAGGAGCAGCGAAAGATGAACTCCACTGCACTGCACTGCTGGAGCGGATAAATATGCCTCCGGAACCGGAAAGGCGAGCCTTTTGCACCTCCCTCCGTTGGCGCCTACTCTGCTCGCCACCACTTTGGCGTTTCTCTCGTCTTGTTCAGCCACAGCCCGATTCGTCCAAGATTTTCCTCCCTACCGCAGTCCGCAGTGCGTCACGAGCAGCAGCGATCTCTTCCTTTGGCTTGGCGGCGGCCTTATCTTGCTCGGCCGTCACCAGCGACAAAAACGCGCGACCTAACTCCAAACCGGCCCACGAATCACGATCCGTCTCGTTACGAATTCCAGAGCAACGAATCATGAAGCGTCACGGAAGGAAGCAGAAAGTAGCAAAGGACCGAAGCTCATAGTGCCATGCCACGGTCGAAGAAAACATTAGTACGCGTTTATAGCGTGCAAGCATGAAGAATCAGTGACTGTTTTTCGTCGAATAACAGTAACATACACACACGACAGCCTAACACGCAACCGAAACAAAAAAAGTTGACACGACGGCGCCTGAGACGAGCCGGCGGGGCGGGGCGCTCGCGCTCGCGCACGCGTACGCCAGCGCCCACTAGTGACACGCCGGCCCAACCCACTAGCGCGGGTGGCAATGGCATCGCGCATGCGCATGCAGCCGCCTCCAGTCCAGTCGCTTTGACCGCGGCCCGGCGGCACGTTGACGGCTGCGGGGCCCAGGCGGTCGACGGGGCGAGCGTCCGTCCGCCAATCGAACGGGGATCCTTTTCTCACCGTCGCGGGCGCCCTCGCGCGACGCTGACAGCGGTCCCCGTGGTCCCGACCTCGGCGCGGACACGGGTCGCTTTCGGAATTCCGAACCCCCGCCGCGGAAAGCAACGGGTGGGGAGGAGGGGGCGCACCAGCGCGCGGGCCGAGCGACAGGCACCGGGCGCGGGGCGTACCCGCGCCCCGCCGAACGCGGGGAGGCCACGGGATCGGGCACGGACGGCGGGGATGCTGTGGGTGGGGGAGGGGCGCTGTCGGTTTGGGCGCGCGGTGTGAAAGGCGGCACTGGATTACTGGAAAGCAGAGGTCGCCAAGGGGGCGGGACGGGGTGGTGGATGGATGGATGGATGGATGGATGGGAGCGGGGCTGGGCTGGGCGGGGAAAAGCAAAGCGTGGGGGGCCTTTTCGCCTTCCACACCGCCTTTTCGCGAAATTGCACGCGGACGCGCCGCGCTGGTGCTCTGCTCCGAGTCTTTTTCCAGAGTGGGGTTTTGCGGCCGCCCACGTTGGCTTGCTCGTATTCTCAGAAACGACCCTCACCCATGGGCCATGGTTCCGGGTTCCCTACAGCTACAGCTGTGTTCATCTAAGAAATGCAGGCGTGTGAGTGGTAACCTATCGCGTGTATAACGTGCAGTACCTTGGTAGCTGCTTGCGTGTGCTTGCTCGCATTTCCAAATCAAGTACTAATTTTTTTCTAGCAAAATAATCATTCTAGCAAAGAAGAAACATAACAACAGCTGCATATGTCGTTGAGGTTAATTTCACGAAAGAATCAGGAGAGTTTAGAGGCTATTAGCTCCTTGATACACTTGGTAGTTGAGCAAAGTAGGGTCCAATTTTACGCACATCTCTAGTGATTGTGCGACGAAAATAAGGGTCTGTTCGGCATGATTTTGACTCTGTCAGCGGCTTCTACAGAGAAGACAGAGGACTCCTATCAAACACTATAGGATGAGGAGTTGTTTTCTAGCGGATAGTATATAAGTCGGACCAGTTTTAGGCCATCAATCGGTCCGGAGGAACATTTGAGGAAGAACATTGCCAAATGGGTCCTAAGATACATGTATTTTTTCTTCGCAAGAGAACTAAGTACAAATATGTCATAATATAATGCACATCAACGAATAACCTCTTCCACTGCCCCCAAATTCTCCATCACATATATTGTTTCTCTTTGATGTTATGGTTGCATAGTCATATACCATCTCTTCCTTATCTTCCAACTGACATTTGCATTTTTTTATGACCACATCCCTTATTTATATGCCTTTCCTTTTGACACCTGGGATAGAATTGACTGTTCCATTTCTTTACACTATATTTAAGTGCAATATGATCTTTACTATTTGGTCCTTGCCAAATTTATCAAGCCGCTTATCAATTAACACATACAGAGTACGTGATATACTTGACAACTATCTACAATGGTACTAATTTTCTCATTTTAGAGTTTATCTATGCACACATCTTTTTTTTCTAGACAATATGGGAGGTATGACGGACACCAACAAACTGGGTATTAGTTGGTTAACTCTAGAGCAACTATCAACCGCAAACATTTTATATTCCAACTTTAAGATAACCTAATTTTAGTTATTCGTCTTTATCTCAGAATCTTAAAGTGCCTAGTGTGTATAATTGACATGACATTCGCTTTTTCTCCTACATTGCCTCATGTAGAAATTCTAGGAAGAATTTTCCATATCTAACCAATAAGCCCACTTTGGATTATTAGAGACGAAATATGTTATCGGCAATCAACCTAGACACATCCCAATGCTATTACAGTGCGTGCAATTTAAGGGTAACCGGAGATGTTCGCCGTAAACCACACTGTGTGGGGTGCAACCCAGCCGCTGGGTCACATGCTCCAGCCTCCAAGCTTCCAAACCAAGCAACCCCCACTCCCACCGCATCCATCCGAGGGCGCAAAGCGCAAAACCCCACCCACCCCGAGGTCCCCTCCGCAAAAGATCAACGCGTGCCCCGTCCCTCTCACCGTTGGCCGCCGTCGCCACACTCTTACGAGATTTTTAACTTTTTGTCATCCTTACGGATAGCGTTCCTTCGTTTACCAGCTTTACGAGCTCTCCTACGTAATTGCCATTGCAAACAGTGAACCTCCTATGCTTTTGTCACTTTCGCTGATGTGGCACGTCAGATGGGCAAGCCAGCGTGGCAGTAAGCCTGGGAGCCCAAACTTAGCACAGGAAATGACCTTTTTATCCATGCTGCTTCTCTCCCTCTACTCTCTAACGTGTGGGCCCCACGTGTCAGCTTCATCTTCCACCTCTAGCCATCACCACGCAGCGAGGGGAGGGGAAGAGCTCGTGCGGAGTCTCGGCCGCCTGCGCAACAGTCTGGGCGCGCGGCAACCGCCTGGGTGACGGCCGACGGCCAGTCCAGAGCACGCAGCGACAGCGCTTAGCCAGTTCCGACGGCGCCGAGCCAGTGCTCAGTGACGATGGTGACGCTGTAGGTGGCTAGAAACGGCGGTGGTGTTGAGCTCGCCGGAGGTGGCCATGTTCACGGGAGCTCAGTGCTCGGCTTAGGCTATGGCATTACGGCAGGTGAGAACAAACTGATGTGTTCGTGATGTCGTGGAGCAGCAGACAACAGGTAGCTTCTTGGACAAAGGCCTTGGATTCCCTTCCATGCTCATCAGCGTGCTCGAATGCTAGGCAGTGTAGCCTTCAACACAGCAGGACATGGAGTGAGCCATTCTTGGCGGCTGAGCAGATGGGGCACGCGTCCATGGGGGGACCTCGGGCGAGTGGCACAGCCACAGGTGCCAGTGCCGGCCCTGCGATTTTATGACCCTCTAGCGATCTCGTTGCGATAACCCCTCTTAACCATCTATAAAATTTTATTATATATAGCCACTAATTTTACTTGTAAAACGAAAGTAAATTCAATAACATATTTTTAATTTAACATGTCTGATAATTATCGATGAACAATGTAGATTAAGCAATATATTTGTAGGTATATGATAATTATCGAGAAACAATGTAGATTAAAAAAATAATATATTCGTTTTCTTTTCCCACCCATGACAAATGTTTCTTAGGTAACATTTTAAAATTATAACACCTAAATTAGAAGAAAAATATGACTATATGAGTACAAAGTACTAGAAGTCTGGAATACTATACTAATAATTAATTTGGATTAAAAATAAAAAGGAAAAAAATACCTTGGACTAAACAACTGATCGGTGATCGCAATTCGTAAGAAGCCAAAAATCAAGATATCGTCGTCGTGGAGCCCTGCCTGGTCGCCGTCCTCGTGTGCCGTGTCCGTGTCTCCGGTAGTCTAGCTCTTCGCGGCGGCGCGGCTCGCCGGCTCCGCGTGTGTAAGGCACATGTCACGAACTCACGATCAGAGTGTGCTGTGTGCAGCGTGACTCCTCGCTTCCTCTCTATCTGAGGGCCGTGGGGAAAGAAAATTAGGAAAGAAATGCCGATGTTATCTTTTTGGGTTGCCTGGCCAGTTCTATGTCTCTCTTCTCATTAATTTGCTAATGCTTAATGGACTATAGGATCTGGGGGTTTGTATACGTAGGCTTGAGCCTCTCCTCCGTTTGGGCCCTCGGCCGTCGCACCTCGTGCCCTACACCTAGGGGCGGCACTGACAGATGCTGTCACGGGAGCAGCAGCACGCACCCGCCGCCGCTGTCGCATGCCTTGCAAGACGAGTAGACGACGCTGCAGCCTTGTCGCCGTACGCTGGTGCGCGCCAGGCTGCTGCGCGACGCGGCCAAGACTCCGCACGAGCTCCCCCTCCCCTAATTGCGTGGTGATGACCGGAGGTTGAAGATGAAACCGACACGTGGGGCCCACATGTTAGAGAGTACAGGGAGAGAAACAGTATAGGTAAATACGTCATTTCCCGTGCTAAGTTAGAGCTTTCAAGTTTGCTATTGGACGTGCCACGTCAACATAAGTGGTAAAAGCATACGAGATTCACAGTAGATTCACAGTTTAGGACAATTAGGCGCGCTCATGAAGCTGGCGAACAGAGGAGCGCCGTCCGTAGGATGCCCCCGTTAGCTGAGCTGAATTTAGCTAAAAAATATGGTTCATGTTGAACGGTTGCGAGAGAAAAATTGTATTCTAATTAAAAAATAATCGAAACAAGCCGATTTCTCTGACCAGCCGAACGGCAAAGTTAAAAATCCCCACTCTTACTACACTCCACCGCGGGCCAAGCACTCCGCCACTCCCCCACTGTCCCGCCTCAATGCGACGGCGGCCCCCGCCGCCGCCGCCGCCACCACCACCGACTACGCCCATGGCCGCTCGAACCCTGCTGCTGCTCGTGCCGCTCTTGCTGCTGCTCGCTGACGCCACCTCGGCTTCCGTCAGCGGCGAGCGCGAGGCGTTGTTGAAGTTCAAGGCGGCCGTGACGGCCGACCCGGGCGGGCTGCTGCGCGACTGGTCCCCGGCGTCCGCGGACCACTGCCGCTGGCCGGGCGTGTCGTGCGGCGCGGCCGGGGAGGTGGTCGCGCTCAACGTCACCTCCTCGCCCGGGCGCGCGCTCACGGGCGCGCTGTCCCCGGCCGTCGCGGCGCTGCGGGAGCTCCGCGTACTCGCGCTCCCGTCCCACGCGCTCTCGGGCCCGCTCCCGCCCGCGATCTGGACGCTGCGCCGCCTCCGCGTGCTCGACCTCTCCGGCAACCGCCTCCAGGGCGGGATCCCCGCGGTGCTCGCCTGCGTCGCCCTCCAGACGTTGGACCTTGCCTACAACCAGCTCAACGGCTCCGTGCCCGCCGCCCTCGGCGCGCTCCCTGTGCTGCGGCGCCTGTCACTTGCCTCCAACCGCTTCGGTGGCGCCATCCCTGACGAGCTCGGTGGCGCCGGTTGCCGCAATCTGCAGTTCCTCGACGTCTCTGGGAACATGCTCGTCGGTGGCATCCCCCGGAGCCTGGGGAACTGTACCGAGCTGCAGGCGCTGTTACTGTCCTCCAACAATCTGGATGACATCATCCCGCCGGAGATTGGTCACCTCAAGAACCTGCGTGCTTTGGATGTGTCCAGGAACAGTTTGAGTGGGCCTGTGCCAGCGGAGCTTGGTGGTTGCATTCAGCTGTCAGTGCTTGTGCTGTCCAATCCTTATGCGTCGCCTGGTGGTTCTGATTCTTCTGACTATGGTGAGCCTGATGACTTCAACTACTTCCAAGGAGGGATTCCGGATGCTATCGCTACGCTGCCGAAGCTGAGGATGTTGTGGGCGCCAAGGGCCACATTGAAGGGAGAGCTGCCGGGTAATTGGAGTTCTTGCCAGAGCTTGGAAATGATGAATTTGGGGGAGAATCTGTTCTCCGGCGGGATTCCCAAGGGGCTGGTGGAATGTGAGAACATGAAGTTCCTGAATTTGAGCATGAACAAGTTTTCAGGTTCAGTTGATCCTTCACTGCCAGTGCCTTGCATGGACGTGTTTGATGTCACTGGAAACCAGCTGTCTGGCTCGATTCCAGTATTTATCTCAAAAAAGAATTGTTTTTCATCCCAGCCTCCATTGGATGACTTGGTGTCAGAGTATTCTTCTTTCTTCACATATCAAGCGCTTGCTGGCTTTATGTCATCCTCATCACCATTGGGTGTGCATTTGACAAGCTACCATAGTTTTTCCAGGAACAATTTTACTGGTGCAGTTACATCCTTGCCTCTTGCTACTGAAAAGTTGGGGATGCAGGGGTCCTATGCATTCTTGGCTGATGGGAATCATCTTGGTGGTCAGCTTCAGCCTAGTCTATTTAACAAGTGCAACAGCTCAAGGGGCTTCGTCGTGGAAGTCAGTAACAACTTGATAAGTGGAGCTATTCCTGCAGACATTGGCTCGCTGTGCAGTTCTCTCGTTGTTCTTGGTATTGCTGGTAATCAGCTTTCAGGTATTATACCATCAAGTATTGGGGAATTAAGTTACCTTATCAGCTTGGATTTGAGTAGGAATCGCCTCGGTGGTGTAATTCCTACTTCTGTGAAGAACTTGCCGCATTTACAGCGCCTCTCTTTGGTTCAGAACCTTCTGAATGGCACCATTCCAGCCGATATTAATCAGTTGCACGCTCTCAAGGTTTTGGACCTGTCATCCAACCTCCTCACAGGGGTGATCCCTGGTGCCCTTGCTGACTTGAGAAATCTCACTGCTCTACTCCTTAATAACAATAACCTTACTGGGAAGATTCCTTCAGGATTTGCTAACTCAGCATCTCTTACCACGTTTAATGTGTCATTCAACAATTTGTCTGGTCCAGTGCCAACAAATGGTAATACAGTTAGATGTGACAGCGTTATTGGGAATCCTTTACTGCAATCTTGTCATGTGTACACTTTGGCTGTACCATCAGCTGCTCAGCAGGGTCGAGGCTTGAATTCGAATGACAACAATGATACAGCACCTTCAGACTCGCAAAATGAAGGAGCGAACAATTCATTTAATGCAATTGAGATTGCTTCAATAACTTTTGCAACAGCCATCGTTTCTGTCCTCCTTGCACTGATCGTGCTCTTCATATACACAAGGAAGTGTGCTCCCCGGATGTCAGCTCGGTCTTCTGGAAGGAGAGAAGTTACACTCTTCCAAGATATTGGTGTCCCAATCACTTATGAGACTGTTGTTCGAGCCACTGGAAGTTTCAATGCAAGCAATTGCATTGGAAGTGGAGGCTTTGGAGCCACTTACAAGGCTGAAATTGCACCTGGAGTGTTGGTAGCTATTAAGAGGCTCTCTGTCGGGAGATTTCAGGGAGCCCAACAGTTTGATGCTGAGATAAAAACCCTAGGGAGATTAAGACATCCAAATCTTGTTACCTTGGTAGGTTACCATCTTGGCGAGTCTGAAATGTTTCTCATATATAACTACTTGTCTAGAGGAAACCTTAAGAGGTTTATACAGGAGAGATCAAAGAGACCGGTAGACTGGAAAATGCTGCACAAGATTGCATTGGATGTTGCCAGAGCACTTGCTTATCTGCATGATACCTGTGTTCCCCGTATCCTTCACCGGGACGTGAAGCCGAGCAATATTTTGTTGGACACTAACAATACTGCATATCTCTCGGACTTTGGACTGGCAAGACTCTTGGGAAATTCAGAAACACATGCAACCACTGGTGTAGCTGGAACATTTGGATATGTTGCTCCAGAATATGCTATGACTTGTCGTGTTTCAGATAAAGCTGATGTGTATAGCTATGGTGTTGTCCTGATGGAGCTAATCTCAGACAAGAAGGCCTTGGACCCGTCATTTTCTCCTTATGGTAATGGGTTCAACATAGTTGCTTGGGCTTGCATGCTGCTTCGTCAAGGCCGTGCCAGGGAATTCTTTATTGATGGTCTGTGGGATGTTGGCCCACATGACGACTTGGTAGAAACATTGCATTTAGCAGTGATGTGCACTGTTGATTCACTCTCTATACGTCCAACTATGAAGCAGGTCGTTCAGCGATTAAAGCAGCTACAGCCTCCAATTCGTGAACATCGATAGAGATGAATAATTTTACATATTCTACATGTAGGAGAAGGTAAAGATAGCTGTGACCTGCGCCCTTGATGATTTTTTTTTTCTAATCATCTGTTTGACTAGATTTTATCCTGTAGATGGCAGCTTTGTGTAATATAGTTTTCTTCTGAATCTCTCACTAGTCACTAATGTATCTGCTGATAAGAAGTGCAGGTGTAAATTAACTGTCTTAATGCCAAAGATTTCAGTTAAGATTATCTGACTGTATTCTTCTATCATTTCCTTAGCATTTAGTGTATATATATACACCCCATAGGCCCATACCTATGTTGCCAGCATGAACTAGGGTACTCGACGTTGCCATAAGCTCCTGACCTTCCACATGCTGGCATTGCCACAATGTCCCTTGAGACGTCTTCTACAGTTCTATGGTTTATGTTTCCGAAATCTGAATTATTTACCTGTTGTCTAGGTTCTATTTTGAATTTTTATGTGAAGATCAAAGTTCTCATGAGTAATGATTCTGGAAACCTCATTGTTTTTGGCATTGCCATAATCTTACTGCTGCTACTTATTTGCATGGTCATACAAAAGAGTAATAGTTGTCACCCTGAATCTGCTGAACCATCAAATGAAAAGAAAAAACACAGCATCTACCATCTATATGATTTATTTCTGAAGAAGCCGAAGGGTTCTCAGTCCCACTTCCCTTTTCAACGCTGGTATGCATTGCATCTCTTATAGTCTCTACTTAATACTGCTCATCCAGGCATATACGTTAAGTCAAGCTTTCAGTTTGTACTATGTAAATGTCAAATTGTAGACTGTTTCTGTGCCTGCTCATCTGCAACATTTATATACAGAATGTTGTGCAGTGCTTTGCTATGTGTGTGCAACGTGTACAAATTCATTAGTTTGTTGCGCGTGCCTATATGCATTGACCAATGTATACGTTTATTGTTACACTCACACTGCACAGGACAATAGTCAATAGGCCGCTGTGGGTATGCACGCTAATCGTGTGGAGATGGGATCACATATTGACATACTGGTCTGTTAGCACGATGAACGACGGATAAGAGTGTTAATTGATACTGTTCCAATCAAGCAATATATGGCCACTGCAAAAATAAAAAGAATTGTCTCTACTCTGAAAACATCTCCAGAACTACGATCTGAATGACTGAATAAAAAATCCAGCTACCAAGACAGTAACTTTGCTATACTCCAACCTTGCGAGTTGCTAATCACAATCAGTCTTTCTTCTTGGTGGTCCACTCCTGGAACCGGCGGAGGCTCGCCGGGAAGTCGGTGAAGAGGCCATCGACGCCGACGTCGTTGATCCAGTAGTCGTACTCGGCGTATGGGTCCTGCCGGAAGTTGAAGTGCAGGAACTCGTTCTCGTTGCGGTACGTGTAGGGGTGCACCTGCAGCCCCCGTGCGTGCGCTATGGCGACGAGGTCCGACGGCGTGCCCAGCAGGTTGCCCTTGGTCGGCGGCACCACCGTGTCCTTCCACGGCCCGATGCCCACCACGTACTTCTTCATGTAGTCCAGGTACTCGCCGGAGGTGATCTCGTCGTACGGCTGGTTGGTGTCCTCGGTGCGCACGGTCACGTCGTCGATGAGGAAGACGAGTGGCGAGTCCGTGAGGCCGGCCGCGTGGACCAGCGACGTCGGCGCGAAGGACTGGAGGAAGACCGGCTTGGCGCACCACGCCGGCGACATGTACTTGCCGCCGTACCCGTACTTCTTGAGCGTCGCGACGAATTTGTCCTCGAATTTCTTCCCGTCCGCCCACCGCACGTGCTTGTTCATGAACACGGGGTTCTTCATCTCCGGGTAGATCCCGACCACCCTCTTGGCGTTCAGCGCGATGTCGATGAACTCGTCGAACGTGATGATCGGCGAGACGCCTGCGGAAAACGAGGCCACGGTGTATGTGGACGCTGTTTTTCGTACAGTTAACAAAGAATGAAAGACCGGGCTCGTCGGCGCGGCGTTGGGTCTCGCCGGCCGGGACGCCGGATCGACTTGCTCACCGTTGTGGGAGTTGTCACGGAAGTCCCATCGCTGCTTCGCCCTCAGCGTCTTGAGCTCCGTCAGGGTGAAATCAGCTGCGCAACAGTTAGCTTCGTGTTATTCACTAGCTAGATAGATCGACAATGAGATGGAACTGAAACTACCGATCGACTGAATGCATGCAACGGGCGGCGTACTGTCCACGTACTGATGAAGTATCCGGTGACGTTGGCCCACTGCACCTCGAGGGTGCGCCGGCGGCCGGCGAACTCCGGGTGGTCGGCGACATCGGTGGTGTCGTCAAGAGTGGTGTCGTGGAAGCAGACGAGGTGTCCGTCCTTGGTGGCCTCGATGTCCGCCTCGATGAAGTCGGCGCCCTCGTCGATGGCGCGCACGTACGCCGCCGCCGTCTCCTCGGGGAGCTCCCCGTTGGAGCCCCGGTGCGCGATGTTGAAGGGGCGCGACGTCTGCAGCGGCGCCCTGTCCTCCCACGCGCCGCCATCCCCGACCAGAGGCCGGGCCGCGACGCCGCCCGCGCTCACCGCCATTGCCACCAACACTGACACCAACACCATACGGAGGGACGCCATATCCGCCGCTGCGATCGCCGGCTTCGGATCGAGGAGGTGGACTGGACCGCCGCGGCGGCTAGCGCTGTATGCCTATATAAGGAGATGGCTCGAGGAATATTCTAGCTAGCGGGACGCGGGAATTGAGTGATATTGTTAGGCTGGTTTTTGTTGGAGATTTTACAGCTTCTTCGAAGAGATATTACCATTGCAGAACGGATATTTTTTACAGCTAGCAAAAAACACGATCGTACCAGAAATGTGTTGGTCCGTTCGGATTTTCTTACCTTTGGCAGGGTCGCAAAGGTAGATTGGGCCTAGAGAGTCGTCGAAATAGTTATGGGCTGTGACCTGTGACGTGGGCCATTTAAATTTGGAAAAAGCCCTCTTGCATCACTCAGCTATCGCCTTAGTCCTCGCTTAACTCTCAAAATCATTTAAATTACTTCCTCCATTTTTATTTACATATCACATATCATGTTAGTTTTGTCCTAAATTAAATATTTACATCTTTAATCATCATTTTCAAAAAAAAATATAGGTTCGTGACGCGAGATTTATATTTTAGATTTACTATGAGAAATACTTCGATAATATATAACTATTTTTGAAATCGATAGTCAAAAATAGTAATATTAGACTTACGACAAAACTAACATGACATGTAAAAAAGAATAGAAGGAGTACCTCAATGTCCCGGTTAGAAGTTGTTTTCAATGTGGTTTTCAGTTTTTTAAGAAATCCTGCAAACACCTTAATAAGGTCTAAACCATGAAAATTTTGTACCTCATCTGTCCCTGAATAAATAGATTCCTAGAGTTGTCTTAAGTCAAAAATTTTAAACTTTGACCGAATTTCTACAAAAAAACCCATCACGATTTATGATATCAAATTTGTATAATTAGATATGTCATAAGATACATTTCCATAATATGCTCATTTTATGTCATATATGTTATTACTCTTTCCTATAAAGTTTGTCAAACTTTTGATAGTTTGATTTGCACGGATTCTAGAAATTGATTTATTTGAGAACGGAGGGAGTACATGCTTATTAAAATTCCAAGAAAATTCTATAGATATAAAGGGACTCTATAAACTTAAAGAAAATGTTTAGATTCGTGAAAATATATCTATAAGCTTTAAAAATATATATTTAGCACTAGGAAAATAAGAAAATATCAAGAAAAATCTATGGAATTCCTAAAACGTTATATAAATGTCTCAGCATATTTTAAGAACTTTATGTAATAAAAGATAATATGAAACTGACAAGAATGCATTCAACATTAACGTATGTTGTATTGATGCTGGTTGCATCTCATATTTTTGCTCAGTAGAGTTTTCCAAAAACACGTTAGACATTGATTAAAATGTTCTATGAACTTTCTAGATACTTTTCCATTTTGATAGAGCTAAATTTAATCACTGAGAGTTTTGAAGTATATTTTCGTGATTTCTATTTATTTTGTTTCTCATGTCTCAATCTCTCTCTAGGATTTCCCCCTAGTTTTAGAAGCTGAGTATTTTTTCGTTTTTTGAAATTGTTAGGTGTTAACCATAAGTTTTTCTCTAAACGACGTTTTCACGAGTGTGAAATACACTTGTGGTGGTGTGCATATATGTTCATACTTATCCTTGATTCTATTAGAAGAACATGCCGGTTTGAGATTTCTTTTGAAAAAAAGGACCATCTGACCGCAGTTATTACGGGCTTGCTTGGCTGCAAGCCAATTCTTTCCAAGTCAAAACATGGACAAGTTCAAAAGATTTGGCATGAATTGGATTGGTGCCAAAATATCAGCAATTCCTTCTAAAATTCTGGCAAGACAACATTCGTTTCTTTTACCGGTAGCAAACCAAGTATTAACCTTGGTTGCCTTACAAAAATATTGGCTTAAAATATTGGTGTACCCACATTTTGGGTTGCCTTAAAATTGGCATGACAAAATTTGGTGTTCAGCCAAGCAGGCTCTACATACCCATCTCAAAGTGCAAACGCACCACAAGAGTTATATAACTTACTCAAAACCTGCCTAAACTAAAAGGCCTTGTTTATATCCTTGTGTATCTTTATATATTGGTTGGGCATATATATACTCTACATATATCCATATTATGCATAGTCCTTTTTATACACTTGTCAACATTGTAGGAGCATACTCTCGTGCTGATAAACTGAGTACGTACGTACGTCGTCGTCGTCGTCATAGCCTGTGTACGTTTGTCACGTGCGTACGCGTACTGACGGCCATTCTGCAGCTAGCTAGTTTAGGACGCCGGCGCCCGGCGGTGTCCTTGGCTGCCGGAAGTCGTGGTGGCGGCCGCCGGTGCCACCCTCGGGCTGGCAGGTAAAGAAGGCGGCGGCGACGGGGGCGCCTAGGCCGTGGTCGACGGCGAAGTTGCGGGTGCAGAAGTTGTGGCGGAGAAGCGGCGGCTGGTCGACGGAGCCGCGCGCCATCTGCTGGAAGAGCACGAACACCACGCGGTGGATCCCCGCCGGCGGCCGGAGACTCTCGTAGCAAATCACCTCGCGACCTGCATGCGTGCGTGTATGCAGCCAATTATTGGAAACGCAGATCCATGCATACGGAATCACCCATGCATGGATTTCTCTTTTTTTTTACTATATATATATAATGATATGTCACGCGTTCATGTGGGATTTTCTTAGAAATATAAAAAATATTACATGTATAAGTTAAACCTACATGCATGTTTTTACATCCATTCTTATCAAAATTAAGCAAGACAATGAAAGGATCCTTGAAAAACTAATATAATTAAATCAAATTATAAGATGATAAAAGGACAAAACAAATAGCAATCTGTGAATGATTTCTATATTTCTTATATATTGAAAGTAGTAGCTGCGTTTAGTGGAGATGACCTGGATGAGGTTAAAAGTTAGTAGAATAAGATGACTATTAGTGAGAGATGATGTGGATAATTAGCAACAGATGATGTGGATGGCTCTTACATATTGAGATAAAATTACAGTGAGAATAATAGATATAGATTTATTAATTTACTGTAAAAAGAAGAATTGCGTATATATGTTATAATATAATATAACCCAAAAATACATTTTTTTTGCGAATAACCCAAAAATACATTTAGTCCAAGTTTCTTTTGTGTGTGGCGGCATCCATAGTGGGTTTGAGCTCCAAGTTTTTTTGGAAGATATATAGGATGGACGACGTACGTTCTTGGAACCATGTGCATCCGTTTACGAACTAATAACACTATGATGGTCATAATTAATTGAACAAAGTAATATTCAACTTTTTAAAATAGTTTATTTTAGTAAAAAGTTTATGAAAACTCAACAGTCTAAACATAATTTCTCCACAAATAAAAAATGATATTCACAGAAATCACATATAACAAATGTTTAATATTATAACTTTGCAAAGTGTTTGATTACGCATGTTTCACAGGTTCTAGAATTGATGCAAGGATCTAATGATAAATGCTGAGGGTATCCAACCTGCAGCTGCAGGGTTTCAAAACAAGGAAGTATTCCTACAAGAACATGTCCGTCATCCATGGTAGGTCAGATGACATTAATGAGCTATTCACAGTGTGCGCATGTTCATTTCATTAACTTCTTTATCAGCAAAATCATCATTCATGAATTTAATCGTGTTCTATGTATGCATCTTTTACCAGTCTGTAGTGTGATGGTGGTGTCTAATTTTTGTGATATGTACTCTGTATGATACTTTTACATGCATGTAATATAAAAATTGAGGTATGAAATGCACAAAAAAAGAAAGCTACTCAATAACTCAAACATCTTGCCACCAGTCAGATTATACTGCAAGATGTCTGTATCTGTATGCAATGATCGTAATGCATGCATAAGTACCAAATTATACATGCATTAACCCGATGCAATATGAAATAAGCCAGGTGCTTTGGGGCCTTCCTAGATTTAGAACGAAGCATGCCATCTTTTCAGTTTCAATTGGCCAATATCTAAACAAGCTCATTATCGACAAATAATTAAGACAAACTGTAAAGGTTTACTTACAGAGAGTAGAAGGTGCGAATAACGGTCGATGAAAGCATGAAGCTAGCTAGAGATAATTGGAATGGCTATGATTATACAATAACAGGATACATACTGAACCCTATAATTAATTTTTACAAAATCGTATTCGTGTATAATGTGAAAAGGAAGCGTTTGTCGACTCATAACACATCAAGACAAACATAGTAACCACTCTAGCTAGGTTTAATTTCTAAGAAGGCGCCACACTTAAAATCCAGAGTCCCTATAGTCTAGGATCAAAAAGAAATGGCCCATGACATAATTTTATTAGTTGATGCTCTCCGATACTCGACTACTGCACAAACCTCATCATTGGCGGCTATAACCCCCTCCTCCTCCACCTCGCCACTAGTTTTCATCAGCATTGGTGATGAAAGTGGACGGTGATAACCAGGGTTATCACCGCTAGCTCGGTGTTTCATCCAGCGGTAATGAGGGCAGTATCACCACTGATTTGGTATATGATTCAACGATGATGAAGATTTCATCGTCGCTAGCTCAATCGGCATATGATCCTTTGACCCCACGGACCACCGGTGCGACTTTTGGTTCGGCGATGATGAGCACCTCATCACCGACGGGCTAGAATTCTTCCGTTTGAATTATATTGATACATAGAATATTGTCTAGTTGTATGATGTAATATAGATGCAGTTAATTATCTGATTTTGATTTGAGCTCTCTTACTTCCTCACTCAAAAGTGGATCACAATCGAGATGTGATGTTGCTGACATGCACAACGCATTTCTAGCTACTGCTCTTTTCTACTCACCATATTCAATTTCAGTTGTCCCAGGAATATCTGTCACCAACCTGCAAAATGAAAGGTGATCAATGAAATCCAAATGTAAATATGCATGGCTTTTAGAACATAAACAATATACATACTCCCTCCGCCCCATGATAGCTGCTCGTCTCACTTAAATTTCGAAGTTCAACTTTAAATCTAGTTAAATTTAAAATAGCATTTGACTCATTTCTTAAGATGTGCAGTTATTTTGGAACGGATGAAGTATGTTTGAGGACTAATTATATATACATATGGTACCAATGCAAATACTCAACGTCGGATTGCTCGGGTTGGGAGCGTCAGGATCCACCATAACCTTTTGATTTGATGATCCAAAAGCCACGCGGACGGCATATGTAAATGAACACATCATGAATAATCAGTTAGCTTAGCTAGGAATGGCAATAGGACATGCAAGCACACACATCAAGCAAGGCTGTTTTTTAATAATTAGAACTAATATCCGCCAAAAGAGATGCATGGAGGAACACTTTACAAGCGTGTAGGACTTCCTGAAACCGGTGCCCCCGATCTCGACGCGAGGCCTTGCTGCCACCGCCGACGGCCGGAGGTCGGAGCCGTTGATGAGGCGCCGGCCGTTGTAGGAGACCCGGAGCGCCACCGTCGGCGAGAACGGGTCCACCACGTCGCCGACCACCCGCCCCAGCACCAGGTTGTCCCTTGACGTCGTCGACATCGAGAGCTTTGTAGTGTACTAAGCAGTTTGTCGTTTGGAAGCTAGCAAGCCTAGGTCCAACCTTCTCTCTTCAGCCTGTTCGTTAGGCTGTGGCTAGCTTGTCGTAAACGATCGTAAATTTTCAGTCGAAATATTATTTTTCTCTCACACAAACCAGTCAGCAGTACTTCTTCATCAACCAACAACGAAACGAACCAGCCAACGCATAGTCCTTTTTATCCATATCTTTCTGCACATATGACGCATCTGATATTCTGATCTGGCTGGCCGCCGTGTGTTGCGTCAGATCGCACAACACCACTGCGGCGCTGAACCAGCAGACCTACACAACTGAGCGAGGCCGCCAGAGCGAACCACGCGTCCGACCTTCGCGTCAGTTCGGTTTGTCCCGAAAATATCATCGCTGGAGACCTGTTTAAGAGGGATGAATTGGGAGAGAAATCACCGCACGTTCATTATCATCAGAGGAGGTACATATACATGTCCAGAGTTATTGCCAGCCAATCGTGTACAACAGATGATCCTATAATTTAGA
This sequence comes from Miscanthus lutarioriparius, assembly GCA_904845875.1. NCBI lineage: Eukaryota > Viridiplantae > Streptophyta > Magnoliopsida > Poales > Poaceae > Miscanthus > Miscanthus lutarioriparius. Next base: position 10,947,851 of record CAJGYO010000003.1, on the reverse strand, counting down.
GAACGTTGGCTAGCTAATTGACCGGACTGACAGGCTAAAAAATAGCATTACGACAGTTACAATGAACTAACTGAAACTATCTTAGACTTTGTCTTTTACACCCCCCCCCCTCAGTCTGAGCATGATCTGATTTGATGCATAGACTGTTTCTGAAGTCTTGGAACAACGATGTGGGCAGCCCTTTGGTCATAACATCTGCAATTTGGTGTTGAGTCTGAATTGACGAAGGGCAACCCTTTCTCTGACGAAGTGTATGTCTAGCTCGACGTGCTTGGTTCGGCGATGGTGAACTGGTTTTTAGACAGATATACCGCCGAAACATTATCGCAGTACCTTACATAGCATATGCTACGAATCAGGCATGTCTGTATATGCACTCGCCACGGACAACGCACTGGAACCTCGTCAAGCGGATACTCCGGTACCTTCGAGGGACGATCAACCACGGTCTCGTCATCTCGGCCTCACCATCCACCGACCTCAAGGCCTACTCCAATGCGAATTGGGGAGGCTGCCCCGACACACGGCGTTCGACTTCTGGATACTGCGTCTACCTTGGAGACTCCCTTATCCTCGGCAAGCACGTGCGCCTTCCATTCAAAGAGTCCACAAATGTTTCCCTTTTTCCTTTTCAATTGTTGCAATGTGATGTTTGGACCTCACCAATAATAAGCAATTCGGGTTACAAATTTTACCTTGTCATTCTTGATGATTTTTCTCACTATGTATGGACCTTTCCTTTACGACATAAGTCAGACGTTTTACCTGCTCTGATACCATGTAAGAGGGATGAATTGGGAGAGAAATCACCGCACATTCATTATCATCAGAGGAGGTACATATACATGTCTAGAGCTATTGCCAGCCAATCGTGTATAACAGACGATCCTATAATCTAGGGAACGTTGGCTGGCTAATTGACCGGATTGACAGGCTAAAAAATAGCATTACAACAGTTACAATGAACTGACTGAAACTATCTTAGACTTTGTCTTTTACAACCTGGACCTGGAGCCATGATGCCGGCTGTGCCTTGTCTGTGTGTCCAAGAATCAACGGCTGGAGACCTTCACCTGTCCGCACCTCATGATGTCCTCATCAACCTTTCCATGATCGCGTCGTCCTACGGCAACCACGGAGGGCTGCCACGCACCTTTCGCACACAATTCACAGGGACAGATCGAGTGGTCTTTTGATTTCTTGTCACCTCTTCAGTCCTCGTCTCGCAACTCTTCGACAACGACGACGATGAGTCGATGACCCGATGAGCGAAACCGCAGCGGCTGCAATACAAGAGGGAGGAAGGCCAGGTGTGTCGTGTGTGCGCCTCAACTGAACCAACATCCATTTCGGATATTTGCTCGCTCCTTAACTTACAGCAGTATCCAGCCCCGGCCCTGCGTCCTTCACTCGATCGGGAAGAACGTAGGGAATAGCTAGCATAAGTTACTACTACTAATCATATGATGAGTACCAATAAACGGAAAAAGAAACAAAAAAAAGGTTTAAGCTTCTTCGTCTGCTCATCTGCTATCTCAATTCTCAACACTGTCTGCTCCTCAAAAGGTTTTAAGCTTCAACATGTTCCTGCCAAAAAAGTTTAAGCCTCAACCCGTTTCTGTCCAAAAAGGTTTAAGCTTGAACCCGTTTCTGTCAAAAAGGTTTAAGCTTCCTAAGACTTTTACCTGTGTGCCATTATGAAACATGTTTTTGACCTATATGCCACTAAAAAGTTTGAATGCACCCTGGTGCCATGACGCTAAATTTTCTTGCATTCTACGCCATTCCATCCATATTTGCCTCTAACGGTGTCAAACCGCAGCGAAAAAAAGTCTAAAATGCCCTAAGAAATTTATTTTCTCATTTTCTTTTCTTCCTCACTTTTTATTTTCTCCCTCTCCTCTATCCGATCGGCTGGGCAGCTTCTCCACAGATCCGCGAGCCTCCGTGCTACCGTGCGCCCGTGAACTGGTCGGCGCCCATGGGCCACGCCAGTATGGCCACCCCGGCGGCGGCCTCCTCTAGCAAGTTCCAACCCACAGCGCGGTGGCGCAGCATCTCCACCTGCGGCGCCCACCCGCGGATCACCTGCCCACGCGACGCCGTGCCCGCCTCGAACCTGTCCGGCACCGTAGTGCCCGTCCTCGTCGCCCACACGAATGCTATCGAGCTCCGCGCCAGCGCGTCCGGCGACAGCTCCGCAGAGCCCACATGAACGCAACAGCTCTGTCGATCCCACACGAACGCAGCCGAGCCCACACGAACGCTGCAGCTCCGCCACATACGCCGCCTGCGCCGGTGACAGCGCCTACTGCATCCCAAAGCTGACGTACACCACGGAGCCGTCCGGGAACGCGTCCAACCACCCGCGTCGCCGCCACCGCGGGCTTCCCCCGACGACGTGGCCACGCCGTCGGCGTCCGACAACGGGCCCACCGCGAACACTTCGTCGCCGGGCTACGCAGAGGGCGTGCGACATGGTGAGGTGGAGCACACAGGAGAAGGAGAAGGTGACGTGTGGCACGCGCGGACCAGCGGCGCGAGCGGCGCGGCGTTACCGAACGGGAGGCGACGGTGACCGCGAGGCCGCGCGTGGCGAGCAGCTCCTGGGTGGCACTAACGCAGCCGAAGAGCTGACCGGTGAGGGCGTTGGGCACCCAGAACCTCTTCTCCTTCCACCACGTCCGCAGCGTGATCCTCCGCTTGTTAGCCTGCTGCCGACGTTGTGGTGCGCGAGCACTAGGGCACCCGCGCGCGCTACCGTGGCTCCCGGCGGCAGTGGCCCATGGCGGCGACCACGACCCGGGGAACGAAGCGGCACACGGGTAGAGGAGAAGGCGGCGGAGCCGGCAGCGGTTTTGGTTGGGGCCGAGGATGGCTGCATGCAGTGGAACACAACGGTGCTGCGAGCTCTGCTCGCCGACCATGGTTGTTGCGGCGGCGCTCTTTCGATCTCTATCCCTGAGTTGTAATCGACCAAGGTAGGTAGTCCATCGGAACCCCTTGCCTTCCTCTCCCTCCCCATGGTCTTGGATTAGAAAATGGTGAAGCTCCGTGAGCGCCATGGTGGTTCTTGACGACGCCGCTGCGTGCCCGTGATCGCTCTCTCTCTCTCTCTCTCCTGCTTGCGGCGGTGGTGGCGTGGCGGCGGCTTCTTCGCTCGCTTTCGTCCGGACCGTCCGAGCATGCGCGGGGGGGACTGCGGGCGGGCACGCGGCGGCGGTGGGGTCTTGCGATCGAGACGCCGCAACCGCGGTGGAGCTGGGTGAGGTCCGTGCGGGCTCTGGTGGCGTGGTCGCGCGGGCAACGGGGCGCGCAGGGGCACGGCTGGAGCCGAGGAGCCACACACGGCCGGCGGCGAACTACGCGCGTCCAACATCAGGCTCGGGTGGACTCGCCTCGCCACGCGCATCCGTCACTGCCCTCAAGGTCGGCCACACGTTGACGCTCGCGCAGGCCACGCCTGCTGAGCCACCGTCGTAGACCTGTTTTTGGATAAGATGGAGGTAGAGGAAGATAACAAGATGAGGAGGAAGACGGTGACTAGGTCACTTACGGCTTGGCCCCACCGGCTAGAGAAAGAAGGGTATTCTAGACATCGTCACTGATCGGACCCGCATATTAGGGCTATCAAACAATGAAAACCTAACAGAAGATGAACAGAATGACGTGGAATGTAAAAAAAAAAGTTTAACGTCGTAATAACAGAGTGCGCTCAAATTTTTAGTGGCCTGTGGATCTATAGCGTCTTTCGTAATGGCAAGCATATAAAAGTCTCAAGCTTCTTCGTCTGCTCATCTGCTACCTCCACCACACAGCTTCCGCTTCTCAAAGGTTTCCAGTTTATGCCTGAGCCCGCCTAAAATGCTGAAGCTCCCTCGGCAGGCACAGCAGTCGGTGTTCATGTAGCTCCCTCCAGCTCCGCGAGGCCGGCGCTACAAGAACACCGACCGCTGCGGGTTGACGACAATATAGCGCAGCGGGTTGGTCACCTCGCCGCCGCCGGCATGCTTCACGAACTCGGCGGGCGTGAGGAAGCTGCCGTGGCAGACGCACACGATCCGCACTTCCTCCCCCTTCCTGTACTTGTACAGGAACCCGTCGGTCTTCCGGCCGCCGCCGCCGCCGGGGCCCTCCGCCACCTTGTACGACACCATCGGCATGTCCTCCGCCATGGTGTTCCGGAGGTCGCCCGTGCTCGCCCTCCGCATCGTCAGCGACCGCAGCGTGCGCAGCGGCGGCGCCGCCGGAGGCTGCTGCTCGTGGCAGGCCGCGCCGCCGTCTGACGGCGGCCTTCCTCCGGCGGTTGTTGCCTCCTTCGGGACATGGGAGCTGCTCTGCCCGACGCTCACGCCGTCCGACGACCTGGGGGCGGCCGCCGGGCTACTCGCCTCTGCACGGCGTTCCGCCAATCCTGCGTCAACAACAGAGGCACAGCATTTCAGATTTTCAGATTCCAGTGACTGAATTAGCGGTTAGCACTGATGAGGAAAACTCTGACATGCATGTGTTAGGATCTCTTTGGCAGGGCTTTTCTCGGCTCCGGCTTCTTTAGAGGAGCCATGCTTAAATGTTTTTTTTGGAAGAACCGTTTTTCAGTAAAAAATAGAGGAGCCCCTCAGGAGGAGGGGCCATGCCAAACAGGTCCTTAATGTTTCATCAATAACATATGTGAAGTTCCATCGCACTGAACTGAACTTTTTGCCGATGGACAATGCATGGATAAAGTAGACCATACACAGCAGCCCAGACAATGATTAGTCCCATAATCAATCTTAATAATGCTACCTAATGACTCTGCTGCCTATCATTGTACTGTATGCAGATTGAGCTATATCTGGTCTACTAGCATCCAGCCCTGGTGTAAGCATCATGCACTGTAAACTACGATGGTGCTGTGCGTGCACATCAAAGAATCCTGAAACTGACAGCAATCGAAGCAAACACATGGTACTACAAGCAAGCAGGACCTGATGTCTCCACTCATCACGCATGCATCTTTGTCAAAGATAGTTCTGCATTGCGACTGCACAAGCCAATGTTTCCAACAATTTTCCCAAACTGATGGAACAAGACGACTAGGACATGGCAAGGAAAATTCCACCGATGCCAAGATCAGGCCTATGCGTGTCGGTGTCGCAAATCCAAAATCAGTGAACATGTCATCGTCAGAATATGCAGCAACCGAAACCACAAAGATCCGTGTGTTGATGAAACCTGATGCACCTAGATCTCTCTGCCCTGAATCTCGGGATATTTAACTATTTGCCACTCTTCGCTTGCTCGCATACGATCTTGGATTATAAGATAGAACAGTATTTTTCTTTTACACCAAACCAACCAACAGTAAATAATTTATGATCGTTTACGACGAAACGAACAGATTATAGAAGCCAGAGTATCCGATTGCCAGTTTTACACTGCTAACTACACATTTACCACCGTCACGTTGCGTTCTTGCCATTTTTACTGATATGGCAGGAAAGATCAGCGCGCCACCGTGGATGCGAGTGAGATCCGGTCGAAGAGACATGCAAAAAGTCAATTCTGCCCCTGCTTATTTCAAACAAAACAACACGTCGACCCACTCCACCCTTTTCTATCTCACCGACATGTGGGCCCCTATGTCATCTTCGACCTCCGTCCTGCACCAGGCACGTTCATCGCCTCCGTCCAAAGTTGGTGAACGCCTCGTCCTCGAACCATCGAACCTCCAGTGCTCCGTTGCCTCCGGGTCAACGACCGTCCACATCCAGAGCGAAGTGGCCGCGGAGGGCGACGCCGCCAGCGCATCTCGGCAAGGACGCTACTTTCGGGGCCGGGGACACGGTGTGGAGCCCGCGCCGGCACGCGCGTCCGGCGGCGGCGGCAGCGAAGCCCGCGGCGCCGCAGACGCAGCAGACGCTGTGCCCCGAGAGCGCGAGGTACGTGTGCGCGTTCGAGATCTTCTTCCTGTTGCTCCACTGCGGCGTCGTATCGTGCGCGTGCACGAAGTCAGTGGCCTCGGCCGCGGCCAGGAACCTTGGTCCTTGCTCGACTGCGGATTGGCAATCACGCACTCCATGCTGTCGACCAGAAAAGGAATCGTCCAGGTCACCGAAGCAGCAAATCACGACCATCAAGCGCTCATCCCAATTCCTATTCCTAGCACGTGATGAGCAAAGCAGCACGATGACATGATCGACACTTCGACAGAGTTGTCGATCGAGAGCCGCACGGACATATGAGGACGAGGACGAGGACGAGGAGGGAGTGTCGGCGGCCGGCGCGGGGCCGTTGCAGCTCGGCGTCACGGGCCCACGCCCACGCCTGCTCCAGCTTCGCCAGCGCCTCCGCCAGGTGCGTCCGCGCCGCCGCCAGCTGTGCGTCGACCACCGCCTCCCACCCTGCTCGGCTCGCATCCGCCGGCCGCCTCCCCTCGCACATCCCAGGGTGTCGCGTACGACCCAGCGTACGACCGCGGCCAGGGCGGGCAAACCAACATGCCGAGGAAGATGAACAGTGCCAAGATGCTCGCACGGTTGTTGTGTTCTTGGAAAGAAGCGGGGGCACAATGGTCTTTTCCCATCCAGCTGCGCCAGGGACGGTCACCTTTCTACGGTGGCACGCTGATCTGTCGTGTCATATCAGTAAAAATAGCAAGAGTGTAATGCGACTACTTTTTTTTATGGTAAATATGTAGTTAGCGTTATAACTGGCAATCGGATATGTGGCTTTCGTAAGAGTGGCTAATAGTTAAATATCCTCTGAATCTCCTACCCAACGGAATCCAACCCAACCCAGCAAAATCTGTTCATGCACCGTCAAGAACAAGCAACCAACACAACGGAATGAATGAGATGGATAAGCGCAATAAAACAGTGGAGATTATCACCTTGCTGCGGCCGGCTTGGCGTTGGCGAACCCGCCGTCATCAAGGCGGCGACGGTACGGCGGAGCTGGAAGCCGCTGGGGACCGTGTGCTCAAGGCCATCGTCGCGGCCGGCGGTACCACCACCGGGCGCCGGAACTGGCCTTCCCGAGTTCATGGAGTTCCGGCGCTCGAGACGCTTGCGCTTGGCCTCGAGGCGTCGCTGGCTCTGCATCGCCCGGCGGCGGAGCCGGTCCTCCATGTACTCGGTGGGGAGGGAGGAGGTGCGGAGCAGCTGGTCCGGCGGAGGCGCGGTGGCGGCGGCGGCGGCGTCCTGCGCCCCCCCGCAGCTGGTGGCAGGCAAGGAGCAGATCGAGGCGATGGAGGACGAGCGCAGGAGCCGCGGCGGCTGCTTCCCGTCCTGCGACGGGTTGGCGCCGAGGGACAGGCCGAGGCTGAGCTCGATGTCGTCCGACTCCCCGCCGGCCCCTGCGGCGGCGCCACCCGCAGGCGCTTGCCCTCCATCCCGGCCGAACCCGCCCAGGAAATCCCTAGAAGCCATGGGTTTGCGCCGGAGACCGCTTCTTCCCACGGATTCCCTGAGGAAGAACGCTTCTCAATGACCAAAAATTCAGCTACAGAGAACACACCAACGAACGATTACGTTCTTCGGCTCGGTGAGCACCAAACAGCACCGGATTTCTCAGCTAAGAAAAGAGAAAGTAAAAAATAAAAATCTCCCCACGACGCGAACTCCCCCGTCATCACAGAATTCAGGCTCTACATGCCCCAAGCGCCATAGCATTGCAGCGCCCAAGAAAACCAAGAATTCGGTGTCCTCTGCTCCAAATCTCACGTCTGAAACCGAGACCAAGAGCAGAACACCGCAGCAGAGGAAAGCCGAATTCGAGGACTAGGAGAAGGAGAGAGCAGAACTGGACTAGCTAGGAGAGAGCAGAGCAGAGGCGACCTTCGTGCCTCTCTAATCTGCTTACAGCTTGCTCTTGCGCCCCCCGCTTAAGAAAAAGGAGGGTTTTCGCAGATATTTTTTCCGGCATAAATGGGAGCGGAAAATTGGTTTTTGTACGGGGGAACTAGTCGGATGGGACTACGAGCGCACGGCGGCCGGCCACGTGTCGGACAACGCGGACACGTGTTGGTACCGCGACGAGCCGAGCCGAGGCCATGGGCTGCGCGGCTCGGCTTCGGCCTGCTGCGGTGGAGGGCGCTTTGGCGTTTTTTTTCTTTTTTTGATAAAGAGCAAATTTATTAGCAGCAGTGTGCTGCAATAAGGGTGATTGAGTCACCAGTTACAGATTGCAAAGCCGTCATCAAGGGACAGACGTTTACATGATATGCATTGGTACAAGTAATCTGCATTTGAGAACTAGTTGTGCTCAAATGATTGAATGCCTGGGTCGCTAGGATATGAGCCGTAGTGTTGAGCCTTCTATGGATCTTGAAAATCCTTGTGTTGTTCCTTGAGGAATAATTGATGAAGGCCTGTGTGAAGCGCTTGATCTCCCAGAGCGTTGATCATTGCCATTGAAGAATGTCACGACTGTTGGTTGTCCGACAAAAATATCGGGCAATGTATGCCTAGTGGTAAGGCAATTTTAGCTGCACATGCCAAGGTCGTAGCTTCAGCCATTAACACCGAGGTTGAGTCTTTGAGTATGGCCTTTCATATACATGGTTGTTGTCATGTTTGGTTGAGTGTTAACAAAGAACACTCCCAATTCCCAAATCAGCTCTTCTTGGAACCTGCATTAACGAGTTTGGCATGGTAGACGCGTCCGTATAGCACCTCGCGCCAGGTAGAAGTGCCGGATGCGTCACAATAAAAAGAGGCGAGCTTGGTAAGCTCGATGCCGATGCAGCATGTTCGTTTGCTCGTAAACGATCGTAAATTTCGATAAATTTTCAAATGAAAGCGAGCTTTTTTCTCACCAAACCAAACCAAATGATGGTTGAGATAATCCACGATATGCCGATGCCGATGGTTGATGGTGTTCAAGTGATGCTCTTGTTCCCCTTTCATTCATTGTACCTGCAGATGAAAATTTGTTACCGTGATTGTGTAGCCATGTGCTCTCTTGTTGTGGGGCGCTTTGGCGTTGGACCCAACAAGTTCGAGCTACGGCCAATCGGCATTGCAAAATATTAGGATTTTTTATAAAAAAAAATCAGGCGCATAGTGCTGAATGAGGCAAAAACATAAAAGAAATTTTTCAATACTGCTAGATGTGGGGAAAAATGCGAGCTAAATGAGGAAAATTAAGGCAGATTAAACCTGACTTGTGAGGAAAATTGTTTCTCTTTTTTATTGTCAAAATCAGGTATTGCTCGAGCTTTCTAAACCAAACAACGGTAAAATTGTTGTTGTTTCTTTGTGGTTGATTTTTTTGTGATTGAGAACTGTTCTTGCTCTAAGAATCAGCACTTCCTTGCAGTCATTCACGACTACGGGCTTCCCCAGTCCTAACCATTAAGGATTGGACAGAGGGACAACTGTAGGTGCCAACAATCGTTGAATAAGAAGAAACAACGGTTGAAATAAACCCTTGAACATTTTAGGAAAATATACACAAATGATTGGGTCATAAAATACAAAGAGTTAGAAAAATTGTTTTGATTGCATGGTATTAAAAAAATACCACATGAAAGTAGGGGAAGTGTTAAAAAAATTCACCATAAGTTCATAACCTTTGGAAGTAGGGGAACGAACACATAACCCCAAGTAAAAGTACAAAAAACATTATGACGACATAGTGGTATGAAGATGAGGAAGGATATGGCGAAGTTTGCTTGAAATCTCAGGAGAAGCCAATGACGAAGGAGCCAAACCTAATATAGCAATTTTTACTATTTATTTTGCCCACATAATACTTTGAAATCACTTGTTTTTATTAATAAATCATTTAAATGCAGAGGTGACTATAGCTTCTTTTGGTCCCATTGAAGCTCCGCCACTAATGAGAGGAAGACGGGTGGCTAGGTCTATAAATTGAAATCTATGTGAAAAACTAGAATTATCATTACATTAATCTTAGTTTTACTTTCTCACATTTTTATATCCGTACAACATTAACATACTAATACACACGAATTACGAGCATCATGGCTCATAGTATACTTTCCTTTTGAACTCTGGGACTTTCATTACTTGTTAGCTGAGGAATCAGCAAACACAATTACATTAACAATCGAGGGAGCAGAGTTGCTAATTATCTCTTCCCCTTCAACACACATACCCCAGATCCGTCAACACATGGGCGGCTGCATTACAAGCAGCACTCTTCAAAATACTCGTACACCATTGTTGTCTTTATCTATAACATTTATATGTAAATATTTTTGGTCCTTCATTCATATTACTCGAGCGCTCAAAAGCATCCTTGAACTTTTAAAATGGTAAGAATCTGTCATTTATGACCATTATTCCTCAATTTAAACAAACACCTCCCAACAAATACTCCTATATTTGTAAAGAAAATGCATTTTGGCTCAAATTTCATCCATAAATTTATCAAAGTGCCCCTTAACTTTTATTTTTCACTCAATTTTGTCTATTCAAAAAGACGGCTCTCCGGGACCACGTAGCGGCATCCATAAATTATCAAAATTATAGATCTGCAAGGTTTTCCATGTATTCTTAAAGAATAAATAGCTGTTCATGCCGCGCCTAATTGGGTCCTATAAATATCATTTAGTCGGATATATGCAAATGCGACACGTCTAAGGCATCCGCTTTTAATAATAGCAGGAAATTATTAATGGTCACGAAAAGAGTTTTGTGGCATGAATACTATTTTTCGCTCAATCGCTAGCCGCGGGAGCCCGCTATGTGAGCCCCACGACAGCTCACTGCCCCGAATGTAGGCCAACTTGCCGGGTTGAAAGGCAAAAGTTTAAAGAACGCGACGCTTTGATACGCCTAAATGAAATTGAGCTAAAATGCAAAGTTTGAGAACCCGCGGGTCATCTTCATTGGGTAGATGAAATTTGGTGTGGCTGGTAGAGTGGCGAACGGGCCTGCATGGATCCCCAGTTTACAAAGCTTAGTTCGCGTTGCATGACACGCGGGTCCGGATCAAAAGGCCCGCAGATCGGTGGGTGATATGTAAATATTCGTTGTGGATTCGCATTGCCGCGCTGGCCTGCTGGAAACAACAGGCAAATAGTAATAGTAAGAAACCGTCATTATGACCATTATTCCCCTTGGGCCCGCGGCGTGCCTCCCAACAAATACTTGGTATATTTGTGAAGAAAATGAGACGCCTGCGGCTGGAGTGGGACCAGTCACCTGTTTGGGGGTGCATTGACCCCCTGGGGCGCCGTGTTTGGTGTCTGCTGCTCGGCGCGGGGAGAACGGACCCAGCTAGGAGACCGGCTGTCCCCGGGACCACACCCGCGGAACAAGTGGAGGCTAGGTAGCCGGTTGTGGGCTGCAAGGCCATGGAGCAAGGCACCCAACGAAACATCTGCAACATGCTGCGCAGCATTGGACGGGGTGTGACTGGTTGTGAAGGTCATCGCCCATTATCATCAGCACCCTGAGACGTCTCTCAAGCATCCGCTTTGTTAGCTGCAACTTATGATGGGAGGGGGACCAGGGGTACGTGTGTCCGCAATTTTGCCGCAAAATTCTATCCTATAACCACGTGCTACCTTGGTCCCTAAGATTGCAATCCGTAGGTTTAGCCCCATCAACATTTGCTTTAACTAAATGCCCCGATGATAGCCAACTATTTGTAACTTCAAATCGCCAGGCAGGCCCTCGCGCGCTACGCCCCATCCACGCCTTTTCAATTTTGTCAAGGACGCGCCTTGGAACATAGATTAAGTTGTCATCTAGGAACTCATTCTACCTCATCTATATTGCAATTAGTTTGAACAGCAATGAAAATGTGGCTGGTTGGTATATAGTGCGGCCCTGCTGCGGCTATGGATCCCTAGTCTTTGTTTCGGCTCGTTCGCGTTGCATGACACGCGGGTCCGCGGCATCTCCGGGCCCGCAGATCGGTGGGTGAGATGAATGAATGGCGGTGCGTCTGGGAGTTGCCGCGCTGGCCTGCTGGAGAACAACAGGAGATGGAGGCCACGTCTAGACGCCTCGTTCGCGTTGCATGACACGCGGGCCCGCGGCGTGCTGGCCCCGCAAGTTGGTGGGCGGTGCTGTCGCGACGCCTGCGGCTGGAGTGGGACACGTCACTCCGGGTGGGGGTGACGGAGACGTACTGGGGCGCCGTGTCCAGGTGTCGGGCTGCGGCGGCGCGGGGAAGAACGGACGGCAGCTATGGAGCCCGGCTGTCCCCGGAGTGTGGGACCCGCGGAACAAGTGGACGGCAGGTAGTATGGTTGTGGGCCGACTGCCGTGGAGCCGCGGATCGCCTGCGGGACTGATGACAAATGCTTTGCTTGAGCAGCTGATTGCAGCATTGGACGTGTGAGTGTGACTGGTTGTGAAGGTCATCGCCCATTATCATCCACACCCTGAGACGATGGATCAAGTTTCTCTTTGTTATGATGGGAGGTAAAGAGTAGTAATTTTCCTAAATTTTGCTTTGAAAAATCTATCCTATAACGGTACTGCCTTGGTCCCTAAGATTGCAATCCTAGGTTTAGTCTTCATCAAACTATTTGAAATTTAACTAAATATATAGATGATAGTACAAATATTTGTAACTTCAAATAAAAAAATGACATGAAAATAAATTCTACAAAGAATCTCTTTTTTTTCAATTTTGTCAAGGAACAAACCTTGGAACTAGATTAAGTTGTCTATCTAGAACTCATTCTACCTTATACTATATTGTCGAATTAGTTTGAACCGGCAATGAAAATCTAGTCACGCCTCTAGGTATATAGTGCCACGTAATCTTTACATAAGAAGCTATGAGACATAGCTATTCTTTTGTAGGAACATATTGCTTATTAATGGCCCTGCTTGCTACTATGCTTCTTTGTTTCTTTTGTACGACCATATTACTTTGTTTTTCTCCCCTCGCTTGTATACCCAAACTTTGAGCACAAGGAATTCACCAACTAAAATCGGATGGAGAACGTTGCACGAACCAAAGATAAACCCTATGTCATTGAGTGTTAGGCCACCTCCGATCACAACGTACGATAAAACTACAAATATTTACTAGTTGGTCAGCTAGTCTCGATTGGTTAGCACTTTGTGCAGAATCTGAGGAATCTGACAATGAAGTAGCTATAAGTCAACTAGGAGAGGTTACCGCTAAGTCGAGCTTAGGGTCAAAGAGACCAGCGGAAGGAGGAGGAGCTGCAGCCGCTAGTGCCCAAGAAGCTAACTGTGGAAGGGAAGGCCAAAGCTGGATAGGTGGCTACTAGTGAATGTACTCACCTCCATAACCATCTAGTTACGGAACCAACTCCTGCCTCTTCACCTATTTAGCCAAAACCTGAAGCTTCAAGAACCGTTCCTGAGGCATCAACCACAGATCCAATGCTGTCATTGAGGATGCAACTTAATGCAGAAGCTAAGATATCCGACAACAAAGAACTTATAAACCAACCAACAAAAGTTGTCGCTCAGTCGAGCTTAGGGTCAAAGAGACTAGCTCTTGCCTCTGCACCTATTCAGTCAGAACCTGAAGTTTCAAGCACCCTTTCCTAAGGCATCAACCGCACATCCATTGCTATCACCGGGGATGCAAATCAAAGGCCATCTTCCGGACTTGCAAGGATTATCTATAGATGTTGCTGCTAGTGAAAGTACTTGAGTTCCTTTCTCTACACCTCCTCAGCCAGAACCTGAAGCTTCAAGCACCATTCCAAAGGCATCAACCATAGATTCATTGTTGTCATCCGGGATGCAACTCTATACAAAAGCTAAGATATCTGGCAATGAAGAATTTATATACCAACCAACAAAGGTTGTCACTCAGTCGAGCTCAGAGTCAAAGAGACCAGTGGAGGAGGAGCTGCAGTCGCAAGTGCCCAAGAAGAAACTAGCTGTGGAAAGGAAGCTCAAAGTTGGTAAGGAGGCTACTAGTGAAAGTACTTGCCTCCCCAACCAATCAGCCGTGGAACCAACTCCTGCCTCTGCACCTATTTAGTCAGCACCTGAAGCTTCAAGCACCGTTCCTAAGGCATCAACCATAGATCCATTGCTATCATTGGGGATCCAAATCAAAGGCCACCTTTAGGACTTGCAAGGATTATGTGTAGATGTTGATGCTAGTGGGAGTACTCGAGTTCCTACCTCAGCACCTCCTCAGCCAGAACCTGAAGCTTCAAGCACCATTCTAGAGGCGCCAAACACAGATCCATTGCTGTCAACGTGGATCCCAGTCGAAGAAGCCCCCTTTAGTGCTTGCAAGGCCCATCTACAAATGCCTCTACAGCTCCTCAAGTTTCAAGCACCGTTCCAGACGCATCAAATGCAGATCTATTGTTGTCAAGGGAGCCAGGGATGCAAATCATAACCCTCCTTCATGACTTGCAAGGACCATCTACATCGATCTTCCTCTCATCAACCTAACTTTTGATATGACGCAATCTAAAAAGTAAGTATACTTGAATCCAATATTTGTTTGTTCTCTTATTCTTGAAGTCATATTAATTGATAACATGATTGCTCTCAGGAAATCTTCTACAATAACATCATCTGTAGGTGATCTTCCTCTCGCCAAGCTGACTTTTGATATGACGCAATCTAAGAAGTATATACTTGAATCCAATATTTGTTTGTTCTCTCGTTATTGAAGTCATATTGATTGATAACAAGATTGCTCTCAAGAAATCTTCTACAATAGCATCATCTGCAGGCCATCTTCCTCTCGCCGAGCTGACTTTTGATATGATGCAATCTAAGAAATAAGTATACTTAAATTCAATATTTGTATGTTCTTTTGTTCTTGAAGTCATACTGATTGATAACATGATTGCTCTCAAGAAAATCTTCTACAATAGCATCATCGGCTCCAATATTGTTTACTTCTGCAATGTCATCCTTAGCTGAAGCCTCACAGCATCTGACTACTGTAGTCACTAAGCCAAGTACTCGCCCATTTGGTGATGCATCGGCCAGTTATGGTAAGATGCCCGAAGGTCTTCCCATGACATTGGCGACTACTTCCTCAGGTCCATGACTTCCTGAGGCCACTCAAGCCACTCTACTAGAGCAAGTAGTCATCGTAGAGGCTGAGGACGAAACGCTGACTGAGACGATGGAGTTGTAGAAGAAGCTTGATGATCATATGAAAGTTAGTATATTCATCAATGTATTTTGATGAAAACCAGAGTTTGTACTGCCCTCGTTCTTACTTGTCATGGTACTCGCAGTCTGTCGTCAAACAGTCCAAGCAGAAATCAACGCTGCTGAAACAAACCAACCAACTACTCGTCCGGACAGAGTCTGCAGAAGCAAAGTTGGCTAAAGAACAAAAGCACTCTGCCAACCTTGTAGCAGATAACGTGGCATCCTAGGAACATGTCGATTCTCTTAAGAGGGAATTTTCGGCTTCATAGAAAAGTAAGGAATCCTTATTTCAAAGTCATGACGTACTCATCTTATGATACTAATGGAGTCTTGTGTATTTTAGTTCATGCTGAAGCTATAACCAGACTCAAGGATCAGCTGGACGAAGCTCTTCAAAGGGAGGAGGTTGTTAAAACTCAATTGGAGTCAGAGAAGAGGACGTGCGAGGATGCATATTCTCGGCTTGATCGCCTACAAAAAGCTGAAGTAGAAAACGAAGAAATGAAGGTGGCTGCTAGCCAAATTCTCCATTTATTCTATGGGTTGTCTGAGAATGAAACTTCCAAACCCTCTGTGGATCAGCTGAGAGAAGTGCCTACCTTGATCCTATTATACTTGAAGGAAGCAGTTAGAGAATGCATTTCAAATGTATTGGGATTAGTGAAAGTATTCTTCCCCGATCTTGATCTGACTCCAGTTGTTGAGGACCTGCCAGAGGACTACTCACGTAAAAAAATTGAAGGCCATGTTCTTCAGCACTACTCCAGCAGTATTTTTCAGTAAACAAACAGTGTTTTCTCTCAGAACAAATCAGTATAAGCCAAATTTCAACGAAACGAATAGGGCCGAAGATCTTGTTGCTGCATTGACGCCAGTAGTAGATGGGTTGATTGACAGAATCAGGATGTGGTGAAATATTTTTCACAGACAAGACCATCATGATTCAAGACGCCGAGAAGGATGAAGATGCTGATCAAGAGGCTGCAAGCTAAAGTTGTGTGGGAAGAATGCTCTCTTTTTGCCCCACCCTTTTGATGTTAGTGGCTCGTAGCAAGTTGTTAGATGGTTCCAACTTGTCTATGTAGTAGTTTCATGAGCGGGTGGTTTAAACTTTAGTTGGAAGTTTGTTTCATTTTAGACATGAATCCCCCCAGCATGCAGTTACAACGTGTCTGTTAAACTTCAGTTACTATGCATTTATCAGGTCATACCTTGTTCTGTTCAATGCTTAGGTAATGTGTTTGTTAGATTGATGGCATATTGCATACACCAAGTTAGGGGTAGAGGAATATTTTTTTATATATAAGTCTGGTCAAACTAAATAGGGTTTGACCTAGCACCATGCTAGAAATGTATTTTTTTTAGGACGGAGGGAGTAGTTAAGTCAAAATATTCTTTCTTATGTTTAAAATTTTTTAGCATTTGGCGCAACCACTCTTTTTCGAACATTGGTGAGTTTAGGTGATGACAGAGATTGAGGGTTTTAGTTTTGAGTGTGAGGTTACTAGAATCCAATGGGCTTAGAGGAAAGTTTTGTCTAGCAAATTGTGCCTAGCTCAACAATATAAAGTTTTTTATTGCTCCTTTCGCTCCAAATTTTACGTTTTTGTTCTAAACTTCATTTTTTTAAAATGATCAAAATTTTGGAAATACATAACATCTATGAAACCAAATAAGGGCATCGATGGGATTATTTTTTAGTAAAATTGATTTGATGTTATAGATGTTGATGTACTTTTCTCTATATTTGGTAAAAATTCCACAAGTTTGACTTTAACATATAGATAAAACAATATACAACTTGGAATGAGGGGTACTAGATTTTGAAGGTTTCCCTATAAGGTCGATAGCTTAGATTGTAAATATTGAAATACTTCCTCTATTTCAAGTTATAAGACGTTTTAGTTTTTATAATATCTGGCTTTTACTATACACTTAGATATACACTATGTCTAGGCGCTTAGTAAAAGCAATATATATTAAAAAGCCAAAATATGTTATAATTAATTTGGGAAGAATGGACTAAAATGCTTTTGGATACTTTATCTTCACGGATCCCAGCAAAGCATTAGCAAGCCGAGCTCGTACCTCCCAGGTTAGGGAGCACCGTGACAGAGCTTAGTTAAAAGATATTTCTTCATCGATATCTCTGATCTCCTCTTTCAATCACGTAGGAGTACTAGTGCGGATAAACACAATGACACGTTGATGTTATATTCCACATACTTGGTTGTCTACTGCTTCATCCATATATCTGATCTCCTCCAATTACAAACTAGTGCGTGCATAAACACAATGACACGTTGATATTATATTGATATTTGTAATCCATGCTAAAACTTCTACCCATCCAATTACAAACTAGTGAAATCTGAAAAAAATTATAAGAGAGTGAACAATATTTTTTATTCACGCACAGTGAAATCTAGCTGGTTTTTCAACCAGCCAAACGAGCCCATTACGTTACAAGGTTCAGATAAGAACCGCCCCCTATAAAAAAAAAATCACAAGTCCCCATCTCATGAACCCCGGATAAGCTTAAGCCCAGAGTGATCTTGACGCTATTCAGCCACCATTTGTTGACTGGCCATCGACGCCGCTACCACCAATGATTAAGGTGTGCACAACCGAGTATGTGTGCAGTGTGCTGCAGAGTGCACGCGGAGCAGCACAGCGTACGGTGGCTGCAGGCTCGGCGTCCGCAGGCGATCCAGCAAATCCGCGAGGCGGGGAGCAGAATCTTGGGGATATCTATCGATCTCGTACGATGTTGGCCACAGAGAGAGAGAGAGGATGGAAAAAAATCTGGGGTCGGCGATTTGACGCTGTCAGTGTCAGATTCAAACCGCCAATAATTTAGCGGCGCTTGGGCGTGGCTTCCCGCGGTTTTGGGTTGGTCGCGGCAAGTTGCGCCCATTTGAACTCACCCAGAGAGAGTTTAGTTTACATCAAAAAAAGTCTGGGGTCGGCGATTTTTGACGCTGTCAGTGTCAGATTAAATATAGGTAAAAAAAAAACAATTAATTTAGCGGCGCTTCGTCGTGGCTTCCCGCGGTTTTGGGTTGGTCGCGGCAAGTTGCGCCCATTTGAACCCCACCCACTGCCACTGGTGACTGGTGTGCGGGCAGCAGTACACTGAATCACTGATGAGCTCACCTAAACAAAAAGGCAAAAGGTTGCTTGCCGACGCTACCGTGCTAGTGCTAGCTACTAGGCGGCATCTTACAGTTTGAAATATGCGGGGTTCACGGTTCGGAATTTCGGTTAAAATACGTGATCTTCGGTCCTATCGACTGATCAGCGATATACTTTCATTTTCCATTCGGATGAAATTTTATTTAGATTTTAAAACTTTATTCAAAATATTAAGAAGCATCGATTCTTTGGCATCTCACAAAAATGGAAATGACGCGTGTAATATATGTATGTATGGTTAAACTCTATGAATTCTATAACATCTACTACCTCTATTCTAAATAACATATAATTATCAGACTGGATTAAGTTAATTTTTTTTAAAGTTTAACTAGACATATAAAAATATTTATTATTATCTATGACTCAAGGTATGTACGAAAATATATTCTATGATTAATCTAATGTTAGTTGTCCGGTATCATAAATGCCAATTTTTTATAGATTTAGTTACACCTAAAACTTTTTGACTTCTTGAAAAACAAGGATTATTTTCTTTTTGAGACGTAGAGAGTGCATAGGACCATGATAGTGCGTACGATTTTCAAGTGCAAGGATCATTGAGGTGTATAGAGGGCGTGGTACACCTTTTACCAAAGACTTTTCAGTCCTCGATAAAATGCTACTCCCTCTATCTCAAAATATAGCAAATTTAGTTTTTATACTAATTCAAGCTTTCTAAAGTTTTTAGGAAAAAATATATTAACATCCACAATTTCAAATGAACTCATTTTGATCAAGTCCTATTCTCACATAATTTAATAAAATCAATTTGATATTGGTTCATTAAAATCAGAGAAGTTCGACTTAAAAGACAAGAATAAAGTGAGGTATAGTTTGCAACCAAAGCGAGTACACACAAGTTGATGACGATCCACAAATCCAACAAAAGATGCTACCACAGGACGATAAGTTTATCTTCCCTGAAAAAAAGGACGATAAGTTTATCCATGCATTTATTTGTCGACAATGGTAGTGATGTTTACCGTGTCTAACTAGCTATGACGTACTAGCTGCCTTATGCCAAAAATGATTAATTAATAAAGAAAGTCTGATCCCAACACGCAACTAGTAATATAACCGGCCACGATTGTTGGACATCCTGCGGTTTCGAAAATAAAGCGCAAGTTGCCATGCGATCCTTGCTGCATCTCGGCTTAGCGTAGGGACTAACTAATTGTCGTTGTTAATGGCCAACTTAGCTTGCACGTCATGATGAAATCTGCTATTAATTACTAGTGCTAAGTACTGCACTAACCCACACCAGAAAGGAGCAAGTTGATCAAGTTCATGATGATGCGTGTGCCAACTGGGAAATGTACCTTCTAGTCTAGTGTAGCTAGCCTGTCAACAGCTAGCCAGCCAAAAAAAAAAAAAACGCACTGACACGATCATGCATGGATGGGGTGACTGAATATATGTTTGCTACCTGCAGCTAGCTAGACTAGTGTGTTAGGCATGAGGCTTTTGGTTTGGCATGCAACTAGTACTAGCTCTCTAGCCTTATTGGGCACAATTATTATTATTTTTGTTACTGGAACTCTACATATAACGATTAACGAGTTTGTAGTTAGGTAACCTATATGGCTATATATAGAGACCTGTCATTGGTAAACGACGTGACGATATCATTAGTTACAAAATTTGCCGATGCTACGATAGGATATTTATATTTAATATTTATGTTATAATATATAGTTACTACGTTTTCAGAGGGAATCTGTGACCATTCCGTCCATCAGGTACGGATTAAGTAGGGCCGACCACATATGTGTGCTCTGCAGAGCTACACGTAGAACGGCGGAAGGTTTTCAAGGCCACGTTTGTAGACTACGCCTTGTCCGTACACACATGCTCCGATCCATGTGCTTGCATTTTGCTCGGCGGTTTGGGTTCAGTCGACAGGTAAAATGCTGCAGGTCGATCGAGATACGTATCTCGTTGCAGGTTGATGAACTAGCTCGAGACGATTCCTTGATCTATTATCTATATATGCTAGTGATCTCTTTTTTCAAGCCACTATATGACACATGGGGACCCAATGTGTCCATGACGCGTGGGCCCCATGGGGCATTACGGTACCATTTCTTCTCAAGGATTTTGTGACGAAGTGATGACACCGAATCCAGCGTGTTAAACACCAGCGCCAGCGGGCACCAGTCCACCACACGTAAGTTCCTCGGTCGATCGCGTCCATCGACCGCATGCACATCATTAAACCCTCAAGCAACAGGGCGGGGGCGCAAGCTGCCGATATACGTGTAAAAGGCAGCACGGGAGAAAAAGGTCCACACACGGCACAGTCCTTGACCACAAACGCAGAAGCCAAATTGCACAAGTTGGGAGCAGAATATGTATTGCCCTGCCACCTTTTAACCTTTCTATTCTACATCTCCGGCCTCCTCTACTCGCTCGCTGCTGTTCCTTTAATTTCCTTCTCTCCTCGTCACATCGCTCTCCGAGATCTAGAGAGAGAGAGAGAGGGACATGCATGCACGGAGCCCGTCCCGGCCCAGCGCGTGTGATAGTTTATGTTATCCACCGACCACTATTCAGTGTCGCCACGACGCCAATTTGCTGCTGCCTCTGGCACTAATTCGGCACACGGCAGTGTGCGTGCATGCACCTGAGCCGAGACAATACGTGCAACTTGCGGGTCTGTGCGCGCGCTCATGCCATAATGCACGTGGGTGCACTTTATTAGTTTGCACTCTATGGGGAATAATACTATATATATACTACTCCATACTAGTACTACTTTTGTGTTCACGCACCCTTAAGGCCATGTTCGGCTGGCAATAAATCAGTTTCTGCTTATTTGTACGACTGTTTTGTTACGAGAGAAAAATATTGTTTCACAAATAATTTATATGGATTAAAGTCGGCTGAACAGCACAAGCGAACTGACCCCTAGTTTGTTGGTCGACAAAACCTACTCATTGGTGCCATTGTATTGACTAGTACTTACGTGCTCACTTCATTTGGGGAATTAGATCGATATCGATCGGATTAGAATTCTCATCCAGTTAATCTTTTACGGAAATGATTTATTACGGGCGCGCACGTGTTAGCCAAGGCGCTCACACTCAGCCCCCCGCGCCCGCTCGCACGTCTCCCGCACTCAGCCCTGCCTGTGCCCGCACTGAGAAGCGCCCACTCTCTCTCTCCGGCGACGGCGACCGGTGAGCCCCTCCCGATGGCGTCCTCCCACGCCCGCGCCCCACCGCCTTCCCACGCCTGTGCCGGCCATGGCGGATCCGCCGGATCCGGCGGCGGTGGCGGCGGATCCGCGCCAGGTAGGCCTCTTCCTCATCTCTCTGCTCTCCTCCTTGTGGATCTGATTTCTAGGGTTCCGACGAGCTCACCCTATCATCTCTTCCAACACCGGTGGGCTATAGAATGGCCGGCTAGGGGGAGAGGCTGGTAGGCCAAGCAGTGGCGATGGTCGATGGGCGGTTTAGGGGAGCTGGCGGCGGCAGGAGCGGTCGGGGCGGGGGAGCTCCGTCCATGGTGGCGTTGACGGCGGGGGAAGGGGGGAGAAGGTGGCACCACGGGTGAGCTAGGGATTCGCTAGAGCTCCTTGGCCACGGCCGCGGAGCTCCGAAGAAACCCTAGCTCACCGCGGTGAGGCGGTGGCGGTGGGTGCGAGGGCGCCGGAGTCGGGGAAGAGAGAGTTGCTGTGTTTTTTTTTCTACGACTAGAATCTGCTGTGGAGGAGGTGAGCGGGTGAAAAACTCAGATCCTGCACGCGCACGCTCTAGTAGCGCCCAATCTTTTAACTTTGTTCATGAACAATATGTAAAGAAGAAGTATTACTACCTCCATCCCCAAAGAATGCAATTCTAGCACAATGTCACATTTTACTACCTTAAAAAATATCCATATTTATGATACAAAATAAATACCATCAGGTTAATTACGAAATATATTCAATAAATTAATTTAAAGAGATAATTATGAATATTATTCACTAAAAACTTAGTCACACGTGAATCACTTTTCGTGACACGTAACCCATAGTTGCATTCCTTTGAGAACGGAGGTAGTACTACATTATATAAGCTAGATGACATGACATATATATAGTACAGTGAAATAGATGTCTATTAAAGATCCATACATCATCAGCCTGTTCGGTTGGCTGGTTCGTTTCGTTGTTGGTTCATAAAGAAGTACTGTTGACTGGTTTATGTGAGAGAAAAATACTGTTTCGGCTGAAAATTTACGATCATTTACGACGAGCCATAGCCAAACAAACAGGCTGCATGAACAGAACACTTGCATGGTATTTATTTATTTGGTTGTCTGAAATGTCCTGTTCTCGTACCAATTACCAGTCAAAGTGTCACCTCATAGCCGTGACTGTCGGCCGATATATCGTATCCTTGGCATGCTATTGCTAGCTGCGTCCTTCTCAGTCCGATTGCAACCTCTACACGCCGCGGTAACTAATATGGTATTTACTGTGCATGCACCGCACAAGTTTGGCATCTGGTTCTCTCGCTCGGTCACTCCTTTTTTTTCCTTTCTTTGTGTGATGAAGCGGACAGGCGTGGTAGTATTTACGGTGCATGCACCACAACACACGTTTGGCCTCTTTGTTTCCCTCGCCCGGTCACGCTCTTTTCCTTCTCTGTGAAGTGAAGCGGACAGGGACAGTGCATGCACGCACCAGCACCACGGAGAGGAGAGCGAGTTGCCGTGCGCGTGCGCGTGCGCCTGGACTGGTCCTGTGGTGGTGGTCTAGCCATGTGCGGTGTGACATCGACGCGGCCCCCAGGCCAGGCGGGGGGAAAGGCGGGCGGAGGGGAGGGAATCCGCGACGAAATATCTCATGGCCGCGACGCGCCAGGTGCGGAGCGGACGAGCGCGACTGCGCGAGGCAGACGCAACCGCGGAGTTTTTTGGGAACAAAACATGTGTCGCCCCCGGGGAACGAAGCGAATCGCGGGCGGACGGAAAGGGAGGGAGGTGGAAGCGCGTGAATGCGATGCGAACCCTGTGGGTTGTGGCGCTTGACCAAGCTAACACGGAACAAGCTCCCCTGCAAAAGCTGTGGCCAGCAGTGGCCCGGCCCAAAAAAAGGAGAAGAGCTTGTCTCCTCGCCTACAACACATCAGTCCAGTTGCCAGTCCCGGGACACGGCACACAAAATAATATTTAGACATTTGCAAGCCTTTGCCAAGCAGATGAATCGCCGCCCACACGGACAGCTTGAAGAGGACGGCACAACATAGAGTAGCGGCTATTTTGGGGGAAGTGGATAGATGATTTTTTGCAATACCTGTTCCCCACTACTCATAGCAGTTCCAGACAAAAGACGCACAATTGCTGTTATCAATTGCGCCAAAAATGCAGCCCATGCCAAAGTATCTAGACAAGCCTGGTGTTCCTAGTTCCTAGGACATGAAAGTATCCTCACTGCTTTCGTTTCATGGATGAACTGCAAAATGTCAGTCTACGCAGCAGCAGGGCCTTGTTGTTGCCTAAGGCCATTGTTGCGCTCAACCCTCCCGTTCCCGTTGTTGTTGCTGGGGCGTCGCTGTTGGTAGCCATCACTGCTTTCGTTTCATGGATGGACTGCAAAATGTCAGTCTACGCAGCAGCAGGGCCTTGTTGCGTAGGGCTATTGTTGCGCTCAACCCTCCCGTTCCCGTTGTTGTTGCTGGGGCGTCGCTGTTGGTAGCCATTCCCAGAGTAGCCGTTGCCGTTCTGCTGGTAGCTATTCCTGTTCTGGTGGTAGCCGTTGCCGTTCTGAGGGTAGCCGTTCCCTTGCGGTCCTCGGACACAGCCTGAATAGTCGTTCCTCGTGTTATCTCCATCGTGGTAGTAGCCGTTGTTCTGACCGCCCCACTGCCGCTTGTAGCTGTCCCCGTAGTAACCACCTCTGCCATACTGGAAGCCATTGTCATCCCCACGTGTGATAACACCATCGACAACTGAAATAAAAAAAGAAAAAGAAGCACGTCAGTTGAATTCAAAAAAAAAAATGAACACAGAGGCACAAACTAGCTCAAGCACAAGACCAAGATAATTATATCATCAAAGGTTAGACAACTGAAAAGCCCCAATAATGGTAAGCAGCTACTAGTTGCTAGAATCCAAATTAATTAACTACAAAGAAAATGTAGGGAGTTGCACATGAGCTAGTTCGCTGTGTATGGAAATATTTAGCCCAGGATGGAATGGAACCAAAACCAAACTGCAGACACCATCTAGTAAAATATTCTTGCTAACCAACACAGCCACGACTTCCCTTCTCTGGGAATATAATTCAGAATTTATGACAGTAAGAGGTCAGGGTGCCATTACTTTTACAAAGCCACCTATCTATCTCTACAGTGAACATGTTGAGGCAGTATGTCAACAATTATGAACCACAACATGCTCATTCGCCTAGACTTATGTAGATCGGAATGCTTCCTCACCTCGTGTTTTGGTTCTTTTCTCCTCAACATATGATTCTCTTGTGCCGAAATAAACCGTAGAAGCCTAAAAAAAGGAAATATTATTATTTGTAAATACTGTGAGCCATCATTGAGTTATTCAAACTTTATAAACCCACATGCACATAGTTCAGCGTAAGTCAAAATACATAGATAAATGTTCTCCAGCTAACTGAAACTACTTCATTAATGTAGCTTACAGACTGCAGATGCCTAGAAAAGTAACCAAATACATGAATGCAACAGAAGAATTTAACTGCAAAGCATGCTCTAAAACAAGTCAACTAGACAAGAAGGCAAACAAACCTCGATGGCTGCTACCATGGATTGCTGAGACTCAAATTCAACAAAGCCAAAGCAAAACTGATCAGGCTGCAACAACATGAAGAAAATGTCAACAAGTGTAGAAACTAAAGCACATCCCACTCGAATTCTTGTTTGGTTTGAGAAATGTTATGAGTTGATCCATCACCACTTCATTCCCCTTTTGAATACAATTAGTATAAACATGATGAATGGGGCCATCCCACCAAAATTCATAGAATCGCCTAATGATGGATCAACCCCTCAAAACCAAACACCCATAAACCTACAAATTAAACTAACCTGGCATTTGACTTGTATACCACCAGATTTAATAGAACCAAACTTGCTGAACTCTTGTTCCACCATTTCAACAGTTGCGTCGAAAGGTAAATTTTTAACAAAAATTGAGTACCCTGGCTCTGCAAAGCAAGGTAGCGTTACAATTCAGAATAAACCCCATTATTTTCTTGTTTCTTTAAACAAGAGACTGAAGTAGAAAAGGGAAACTAACCATCATGTGATTTATTTTTAGGAACACTTTTATCGCCTGGGAGGGCATTATCAGTAGAATGAGCAGGTTTTGAAGGTGAGGACACATTTTTCTCCACATTTTGAGCCGCCTTTGGCCTTGGATTGGGTTTGGCGGGTCTGGCAGCTGGGGCAGGCTGTGTGCCCTCCCTCGTGGTTTTAACCTACAAGTCACCAACAGACAATACAAAAATAAATATGCCAACACGCAATTCGCCAGATGATTGAAAAAAGGCAATATAATAACTCAGACACATTAGATACTTGCAGCGGTAAAAGGTACATGAAAGTAAAAATAAAAAATAAAAACTCACAATTGATGCATAAGTCTTCCTAGTTACTTCCTTCTCATCTGATGAGGGAGGAGCTGGAGCAGACTTCACAACTGGTGTGGGAGGAGCTGCAGCTGCCTTCTCGACTGGTGCGCGAGGAGCTGGAGCAGCCTTCTCAACTGGCGCAGGAGGTGCTGGAGCAGCCTTCTCAACTGGCGCAGGAGGTGCTGGAGCACCCTTCTCAACTGGTGCGGGAGGTGCTGGAGCTGCCTTCTCAACTAGTGCGCGAGGAGCAGGAGCAGCCTTCACAACTGGTGCGCGAGGAGCTGGAGCAGCCTTCTCAACTGGCGCAGGAGGTGCTGGAGCACCCTTCTCAACTGGCGCGGGAGGTGCTGGAGCAGCCTTCTCAACTGGCGCAGGAGGTGCTGGAGCACCCTTCTCAACTGGTGCGGGAGGTGCTGGAGCAGCCTTCTCAACTGGTGCGGGAGGTGCTGGAGCAGCCTTCTCAACTGGTGCGTGAGGAGCAGGAGCAGCCTTCTCAACTGGTGCTCGAGGTGCTGGAGCAGCCTTCTCAACTGGTGCGCGAGGTTTTGGAGCAGCCTCAGGAATCTTCTCCAAATCCTTGTTAACTGCTTTCTCAGCAGTAAGAGGAGTTGAAGCCTCAGGTATCTTCTCCACATCCTTGTTAACCACTTTCACACATGTCTCAACAACAGGATCATTTTTAACTGGAGAAACAACATTTGCAGAGGTGCTGACAACTTCACCATTGGGCAGGGTTGTAATCTGTGTGCTTTTATTATCATGGTTAGCTACAACTTCCTTCACCTCAGTTGAAATCCGGGTAAGTCTGAACATATCATTCAAAACATAATAGCCTCTGTTTTCCTGTGGAGCAAGAAAGAATGACTGTGTGAACTTCTGTTTCACAGCATCGGTTGTAAAATATCCAGCAACCAAAATGAGCACACCATCCACATGGGATGGCTGTGCATCAACAGTCTCTATCTCTATCAAACAGTCAGCAAAGTCTGTAGACACAAGTTGCTCCTTGATATCCTGCTCAAGCACATAAAATAAATTGATCAGCCCATCAGAATCAACATAGGAATAAAAAGCTATGACTGATTTATACAAGATATAAACAATAAATCAGAGCTAAAAATCATAATTTCAAGTACTAGTCCATGCTCCACCCATTCACTTGTTATTATTCCTATGTTTGAAGTGACTAAATTCACTTGTTTTTCTTGTTGCTTCTATACATATAGAGATAAGGCATTGCCAAGTTTGTTCAATTTGAAACCAAGATTTAATCGAGACAGGAGCCTATGGGAGTGTTTGGTTTGATCTATGGAGTGGCCCACTACCTCTATTTTTTTTCTAGTTTAGGAAATGGAATGGGTTGATCCATCACCACCTCATCCATAAAAAAAATAGGAATCATCGTAAAAGAACAGTTTGTTGGCCATGATATACTAGCGTAGTTAAGCCTATCAGCCATATATTTGATTAGCTTCTAAATTAATAAGGCAGATAAGAAACATGTCATCAAAATTCACATTCTGACATTGAAACCAGACAAAACTTCTATTCCAAAGTTCCTAGAATCCATTGATAGCACTAGCATCATGACGTTGCAGAGAACTTACATTAATTGTGGTTACATTCATCATTTTCCCATTAGAATCTGTTCGACCAAGAATACTTGAGTCATTATAGAACTTATAGGCATCCTCTCGTGTGTAACGAAGAGTTTGGTAGTATTGTTTAACAAATGCTTTAGCAACCTGTAAGCAGAAACATCATTACTTTCAGTCCAACTCAAAGATTATTGACAAACGTAAAAGTTAATTAAAGGGTTGAAAAACAATACCACTTGTGGAGTAAAAGAAGTAGCTGGGCTCCCAGCTTCCAAGGCCATTGCTGCACAAGGTATAGCAAAATTAGTATTTAAGAGCCTTGAAGTGGACTGTTAGGAGATGCACGGTTATCCAGTGTAATGAAAAGGAAACAAGAAAAGATTCTATCTAGTTTGCCAAGCACCCAAGTAGGAAGGTTACTGAAACATTGGAAAAAGAAGCAGTAAGCAACCCCAAGGTAAATCATCCAACAACCTATGCAAGTATGTAGTTACCATCTCTTTCTTAAGAAAGTAAAGCAAGACAATTTAACAACATCCATATCAATTACGCCCATTGTACAAACTTACGTCGAAGAAAAGATATCAATGTTGTTGAATTTGACCAGAAGTTCGGTGTTGACTGCCAAGTGCCAACCAGAAGTACAAACGGCAGGAGACAGCATGATGGTAGTTCATGAATTCATGTTTCCTTCTTAATACCCTGATTCCACATTGTGCATTTTCATACACTACTGGGAGCTGCGACTAGCTTAGCAGCAAATCAAAACCAGACAAATTCACGCTAGTTCACTGTTATGTTGCATAAATGTCAATCTTTTTCACCAAAAGAAACTTAAATTCCATCTAACCCAACCTTTTTCACCACAAGAAACATAAATTCCAACACAGGCGTAGGAAGCAAGAGGTTGATCGTTCTTCACCACAGGAAACATAACTTCCGTCTAATCCTACACAGGTGTAGGAAGCAAGAGGATCTGATTGTCATGACGCCATCAGAACACAAACAAAAACTCCAGCCAGAACCACAACACGAATTCCAATCTACTAACCCCTCGATTGCAAAATAATCTCGGCACGAAAGAAACTACTCCCTCCCCAATTCGCAATTTACAGCCACTGGATTCCGAAGTAATCTCGCTACTAAAACAACGCACCACCACAGTCGAGACAACCCGATCGCCAGTAATACACACATTCAAACAATCAAACCTATGCGGAGGGATCGAAAAGCATTGAAAGAGGGAAAAGAAAGGGATGCGAACCTTGGGAGCGGGAAGGCCCACGGAGACGGCGCCGCCACGAGACGACGCCGCCTTCGCCCGCGACGGGAACGGCAAACCCTAGCGAGTCGACGCGAACGCGAGGCGAGTCGGCGGCGCGAACAGAAGCGAGCCGCGGACGCCGGGGCGTGAAACGGGGGGCGTGAAGGGTTTATAGCGAAACAGGACAAGAGGGTTTCGAAAAGGGTTTAATGAGGCGCGGGCTCCCGAAGCAACCATGTTTCTCTGACGTGTGGGGCCACATCTAACTTACCATGGGCTACACGCGTGACGGACTGACGGAGGGTGTGGTTGGGTGGGTTTCGCCGTTTCGACGTTTCATTTCCTTCCCAGTCACGCGTGCAAAGCACTCCAACGGGCCAAACATGATAATTTAGGGCCCATGTGACTTTCGTCCCTGTGTGTTAGGCCTGGCTGATCTTGGCCGCCGAACAGTTTCCCAGCCCATTAAGTTGTAGCGGGGGGCGGCCGCGGTGGCCTCGCCATTCCAATTTCCACTACGATTGGCGGCCTGTGGCCACTGGCCACCACTACCACCACTAATAACTGCTCCAATGCCTGTGCGGGGCCGCCGGGCCGCCGTCGGTCGTCAGATGATGAATTTGACGAGGAGGGTGGAGGCGGCGATGCGTTCTCCGAGATCGCGATCGTCAGCTCACCGTTCCTAGCCAGCTGGCAGTGGCGCGCCGACCGCGTGCTCGACGAAACGATTGTGAGGCGCGCGCGCGCACTGAGCGTGGCGCCGGAGGGCGCTTGCTCCTATGCGCCATTGCCTGACTGGGAGAGCAGCGTCTCGCATCTGGGCCGCGCGTGCTAGCTGGCGGCGTCGCCCACCATCGGTGCCAGGTCCTGTTGCAGATGACCCGCTGATGGGGACGACGCTAACTTATTGCTTCCGCTGCCTGACATGGCGGCGTCGGCATTCCATGTGCGGTGCCGAAAGGCTTCCTCCCAAGCTCAGGACTGTTCGTCCTTGGCGATGACGCGAGCTAACCGCACGGGGGGGCCGTGGCACTGTGGCAGTACACATGTCCGAGCCGATGAATGTCCGAACGTGTTCGTTATATTTGGCTGCGAACAGTATTTCTTTCCCACGCCAAACCAGCCGACCCTACTTTTAGCCGCTGAAAGTCTGAAGGGGCATCGAGTGCCGGAGTTCTGTGTGAAAGTCGTTGTCAGATAACTCCGGGAGGTGGATCATTGCAAACTTGGCCAATTCACTGTGCGCGCACAGTTTGGAAAATGGCAAGCATGCATGCCGGTCTGGGATTGGAGTTGGAGGTACGCCTTGCTCTGTCACTTTCAGCAAATGCCTGTCCTGTCCTGTCCTTGTCTGTTCAATTCATCTCTCTGCTCCCAATTTGCATCCGGTGTCATATCCCGTGTCCTACATGATCTAGCACTGCAGTGTTAGATGTCTTCACACTTACTCCCTCCGTCCCCCTACAGATGACGTTACGAAACCATGCAAGTCAAATTTTTTAACTTTAACTAAGTTTATAGAAAATACGTGCAACATTTATATCTTTAAATAATTTTATTATAAAATATATTCAACGATCTATCTAATAATACTAATTATATATTATAAATATTAATATTCTTTTATATATAATTGATTAAAGTTGAAAAAAGTTGACTTCTAAGAAAACAAGAATGTATTCTATTTTGGGACAGAGGAAAATATCGAGTCCGTTTACTTTGGGGAGGGACGGAGGGTAGTGTCTCGTTTTGTTGATCATGTGTGAATGCCGGTTGGAACTGTTGCATTCTTTTGGCTAAATAGTAAGACAGTTTGGACTGCAGTTTTAGAACCCCAGTTTGGTGTCATTAGCACTCTGCCAGAGTGGCAGAAGACATCTTGTTATCTATAATAGTATGAGATGTTCCTGAACTATAGAAGCCAAATGGTCCCTGCTTCATGAAAAAAGAAACAACGGCTTGTGTAATTGTGCCGCATGCGGCATGATTCAATCAAAACAACATCACACCATTAAACAGAAGTTTACTAAGAATATTATATTTATATTTCTTGCTTCTGGCAGCAATACTAGTGTTGAGGATCATTTATACTCCTTCTACAGTTTAGTCTTCAGAAAAATAGAAAATGTCACATTTACTAGTTGCTACTTGCTATAAGCTTCTTAATGGAAATGACTACTACAGCGCATATTCAGTTTATACTACTGAAAGAAAGCTGCCTCTGCAGCTTCCTTTGTACAAATTGCATCTTCTCTGTAGTCTCACCGCCGATGACCTCGTCGATAAGGCCCTTGAAGATGGATCGTTCAATTTCCCGAACCATGCCATGTAGCACAGTGTCGAAGCTCATCCAGTCTTTCGTTCCATTGACTGTATCCTCATCTAATATCATGTTTTCATTCTCCTCCTCCTCGGAGCATTTTATTAGCCTGTCAACCTCAGTGCATAAATCCTTGAATAGTTGCCACCCACTTAACTTCCTTGATTGAAGAAACTTTACTGTCTGCCTTCCAGATCTGCAGATGCTCATCTTATGAGCTATTGTTTCATTTACCAGGTCAAACACAAGTCTTCGATGAAGCCTCCCTGTGTAAGGCTTACAACTTTTCTTAGCTCCGCTGACAGTGTGGAAGGCGGAAACTAAGTCTGGTTTTGTTTGCTCAAGAATGAGGAAGAGCTCCGGATTGATTGGATAATTTGATGGTTGGAGTTGACCAGGTAATACTGCGATACTATGTTCTTTGTGCAAAAGACCAGATGCCAACAGTATCTCATATATATACTGGTGATCTTTATTTGCAGTGACTGATGCCATGACTTCTTTGATACTTGCGTCTTCTTCATTCATTGATTGCAGTTGCTCAAGCTTCTGGATCAGAACTTCCAAATTTTCTGGTTTAATCTGGTTGACTTCACTGCTCGCTTTTGACTGTGGCGTGTCAGGCAGGCTGTTTGGGTTCCAGCATTCCTCTGAAGAATGTGTCTCACCATCTGAACAGGTAAAAGGGTATGTTCAGAAAACAATTCCTATACAGTACAGAACAATTTAATGTACCAAACGAAAATACAGAGTTCGCTGCCTGACAGTTCAACTGAAGAAAGCATGTATCAGACAGGAGAGACAAAAACACTGTCTACCTAGAATAAACATACAGATCATACACGCTGGGTGTATTTGTATAGGGGGACATTGGTGGGCACATCTATACTAGCATGTATGCACACCAAAAGACACATATCATGCTCCTGCATCAGCATTGCTGCTTGTGGGGTTGCAGCCATGCACTGTTCCTCCTAATTGCAGGACCACGAGCTACCTGGTAGCTTTTATTGCAGATTATCTGTCACTAGCGTTATCAGCACGCTGACAGCTAGCTATGCTTGTCCTTTTAGTAACACTATGGGTTTCTGAATTGAATAAAACCAAACCAAAGGATCTATCATGCTAATGTTCTTGCATGAAACAAGTGGATATCTAATGCAAATTAATACTGGTAACTAAGAAAATAACTTCTCACCTCTGAATGAATCTGAGATCCTTTTATGATAGAAGGATGTATCAAGGACAGAGACAGGGCTTGGAATGTTGTCCAGTGAATGAATGTTTTGGTCTGAACCCAGAATTGAAGGAGCCTGAAAGGGGGTAGAGAGAAATCGCTCATTAGTAAAGTAGTGGTAAACAATGAATACAGAATGCATGAAAAATGTAGAATTAGATGGATTATTGGTATGAACTTTCTTTCCGTTTTATCTGTACCTTGTGACTTGCTGTTGCAGCAGCATTGCTTGGTGGAACGAAGGTTGAGTTGCCACCCGGAGGCTTTGCACGATCCATAACGCTGACATCAACCTGCTTTGCTAAGCTTATTCTGTTCCCTGTACTCTGCAAGACCTCTTCACGGTGGCATTTCACCTGAGAAGGCTTTGATCTTATTCTTCCTTTTGGAGAGACAGCTTCATTGGACTTCTTGCTTGGAGATTTTGGTGAAACAGGTGGACGAGACCTCCTTTCAGGCTCTGCCTTCTTTAGCACATTTCTGGGACTTGATGAGCTTGTTGGCCTTGGCGAGCTAGCACTGCTGACAGTTTCTTCAGACTTCAGTTGAGCTCTTGACATCCGAAGATGCATCTTCTCATTTGTGCCAGTCTCATTTGTGCCGGTGAAAGATGAATATCTAGCCGGCAACTTTCTGAGGCTTCTGAGGCCTGCCATGGGAGCAACAGAAGCCAGTGAAACCCCATGCTTCTCAGTGGTTCTTGCAGGCTTCATGACCACAATAGGAGCCTGGACGGTTCCAGAGTTAGTGGTGAGATCATATCCTGTCCTGTGATTAGCCACTGATCCACCACTGCTGTCATTCTTGCTCTTAGCATCTTTTGCGTTCAATGCACCCAATATTCTGAGAGCCCTGAAGTCCTTGTTATTACACTCTAAGAAGTCAAAGCCCCCGACCCTTCTCTCTATATCAGCATAGACAGATGCAGTTCTTGGCCTCCCTTCAGCTTCTCGACATTGTTGTGCCTTGATATTGGTGGCACTTCTGTCCTGCTGCCTCCAAGGAGCTGCTTCTGTGACAATTCGTGGGGAAGGCTTGGTTTTCAGTACTGAGAACTCGTTCTTCAGCTGCATGCTGCAGGAATCCTGGCAAGTGCTTCTGGGGGAGCGTGATGGATGCTCATGGTGAGTGGCTTGAGCTGGTCTCGGTGATCTTGTGGGTTCACAGTTTTCAGCAGTCAGCACCCCTGTAGCATCTGTTGCTTCTTCCAACCCCATCAGCTTGGCAATAACACTGTTAGCTCTCCTATGGCTGGGGGAATCTTGAGGCCTCAAAGTATCCAGAAGAATATCATCAGTTCTCCTGTAACTGAGGTTCTTCTGACGTGAGCCTGGACTCAGAGACTCCTTCCTACTGTCCAAGGATAATCTAGGAAGCTCTTTTGGCCTCGAGGAAGGCCTCTTGCTTTCCTGGGTTTCAGCTGGCCGCAGGAGTCTTCGGTCATCACATGAGAAGCGTGACTGCTCCTGCAAACACCTTCTAGATTCAGTGACATTTGCAGGAACCTTTGTGGTCCTATCGATCCCAATGATACAGGTTCCATCCATTGATTTGGACAGCAGCAGTGGCCTCGGTGAGTCCTTGTACTGCCCGTTTCTTCTTGCCTCCTGCACCGAGGTTTTTACAGTCAGGCCTCCAGGGTCCCGGTTGATGGAGTCCTTCACTATGTCTCTGAAACCGACATTAGGATGCCCAGACTTGGTGTTCATGTCAGATTCCTTCAAACTTGGCGAGCTCTTCAGTGACCTCTGCACAAAGAGCTCCTCATTGATGTAAGGAAGCTCGTGTTGGACTGATTTGTTGCCGTCAAGGGAGGAGAAGGATGAGCACGAAGAGGAGGAAGAAGAAGCTCTTGATGATTCGATTGAAAGGCTGCTGTTCTCGGTCATACATTTGCTGAATGTTTTCTCCTGCATAAGCGAACGGGAGGTTAGTGCCAACTTCTTTATGCATTCATAACATACTTCTAAAATTCGGATGCATGAGTTTTCCCAGCCAAAAAGAAAAAAGAAGTTCAGTCCAATCTAGTAGGAATATTACCAGAACAATCTTTGAGGTACTTGAACTTTGAACTGGAACATTGCTACTGCTCTTTGGATGAGTATTGCCTGGAAAACATAAGGATGCATTATTAGAATAAAATATCTAACCAGAGAAAATCGAGCAATTTGTTATGCAATGATGGTAATGCAAAAGATGGATAAGGGCATAAGGTGATGAATTATTTGGGGGAAATTCATTAATAAATGATGTAAATATTACAATCAAATTGTTGTGCTGTCCTCTTCAGTTAATCTGTAATTGGTAGAAGGATTTATTTATTTTTTAAAACTAAATGTTAAGCTGTCCTCTTCAGTTAATCTGTCATTACTAGAAGGATTTATTTTTTTTAAAAAGTAGTAAATGTTAAGCTGTCCTCTTCAGTTAATATGGCATTGCTAGAAGGGTTTATTTAAAAAAATACAAAATGTTAAGACGTCTTCTTCAGTTCGATTACATAAATGAATTTATAATATACTGTTCAGCTGTCATCCTCAGTCATCAGCGAAAATAGTTATTCTCGTTCTATTTCCGGTTTTGGGTACCCGAATCTTCATCATTGGATGTCATTACGCCGATGCCGTGCTCATCTAGTGCTAAAAGGTAGTAGTATCATGTGCTGTCATTTAGTGCAATATTAAGGAAATGCTTTTATGATCACAATTACTAGAGTCAACCACTGCTATAGTACTGTACACATGTTTTTTCCTTACAGATGTACTGCTAACTTGCACAACAAACCTCCTAGTCTCTTGTCAGTAAAAAAGGTAAGTGGAAATAAAACTAGTATTCTGGTACCAACATGGCAATTTCTTTTGCAAGTTCCACTTTACAGGACGTGGCTCGCCCATGTTGCAAGCCAACCAGTTTTAATACTTGTATATATAATAAGCAGTTTTACCAACCAAATTTTTTTTATTCCTTTGATAGGTTGTTCTTTGCTGAACCTTCCAACTGTCAATCTTACCAAACTTTGAATAACAGTATGAAAGGGCTTGTGTTCATATTTCGAAGCAAATTTTTTATATAAGTAAAAAGAAATGGCACCTACCTTTCTCATCTCTAGTCAACCATACCAGGATGAGTAACAACTTGGAGAAGGGCGTGATTAGGGGCTGCTTGGATGGCTTCCAAAATATGACAAGCCAAAGATTTAGCAAGACATGATTTTTGCTCTCATTTGATTTGCTACAAAAACTTGCCAACCACTCACATTTTGCTTGCCAAATCTTTGGCAAGGTAAATTTTGGTCGTAAACCAAGTAGACCCTAGTAATTGGATCAGTTCTTAGAAGCAAAACGCTATTAAATTAAAAAAGTTAAAAGAAGAAAAAAAAACAAGGCTGTTTGTGAAAAACTTGAGCCAAGTGAATGCGAACGTAACGCAGCAGAAAGATGCAGGGAACAGAGAGCAGTGAGGAGCCATTACCTGGTGGGGTGGAAGGCGGAGGCAGCCTCTTTTGCTGCCGGGCGGCGCGGCCACCAGCCCCAGTGATGAGCCGCTGGCGGTCGAAGATCTGGAATATGCCGGCCATGCACCCCATTTGGCGCTGGAGGTCCCGCGTGTCGTCGGCCAAGCCGCCGGCGGCGGCGCCGCGCATCCTGGTGGGCATCTTCCCAAGCTCTCGCTGTCAGCACGATCAGGTGCGGAACGACGTGCGCGCTGCAGGACGATCGCCGAGTCGCATTCAGGTGCGACGACAGATGTGACCAGGCCGGCGGCGCCACCGACGGGAGTCGTCCCGAGGAAGAGAAGGTTCCGAGGCGGCAGTCACCGGTCAGAGCTGCGGCAAAGGCTGCGACTGCGAGGAGGAGGAGAAGCAGTTCTGCACGGATGTAGTAGAAGAAGCCGGAGCAGAGCAGAGTTCTCTTGTGTGTTTGGTTTTGGGATGGGGGCGAGTTCAGAGGAATGTTATCATTGCGGCGCCATGGCCATGCAGGCTCTCTCGTCGTGGGGATGGGGAAGGATGCCTGTGGATTTAAGAGGAAGGGCGGCGGGCGAGCCGGCTGCCTGTGGGTGTGGGTGTGGGTTTGGGTGTGCCGGCCGATGGGGTTGAAATAAGGGAGGGGCCGACTGCCGAGGGGGGCGCACCGGCATGGTGTGTTGGGGGTGGGTCAAGCCGTGTCCCTGGTCCTGCTAGCTGCTCCCGCTGCATCACAAGCCCCTCCCCCCCATGTGAGGGGTTGATCATTGCGAGCCTGTGGGTGTGCGCGGGCATGTGATGCCTGTCAGACCGCCCGCGCGCGCACAGGAGTTTTTGATCGAGGAAACAACGCATAGTCGAATACGCAATTACGCATGGCGGGGATGAGAGGAGAGGAGAGGCCACGGCCAGCCGGCCAGCCGGGCCGCCCCCCTTCAATTCGTGACGCGCCCGCCCCGCCAGCCCCAGCCTGCGCGCGCACCAGCCCCCGGCACGGGCGCCCATCTACCGTGTCTGTCTGTCCACGGGTCCCCGTGTCGCTGTGCCGCGTTACTGCGACCGAGAGGCGCATGCCAATGCCATCCCTCCAGCACGTCCAGTCCAGTTCTGTCCAGTCCTGCTGGGAGCCTGTGGGACGGAGTGGCAGCGATGACCGATGAGCGAACGGCGTATGTCCCCGGCGCGCGGCGGGGCGGGGTAGGCCGCTCGTCGGCATCGCCACCCTTTTGCCAGGATGATGAGAGGAACAGTGCTGCAGTCGTCCACGCCGGGGACCGCCGGCCGCCGGCCCCAGGGTCCACACGCGTATAAGCAACAGATGTACGCGTGTATATACGTATATACATCCGTCTATATCTAGGCATCATGCCTAGCTTGCGATCGATCGAGTACCTGAGATCCTGAGAATACGATAGGTTGTCATGTACTCTATTGGTCTCCTCTTCCGGTCTCCTGGATTGCATATATATGGATATACGACGCATACGTACCGGTACCAAACTACCAATCCTACGTAGAACGCATAGCAAGGGTAGCTGCTCATCATTGCACTCGTCTGTCTCGTCATACACATGCTCTGTTTGGTTGTACGCGACGCGCCCTCCGATCGAAATCGAATGCCTGCATGGGAGACAGACAGCGCGAGCCAGTGGCAGTGGCTGTTGCATGCATGCCGTTTACCACATCGTACCGTACCTGCTGGCCCAGCCGGCCGTGTGAGCCTGCTTGTACATGTGACGATGATCGATCTGACGGATGGTATACGTACGACTGTAGAAGACACAGATTCGTCACGGCCGGGAGCGGGCGGGGACGAAGTGACTGCATGCATGCCCGCATCCGGCCGGATTCGTCATGGAGTCACGCCTGCGTCGTGCACGACCAAGTGCTGCTTGCACAGTGTCGCCGTGCACTCTCCACACATGACATCTGTTACTGCACGCGTCCGCTGTCTCAACTCTCAACCTGTGACAGCTTTTACTGCTGCTGGCATGCATGTTTCAACGGCTGATAAACCAACTGGAGCTGAATTATTATGAGAGAAAAACACTGCTGATAAATTCAAGCAAACAAGGCCCTAAGGACTTCTAAACTTTTTTAAGCCTCGTTTGGATGTGTTGGAGTGGACTGAGATAGAATTTAGTTTAATTTTCACCTAATCCACCCCATACATGTGGATTTATGCAAATCCGACTACGTCAAACAAGGCCTTAAGTTTAAAAAATTATCATTGTGATGAGATATATTTTCATAACATACGGAATTTATGTTCTATGAATATTGATATGTTGTTCTAAAATTACATCCATTCCAGGCGTAGTAGTACTACACACGGGTTAGCGCTGCTTGCTACGGCCGGCAACGCCGTACAGATGGCAGCAGTACGTACAGTGCTAGTGTACTACACTAGGTTAGGTTTATATAGCATCGACACGTTGTTAAGGTTGCGTGCTTAATTAATACTGTAGGGATTGTCGGTTAACTAACAAGCAAAAGCACTCAGTAATGGCTGCCTCTGCCATATCTTCTGGTTAGGCGGCCTTTGGTGTTGCCTATAATGTCGTTGCCTATAATCTCCTGCTGAGGCACCCTGTTCATAGGTTTATTTCCGGTGGCTAACCCGTCCTCGTGCATGCACCGGCTGTCGTCTCACATCTTGTATCAGTGTCGGTGCAAGAGTAACCTACGAGTAAATATTTGTAGTTTTATTATGCGTTGTGATCGGACGTGGTCTAACACTTAATGACACATGATTTATATTGGTTCAGGCAACATACCCTACGTCCAGTTGAGGTTAGTCGGTGACTTTTATTCCTGGGCCCAGGTACTCGAAGTTTGCTGTGGGGTTACAAACGGATAAGGAATGAGAATGGGGTGTTAGAGGCCCGGTCGGACTCTGAACCGAGTGGAAGAGAGTGGCGGATGCTCAAACGTGCGCTAGGTATTGGAACGTATGCTCTGTGTGTCCGAGCTTATCAGCTGTTGAGAGCGTGTAGACTGTGTAGCTGTCAAGTCCTAAAGCTATTGAGCTGTCGAGTCGACCAGTCTTCGGAGGGGGGGCTTTTAGGAGAGAGATCATCCCCTTTTATAGTTGAAGGAGATGGTCTTACAAGTCAGAGAAAAAGAGAGAGTGTATACATGTGCTGCATAGTCTTGTTGCCCACACCATCGGGTACGGGATGGCCGTCGGCGCCTACAATACTGTTTATGTTCAGACACATCTGGCAGATTCTACCATGTTCGCCTAGTACGGCAAAAAACGCACGCACGCCTCGCAATATCATTTATATACTCGACGCGTCTCGGCAAGCTCTCACTGTTCGCTTTGACATACCCCGATGGCACCGCCCCTGTAGGTGCGCAGAGAGCATGTCGTGGTATGATTCTCAGATTACGGTTGACTGAAGCGCCTTACCTTATATGCTCTCCCTGCTCCCCATGCCCACACCGAGCGGGCGTCCCCGATCAGTCGTTCCCAGTTGGTCCCAACCGTCTCGGTCAGGAAAGAGCAATGAGCAGAGGTCCGGCGTATCCTTGGTCGGAGAAGGGGGTTGGAGTTAGACTGTGGTCCCACCTTGGCTAGGTCTTTCCAATCGAGGACCGGATCGTTGTTTCGGCCTGTCATTATATATCTGGGCCAGCTCAGACGCGTGCTGTCACTGCGACGCTTGCTGGACCAAGTTTTGTAGGGAAACGGATCCATTAGGAACTCTGTGTTTATAAATCCGACAATTAGCAATCCGTGGAAAGAGGAAGCTGGAACTCACATGGCGAGTGCATGAGTGCATGTCTGGCAGTAAACAAGTCGGCCGGAGCCCAGTCAGAACAGAACCCCTCTCGTGACATCACGTTACCGGCAGCGCTGCCTGCTCCGTGCTGCTGGTGGTAAAATTAGGAGTGATTGGTTTCTCCTCCTAAACTTTAGTTGTTGTTTCATTAAATATTTGATACATGTATGGAGTATTAAATATAGACTAATTACAAAATTAATTGCACAACTTGCGACTAATTTGCGAGACGAATCTTTTAAGTCTAATTAGTCCATGATTTGACAAGCCGAAACACTGTTCCAGCTGATTTGTTGTGAGAGAAAAACATATTGTTTCAGCTAAAAAAATAAACTGAAAGTACGCATTATAAGAGAAGCGAACAGAGCCAATGTAGTGCTCCAGTAACATGGGTTAATGACGGATTAATTAGGCTTAATAAATTCGTCTCGTGGAGTGCTAACAAATTTTGTAATTTATTTTTTATTAGATTCGAACATTATTTTTTATTAGTATCCGAATATCCATTACGACATCTCACGAGACATATTTTAGTTACGGATCCTAACACACCCTCTAACCGTTTGCGCCAATCAAGGAAGCGCGGGATGGCTGCGACTGCGAGCACTCCCATGGGCCATGGCGGGGTTGCGGTGGTCCACGTCCACGCACGTCGCCGCTCGTCACAAGTCCCGATCGACGCCGCCCGCCGGCCGGAAGCGGGAAATTGGGAGTGGATGGAGGCACAGCGCGCAGCGGCGGCAGGCAGGGGCGCGAGGCCACCCGAGGGATTCGGGCCAGGGAAACCGGCCTAGCCAGATGCTGAGATACAGGTTTACCACCCACGCTAGCTGGATGGCTGTGGTTGCAACTCTGCAAAGTCAGCAGCAGGTGGTGGTTTATTTCTGGTACCGTAACTTTCTGCGGCAGCAAGGGCGCAGCGAGCAACTCAGATAAAACTCTGATGCTACGGGCCAGCGGCGGGTTGGCCCGGCACTGGGCGGCCGGATCGGAGATCGGCGTTAACTGGAAGCGAACAAGAAGGCAGGCCGGAGAGAGACACGCGCATGGAGGCGAGCGCGGGTGGGGGAGGGGGTGCCCCGGGACCAGTGCGGGTGGATCTGCTGCCCAGTGCTGCGTGGGCTGGAGAGGAACTGGACCCCCACCCCAAGCCTGTTTCTCTTTCTTTGCCTCCCGCCATCATCATCATGCTGGCTGCTGCTGCGTGCTTTCATTCATCCTCGGTTGTTTCTTCTCCTCCTCGGCTCATCCATGGTACTCTATCTAATTATCTAGCGGAATCACGTCAGTGCTCCTCGTACACCAACGTTAACTGACGACGAGTTATTCAGTTTTTTTTCACTGTCCTTCCTGCTCCATGCATGATGCATGTAGCCTTATCTTCAGATGCATGGTTAATTAGAGCCAAGGCTTTCTCAAGTATTGGACCAGTACAGTATGTGTGCTACCAAGCTGAAAAGGTAGTAAATCTTAAACTGAGATTCTGGATGCCATACAACCGTATATACTTATTACCACGATGCATGCACAAGAACAAAGCCAGGAGCACATGAAGATCTTATTGGAGTGGCTTCTGAATTTCTGATCAGATTCCCGCCAGGCTGCGCGTGACGTGGCTCCAAAAAACTTTTTACAGGCTTGAATGCTGCTGCTGCAGCGAAGGTTAGGTTAGGTGGAAGGATCGGTCGCGGGGGGGGCGGGCGGGGCGGGCGCAACGCGCAAGCATTGTCGTCTCTGCCTTCCCCTTTGCTTCCCGCCAACGCAACGCTTTCCCTTCCCTCCAATTTCAGGATCTGCTGGCTACCTGCGACAACGGTGAAACTCGACAGGGCATTGGCGGCACACATGCATTGCAGTTGCAGCAGGTCCTTCACTGTTCACTGCTCATGAACATTTACTCTGTCGTGTCGTGCCGCCGAAGGCGTGTGTGCTACTCACCCTGGTCGTAAATAGTTGGTACTATATGCTGTTGGGTTCATGGCCGAGTTTTGATCTGAGTTTTGGCTACTTTTTTTTCTTATTGGCATGTACCACCACCTAACGAGTATGGTGTTAAGAAAATACTCTTCAAGATATATATCTGCATGTTTTCAAACTAAATATTAAGGAAATCATGGATAGAATGGTATAAAATTTTGACTGAACTTGGCCAAACCTCAAGTATATGTGACAGACGGGAGTACAACATGTACCGGTAACGTGTTTGCTAATTTCTTCCATATAGCTATTAGCTAGTCAAATCTTTTTAAGTTAGGTCGAGTTTATAGGAAAAGATTGTAGACATATATTTATGGCACAAAATTAGTTTTTACTAAATCTATAGTTTTTTTCCCGAATACGCAAAAGACTTACGTATCTTTGTATTAAAGTTGAGAAAGTTTGATTTGTTAGAACGACGTGCCGCACCGCCGGCACACTAGGGGGACATGATGTGTTACAAGGGGCTCGTTCATCACTAGAGTATTACTAAATGTACAGTTGTTTAACACATTTCTGTATCATATTTGTTTGGTACTGGAAATGTTGCTAGTTCCCTTCTTTCTATAGTAGATTTGGTTAAAATTGAAGACATTTGACTTGGTATAAATAAATGTAAAAAACGCCTGTCATTTTTGGAACATACGGGGTATTATTATTGGAGCATCCCTTCACACGGAAATGCACTATTATTGGTGCGATGTTGGAGTCACGCATGGATGCATGCCTCCATCCACTTTGGCTTCAAACCGTGCATCCCGGCCCTTTATGTAGAGGCTAGAAATCTATACTTCCTTCGCGTGAATAAAATGAGTAGTACTACTACTACGTATTTTGTTCTTTTTGTTCCCCCTTTAGGTGACCTACAAAAGAAAGAAAAAATTGAGAAGTAATGATTAAAAAAATGTGTGTGCGTGCTGGCACTCCCACTCATGAGTACTACAGCAGTACGTGTGATGTAATGCAAAATCCTGAAAGAGAATCACGATAAGTGGTGATGGAACAGCACGACAGCAGGGACATCGGACCAAGATACTACGTAGTACATGATGGTATGACAAGAGCACCGTACCACACTATAGTAGAGATACTGCACTGCAGTCCACAGACGGGCAGTCGTGCCACCTGTTCGTTTAATCATATGAGCCATATTTATCAGATAGTGTTTCTCTCGCAACGAAACAGCATCAAAGCCTTATAAGCCACGAAACGATCAAGCCCCTTTTCGTAGCCCCCGAGAACGGCCTCGTCAACGGCGGTAGGTACACGAGCCGCATCACAGGCTGAGACCCACAGAGTGCTTTCTCCCTCGTCGTCGCGTGCTTCTCGATCCGTGCATACAGATACGGTGAACTGGACGCCACCAAAAGCGACGAACCAGCGAGCTCGCTCGGCGTGGACTCGCCCTTCGTCCAGATTCCGATGGCGTGCATGCATTCTTACTCTCAGTGCATGTCCAGGGCAGCTAATACTGGTCCTGTGGTTAGTCAACCTTTGGCTGCGCTCCAGTCCGAAAACGATTAGGTGACTATGCTTAGGTGAGAGTGAGACGCCCCACTTACCCTAATAATTAATTAATCGGTTTCGCTACATATATCATTAAACATCTCTTAATCGTAAGCCCAGATAAGCCAGATATACTGATACCAGTATTAGTATAGCTAGCTGGTACTATATTGCTCATCAGCAACCGGACACGAGTTAGACATGCAT
The DNA here is from genome assembly GCA_904845875.1 of Miscanthus lutarioriparius. Classification (NCBI taxonomy): domain Eukaryota; kingdom Viridiplantae; phylum Streptophyta; class Magnoliopsida; order Poales; family Poaceae; genus Miscanthus; species Miscanthus lutarioriparius. The sequence continues at coordinate 10,904,616 of CAJGYO010000003.1, read as the reverse complement.
TCCGCATTTCAGCTTCCCCCGCGTGCAGAGCAGGTGCAGGTGCAGGTGCAGCCCTCTGTTGCGAAGCGTTAAGCTGCATTCGCAAGCAGCCAAGCACGCACCGAACAGTGCGCCCGAGACCGAGAGCGACGTGCTGGAATGGAACGCAGTGCGCTGCATCTCCACGCCACCGGAGAAGGAGACGTAATGGCCTCTTTCGCTTCGCTGAAAAAACAAGCCGAAACACTGTACCTTACGACAGAAAAACACTGTTTCGGCTAAAAAAATAAATTGAAAAAACGGATTATAAGAGAAGCGAACAGGTGCATCGCGTTTCGCACAACCCCCGCGGTGTCCGTGTCTTGGGCGCGGGGTTGCTGTCCATGTCCGCGGCCCGGGCAGGCAGGGTCGCTGCCGTCGCAGCTGTGCGCTGATGAGCAGACGGCGCCTGCCGCGTCGACGTCCCCCTGCTCGCGAACCTCGCAACGCATTCATGCACGCACGGCCGCACGCCACGTCGCTGCCTGCGCTGCGCTCCCACGTCGCTGTAGTCACCGTCAGGATTACACGCCACTACACTACTGGCCAGTCAGTTTTCTGGTGCGGCAACGTGGGAGCTGCCAAAGGCAACGTGCAGTGAGCGTGATGAGCCAGTGACCAGAGCGAAGCGGTGGTGGCTGGTGCAGTGCAGTGTGCAGAGCCAGAGGAAAGAAGCAGTCAAGCAGAGCATGGTGGCTTCTTTTCTTCTTCGTAGCTGGACGGATCTTAGGTGTAGGCAATGCAAGGCTGCCCTAGCTACCAGAAGCAGCTGGTAAGGTGTTGGCGTGTGTAGCTTCTACGTAATGGCTTTGGAGTGTGGGAAAAGGAACGCCTGGTTTTATTTAGGGTTTTGGAAGGACGTGCAAAGTGAGAGCATGAAATTATCTTGGGTTTTTGTTTAACATCCTAGCTACGGAGTAGAGTAGAAGTCGATCGTGACGTATTACTAGTACATGTTTTCTTAAAAGAATATGCACGAAAAAGATGGAAGCGAAAAGAGTCGGCTGTTGCTGGTTGGTTTCTGGACTAATAAACCCGACTGGTACTAGTTCGTTGTGAAAGAAAAATACTGTTGTTTAGCTGATAAGCTCTGGCTGAAACCAACGAGCGATCGTCATGCCACACCTCATAGGCGCTCCTAGGCTGGCTTGCCCTACGCTCTAGATGTCAACCAATCCTTCAGACTTCCATAGTGTAAAAACAAGTGCCACCAGCCGCTATTTGGAACAAAAAAAAAACACAGCAAAGATCGTTCAAATTCTTTGGCACGAGATTCTCTCTGATTCTGACAGTGTCATCACGCAGAGATTAACAAGGGATGGTTATCTTGGCCCTGTCAGTAGTAGGTGTGCCGACACTTACCAACGCGACCTGCTGAAGTAAGCAGCACCTGCCCGGCCTGCGATTGTTGCAAACCACACTGCAACGGACAAACCTGCCACGAATATATATTATCGGTCTCTTTTCTGGTACAAGTTGCAAGATCTTGCTGACGACACTTCTTTTTATTTATTTTATTTCTCTTCATCGGGAAAAAAATAGGAGAGAATCTTGCTGGTGCCGAGCAGCGACGGATGTAGAACAGGATTGAAGAGAGGCTTGTCTCTTTTTCTTCCTCTCTCCATTTTTCTTCTTTCCTCCACCTCTTCTTCTCCCTCACCCTCCCCATATTTTAATTGATGCACCAGCTGTAGAGAGGCTGGAGCCCCCAGTCCCCTTTAGATCCGCCCCTGGTGACAAGGATAACAGAGGAGCTAGCCATAGATCACTCAACACCTGGAAAAATGCACTAGAAAAGGAAAATAAAATACTTTAGTAGTCTATCCTGCTGGCATTATTGTTGTCATGGAATCAAGTCAAGCTAGGTCTGTCCATCACACATGCATTGCTGCTGGGCCGTAGTGCGTTCTGGTGGACCGGTCCATCCATACGACAATGCTATCGTATCCATCATGCAGCATGCATGTTCGCCCTCCGTGTGCATTTCACTTCATCAGCATTATTTCAGTGATAAACTGGCAGGGAACTTGTGGATTAGCGTGCAGTTTGCATCTCGGTCACATGATAGCTCATGTGGTGCTAGCTTGTTACAGCCATATATATATACATTCTGTTTCTTTCTTCCGTCAAAAAGATGTTTTTTTTCCTGAAGGGTGGACATGGGGAATATTAATAATTGACAACACATGCGTGCTTCAGGTACCAGGAGAAAACACTCTGAATTCTGAATAATGGTGAAAGAATATTATTCAGTTAGTTTGTGCATTTTCTTTTGTTCAGTTAGGTAATGGATGTTTGTATGTACAATTGTACTCTGCCTGTACGTATTATTGGCCATAAGTAGCCATAGGACAATCCAAAGCTCCCAAACCGTACGTAGCAGGCTGTGCGCCAGCCGTACATGCGTGAAAGCATGCCATTATACATGATTCGGATCAGGAGTTGTTAAAATGATTAAATCGGACGAGAAAGTACACCGTGCACCTGGATGCGAGGATTGGAGCATAGCGCTAGATTGAGCAAGTTGCATGGCACATCCTTTGTACTACTGAATCAGAGAAGATATGTTGGCTGTGGTTAAAACACCGAAGAGGTAAGCGCTCCACTAAAGTCTTGTTTGGTATAGTTCCAAAACTCAAGTGCTTCTTTAGAGAAGCAAAGAGCACTCCAGTAGGAGTCACAAATTGTGGCTTCTACTGTATTCATGAGAAAACAACTCCAATCCTCCTCGTAAAGTATTTGGTACGGCTCCCTCTGACTCTTCCACATAAGTTGCTGCTGGAGCCGGGACCGTAGTCATGCCAAACATGCCCTAATAAATACTTTACCATACATACATCCTAGCAAGCCAATGCCCGGTAGTGGGGTGCTATGTACCTTACAAGGTTTTTCTTAGGGATAGGTCCCAACAAGAAAGAACAAGGAAGTAAGGGAGGAATATAGATGGACAAATAAATGGGCCAGGCCTATTAGGTGGCCTTAGGCCCGGCGTGATGTCCATAGGGCTGGTGTCGACAGGGGCACTGCTACAGGGTCATGCTGCCTAGGCTGCTAAGCTGGCCTGCACTATGCAAGCACGACCACTCCCTGGTAGTCGTTGGATCTCTGACACCACTTCTCGACCGTTGATTGGGGTGGGCGACGTATATAAGCGTTCGTCCTTCCAGCCGCGTCTGCAACCCTGAAACCTAGCTCATTTCCCGCCTCCTCTCTCTCTACACTTTGGCTTTGGCTATTTGCCTCTCTCAACTCCTCTCCTCTTCTCCCCCCTACAGTGGTGTATCTCCACCGTCATAGATTGGCACGGGCACACGACACGATGTTTAGCCATCTATATCCATCTTACTGTAGACTTGAGCATTGATCTAGCCTCGTCCTCTTTGTCTCTGGGTACGAGGATCCTCGGATCCGTCCCTAATTCCTTGTCTTCTATCTCGTCTAATAAAAGATTATTCAACATTATGAAGTTATTAAGAGGCTACTTCTATGATGAAGTGCTCCACTCCATTGACAAGAGTTATAAATCTTGGTGGCCATCTTGGTGCACATGTGAATGCAGGTTGCACAATTTAGGCAGAGGACCCGGGGCCTCTGCGAGGTCGAACAACAGGTATAGAATACTTTCATCCGTCACAAGATATATGTTGTTTTTATTTATTCTACAGTAAGTGAAATTTCTCAAATTTTCCAAAGAAAAACATGGTCTTGTGTACATCGCTTTATTAATAAAAGAAAACCCTTATATATTTTTAAGGGTCAATTAATTTGGAAGCGAGCGATTTGCACTTGAGAGAGGTAGAGAGATTTCAAGTTGGTGGCCGGCGCGTGTACATGGCACTTAGGACTTAGCCACGGCAGCATGGCCTATAGGCACGTAGGTACGGGCTGGTCCCCTCCGAGCGGGGACGGTGAGCCGACGGCAAGTGCCAGTCCGCAAGTGTGGGTGGTGGATAAAGAGGAGGCGACAGCAGCCAGCAGGCCAGCAAGGTGGAGCACGAGCACACACCGTACCGGAGCAGGCACCCCACGTGCGCGGGGCGGAGAGGCCGGCGTGGTGTGCCGGCCGGGCCACCATGTCATGCCCCTGCAGCCTGCAGGCTGCATGCAGCAGAATCATATCACCCCATCAATCTATCCGCTCCGGCCGCTTGGAGGCTGCCTGCAGGATTCTCTGGAGTTTGTTCGTGCGAGGTCGCCTGCATGTTTCGTCAGAGAGGAGTCGCCCCGCCTGCAACTGCACACAGCATCTTTTTTTATCAGGGCTAACGGTGCGGTGGCTGTGGGTTCATCAGAAGACTTGAGATTTTCAGAGAATGTGTGAACATGCCAACATGGCATGAGCAGTATACGTGCGTGAAATTTTTCACAGAAACCGTGTGTATTCCTTCCAAATGGATCCATGTTTCCATGCATGCATGATTGCGCTTGATGCTAGGCGCAACTGCTGCGACTGCGAGCGAGCGAGGAGCACCATATCATTCAGAGAGGCGCCAACCTGTGATGGATAATAATTGACCACCAGAAAACCTAGTGTGCATCATGCACGCATATGTGCATATGCATACGATACCCCAGCGCCCGCCGAGACAGGAACAAGACGGCAACCAAAGCAAAGCATGCTATCCAGTGCATGCGAGGTCCCTTTTAAATAGTGCGTACAGGCCGCCGGTCGCACATGCCGTGCCGTGGCCGGGTGCCCCCCTAGCTCGCCTAGCCATGCATGCACGCATCGCCGGCCGGTCGGTCATCGACAGCCAGCTAGCTACTTCGTCCTGCGTGGCTTCATCCATCCATCGACCACCACCGGCCCACCGATCGATGATGATAGATTCCGGTCCTGCCCGAGCTAGCGATAGCGACCGAGAGCGCGCTAGCTCGGCCCGTCGGCCGGCCATGCATAGCATAGCATGCCATATATGATATATGCAGCATATGCCATGGTTGCTAGAACGGGCGAGCACGAAGCATGTGCCCGGCCGGCCACTAACGTTTTTTCGTTCGATCGTTTGGTACGCTGGCGCGATCCGCAACTCGACGGGTGCCATCAATCGGCCGGTCCTGCTGCTGGCTCGTACGTCCCGATCCGCGCCGAGCAACGCAACGCGCGCAAGGCAACAACGTCGCTGTGCTACTGCTTCCGTGCTGCCGACTGCTGCCTAGGTAACCTGCGTCTGCGTGTGTGACGACGACGTGGCTGGCGCGAGGTGAGGAGCTAGTGCAAGAGGCCGGCCGGCCAGGCCCCCCAGGAGCCAGGGCCAGGGCCCCAGGCCGCACACAGGCCGGGGAGGCGGGGAGCTGTGCGGCGCGGTGCACGTACTGATGGCCTGATGATCGATGTGCGGTGCGGCAGTAGACTGATGGATGCATGCATGCATGCAAGTGAATAGCCAAAGCAAAGCATACACGCCACGCACCAATTGCACATCTATCTATCAGCATGTGCGTGGTCGTTAGCACTTCGTTGTGCAACGACGACGGAGTTGTCCGATCGGCGCTACCATGTTTAGTTACTGTGCATGCACGGCTGGTGCCTGTTGTTGTCACGTCACTGCTGCCCATACGTACACTTGTTTTGAAACGGAGGTGCATGCATGGGCCGGTCGCTTCAAGTTATTACTATTATTGATGCTTCGTTAGTTAATTTGCGTTGGTCTTTTTTCTGCTGCTCTGGCTGAATGAGCCACGGAATAATGCTGATCGATGATCAGTTTATTAGTTCGTGCAAACTGCTCAAGAACTTCATGCTTTTACGTACCATGCACACTTTCCTGTCATGACGCATGTGTATCGCTGAACCTACGTGTTTAAGCATCAATAATCAGCCGCAACACAAAAAGAAATTAACAGCGGATGGTTGGAGGCTCTAGCTACCATATGTCTCGTTATATATGAAATTTGCACGTGAATATGCATACGAGTACTCGTGTAGTCAGAGGCGGATCTATATACAGTTTTTGAGTGATTATTATAGCTACATCTACATTTTCACTAAATTCACACCCTTTAAATCCTTAATAATTATATTAAAAGTCTATACGTACGCCACAAAGCAAACGCACCCTGTCTCCAATTTGCTCCAAGCATAGCAGTTGATTGGCATTTGAGCCATCGACTGGTACGCCCTGCCTTACCTCTAGATCAGAGCTAGCTAGCTATCCGGCCAGCCTAGCGAAAGAACGACTGCGTACCGGCGTACCACTGGCCACTGGGACACAGTTCGCATGCAACAGACCGTACAAAAACGTGAAGCTAGCACGACACACGTTCTGTGTTGGGAAACATGAATGGAACAGCCATCGCGTCAAGGTGGATGGGACATCATCAAAGGTTGAGGCCAAAAACATCCTTCAATTCGTCTGCCCATGCTGGTACATACCGGCCGGACGGTCCAGATAGCAGACACGGAGAAAACCGGGCACAATGACAACCACGGAGGAGAATGATGCATGCATGCATGGCCGGCCCCCACACATGACAATATATAATCAGTGGCCTAAACCGGCAAGCCTGCCTAGCTAAGCACAGCTGGGGAAATTATTGGTGGGCTGCTTTCATTTGGTGTTCATGTGCCGGCCCTGCAACAGTGGAGATCGAGCAGTACATGATCATAGGTTCATCATTGTGTTCTTGCGTGACTGCTACTGTGTTACTCCTACACTTCAACTACGCTTTGTAAAACCTGGCGAACGTGTGCGTTTTTTCTTCAGTGTCAACAACACGACGTTTCATTCGCCTGTTTGTTTAGCTTCTGATCAACTGGTATGTCAAATCTGCAATATTGGGCCTTTTTGGATTAGTAGTTAGTTAAAACGGTGGGCAGTAGTGAAAGCCAGGTTGCACATTTGGTCATGTGTATGACGACTCCAAAGTCAAGATCAACATGATTCTTTCAAGCTGTTGTACTTAAAGGGCCCCAAAAGTTTTTAATACCGAATACTATGTATATGAGGTAAATAACGCGGACAAGCTGAGATGCTCCTAACGTGCCGCTCACATGCAACTGCAGTTGTAGTTAGCCACACCCGAGACCTGACTAACCTTGTCATGCTGATTTTTTTTTTAGAATGCAGCTGACTAACCTTGCCAAAGCCTTCGATCTCTAGCTGCCATAGTTGGTAAGAATTGAGCCAACCACGTGTTGATGCAGAGATGCGCCTAACATGGAACATATACAGCTTGTACCATCTATGGTGGCTGCAGATATCAACTGAGTCTTGTCAATCGGACTACACCTCTCAATTTATTGGGCGACATAGATTTCTTCGTCAATTGGACTTTGTCTCATCCTTAGACTGATCGAGGGCCTATATGGCACAACTTCTTGTGGCTCGGACTCCTCCTACACTAAATAAGAGTGCACCAAACAAGGGTGGTGAAGCCAACAATTAGGGAGGACCTACTGGATCACAACTGAAACACATGAACTCCAGAAGTGGCCTAAGGATTTGGAAGCCCCAGAGCAATTTTTAATGAAGCATGCCCCCCAAATTTAGAAAATGTTTTATTATGTATCTTTCAAGAGAACTGTTGGCTAATTATGCTGCCTAAAAAGATATAGAACTTTACTATAAAGAAATTAAAGAAGATGAGGTGACCTTCATTAGCAAGAAGAAGAGTCCACCTCATGGACAAGGTAGGTTCTCAAGCCAAGGTAAGGTGGACAAAGCGCCAAGTACCAGTGGCAAACACAGGACCCGGGCTAGCCGTGCTGCAGCCGAGGCCTGGCTAAGCAAATCAATGGTAAATCACCTAAACAATGAAAGAATAGACTCTAGTAATCTAGTTGTAGCACTTTCATGTATATTTCAGCCCGGGTTTAGCTTGATCTTGGATCCACCCCTGCCAAGTACCATCCAAAGTAGAGAAACAACTCATTAGGGGGAGTCCATGGATGGAAATATAAGAAATAAAAGAAAAAATGGTAGATGCTTCAATTATGATATGAAGGTTTCGTTCAAAAATGATAATTATCGAGGAGGTGCTTTGAAGAGAATGTATCCCAACTGCCACCAACGAGGAGGAAAAGTGAATTCATGCATCAATGAAGTTGTGTGGAAGAGGATGAATTGGAGGACATGGAAGGTTTTTGCATCAACAACTAATTAATCAATAGTTAATTACATGGAGGACTGGATCATCCACTCTGGGCACTCCAACCACATGGCTTGTGATGACAAGTATTGACGGACCTTGATGACTACAAGGAACGAAGAGTGGTGTTGTTGGAGGATAGCTCAAGGTTGACAATCTCATGTTAGGGAAGGCGACCGTTCCAAGGTATGATCCTCAACAACTCCAGCTTATTGAGAGTGTATATCATGTCTTTAGCTTGAAGAGCAATTTGCTATCATTCCCTTGACTGGAAGAAAAAAAGTATGTGCATTTTGGTCATACTGTGTGTGGCCATGTCTAGGAGAGTGAAGGTGATCAAGTTCATTGATTGGAAAGACGAGAAGTTCACTTAGTTGGAGGAATGATATTGGTGCTACTCCCTTGGTTTCTAACTATAGTTCAATTTAACTTTGTCGTAAGTCAAATTACTCTTACTTTGACCAGATTTTTGGAGAAGAAAATCTCCCCCTTCCACAAAGAATTTTGTTCGGATAAACCCCTAAACTAATTTTGTATTAAATTAATCCAATTTACCCATTAACAAGATTTGTCATTTATTTTGTCCACTTATAAGTTGATTTTTGAGTTCAAACGGTAGGCTGATAGAAAACAAAATTACTTTAGAGGGTCGTCTAGACAACTTTCCTATATGGGGTAAGTAATTTAAACCTAAAAATGAATATCTACAAGTCCAAATAAATACAGTAAAAACATATTTCATGAATAACTTAATAAAATTAAATTGATGTTTTATATGTTGATGATTTTTTCTATAAATTCAATCAGAATTAGACAAGTCTAAACTAGGAGTTAGGACAAACTCAAAAACTTGGAACAAAGGGATCGGAGTAGTAATTAGAAGGCAACCTGACAAGAACCATATATATGAATTGGAGGCATGTGGATTAGTTAAAACGATGGGCAATAGTGAAAGCCATGTTGGACCGTTGAAGATTTGCTGTACGACTCTTTCGGGTTGACCGGTTTCAAAGAGATCACCCGGATATCCTTCTTGCCTCAGGTGAACTGGGTACGTAAATATACCTGCTAAACAAGTGGTACAAGGCGGCGTGTGAACAGGGAGAGAGCTTTGTTTCTGTCAGAGTTAGAAATCAACATTACTTCCGTGGCGATAACATTATATATGTCGAGTTTTTAGAATTACACCAACTATGCCACCTGGACTCTCTCGACAAAAGTCTCATTAGCTGCTATTGTCTGTAAGTGTGATTATTTTCTACTATTAAAGTGTATATATATAAAGCTACATGTATATATATAAATTATATATCCTCACACTATATTTTTATATATGCAGATATGAGATGACATAATTCAGAAAGAGAAATGATAATAATGTTGGTTTCGTTGATCCAAATGTCGTATTCAAATTCCCTCATCCTCCGCCTCAATGGAAAGCTGAACTCGAGAAAAATCTCATGAGGTTCTTAGTGAACCAACAAAACAAGGACATACTACTCTTCCCCTACAACTTCAAGTAAGTGTTAAATAATTAATGTCGATCATATGGATATTTGTTCAATTATTTGCTTACTAACTAAGCTATCTCCTATATATATATATATATATATATATATATATATATATATATATATATATATATATATATATATATATATATATATATATATATATATATAGACTCTAGTTAATGTCGATCATATTTATGTATAAAAACATATACATCAATCACTGTATATTGATGGTCATCGATATGGCCAATAGTCGGTTGAGCATCTTAGACTCGTTAAGAAAAGCGCAAACAGAGTACCAAGACATGATAGATATTATCCAAGGGTAATTTTGTCTCTCTTGCAACTATATATACCCCGATCTCTTAACTGCAACAATTATTAAATACCAAATTATTTTTTTATTTTATTGAGCGTAGTGTTTGGAAAAATTTCATTGAGGAACACCACATGAAACATTGCAAAGCGCCACTGAATGTAATCGCACACAAAGTAAGTACTAGCTACATTTATATTTATATAATTCAATTAACACCATGCATGCTTTCAATTCACCGGATCTTTTTTCTCGTAAAAATGGGTTCTGAGGCGAGAACAGGGGAACAACTACTGCAGATATTATGTTTGCGAGTTCGTCATAGCGTACTAAAAAAGAACCACTGAAGAGATGCTCAAAGTACGTTATATAAATATATTAATATATTCACAATTTCTTTTATTGCTCATATATACAAGTAATCACATGACCAACACATATATATATATATATATATATATATTAATATTTTTTCTTTAACTTTTATTGAAGACTCTATGGTTGAAGGAAAATGTCATACGACGTGACCAACTGAAAGCAATTCAAGAGACCATAGCAGGATTTCTTAATGACCAGGTCCTAAACCCCGCCGACGAGTTCTACAATGACGTCAACGAAATATGGAAGCCAAACCAGATAGAGTGAATTTGTTATCCTAAGGATATGATAGAATATACAAAGAAAGCTTTATTTGTAATATATATATATTATACAAACATATTATATGTACATAAAATAACGTACAATATATGTATATGCATGTAATATATGCATTAGTTTCATATTTTAGTTTGTACAAAATATTCGAACATTATAAACGTATAGAATACGTATATTATTAGCAGCGTAGAATGCGTATTCGAAAACCAAAACGAATCATCAATTGAAAATAGAAAAAAAACTTTTAGTCCTGGTTGGTAATACCAACCGGGACTAAAGGGCCGGCCCAGGTGGCCAGGCCGGGAGGCCTCTTTAGCCCCGGTTGATATTACCAACCGTGACCTTTAGTCCCGGGCGTGAAACCGGGACTAAAGAAGGGACCTTTAGTCCTGGATTCGTGCTTCCGGTTCCAAAATCGGGACCGAAGGAGGATGAAAACCGGAGTACAGCTCGTTTCTCCACCAGTGATCCTTCTTGCGATCTACTATTGTACTTCTTGAGAAAGGTTTCGACTTTTTTTTAATGCAAATTGAGGTAAAACACGCGTACAAGCTGAGACGATGTGATAACGTGCCAGTCACATGCAACTACACGGTTAGCTAGCCTGAGACTTCAGCATACATGCATGGTCCAAGCTTTCTTGTTCACCGCGTATGTACGTGGTTGACAAGCACCTCTAGATCTCTACAATTTTCTCTTCTTCAATTCAAACGCGTCTATATATACACTATAATTATTTTTTCAGGGAAACACCATAATTATTCTCACAAGGCTATTAGTAATTAAATAAATATTTTGTATATGCATAACCGCTCAGGGACCCTTTAAAACACGAGAATTTCACGTGAATCACATAGGAAGTTCACGGAAAAACATAAAAAAATCCTTTGTTTCAAATGGGGCTAAAAGAGGTTGAATATAATGTACGGTAGTCTATATAGGTAGACCAATCTCGCTAGTAAGATAGATTCAGATCGCAGTTGAGATCTGCCATAAACTAACGAACCACGAACCAATTTATAATAACTAGCTACAATAGTCTGCTTTCCTGACACTGTTTGCATTGACCGTACTTGGCACTTGGCAGCAAGGGAGCACATGCCTAGCATGTAGCTACGGCAGCCGTGCATGTGTGCCTTGCTGCCTTGCATTGACAAATCATGTCGTTGGTTAAGCTTACTAGCTAAGCATGCGCATTATTGTAGTATTTGTACAGCAGTATGCAGATCTGGAATTTACTGAGCAATGACTTCTCACTTCTCAGGACGGGGGCATGCATGTGTGTAAGGTACAGCGAAGCACGCAGGGGCTCTGAATGTTCTTGTTCTCTGCAACTGCAATCTATCTTTTTTTTTGAGTCTGCAATCTATCTATTCTCAGAAGACTGGATCTGAGATTGAGAGAAGACCTGAGCTGATGGAGAGTGAAGAACAAGTTGTAGACTGATGGTAACTTATCTGGGCCAAGGGATTAATGGACTGAGGCCTCGCAAAGCTTGTTTGAGTTGAAAGAATTGCCATACGGGCCGGATCAAAGACCATCCAAACTGGCCTGAAGATTGTTTAGAATGTCGGCCCATCCACAGCCATAGGGATATATACGAGATTTACGATTGTGCTGTACTAACATGATGGATCTTGTCACTAGTTGTTAATATTTACTACATTTTTTATCGTGTTCTTCATTAAAGGACCTGGTGTTACATATTTTAAGCGTTACCCGGGGTTCTGAAGAGAGCTTCTGAATGTTCTTAACCTGTAGTATTGGAATTGGAATGGAACGACGAAAACGAGGAAGATGGAGGAAGACTAGTGGGCCAAAGCGAACTCGCACTCATCTTAATACTGGGCCGAGATTTATCTGAATGCAGCGTTATGAATCCACAGCCACAAGCCCACATGATCATTGACCAATCAGCAGCCACCTGAACGAGCAGCAATGCAGAAGGATTTTGTATGAGCTTTTTTATTTGTTTTCAGAAAAAAAATTCACTAATCGTCTTAACCCCAAGTCGTCGTCCCAGTTTATACACTTGTCAGCACAAAAGGTCAGTGAAAAACATTCTGGAAATGATATATTAGAATTTAGAATGGAGGGAATTATGAAATAAATTGAATTTTTTTATCAAAAAAGGAGGACGAAGATGTTGCCGTGTCGTACGGCGTACCTGAGAGCATCTCCAAGAGAGCTGGGATCCAACTTGCTATTTCTATTTTTAGCTAGCATGCAAGAAATCTGGCCTCCAACCGACTAGCTAACGCCATTGCTATTCCATTTGATGCGCTATCCCGTGAGAGTCGGAAGCCAAATTTGGCTGGCCAGTGTGCCTTGCTATATTTTGGCGTACGTGACATGTTTGTGTTGCTCCAAATTCCATTCCTTTCTCATCCTTTCATAGAATATGGAGTGTGAGATATGGCTAGTCTGTTGGAGCGTGCTGAATTATATAGAGAGAATTTTTATAGAGTGGCTAGCCAAATAAAGATATAGAGTGTGGAATTTAGAATGTCTCTCGGAGATGCTCTGAGATGTGGCATCCATGGAGGCATGGAGCAACTGGCCCCTGGAGCCGGATAGCAGAATAACGGGCTGGGTGTGGGCTGCATTTGTAAATGGACCACCGTGTCTCGTGCAGACTCCTGAAAAAGCGGTCCATGAAAAGACATGGCCATGCCTCCGTCACCTGGGCATTGTGCAGAGAATTTTTTTTTACACAGATTACTTTAGATTAAATTCTTTACCCTTTTAAAAAAAATCTTTACCGTTTAGCGTTTAGGATAACCCTAAGATGCTACTAAGAGCACCCGTAATGGTTAGGGCTAATTACTAGCTCTAAGCCGATCTCTCCAATAGTGCTAACTTTTAGCACATAACTTTCATTATGGATAGACCAACATGCCACTCTCACGTAACTTTGAAATGTGTGCAAGAGCTTAGCTATTGATTAAGAGCTAGTTTTTCTCTCTCTATTATTAAAATATGAGAAAAATGTTTAGAGCTAACTTAGAAGCCATTCGCCCCAACATTGATAATTACATAATAATCTAGGATTTTTGGCGTGTTTATACCGCCCCATTCCCCTCCGTCCCCGGCCGGCCACTGTCACCTCGCCTCGCTTGCAGCTGCAGGAGCCACAGGCGTCGGCATCGGCGTCGGCGTCATGAGCCATTGAATCGCCACCGCTTGCTCCCCTCTGCTCCCCTTTGCCGCCGGTGCCCGGAGTGCAGATCCGTCTGACCGCACCGTCGTTGCTCCCGGGCGTGATGAAGTTCCTCCCCCATGGCGCCCCTTCTAGCTCCTAATGTCCATGGCCGCCATCCCTGCCTTCAATACTCGGCCTGGCCGTGTGGTTGAGGACAAGATCCTTCATCGTTTTGGTTCGACGATCGATGGTGATCCAGCGTCCAAAGCTAAGGCTTTCTTCCTTGTTCTTTCAGTGGGTTGTTGCAAATTTCATTTATCTATTCACCTGGTAGAACATCTTCTGCAAGCTGTTCTTGGAGGTTTCCCCAAAGCTTTTCAAGTTGTGCAATTAGCTGATAGAGTTTTTAGATTCTCAGTGGCCTCACAGCTTGTTGGTTTTCATATCTTCAACCTTCGGTCGTTTGAATGTGCTGATTTCAAGGTTTTCTTCCACCTCTGGCAAGATGGAGGACCAAATTATCAGATCGAATATCGTAATTGGTGTCTAGAGCATGACTCTGAATGGAAACAATGACTAAATGAAAGATGGTACGTCTCTCTGGTGCTAACTCTATTCTAATCCATGGCCGCCGTCATCTACCTTCGAGCTCCAACGCCATGAATTTTTCAAATTCGAATTTAGCCTTTATTCCAGTTCATAAATCAGTCTTTATGAGAATTAATCACGGTCTTATTTCGCTTGTTAATGATAAGGCTGTTTCTGTTTCTGTGGCTGGAATTCTAGGACCGATCCCAAATCCAAATCGTATTGCTCCAGGCCATGGGCCTTTAATTCAAATATGCACTAAATGCTTGTCCCAGGCCCACTCTAGGCTTGTATGCAACGACACTGTGTGCTGCCAGAGATGCCTCCGCCCTGGACATGTTTCTAGTTTCTACAGACTCCCGCCTCGATTGCCGTGCCCTTCCTACAATTTGAGCGGCGTTTTGGTTTCTAGAGATCATCGTGTTATTAAGTCTCTGAATAGTGGACCAAATGGACAGCATGTCCTAAGATTATTTCCATCTTTCCCTGGATACATTAAATTTTTGGCTGGCCTCTCATCTATTCCCTCACCGGTCACCATTCCTTGGCGTCGGCCTTGGAAGCTCACTGCTCCTGAGTTCATCGACGATGAGCCCACATCATCGCCCCGGGTGCCGACGGCCACCTCGGCGCCGTCGTCATCAATTATCTGCTCGTCCTTCGGTGAGTATGCCACTAAGTTTCTTGGCATTCATCATCTTCCTTCCTCTACTCATGTGGCTTGGACTCTAAAACCCCTAATTGCTGCTATAGTTAACTCTGAGCCTCCTGCGATGGCGTACCGCTTTGTCGATCTAGCTCCATTCATGCCTACTTGGGGCCAGAGGGTGATGGTCCCGGGTCGCCCTGTCATGCATAGAGTGGTTACTGGCAGATTGTAGAGGCGCAACAATGACCTTGCCATTGCCTTCATCCATCCTCTGCCGCCTGATCAGATGAACTTTGATGACATCCGTGAGACTCTGGTACAATTTCTGAATGTGCAGATGTAGATGCCATATCAGTCTATCCAGCCCTGTCCTTTTGGTCAGGCTTATGTCACTTTCAGACATATGTCGCATAGAGACTTTTTGATTAATAGTGGTCCTCACCAAGCTGGTAATTTTCACATTTCCTTTATTCCACATGATTGTTCTTGGAATAACAGAACCATTGTGTACACCCATGAAGTTTGGTTGATGATGATTGGTCTAAATCTTGATCTGTGGTCCTACTCTTTGGTTGACAAGGCAGTTTCTTAGTTTGGAAAACTCATAGTGTGGGAGGAGGATCATAATCATCAGGCAAGAGCCTTGGTCAAGGCTAGAGTGACAGGCTTAGATGATGTTCCTTGGTTTCTGAATTTCTCTAAAGGGAAGAACCAAAATTAGATAGCTAGACAGTTCAGTGTGAGATCATTCTCACAAGAATGCTTGGTGATGTTCCTCAGGATGAAGACTTCCCTCCAGATGATCCTGATGATGTGGAACCCAACAATTTTGAATTCTTCGGTTTTGGCCAGCCTGGTCAAGGCCCACCACCTCCAAATGGCCCCAATGGCCCTTTTAGACAGTTCCAGGCTGATTTGGGAAATCCTGCTTGGGCTCCCTGGGATAACCCAAATGTAGCCCAACAACTTGGTCAAGGACAACCTGCAGCCCAACAAGGTATTCAGCCCAACTTAGAAGAAGCACCTCCCTTAATTCCACTTCATCCTGTGAATGGGAATGATAACGATCAACCACATGATGATGATGCTGATGGTTTAGCATTGCCAGTTGAGGAAGTCATCCAAAATAACCAAGAATTAGTTGACCTGCCCCCTGTGGCTGAAGAGTAGGTGCTGGCAATGGATGATGAAACAGATACTGATTCAGAAGGATTTCCACAAGTTCAACTACCAATTCCTCCAGTTGAGATTATACCTTTTCCTAACTTCAACAACATGCAGCCTCTGATGCTAGAAGAATTCCCAGAGGAGGAGTTACTGGGTTGGATAAATGGTGTTGACAATGCTATACAGCCTCCACAGAATGAGAATATTCAGTTGGGTTTTGTGCAAACGCAGAATTCCTAGCCCCAGCACCCTGCTTTTGGTCCTTGCCCTAAAGCAATTAGACAATGGGTAAATCACTTTTCTGGTCCTTCCACCAGCTCCACTACAGTCTAATACCTGATGCCTGGATGAATTTTTTCTCCTTTCTTTTGTTGAAGTCTCCTACTTTTGACTGGGCAAAAGATTTTCTCCAATCCAAGGCTTGGTCCTTCCTGGGTTCCAAATTTTCTACAATAAATGGTAATTCTACTCTTTTCTCAGTTCCTTCTTCATGTCCATCTATTGTTCTCTCTACATGTTCAAACTTTGAGCCTGCACCTGCTGTTGTTTTAGAACCAATGGATGATGAGCATAACATGAACATAGGAGACATTGTAGACAAGAACACTAAAGGGCCTGTCACTCCCAAGAATAAAGGCAAGGGCAAGATGAAGGCTTCACTTTCTGAAGCTGATGTGAGAAGAAGCCTAAGACTAAAGAAGATCAACAAGGGCTTCAAGCCCTCTTCTTGCAAGGATAAAAGCTATCTTGGCTGCTAATCCAAGCCACCAACTATCTCTTCCAAGGTGATCAAAAAATTGAGAGTTACATTCTGTGATATCAACCCAGAAGATCTTTCACCAACAAAGCTGAATGCCAAAACCTATGAAGAAGAAAAGAACAGTGAGCAAGAAACAAACTGTGAGCAACACACAGGCTACCTCTTTATCAGGTCAAAGTTCCTAGAAGGCTACCTCATCTACAGGACAAGGCTCTAAGCCTAGAGATGCAGATCAAGCTTCTTCCTCCCCTGGACAAAGCTCCAACAATGGAGTTGCTGACCCTAATATCTAGTTATATAGGGCTTTGCTTCTTTTAATCTTTTAGCCTTATCAATGTCAACAAGAACCTGGTCTGTCCTTAGTTGGAATGTAAGGGGGATTAACTCTGACAAAAAATGAGATGTTGTCAGAGATCGTGTAATAAATAGTAACTGTGATATAGTTTGCCTGCAGGAGACTAAGAAACAATCTTTTAATCTTATGTTCATTAAAAAAATTTGCCCTACTGTTTTTGATGCTTTTGAGTTTATTCCTTCTGTTGGTGCTTATGAGGGATCCATTATCATCTGGAAGTCCTGTCTTTTTTTAGGCAACAAGATTTTTGAGAATAGCTATTGCCTCTCTGTTCAATTTTCATCTAGTCACAATAATGATTCTTGGGTTCTATCTAATATTTATGCTCCTTGCACTGCACCTGGAAAGAGAGAATTTTTACAGTGGTTTAAAAACATACAAATGCCACATACTATGAATTGGTTGCTGGCAGGTGACTTTAATCTATACAGAAGCCCTGAAGATAGGAACAAACCTGGGGTTGACCATCTTGAAATGTACTTGTTCAATGAAGCCATTAGTGCTCTTGGCTTAGTTGAGTTACCTCTCGAAGGAAGAAAATTTACTTGGAGTAATAAGCAACCATCACCTCTTTTGGAAAGATTGGATTGGTTCTTTACCTCTGCTATTTGGATTGTTTCTTATCAAACACATTTGCTTCCTCTTTGGTTAATGAAACTTCTGATCATGTTCCTTGTATCATCTTTATTTCTACTGTTATTCCCAAAAAGAGCATTTTTAGGTTTGAGAATTATTGGATGGAGCATCAAGATTTCTTGCCTTTAGTTCAGCAGGCTTGGTCTACCCCAACCCATGAAAATGATGCAGCTAAGATTATCATAGCTAAATTCAAAAATCTAAGAAGAGTTCTGAAGGAATGGCAAAGGAATTTATCTAGTCTCAAAATTGCTATTTAGAATGTAAAATTGGTGCTCACCTTTTTTCTCCACTTAGAAGAATTCAGAGACTTAACTATCCCTAAATGGAATTTCAAAAATATTCTTGAACAAAAACTATCTTCTTTGCTCAGACAACAACATATATACTGGAAACAGATAGGATCTATGAAATGGATTACCCTGGGTGATGCTAGCACCAAATTTTTTCATGCTAATGCCTCCATCAAGTTCAGAAGAAACTTGATCACTACTTTGGAAAATTCAGAAGGAGCCATTGTTACTGAACATAATGCTAAAACAGATTTGATATGGGATTCATTCAAAGACAGATTGGGGGTTTCTTCCTTCCAAGGTATGAACCTTGATTTACTTGCTTTGATACAGCATGATATGGATCTGTCCTTTCTGGTTAATCCTTTTTCTAAAGTAGCAGGCCAGATGGGCTTAATACTGATTTTTAAAGAAATGTTGGCCTATAATTTGCAATGAATTCTATCAGTTTTGTTCAGCTTTCTACAATTGCAATGTCTGAGCCTGAATGGGTCACATATTACCCTCATTCCAAAACATGACAATGCTATCAGAGTTTCAGACTTCAGACCAATCTCACTCCTTAACACTTCCATCAAGGTGCTAACCAAAATCTTGGCAAATAGACTCCAATTTGCAATGCCTAGGCTGATTCATAAAAATCAGTATGGTTTTATTAAAGCAGGTCAATTTAGGACTGCTTAGCTTAGTCTTTGGAATATTTGCATCTCTGCAACTAGACAAGGAATGTGATCATTATCCTTAAATTAGATTTTGAAAAAGCCTTTGATAAAGTGGAACATGAGCTCATGATCCAAATAATGGAAAATAAAGGCTTTCTTGCCAGGTGGATCATGTGGATGGAATTGATTTTTCAATCTGGTACCTCTGCTGCATTGCTCAATGGCATACCTGGAAAAGTTTTTCACTATAAACATGGTGTTAGGCAAGGGGACCCCTTGTCACTACTTTTATTTGTTCTAGTAGCTGATTTTCTCCAAACAATTCTGAATGCAGCAAAACAAGGAATTCTATCTTTACCAGTGAATTTACCTCATGATCAAGATTTCTCAATACTACAATATGCAGATTACACCCTTATTTTTATGCAAGGTGATGCAAGGCAACTCTTCTTTTTGAAAGTCATCCTTAACACCTTTGTAGAATCCACAGGTCTAAAAGTTAACTATTCTAAGTCCATGATGGTCCTAGTGAATGTGTCTGAACAAAGACTACAACATTTGGCAAACACCTTTGGTTGCTCTACTAGTTCTCTACCATTTACATATCTTGGTTTACCCCTAAGTCTTACCAAAACAACTATAGCTGATTTTTGGCCTTTAGTATCTAAGTGTGAAAGAAGGCTTGTCAATATATTATTTTTCTTAAGCCGACAGGTAGATTGCAAATGACAAATGCTGTGCTGAGTGCATTACCAACCTATACAATGTGCACCTACCTCTTGCCAAAGACTGTGATAAAGCAAATTGATAGATATAGAAAGCATTGCCTGTGGATAGGATCTGACATTTACTCAAAAAAAACCTCCAAAAGCAGCCTGGAAGCTTGTTTGTAACACAAAAGAAAATGGTGGTTTATGAGTTCATGATCTTTATACTCAGAATGAGAGTTTGCTGCTTAAACATCTGCATAAATTTTTCAATAAGTGTGATATCCCATGGGTTCATCTAGCTTGGAATTCTTATTATACTGGTGCAAACTTTACAATTCAAAATAGAAGGGGATCCTTCTGGTGGAAAGATGTCCTTAAACTGCTCAACTCCTTCAAAGACATGGCTTCTGTAACAGTTGGTGATGGATCCACTTGTCTTTTCTGGTCAGATACCTGGCATGGTGATTCTTTTAGTGCTCAATGGCCTCACCTTTTCTCTTATGATAAAGAAGAACACATCCTAGTAAAGAATTTCATGGCTGCAGAAGATAAGTCTGACTTCTTTCATATCCCCCTCTCAGTGGAAGCTCATGCTGAATTTCAGCTTTTACTTTCTGAATTAGAAGACTTCCATTTGAACTAGCTCAGGGATAAATGGTCTTATATATGGGGTTCTCCTAATTTTGCATCAAGTAAAGCTTATAAATAGTTGCTGGGCTCTATTCCAGTCCCACCCATATATAATTGACTATGGAACTCAAACTGTCTACCAAAGAGAAAGGTGCTTTTTTGCTAGCCATCAAAGATTGTGTGAGTACTCGTGGACTTATGAAAAGGAGAAATATGAAACTTGAAAGTTACAATTGTGTCCTTTTGCTCTGTCTTGCTGAAATATGCTGGGTTTGGCCCATTTGATTCAAGATAATCTAATTGATTCAGTCTTTTTGTTTAGAACCCAAATTCACAAACTATTCTTCATGGAAATTATTATTGCAATGTTTTGGTCTATCTGGACTGCTCGGAATGATGCAATCTTCAGAAACCAACAACATTCTTTGCAATCATGCAAGCAAGTCTTCGGGTAGGAATTAGCTCAAGTTAAACTTTGAGCTAAAGAAGATTTAAGTTTACAGATTCAGTTATGGATAGACAACTTTGTGTAATCCTACTTATTTTCTGTTATTTTCTTTGTTTCTTGAGCTTTTGTACCAGACATTCTCTATACTTAAATTTTAATAAAATCCCAGTAGGGGGCAACCCCTCCTGTTACACTAAAAAAAAACTTAGAAGCCAATTGTTGGAGCTGCCCTAAGGCTCCTGTGATGAACTACTTAGGCTACAAACCTGTTCGTCCAATGTGCTCATAGTCGTAGAATTTGCGTGTGTTTATAGGAGTGAATGTACACGTGATCGAGAAAAAAAGGAGTGGATGTATATGTATGTATACTCAGCGGGCTTCTATATATGTGGCTATACCGTGTAGTTTAAAAAAGGGAGAGAGAGAGAGAAAACTTGGTATGACAACTTTGTCTAGTTAGTGAGTTTGGAGTTACTGATCACCGTTTTTCAGTAGCTTATAGTAAACTTTTTTTTTTTGAGGAATAATAAACTTTTAAATGAATGGGCCTGTTGGTAGATGGGACTCAACTCAGCTGCTGCCCCCCAACGACCCACTTGTCACATGTGTGCGATTTCTGCTCTAAAAGAACTTGATGCGAATCGTCTCGGCAACCAGAAGCATTTTACAGTGAAAAAGTCTCCTGATCGATTGATCTATCGGTGCCTTTCTGCGCACATGATTGTAATTTGTATGGATGCTGCACGCACGCTTGCAGATGCAGTTCATCCAAGCGTTGCACACACGCATTCCTGGACCACAAACTGCCCGTTCAGGTGGCTGGGGACCTTGAGCTTGAGGTCGTACTTGTTTTTGCTGGGATCATGTGAAGTAGATGCACGTCTGTGGGGTTTTTTAACCTGATCGACTCAGCTGCTCGTCTCTATCTTCACTCTTTACTCTGAAGAATGCAAGGACAGTTAGAAGCTTCAGCAGGTATAGTATTTCTGTATTTTCATGCATGCACAGGTCTATACTGCTGGTTACCAGTTCAACCACCACATGATCTTCAGTCAGTTGCTTTCAGTTTGATGAAGAACCAGATGCCTGTGTGCACAGAAACGTACACCAACTCACGTAGCTCGCAGTCGCAGGTGTGGATCCGTCTGCTCCAGACTTCAGTCGGTGTTGAACTGACCCCCCTGCTGGTCCCAACGGCTGTCCTGGAATGCTTATGTGCTTTTAAGTATAACTAGCATATCTTAAGCCCTTAAGGTTCTTCTTTATGGCAAGAATCAATCAACCATTGCTTTCAGTCAGTTTCAGACAGGCTAGGTAACTCACGCTCCTGCTTCAACTTTGAACATGTAATGGCATATGCATGGGCCATGATCACACATCTTTCTGATGAGCCACTGGAAACAATGCTCGCTAGCTAGGACAGCAAAGACAAGAAATTCTTCAGACAGTTGAGCTTATAATCAAGTTCCAGCAATCTTGCTTGACTTTTATCTGCTACTACTATCTCACAAGCTGACGTACAGGATCAACACACCACCCATAACAATAATATGATATGCTGCTAAGTATTTGCTTGCAGGCTTGAGGCAGCAGAATCTCTTGGAGCCGTAGTCTGCACTCCAGAAGTTCATGAGGAAATGATGACTTGCGGTTGCAGTCGAAGCACCCTCACGGTGTTCAGATGATGCTGTTCTATGATTAGTCTTGAGGGGCCGTATCCCTGCTTCTTTTGTGATGAAGCTAAAAAAGGGCAGGGAAAGATATAAAACGTACACGGAGTCTCATGTGATTCATGATATTTGTGGGTGGCTCTGATCTGATGCCATGGGATCGGAAGTGAACAATGATGCTCCTCATCTCTGCCTGATCTGTTTTTTTTTTCTCCTCACATTCCAAAAGGATGGTCCTGAAGAAACTTTCAGTTCAGCTTTTGGTGGGTAACATGTGACTATGTGAGTGAGCAAGCCGTTGGGGTTGGGGATCAGATGTGAATTGATCTGTTTCAAAATAAATCAGATAAAAATCCACCTTTAATCTTCCTATTTTTGTGTGCTGCTTGTCAACAAAGTTGACAAAAGAAAGAGAGGATGTGAATGTTGGTAACTGTGACTGGCCGGGTTAGTAGCAAAAAGTCGGATTTTTTTTCAACTTTTTTGTTACTGTGCAGCGAGTAGTTAGTCCTCAGAAGAGAGAATCTTTTTAGAGAATATCCGTGGTGCTTCTAGTAAAATTGCAGCTGGTAATAAGTTGCATCATTCTTGGCGTTCTCTGCTGAAGCTTTGTTGATAGGTGGCAATCACATGTATCATGTATGGACTATTATGGTTGCTTAGTGCTTGGACAAATGGACCACCCAATTAAGTTCGCACTGCTGACATGCAGTTTGGAAAGCACAATAAGCCCATGACTGACAAGTGACAAGCATATATCCTTACCACATGTCTGCATCCGGGAGCCAAAAAAAACTCAAAATCTTATTAAAAGAACTGCCCGTTTGTGCTATCTACTACAGTACGTGCGGACTAATCATGCTGAGCACTTGTAGTTAGCAGCTCAACAGTCTTTTATTTTTAGTTGGAGAATGAGAAACCAACGATCACAATTCGGTGCCCTTACCTAACCTTTTTCTGTGTGTTGTTCATCAGAAAGGGTAAAAATACATATCTTCAGAAGCTAAGGTTAATGCTTTATGGCTTTTCATCTTTTGAAAACTTGTCCACAGAGTTTAGCTCAGAAAATGAAAGCAGGCCGACTGAAGGAGAACCCGTGACGATGACAGGAAACCACTTCACAGTTCACACATGCTGAGGGTGCCCTGCCGTAGCTGAATTCCACACAAGCATGTCTGAAACTGAAATGTCAAGCTACTGCAACACCACGCAACCCCGCTACCCCCCGTCTTTTCCACAGCAGTTGATCCAAAATGTGACGAGCCGCGCAGCTACTAATGATGATTCGGATGATCCGAATCCACGACGGAAGCACGACGGCGGCGATCGGCAAGCAGGTGCTTCTTTCCGTTGTTCCGCGCGGTTGGTGCGCGGCGTGGCGCCAAGCCGCCAAAGGCATTTGACAAGACCTATCAAGTCTTGGCGAAGTGCGTGCGTGCGTGCGACTACGCAAGGCTAGCTATCGCTGGAGGAGGTGGAGCCAGCCCCGGATGGGATGGGAGTTGGGAGCTTTTGCTCTAGTAGTTTATAGATGTGATGTGATCCTTCCCGTAATCAGGATCCCAACAACCGAAGAGGAAGCAAAGAGGCAGGGAGCGTCACCGGTGGCCGCGTGAGCCGTATCGCCGTGCGTGCATCCCATGGATGGCAATGGCAATATTCAGTGGGCGCAAGGACATGGGCTGGCAGGACATCCACACTGATCCGACGCATAGGTGTTCATTTGGTCGTCATAAAGAATACCGCGCCCACAACTCTAGCAAACTTCAAAGTCAAAGTTACCTTGAGTTCGACTATATTTATACTAAAAAAAATATCAATATTTATGATATTAAACGAGCATCATTGGGCCTGTTCGTTTGGATGAATCTGGAGGAATTTATAAGAGCGTGAACAGTGTTTTTCATCCGGGAACAGTGAAATCCGGCTGGTTTTCATACCAGCCGAACGCAGCCATTATATCCATAATAGAGTATATTTTACTAATATCCATAACAAGATATATATTTAAATAGTATATCTATTTGATGTTATACATATCAATACGGTTTTCTATAAGTCTATCCAAAGTTTAGATACATTTAGCTAATGATGGAACTAGCTAGAATTATATCATTTTCAGCACGAAGGTAGTAAGATTTTGCTTCAAGATGTGTTCGTCTGCTTCTTATTTGCTTGCTATTTTTAGTCGGCACACACAATCTAAGAATTTGCGCACCGTGCTCTGGACCGCCGATGGTGTCGTTCACCTCCACGCCGATGTGGAGGGGAATAGAGAGAAGAGAAAAAGGAACAGACGTGAGATTTATATAAAATAAACATGCTGATATGTGGGCCTCACTAGCACATGTCGTTCATGTCAGTGGTACCATCCTTCAAAACAGCTAGATGGCTAAATCCGCCGTGCCCTCCAGGGCCGTGCCTTATAGAGCCACGGGCCTGTCCAGCAGCCCAGGCACGGCACTTTGGGCTGTTTTTCGGGTCGGGCCGGCCCGTGAAGCATGGCAAAAACAGCAGATTGTGCCGGCCCGCGGCCCACTACGCAGCAGATCTAAAGCAGAGAGGGGAAGCGGCGAGGAGCAGAGCGGAGAAGGGGAGGCGAGTCGCACGCGCCCTGCCTCCCGACCGGCGAGGTGAGGAGCCCCGAGCCCGCGGCGGCGCACCTGACCGGCAGAGTGGAGTAGGTGAGGAGCCCAGCGAGGTAGCGACCGGGCGCACCCCGAGGCTGGCGCTCTCGCTCCCAAGGGCTGGTCCAAGCCAACCGCGGCAGGCAGCGGCGCATCCCACGGCGAGAGCTAAGAGAAGGGAAGGGAAGGACGAAGGCGGAGCGAGCCAGGCGAGCGGGGCGGGACGCAATGAGCAGCAAGTGTGCATCCGGAGGAGGCGCTGGAGCCGCTTCGCTGCGACGCTGCCTCGCACGGCTCGCAAGTGGAGAGTGCGGGCGTGCGGCGCGAGGGGTACGGTGGATTGGGGAAAGAAGTTAGGGTGAAGAGGAAGGAGGCTGGTGGGCTCTTTTTTTTAGCAAAAGGCTGGTGTGCTCTTAGCAGGCTAGGGTGGTTACCGAGCTGCCACTGGGCCTCCCACCAAATTACGGGCCGTGCCGAGCCAGGCCGCGTGCCTAGGGTGCGGCCCAGGCATGACCCTGTGTACCGGGCCATGCCAGCCCGGGCCCGCTCGCCACCTGGTCGGGCTGTGCTCGTGTCGGGCCAAAAGTGCGGGCTTCGTGCCGGACCATCGTGCCAAGGGCTGCTTGCCCATATATATCAACAACCGTCTGGTCAATTTACAGGTACTACTACTCCCTCTGTTATAAGTCGTTTTGACTTTTTTGATTCATCCATTTTGCTATGCATCTAGACATGGATGAACCAAAAAAGTTAAAGCGACTTATAATTTGGAACAGAGGGAGTAGTATATTATTACCAGTATTATCCCTCGTGAGTTGTGACAGGGAAGGGAAGCATCCTCATGAGTAGGGATGAAAACGATACGGATATTTTCCGATCGTATTCGAGATCGAATCTGTTTAGAGGGGTTCCGATCTGTTCGTATCCGAGTCCGAATATTCAACATCCGATACTGTATCCGTATCCGAATACTAAAATCGCATATTTATGATATCGATATCCAATCGTACTCTATCCGGCATGGTTGATACTATCTGAATTAAAATATGAAAACAAATATAATATCAGTTATATCCGTTCGTACCCTATCCGTTTTCGTCACACCAGCGTGACTCGCGTGCGCGTCCTGTCGGTCTGTGCGCCAGCCATTTGGCGCGTTCCTGCCTGCGCCAGGAATGGCCACGGCCGACAGCGTCTTTGTTCTTGTTCTTTCTTGGAACAGGAATTGGCTGGTTCTCCTGGACCTGTCAGTCAGTACTCAGTAGTCAGCCAGCTGAATACTCCAATCCAGCGCCCCCATAGTTTTCTACTCCGTCGACTTCTCGGCGCCGCCGGCAGACGAGCTCCGTGGACACGGCCACCCGCGCACGGCGCGCACGTCGTCACTGACCTGAGACCTTCCTTGTTCAGTTCAGCTCAGCCTCAGCTGCATGGATTTGGCTGGATCTGCCCGTTGTGGCACGGACAGGACAGGCAGCGAGGGCACCGTGCTAGCTGCTAGCTCCGCCTCCGGCCACATTTCAATGGCAGCGAGGACAGGACAAGCAGGACGGACGGTACTCGTACAGCGGTGACCCCAGGTACGACGTCTTGTCGTGCCTGCCGCGTGCAGCCAACTCATGGGATTTCGGATCTGCGCCTGCACGGGCACTGCGCACCGCGTCCGTTTGTCGTTAGACTATCTTCAACGGCACAGATCTAAATCGGACATCCATTGGGTCACACACAGAAAAAATGTCACGCATCCTAAACTTACATTCTCCAACAGCCTACTCAAAAGCCCGTCCCTCTCTCCTCAATCTATCTCCCCCACGCCACCCGTTCCCGTCCCTCTCTCCCTCTTTACCCCGGCGCCGTCCGTCCCTCTCTCCCCTCCCTCTCGGATCCGGTCGGCGGTGGCACCCCTCCCTCCCGCATCCGGCGGTCGTGGGTGATGAGGAACCCGGATCCCCGACGGCCGTGCCCCGCTTCCTGCCTCGCCACAGTACCCGCCGGCCGCGCCTCGAGGCAGACCTCGCCGCGCCGGCTCCTCGCCGCCCGTTCCTGTCCCTCTCTCCCTCTCTACCCCGGTGTCGCCCGTCCCTCTCTCCCCTCCCTCGTTGAGCACGGCGCCCCTCCCTCCCTTCCGGATTCGACCGGCGTCGGCACCCTCTCTCCGGATCCGGCGGTCGTGGGCGAGGAGGACCCCGGATCCCCTCTCCCCGACGGCCGCGCCCCGTTCCCCGCCTCGACGCGGTACCCGCCGGCCGCGCCTCGAGGCGGACCTCGCCGCGCCGGCTCCTCGTCGCAGTGGTCCGCCTAGCCGCGCCTCGCTGCGCCCCGCTCCTACGGGCCCACCACTATGACACCAGAGATTTGCTTCGGTCTCTCTCGACGACGCAGATTTGCGTTTCGGCAAGCCTCGTAAGCAAAATGGTGAGGTGTTTGGGTCTTCTATTAGAGCGATGTATTTTTGTAGGCAAAACACCAGGAATGACCTATTTTGTGTTTGGGTGACGGTTTGCACGCTGTGTCGCAGACAGTCTTAACGCATTCACTCAACTCGAGGCAGCCAAGAGTTTGACAGGTCATGGCAGAGAGACAGAGCCGATAGCGGCAGGGCAGAGCGCCTGTCCCTGTCCGTATCGGGCTGCGCAACGGACGTGTATGCTCTGGCGGCTGGCGCAGTAGTCACGTTTTCTTCTTTTCATCAAGATGCCAGCGTGCATTTTTCAGACCAGAGCACAGCTTGGAATTTCGGGTCCAAGAAAAATAGAAAATGCTTACTAGGAGCAGTAGTATTACCATAAGTGTCAATATTTTCTTGTATATACTTGGTTAAAATTGAGTTCGTTTGAGTGAGAACGATAGATAAAAAAGAACGGAAGAAATAACTTTGATGACTGCTGCTGTTAAGTGTTAACCAAACAACCAAACATGCCGCTCGCATTTTGACGCTACAGGAAGAGTATAGGTGGCTTTTTTCTGCCTCGTCTCGCCACGTAAACGTTAATGTTCAAACACAAGCCAGTTCAATCTGATCGGTCTGGATGCGACCTTGCTTCCCAGCTGTATACAGAAAACACTACTAATTTAGAACTTGTTCGGTTGATCTCCTATCCAAAACGATTGGAAAGAGTTAGGATGATTTTGACCTTTATAGAATTTGATTTCCTTCAATCTTTAATAACACCCTTCAATCCTTCTTCAATCTCCACTAGAATGAACAAGGCCTTACATAGGTAGAACAAGGCCCTACATAGGCCCTGAAACAAGTAAATTTTGCTTCAAACTTCCTACCTTCTGCTATCAAGAATAACTTGAATGTTCATCAAGAGCTACATGCACAAATGAATGTGCTGTTCACCTTTTCTAGTTTTCTCATGAAGACAAGAATAATTCATTGAGCATATATAAGCATATGACGGCAGCCTGTTTTTTCTCCCCCATGGTACAAGGGGTTAAGGCTTCCTCCGACAAAGTGTTTTATTTTTTTGTACCAGTATCCGTGTCCGTCAGTAGATGTATATATCAAAAGAGTTATATGTACCGGTAAGGACACTTATTTTGGGACGGAGAGCCCAGGAGCGATGGATAATGACTCACGGTTCCAAATGTCAATTGCGTGGTACAAGTCAAAAAACGACGCCCGACCAAATTTCCATAGATTGAACCTGAACACGACACTTCCAAGCATCAATGAAGGCTAGTCGTAGCCTGAAACAAAATTCCTTAAACAAGGAGCCCTTATGTGCAAAAGTGACGGTACCAGAAGAAGTATAAATTTTCGTATCTTTTTGCCTGCCATTTCTGCCGCGCCCGCTGCCTGCCTGTGCCTGCCGCCTGCCGCCCCCTGCTTCCTCTTCTTTCCCCTCCTCGTCAAGCTCCCCTGAATCGCGGCAGCAGCACCGGAGCAGCCAAGGGCAAAGGATTTTCCCCGCTCCGAATCTACCCGGCTCGGCCCGATGGGCTCGCTGATGTCCTGCCTCTCCGACCCCTGCCCATCGGGGAACAGGTCCCCGCCGCTGCAGGCGAAGCGGCGCTCCTCCACCTCTTCCCGCGGCCGTGGCGGCGGCGGCGGGAGGGACTCCGCCAAGGCCTCCGTGTCCATAGACGAGGAGGCGCTGGCCGCGGCGGCGGCGCTCGTGCTGGGGCAGAGGGGCGCCGCCGGTGGCCTGGGGGCGTTCGAGCGGTCCGCGTCGGTGCGGTACGCGGCCAAGCGCCAGAGCCAGGGCCCGCCGCTGCCCCGGAGCTGCAGCACGCGCCCCAGGTCGCTCGCTGACCCCGAGCTCCAGCCGCAGCAGCTCCTCTCCAAGGTGAGAATCCTGCCATACTACTCCTTCCTCCATAGCTTGCTTGGCTTGCCCGCCTCTCGTCCCCCATTGCTTGGTTCGGTTGGTCATTGGTATGCGTCCCGCCGCGTGCGCCGCGCTGAATTCTCGTGCAGTCTCGTTTGACTTTATGCCTTCGTTTCTGCGAGTTTCCACTGCGATTGGCTGTCCTTGCGTCGAATGTAAGGAACGCAGGGGCTATGGGATCCCCCTACTCGGTTCTCTCGCTGTCGCGGTTCTATTTTCTTACGTTTCTTTCGATGAAATTTAGATTCCTTTCATGTTTGCTCGATTCATTTGACTCAGTTCCAGAAAGGCATGATCTTTGGTTGTTCAGATTTTTCTCGTTTTTCTGATTTATTGTCTTGCATCATGGCATGCCTCAATGCCTGGCCAGTTTGCAATTTAATTCGATGCTGCTTCGAGGACGAATATACCTCTGATTTGTTTCTACGAAAGTACGAATTGGCTCTGGTAAGAACTAGGCAGGCGATTACATTTCCCACTTCGTGACTGTCTAGTGGGACCGGGCAATCTGGTTAACATAGGCCATAGCCCATATGTGGGCGAGACCGTTAAAATCGGAACGCCTGCAAATCCGAACCGGTGCAATGCACGTGCTTGCTTCCATCTGTAGTTATCAACATATAGACTAAGACCTGACTTTAACATCTGTAGTTGATGAATACTCTTGAGAGGAGTGTGAACAAGTTGTTATCTCACAACGACCAAGCACTGATCTGGTCAAAATTTAGAGGATCTGGGAAACTTCGGTTGTTGACTGATAGTGGTTGGTCATACATTGGTTTTGTTCAGAAGCTCTTATGCATAGGGGCTGTAGAAACTGATTGATTGTTGCTTCTATCTCTGGCGTGGTCATATTGGCTTGTGTGTTCGTTGCTCTGGAGAAAGGACAAAGGAGAGCCTAGGAGGTCCCAACTTGTGCATTGGTGGGGGATCTGGATATTGTTTACTTCAAATTGTTTCAGTATCGACACAAGATATTCTGTTCCCAAGTTTGCCCTGATCATGAACGGGATGGGCAGCCGGCATGGCTACTAATTTATCTTGAGTATATTATATACTGGCATTTCTTACTACTAACAGTGGTGTTGACTAGTAAGAGGATAGTGCCCACTAAGGAAACCGAGGATGATTGGGATTGGGAGGTTTGTGTTTGACATTTTCAGTCATCTGTCAGATACCGAATGCAGACGCTGGTATTCAAAATTTGTTGGAAACTGTGAAAAGTTGAACAGAATCAGCATGGTATTTGACATTTAGAAGCGTTTCTTTCTTTTCGTGCTTATCAGCAAACAATCATCTCCACAGTCCACATTTGTGACTCAGTATATTGTGTGCATATTTATAAGGACCTCAGATACTTTGTCTTTGTCTAGTTTCCTCCCATTTGAATTCTAGTGTTTGACAACTCGTGTTCCTGGATTTATATAACCGCAATTTTTTACTTCATTTCTCAAACAGGATTTGAATACTAAGGATTTGGAAACCAACGTCATTGTTCTTGTTCATGGAGGTGGATTTGGTGCTTGGTGTTGGTACAAGACTATATCACTTCTTGAAGATAGTGGGTTCAAAGTTAACGCCATCGACTTAACAGGCTCTGGGATTCATTCTTACGACACAAACAAGATTAGCAGTCTTTCAGAGTACGCTGAACCACTTACGTCTTACCTTAAAGGCTTAGGTGGTGCTGAAAAGGTTAGCTCTCTTTCCATATATCAATTTTAGATACTTTGAATATTTAGAAAGTTACATTCGATTTGGGATCTTGTAGTATCCATTGACTACTGTGGCACTGTGCATGATATTTGGTAATTTACCCGCTTTCATGCTTCGACTGTAGTCCTTAACAATCTTATAATAAAAACTGGGATGACAGCTACTAAACTACCATTAGCTGAGAGTTCTATAATGGCAAAGTAATACTTGTTCCTGCAAAAAAATTGTATTCTACATTTCTGCATAAGCATGGTAAGTTGCAGGCACATGGATTTTGGTACAGCGCCATACTTTAGGATCTTGTAGGCCGCCAATGGTATCTTCTTCCATCTCGCACATTGTAGGTAAAAATAGATAGTGCATCAGCATGAAAACTGTGAGTGAAGTGTTAATCTAAATGTCAATGGACTCGGGTTGGACTTTACACTTTTGGGATGGTAAGATTTTAATAGTGTTACATTTAGTCACCCAATGTACAAATACTGAAGTAGGAAAAAACCATAGACATAAGTACAATATGCCTGACATTCTGTGGAATCAATTTTGTAAGTGCTAGATTCTCTAGACTTTTTCTTTCTGTAAAGATCACAATCATAACTAATTCTCAAATCCCAGACTGAAGTGGTCCCAGATTATGGTGCAGCACCTAAGCCCCCACCTAACTTTAGTTATGATTTGATGCTTGGGAATGACAATATTATTATGTATGCACCAGTGACTTAGGTAGTTGAGTGCCACTCAAGTCGATCTGTATCTCTTAAAACAATCCCTGGAAATATTTTGTGTACACTACAATGCATCATCTCAATATTTTCCAAGCTTTTTTAGATAAGTTTTTAGCAATGCCAATATTGATATTTCAAAGCATCATATGAACTTTTCAAGAGACTTT
The DNA here is from genome assembly GCA_904845875.1 of Miscanthus lutarioriparius. Classification (NCBI taxonomy): domain Eukaryota; kingdom Viridiplantae; phylum Streptophyta; class Magnoliopsida; order Poales; family Poaceae; genus Miscanthus; species Miscanthus lutarioriparius. Next base: position 10,872,735 of record CAJGYO010000003.1, on the reverse strand, counting down.
TGTACTAGTGTGTTTAGACTTATGTGAAGATCCCTGCTTTGTTTGATTTTGTTTTGAGCATATTCCTATCTGACCAGAAATATAACAATCGAATACCTCCAACATTATGCAGGTAATTTTGGTCGCTCATGATCTTGGTGGTGTCTGTGTATCCTATGCAATGGAGATGTTCCCACCCAAAGTTGCCAAGGCCGTTTTCCTTTGTGCAGCAATGCTGACAAATGGAAACAGTGCCCTTGACATGTTCCAACAGCAGGTTGGTCTCCTGTCCCAGAGTTAATTTGTTGAACAATTGACATTATTAACGAATCAAAAAGACAAGCAGCTCGCTCGGATGGTGCATTGAACAGTAGATTTTGGCTTGTTTTTTATGATTAAATAGTATTCTGTGAGAGAGAATAAGCTGAAACAAGCTGAAACAAGCCAAGATTATACCAGCCGAACGCAGTGAAGAACATTAAATGTTGCCTTGTCTGGCATCAAAATTAGCACTGTCTCCTATGATTATGTCCTGATGCCGTCCTTCCACTCCAGATGGGCACAAACGGTACTCTCCAAAAGGCGCAGGAATTCGTCTACTCCAACGGCAAGGACCGTCCTCCAACCGCCATCAACATCGACAGGGCCTTGCTTAGAGACCTGTTGTTCAACCAGAGCCCCTCAAAGGTAGGACTTTGGAGTACTCTGTTACTGTCACTGACAATCACCTCCAATCAAATCACTGAATCCTAGTTCTGAATTCTGAAGTTGTGACACCCCCAACCTTGTGCTTGTGCAGGACGTGTCGCTGGCCTCGGTGTCCATGAGGCCCATCCCCTTCGCTCCTGTGCTGGAGAAGCTTGTGCTCACTGCCGAGAACTACGGCTCGGTGCGGCGGTTCTATGTGGAGACCACGGAGGACAACGCAATTCCTCTGCCTCTCCAGCAGAGCATGTGTGGTGCCAACCCACCGGAGAAGGTGCTGCGGCTGAAAGGGGCGGACCACGCACCCTTCTTCTCCAAGCCGCAGGCGCTGCACAAGACCCTGGTCGAGATCGCCACCATGCCGCCACCGGTCCAGGCTTCGTGAGATCGTGTTTGTTTAGCTTCAGGTTTTGCTGGCCGGTGAGCTTGCATGGCTGTTGTACATGCTGAGGATGGTATGGTTTGTGGCGGTGTGGCAGCAAGTAGGGGCTCTAGAATTTCAGCGTCGTCTCGACGAAGGCATCCTTCCATTATACACTCACATCTGGCATCATTTTTTTTAAGGGAAAAAACAAATCTTATTCCGGCCTCTAACGGCTTATTAGCAGATTAATAGATCATTTCGGAATGGGATATACATCCCATACAGCGACGGAGCTTGCATGAATGTGTAGGGGGGGCCAATTCAAAGGTACACTGCTACAGTATTTACCAATAGTAGTACAGACAATTGGAATTCTGTGGAAAATCTTTGTTTTTTCAAGTTCTATCTATATATACTGCAATGAACAATTGAAATCCTGTCAAAGAAGAATGAACAATGTATAGATTTATATACTTGTTAGCTGTAATCCACTAATCAGCAACAACAAACATGGTACCAGAGATGCAGAAATTAATTGCATACATGCAGCAACATGCAAACCTGTAGAGTGCAGTCGGAGCAAGGGGGGGCCAGGACCCAGTTTGGCCCCCACGTAGCTCGGTCCGTGATCCCATATACCGGATCAAATAAAGACTTTAGGCTTCCATCAAGCCACTACTACATCGATTTCTTTAGGAATTGAGCATCTTTTAACAAAACCCTCTAAAAGATGGTTAGTCCAAGACGCGGAACAACAGAGTTTTCTTTTGGAGAAACACTATTATTATGGAGCTGTACACGTGGTAGAAAAATTACGCCAATCCGTTGAGATATGGTATGCTACAAGTGAATATTTGAAACAAGAAATGAATTCGAATTCTCGAATAACCGATCATTTTAATCCAGTCTATCTAATGTCTTTTTCAGGAGCCAAAGGAAATGCATCTCACGTACACCAATTAGTAGATATGAGAGGGTTAATGGCGGATCCTCAAGGACAAATGATTGATTTACCTATTCAAAGCAATTTACGCGAGGGACTTTCTTCGACAGAATATATAAAGCCCGAAAAGGGGTTGTAGATACTGCTGTACGAACAACGGATGCTGGCTATCTTACACATAGATTTGTTGAAGTAGTTCAACATATTATTGTGCGTAGAATTTTACAATCAACCATTTCATTACATAGTTCAACCTCGTGCTAGATTTAGAGAGCTCATAAAAAGCAAATAAAATTAAAGACCAGTAAACTAAACACTAAGCCCCCTTTGAAACGTAGGAATTTCACTGAAATGGTGTAGAAATTTTATAAGAATCGATTTATTCTCACGGAAAAAACGTAGAAAACAGAAAAAAAAATCTTGCAATCCAAAAGGACCCTAAACTTATTAGAAGTGTCAGCAAGCCGTGGCTGAAGATGGCCGGTGTGGGGTTGAGCGGTCACACGAGAGCACAACAGTCACACATTAGAGTTTGCGGTCGCGAAACTTTTGTGCATGTCACTATATGGCCCTGTTCGCTTGGAGGAATTTGGAGGAATTTGTGAGAGCGTGAACAATATTTTTCATCCGGGAACAGTGTTTTTCGGCTGGTATTTGCACCGGCCGAACGGCCCCTATATTGGGAGATTTAAAATGGTCTACCTTCTGTGTAAAGTATGACATGCTTGCGTGCATCATTGCATATCTACGTGTATTATTTCATGTATCACGCTTATTATCTTTCGCTTTAGTCTTAACTAGCAAACATATCCATGCGTTGTAACGGGAGTAAACAACCATCAAACATTTATGGAAAATACAGACCGGAACGGCATATATCTATTTGTTGTTTTACCCTTTCCTATAAAATTTTAAATCTATATTTGTTTTACGATGACAATGACATGCATACTATAGATTAATGTTGATAATAATATAACAATGACATATTAAGCTTGTATCAAATTTAAAATACAATTTTGATAGTTTTTTTTCTTCTCCTATACAACTAAAAAGACTAAAAGTAAGACTATTTTTTGGTGTGACTTTTTTTGGGGTCGCTCCTCACTTCCGGCCTTGCGATACCCCGCGCGATAGAAAAAGAAACTGTCATCCCTGCGATCCCCGTCTGCTTTGAAGGAAACAAATCGATCACCTGAGGCCACATGTATGGAAGGAAACAATAATCATGCATGGAAGGAAACAATTGGCAAAGATCAAGCAAGACTCCTCCCTTCCGGCCATGCGATACCCCGCGCGATAGAAAAAGAAATTACCATCTCTACGATCCCCGCCTGCTTTGAAGGAAACAAATCGATCACCTGAGGCCACATGCATGGAAGAAAACAATAATCATGCATGAAAGGAAACAATTGGCAAAGATCAAGCAAGACTTCTCCCTTCCGGCCATGCGATACCCCGCGCGATAGAAAAAAGAAACTGCCATCCCTGCGATCACCGCCTGCTTTGAAGGAAAAATCGATCACCTGAGACCACATGCATGGAAGGAAACAATAATCATGCATGGAAGGAAACAATTGACAAAGATCAAGCAAGATGACTCAATGAAATTGGCCCTTAATTTTAGTGTTTCCAGCATGCAGACCTGAAATTAAAAAGTGGCTGCTCCTTGAGAACATCACTAACATCAGTAGTGCCAAGTAAAAGATGTGCAGGTTATACATGGTGAGACTGGTGAACCTTCTGCAAATTCGTAAACGAATATTCCCACCATTCGTATATAGGTCCATTCCCCTGCGTTTCTTCGTGCTCCAATTAGCATATAATATGAAAGTATTGTTGTGTTCATCACGTCTTCTAGTTGACTACTTCCATTAGCATATACTTCCTCTGCCCCAAAATATAAGTCGTTATGGGTTATGTGTAAGTCAAACTTTCTCAACTTTAACTAGGTTTGTAAAAAATACGTGCAACATTTATATCTCCAAATAAATTTATTATGAAAATATATTCAATGGTCTATGTAATGATACTAATTATGTATTATAAATATTAATATTATTTTATATATAATTGGTCGAAGTTAAAAAAAAGTTGACTTCTCGGGAAGCGAGAATGAATTCTATTTTGGGACAGAGGGAGTATATGAAAGCAGTGTTGAAAATATTTTAACATTCAAGTTCGTCTCTGTCTGATTGGTAAGCTTAGACAATCATAATGGTATCAAAAATTTCGACTCTCATGGACACCCTCATGGATCAGTGCAAAGCATCTTAATCCTATAACATACACAAATGGTAACCTTAAAGTTATGATATTTTCAAAGGGTGGACAATAAAGACCATCTTAGATGTTTTGACATTAGAGTATATACGTGCAGATACATAGACATGGTGGTGCAAGTAAGCAGCCAGCAGGAGTCGAGAGTTATGGGGTGTTTGGATCCCAGGACTAAACTTTAGTCCCTGTCACATTGAATTTTTAGATATCAATTAGGAGGACTAAACATGAGCTAATTATAAAACTAATTACATACGTTGTGGCTAATTCGCTTGCCAGCGCCGTGTACAGGATGGTATGGAGATGTGGTGGAACTTATTCGTGGATTTGTTGGCGCACGAAAGAAATGTATATCAGAAATCTCTTCCTGCCAGTATAAAAAATGATCTTAGCCGCATCATGGAAAGATCTACACAGTAGAGTTTGTGAGCCTGCGACGCCATGCTCTCTGTGACTGTGTAAATTTCACAAACTTAGCTTTTTGTATTAAATGACACTTTAACGTCGGTCATATACTTTTACAGTATTGTTATCTTATCGTGCGATCCGTGTGTTTTTAGTGCAAAAGTTTAGCTGTCCCGTAGCAACGCACGGGCACGAACCTATTTACATATATACTCGAACCTGTGTGTACATGATTATATAGAGATGCAATGGAACTTATTCATGGATTTATTGACGCATGAAAGAAATGGATATCATAGAATTCTTTCTCACGATATAAAATATTATCTTAGCCGTATCACGAAAAAGTCTATACTGATGAATAGTGCCATTGTGAGGAGAATGCTCTAGTTTGTGAGCTCTGCCATAAAATATTATCGTTAGCCGCTATACTCCGTGAGCTCATGACGTCAAGCTCTCCGTGTGTTAATTTCACGAACTTTGCTTTTTGAATTAAATGTCACTTTGACGTCGGTATTTAATTTAACAGTATTGTTATCTTACCGTGCGATCCGTGTGTTTTTAGTACAAAAGATTTAGTTGTCTGTAGCAACGCACGGGCACGCTACCTAGTTCATTGCAAAAGCACAAAATATTTACTCATAAATAATGAATTGTTTTCTTAAAATATCACTCGGCCAAGCAACCGCTTCATAACTCAGCTATTCGATTACTCAGCCACTGGACCTTTTAAGTAATTAGCCACTCATAGCACTCTGTAACTCTGGACACTTAGCAACTCAATCACTAGTCACTTGGCAACTCCAAATTTCTACTGTCAAATTTGTTGTTCTAGTGGTTTTTTTTTTTACATGCACACAAATAAGTGTCATAATTCTTTGGTTTCGTTGGCATATATGTTTGGCACATATAACTCTTCACCGTGCTACTACTTTTGTATTATTCAGTTTTACTTTTATATCTTTATTATATATCACACAGCTGGTTTCGTATGATTCCCTTTGCTCCGGCAGGCAACAACCAAAAAATATAGCTTGTCAACTAATTATATTAAGATTGCAAGCTGGGGTCAACAAACCTGTACTCGATGTTCCAAAGTTAACCTGATGCGTCGGCTCACGCAGCTCTCGCGTGTCTCCAAGGTCTGCTAGGAGCTGGAGGCCCACCTCGGCATCTCTGACCGCGTCCTCACCGAGTTCGTCGTCGACCTTGGCCACGCCTCCGCCTCCGTGGCCTCCTTCCCCGCCGCGCTCAGGGACCCGGGCGTCGAGCGGCCGGACTACCTTGTCCGCGCCCTCCACGCCGTCATCACCGCCATCCCTATCATCAACGGCGGCACTGCGTGACCCTGAGAAGCGACGGTGTCTATGGGTCACAGAGACGTATATTTTTTTTATCGAGAGGATCGACAGGACAGGAGTGGACTTGAGGCAGTGAGTGGGCCGGTAGCGATGACATGCAAGCCAACATGAGAGAGTGGGCTGGCGGTTGGGCCCGAATTGAATGGACGGGACGAAAAAAATAGGGTGAAATTTTACCTCTTTATTATTAGGTATAGATATAGACTAGCAGATGTGTTTGTATCCGATACATTTTGAGGTTGGATTTCATACCATTGTTGGACGCAAAGTCACTCTAACTCATATGAGCATGAATCATGGATCCTGGTCACATACGAAACATGGAGGGGGTAAGGGAGTTTCGAAAATAAAAAAGCAGGTTGGAAAAAACTCTTCGTTCTTTAATATGAGGTAGAGAGTAGAAATAGAGATAAAGATTTATTCCATACCATTTGTATATTTTGTTAAATAGACGATCTTATTGTCCACACATAATGCTTTAATCAGGAGGAAAAATCAAGGCATTTATATCAAAGGTAACACGATAATTTAAATGCATTATTATTGTTCAAACAAAGAAGGCTCTCGATCACGCTTCACGCCTTGATATTGATAATATAATGCAGTTATTAGCATGCAATTTAAACGGAAAATGAGTAAATTTTTTGCCGCGACAGTTGCTAAATCAGCAGTCATTTTCACCGCACTCTCCCCTATTTAAAGGCTCCCTCCCTCTCAACATCCCACACCAGCTCCACTCCATCAAAACCCCTCATCACCCTTCACTCATCAGCCATGGTGCTCACCATGGCCACCGGCCAAGAGGACTCGCTCCTCCTGCTCCTCCTCCCGACCACCTCCCCACTCCCGCCCCTCATGGCCGTGTTCATCGTAGCTGCCGTCCTCCTGTGGCTCTCCCCCGGCGGTCCTGCGTGGGCGCTCTCCCGCTGCCGCCGCCCGCCGTCCGGGCCAACGGGCGTGGTCACCGCGCTCTCCAGCCCCGTGGCGCACCGCACCCTGGCGGCGCTGTCCCACGCCGTAGACGGCGGCAAGGCACTGATGGCCTTCTCGGTAGGGCTCACCCGCCTCGTCGTGTCGAGCCAGCCCGACACGGCGCGAGAGATCCTCGTCAACCCCGCGTTCAGCGACCGCCCCATCAAGGATGCGGCTCGCCACCTGCTCTTCCACCGCGCCATGGGTTTCGCACCCTCCGGAGACGCGCACTGGCGCGGGCTCCGACGCCTCGCCGCCAACCACCTGTTCGGCCCGCGCCGCGTGGCGGGTGCCGCGCACCACCGTGTCTCCATCGGTGAGGCCATGGTCTCCGGCGTCGCCGCTGCCATGGCCCGCTACGGCGAGGTCCCCCTGAAGCGCGTGCTGCATGTCGCGTCTCTCAACCACATCATGGCCACCGTCTTCGGCAAGCACTACGACATGGACAGCCAAGAGGGCGTCCTTCTGGACGAGATGGTCGCCGAGGGCTACAACCTCCTGGGCACGTTCAACTGGGCTGACCACCTGCCATTGATCAAGCATCTCGACCTCCAGGGCGTGCGCCGCCGGTGCAACAGGTTAGTCCAGAAGGTTGAAGTGTTCGTTGGAAAGATCATCCAGGAGCACAGGGCGAGGCGCGCAAATGGAGGAGTCGACGATGAGTACATGGGTGACTTCGTCGACGTCCTTCTTGACCTCGAGGGAGAGGAGAAGCTGTCCGAATCCGACATGATTGCTGTTCTTTGGGTAAGATCTCGATAGAGTTTAATTTGCTGTGTAAAATGCATGTTCTTTCACACATCTTAACGTTACGTTCATGGAAAAATGGCCGCATTGAATTCACGCTCGTTTTTTACGTTGTTTTTGTCCTGTTCAGGAGATGATCTTCAGGGGCGCCGACATTGTGGCCATCCTGATGGAGTGGATCATGGCGAGGATGGCGCTGCACCCAGGCATCCAGGCGAAGGCCCAGGCGGAGCTGGACGCGGTCGTGGGACGCGGCCGCGGCGTGGCCGACGCCGACGTGGGCAACCTCCCCTACATCCAGTGCATCGTGAAGGAGACGCTGCGCATGCACCCGCCTGGCCCTCTCCTGTCGTGGGCGCGCCTCGCTATCCACGACGCGCACGTCGGCGGCCACCTGATCCCCGCCGGCACCACCGCCATGGTGAACATGTGGTCCATCGCGCACGACCCCGCCATCTGGGCCGAGCCGGAGAAATTCCGCCCCGAGCGGTTCCAGGAGGAGGACGTGAGCGCCCTCGGGACCGACCTCCGCCTGGCCCCGTTCGGCGCCGGACGCCGCGTCTGCCCCGGCAAGATGCTGGCCCTCGCCACCACCCACCTCTGGATCGCCCAGCTGCTGCACAAGTTCGAGTGGGCCCCCGCGGCCGGCAGCGGCGGCGTCGACCTGTCGGAGCGCCTCAACATGTCGCTGGAGATGGCCACGCCGCTGGTGTGCAAGGCCGTCCCCAGGGCCCAGGTCTAGGCGGCCGCCACCATGCATGTGCATGCATGCCTCCCTGAGAGTGTCTCGTTCTGTGGCGGTGTCTGCATGCACGCCTCAGCTACTGTAGCTTGCGGCTTGCTAGTTTAATTTTTGGATGTCCTGCGTCGAGACCAAAATGATAAAAATAATGAATTTTAAGTTTTGATATTATGATGCGCCATGTTATGTTATTGGTGGTTGCCTTCTCAGAGCATCCTCAAGCGTTCCCAATATTTTTTTTAAAAAACATAAGTTTTACAATTCCTAAAAAAAATATCGAAAAGAATAAAGAAGGCCCTCTCAAGAGTTTCTAATAATTCACTTCTAAAATATAGAAGATAATTTTACATTAGGAATCTTATACTATTTCTAAATTATTTTAACTACTTTTATATATTCTTTCTCTCTTATACATTTGCATCAGGAACTCTTTCATACTCTTTATTCTTTCCACGCCCTTCCACCTTTAGATTGCCCGGCAAACATGCGCGGGAGAGAAGATACGCGTGATTCTGAAGCGCATAACTTTACGCGGATCAGGGTGACTTTTCCAAAGTTCTAAAAGATTGGGAGGTGGATTAGGAGCTATTGGAGATGGGTTTTTTCTTATCTTGCTAAAAATCAAGGATTAGGAAGAGATTTATGGAAATCTTGGAGATGCTTTCATTGGCAGATGCATACATATGCCTTACCATGGTTGCATGCATGCTAGAAGAAATGGTGTGTTCCGCCCTAACGAACCGTAGAACACTTGTACCGTGTGTTCATGCCACTCATTCTGCCTTCCCAACTCGATCGTTAATCGTGCTTCATGCTTTGTTGGTAGGAACAACTAATTGCTCATGTACTGTGTCATCCTACTTCCATGCATGCATGGCGCATGGGGCTTGAAGTTCTTTTTTCTTGATCTTCCAGATACTTTTTTTTCCTTTTCTTCTGTGATCTGAATCTTGCTTTGGGAAAAAAAGCGCATTAACGTGAGATAAGACAGCCAATTAGCAAAGCACCGAATGATTCGCCTGAGCTTGAAACGGTTTCAGTATCGGCGCAAATGGTTTTGACCTCTGCATGTGTTGTAAGATTGGGTGTATCTTTTCCTTTTACCAAAATTAGAGATACGAAGGCACGCCGTCTAGGCGGCCACCTATGTTCTATTTAGTTAGTGTGTTAGATAGAAATTTCATGGACTCAGATGAAGCGTGTTACAACCAGCCTTCTTCCGTGCATTCGGCAGTGGATAGATGAAGCAAGTGGACACATTCAATGAAGTAGATGCAAAATTAAATGACCATGCATGGAAGGACAATATGAACTGTACGTGTACTTTGCATGCAAAAAGTTACTACGGTAGGGGGATTTACATCACTGTGCTTATCTAGAAATTCAATCAGTAAATTTGAAAGCACTGGACATCTTCACCTACGCAGGGTGGGTCGAAAGCAGGTGGACACATTTAATGCCTCACCTTCATGCTACCATCACATAAAAACAAGTTAGGCAGGTGGACACATTTAATGCCTCTCCTCCTTGCCATCAGATAAAAACAATTCACCAACCAGGAACATTTGTACGCTCAGCACGGCTCCCATCCCGTCCCCATCTCCAGTTCTCATCCCATCCCCATCTCCATTTCTCAGTCGCACAGGCACCCGACCCCGCCGCCTCCAACCCTGGCTAGACGAGCTCCACCTCGTCGCCGGCACCGGTCCCTCCCCCGCCGGCCTCCCCCTCCTCTACTCCTCCCTCCTTCCCCCTGCAACCCAAGCCCCGACGAGCTCCACGACCCTATCACCGCCGCAGCCGCCGGTCGTCTCTCCGGCGTCAACGGCCACCCCTCCCCCTCCATCTCCCGACGACGCGACCACTACCCCGCGACGGCGCGACCGTGTCCGTCCCACCGGTCCGCGTCGCCCCTACCCGACCCACCGCCGCCACCCAATCACTCTCTCGTCTCCCGGGTATCTCTCGTCTTCCCCATCTCTCTCGCCACCGCCGGCGGCCTACCAGCCTGCAAGCCCGCCGACGCCGCTCCCTCCTGTCTCCTCTCCCTTTCTCCTCGCTCTCTGTCTTCCTCTCTCCTCTCATTTCCTTCCTCTTCTCAAATCCACAACCACAAGCGGCGGCGAAGGGCGTAGGGCGGTGGGATCCCGGCGTGGGTGACGGCGGTGGTGGGGGGCAGATCCCAGTGGTGGCGGGCGGATCCCAGTGGTGGTTGCTTCTGGATCCCGGCATGGGCACCTCCATTTGCGTCGCCAGGATGGGCTCGGTCGAGGGGGGCCAGATCTATGGCAGCTCGATCGAGGGGGGGGGGATCTACGACAACTTGGTTGAGGGCGGCGGGATCCATGGCGTCGTATCCTGCTCTAATCCGGCCGACTAGGGTTTTTGCCGCCGTAGATCTCGCTGTCCACGCCATGGAGACCTCGCCTGGCAGCCCAGAGTCAAGCTCGCCACCCCAGCCCCGGCCATGCGGCGGCGGCCCTCGTGAGGCCACGTGGAGCCGCGCTCGCTGCCCCACCCTAGGCCGTGCGGCGTTCCCCTCGCCAGATCTCAGTGCTGCTCGTCGAGAGTTGCAGGTACTTCTCTGCGACTCCGTCTTCTTAGGTGTTCATCATTTGCGAGTGCAAGTGGTAATAAATTATGGTCTTCTGCTAGTGCGAGAGGTCCTCCGTCTTCTTAGATGTTCACTCCTGTGTCTTGAACTGGGAACCAGCAAGTCCTCCCTTGCGTTATATCAATCTTGTACATCTATGTGAAATGTTTGAATCATCTTAGAAATTGCAGTGATGAGAATATTAGTCAATAATAGTATTTGGCTGTTGATTATGATTGCTCCTTATTCCGTTATTTTCCACTTTTCTTGAACTGACTTATCTCAAATGTGCATATTTTGCAATAGATGGTGCCGTGATCATGTAATGTGTGTATCTTGGACATTTTAGAACCAGTAAGTTATTTTTGGTCTGTTCTCAGTTCATTAAAAGCTATCTACTTGTCACTAGGCCACTGAGAAAATGATTTGTGAATGGGAAAGTTTGCTCAATGAAATTAGGCTAGCCTATGCTCTCTTTTGACTAGATGACTGATTCAGGCATCTTGGCCTATGCTTGCAATCTTGATATTTTGTGGGTTCCATAATTGATATATGATGGGCACTGCAAATTAATATTAATCGTCTAATTTATATTGAAGAATTATGCCTGTGTTGTTTTTGTTAAAATTAGCCTCATCGCCTCTTCCTGTTAAGTAAAGACAATTTTTGAAACTGAATGTCATTGTGCAATTACAAGCAAATTAGCTAAAATTGAATGTATTGTTCCAGAGAGAGAGAGAGAGAGAGAGAGAGAGAGAGAGTACTGCATGAATCTAATTGACAAGAAGCTCCTTGACCGGCCAGCAGTATCAAAAAGCTCCTTGACCAGCAGTATCATTTATACCTTGCAGGAATCTGATGTCTTCTATATGCCTCCTACTGCTCTTGGCTCAAACTCTAACACATGTAAGCTTCACCTATTTTTCTTCTATTTTACCTATCATTTCTATGCAGCAATGCGCTCTTGTATGGATCAAATTGTGGCCTTCTAATGACGCTATAGACCTATGTAGTGAGGTGACAGTTTCTTCTATTGTGATTTGCATCAGCTATAAGTTAAACAGGATCAGATTTTGGATAGTTGTCATACTCTATGACCATTTTGATTGTTTGTGAATCTAGATACTTTTAAAGTTACTCAAAGTTAATAGTACATTTGTAGCATTGGTCTGCAATGAGAGTACCAAACTGGTAGAACTGTTCATATAGTCTTGGAGCAGCAAAATAGATGAAAGTTAGTAGCAGCAGTCATGATTTTTTCTCAATGCAGCTAGCAATGACACAGTAGCAACGAAACCATGAGTTGTCTTTTTGTGTAAGTTATTTTTTAAAAGTTGGCATCTTAGTATACATTGAGAGACCTTTACTTAGTAGTCACAATAGATAATATCAAAATTCTTTTTCTTAGTATACACTCCGGAAGTCCTTTAGTGTTTATGATAAAAAAATATCCAAATTCAAGTTTTGGCATCGTTTGTCTAATTCACAGGAAGCTGGAACAGAAATTGAGAAACATAGCTTGGTTTCCTATGTTTGACTGGGTTGATGGCGGGACTTTAGAAATGTCATCTATGGGTTTACTTCCGGTTGCATTGCATCTCAGTGCTTTCTCATTTTCCCTTTGTGGTGAGCAGTAAATAGACCACTACCCTGAAATTAGGGTTCGTCTGACAGAGTTGATGGTGTAATCTGAGAAGGGATCTAGTTTTTGAAAAAGTTCAAGTCTACCGTTGGTTAGTTTGGTCTTAGGGTTCACGATGTTTGACTTCTCAGTCTCATGTTTCTAGATCTGTTGGTCATACACCATGTTTTGGATAATCATTATCTTGTTGTTTCTCCATTGCTCTCGTCTATCCCGACTTCTGAAGTAAGCCTTGATTGTACTAGGTTGCTCTTAACCATGTAACTTTAAATCCCGGTGTAATTTAGTGTTCGACGCCGTGTAATCTTTCGTGTAATTTTAGATTTACGAAATGTGTTATAGTTTTGCCTAAGGGGAGTGGATCCTAATTCACTCTTTTGTAAACCCTCGCGTTAGGAGACCTACTTGTGTTGTAGTTTTTGCTCTTTCCATCTATAATGTAATCCTAGCCAATGTTGTGCTTTGAATCTAAGTGTGTTAGTTGCTTGAGCCAAACTCCATCAAATACTTCTTTCTACTAACATGTCATTGATTTGCTGGTCTAGAATAGGCACCATGTAATGACAACCAACCTCTATGTTCGTTTACAACATTGTAATGAAAAAAACTATGTTACCTTTCCTTCCCATATTTTTTCATTTAATGTACCAAATAGACCAACATTTCGTAGCAACGCGATGAGAAAACATATTAGACATATGAGCCATATTTTCCGAGATTTTTCCTATACCAAGCACATCACCCGCAGCGAAGCGCGGGCAGCAGTGGCTAGGACGTATTAGAGCAAGCCCAACACAAGCTAATATGGATGTTGGCTTCAGAAAAAAATGACAGCACATGTAGATGGAGTTCTGAAACTACTATCCTTCCATCACAGCCCAACTCTAAATTCTACCCTTTTTCTGCATACATTCTCCATCTCTTTTTTCTGCATAAATTCTGTCCAAAAAAGTTACTTTTGCTTTGCAGTGCACCTCCCTCTCCTTTTTCTGCATACATTCTCTCTTTCCATCCGAGATTCGCATGATGCTAGACTTCCTGGTTCTCCATCGCGGGCTTGTGCAGTAGCTTCTGCTATCTGTTAGAACAAGCACTCGGTACCCCTGCAAACCACTGTGACGCTCTGCAGGGCTACTGATCAACCGGACATTCGATGCAGACGTGGAGCTTGAAACTCCCAGCCACCATGGAGTGTTGGGGCTGGCCTTGCTTTGGTAGAGCAAGTTTATGTGTTTGAGCCATTTCTTTCAGGCAAATGAAGGAGGCAAAGGGTAAAATATTATTGCATGAAGCAGATGAAGCTGGTGTTGGAGTCAACTCCAATACTGGCATACTGCCGAGAGAAGATTAGTTTACTTTCTGCGTTCCCGGTGATCCTGAAAGCTCACTTGTGATGATCAAAAAAAAAAAAGAGCTCACTTGTGGAGAACTGTAAATCCCCTTTTCTGCGTTCCCAGTTTCAGCACCTCGATGTCTAGACAGACTCAGATCACGATCATCTTCGATATGTGCCAACAGATCAGAAACCAACCTGATCATAGCTGAAGATTCGACCAATACGAGCTGACGCAAGCAGGTGCTGTTCAAGAGCTGTGAAGTCTATACTTTTCAGATATGTGCTCTGGTGCTGCAGCTGCCGTCAGGGCTACCACAAGAAACGCAGTAATCGAAGTCAAACACGGGGACACCGTCACACCGATCACTGTTTCGTCCAAGGAAACAGAGAGCTGGGTGGTGCAGAGTATTTTTTTTTTCAACTGCTCACGCGAAGTGATCTGTTCCTTTCGTGGAAGCAGCAGTCTGTTTGACTATTTCACAGTGTTTCTCGCACCACCCGTTTGTTCACGTAGTCAGCTTTCAGGATGCAGCTAACCGTGGGAGATGAATGGATGAATCTCACTATCTCAACCAATTTCCCTCAAAACTATCTCAACCAATTGGCAAAGCATCGACTGATTCGCCCAAGCTTGGAACGGTTTCAGTATCGACGCAAATGGTTTTGGCCTCTGCATGTTTGTCATATTGGGTCCTCCTTTTTGTTTACCTTTTCCTTTTACCAAAATGCGTATTACTTCGGTAGAGCAAGTTTGTGTGTTCGAGCCATTTCTTGCAGGCAAATTAAGGAGCCAAAGGGTAAAAGATTAAGCAGATGAAGCTGGTGTTGGAGTCGATTCTAATCCTGCCGACAGAAGATTTAGTTTACTTTCTGCGTTCCCACTTCCCAGTGATCCTGAAAGCTGACTTGTGGAGAAGTCAGTGACTGTAAATCTCCTTTTTGTAAATCAGCACCTCGATGTCTAGTCAGACGCAGATCACGATCATCTTTGATATGTGCGAACAGATCAGAAATCAGCCTGATCGTAGCTGAAGATTAGACCAATACGAGAGCTGATGCTGATGCAAACAGGTGCAGTTGAAGAGCTGTGAGGTCAACGCCTATACTTTTCAGATATGTGCAGTAATTCGAAATTCGAAGTCAAACACGGGGATACCGAGCACTGTTTCGTCCCAAGGAAACAGAGAGCTGGGTGCAGTGCAGTGTGCAGAGTATTTTTTTTTCTTCTTCAACTGATCACGCGAAGTGATCTGTTCTGTTCCTTTCGAGGAAGCAGCGATCTGTTTGACTATTTCACAGTGTTTAATTTCTCGCACTGCCCGTTTGTTTGACGTAGTCAGCTTTCAGGCTGCAGCTAACCCTAGAAGATCTCACTATCTCAACCAGGTCTAGCTCGTCGACCATAGTTCGCCAGCTTTTTTTTCTTTTCTTTTGGGTGTGGGCACCCTTGACTCCGTCTCCCTGTGAATCTGCTCTTTAGAACCGATCACCAAACGATATGATTCCACGGCCATTGCAAGCCAAGAACGAGACGATACGATTCCAGCTTTCACCTCCTTTTGTAAGATCCAAATCTGCACAGCATATGTGATGAGATGAGAGACGCGAAAGTTGCGACCTTGCCAGCAACGGGAAGAAAGATGCCTGCGTCTCTGACGAAAAACGGAAACATCCAAATCCAAACGTGTTTGGTGTGCAGCTTGCACGACGACCCTGAGGCACGGTACAGCAGAAGCTAACTGCTAACTTGTGGGCGCGCCATGCCGCCATGCATGGTCTCGTGTCCCGTCTCGTCTCAATATCTTATCATTGGCGCAGGCATGATCTGCAGACGGAGGTGTGACTGAGAGCTGGCGATGGCAGAGATCTCCGGTCCGGTCTCGTCTCGCGGATGTCAGAACGTTGCGTTGGGTCTTGTTTAGATCACCTTCAAATTCCAAGTTTTTTCACTCTCTTTCCATCACATCAATTTTTGGACGCATGCATGAAGCATTAAATGTAGTTAAAAAAAATAACTAATTACACAGTTTGGTTGTAAATCACGAGATGGATCTTTTGAGCCTAGTTAGTCCATGATCGAACAAAGTTTATCAAATACAAACGAAACGTACTACAGTATTCAGGTTGCAAAAATTTGCAATCTTAACAAGGCCTTGGTCACGTCGTCGACCAGTCAGTTCATTCATCAGTGCCGAACGCTGTCAGGCAGAGATCAGAGCTGGGTCTGGGTGGATCAGTGCAGCGCATCGGCCAACTTGCTCAAGCGCAACTGGCGACATGAAGGTGGGGTATGGCTGGGAGAGCAGGTTGTGCAGTCTGCGGTGCGCAGTCGTCGGATACGACGGGAAAGGGCGCCGGACGCGCCGCCCGGCATGGGCGAGCGAGGGCGAGACATGCTCGCCCCTGTCTCAACCGCGGCGCACTTTGCGGCTTGGCGGCGGCCTGTCGCGGCTAGCTCCCGTCCCGTCCGTCCCGTCAATTCGACCACGCGCGCGCTACAAGCGGGAGAGACGCCCGTGGCCGTGGGGAATTTTTTTTTTTTAACACTTTTTTAAACTAATTTTAAATCTAACACTGTTTGTTTTTTTCCAAAACTAACACTTTTGTCACGCCTATTGCTATGGCGTGGGGAAACGCCTGTGCCACGCCATGCATGGTGGCGCGGCTGGAGGATGACGTGGCGAAGAGCGGGGGCGCTGACGGGTGACTTGACAGGATCTGTCACGCCACCGATATTGGCGCGACAATGCCGCGCCATTCCTCACGACGGAGCAGAGTAGGAATGCAAAACAAAGCTGCTATGCTGCACGTCGCGTCCTCCTATGTGTGAGAGACGGCACCAGAGATTCCTGAATCCGACAGACGGAACCGGATCTATTCTCAATTTTCGCTCACCAACTCGTAGTGGTCCCGTTTCCCGCGTGCGCCATCTCTCTCCCGCTTGGCGCCTCCCGCGCGCTGGCGCTGCCCTCAAACACCGACTGCCGCGAGTCTGCGCTGCCATGATGCGTCCTTACGGCCAGGATGCGTGTCCTTCACTCCTCCTGCACGCCAGGCGCCCCTGCAGGTTGCATCCCAACTCTGTCCTGCGTGGATTACTGCACGGATTGGCCCTGCTAGAGTGCTAGTGCTAGGCTGCTAGGCGCCTCCCTACTGTAATTTGTTATTTTTCCTGTATTACAATATATTTTTTTAAACAAAACTAAGCTTGGCCATATAGCTATTTTATTGTAAAGACAAAAAATGACTATTCCCCATTATTAGGGTACCCTCAAAAACAAAAGTCAACTTACTAACTTATAATTTATTTTTGGCCGGAAAAACAAACATCTGTGGAGGAGATTGATTTTGTGGAGCAAACATCTGGCACAGCCCTCAATAGAAAGTTTTGAGGGTTTTTTTTGCAACTCTTATAATAGAAAGTTTTGAGTTTTTTTTTGCAACTCTTATAGTTACATTAAATTCTAAACAGAAATTTTTTAATAGGACTTATTTAGTATCGTTGATATAAATATTTGTATTTATTAATTAAATTTGATATGGTTTAAGATTGTACTCTTCTTTATCTTTTTTTTTTGCCTCTCATCTAAGTACAGCAGTAGTATCTGTTCGGATACAGACACACACCACCACACACACGGTATACGAACAAACCTACAACTATACCTAGACAACGAACGCAGCTGAGAGATACTCGAAGATCATCAGACTCTAAGCGTGGCGGGCACGTCACTTAGACCATTGTGGCACATCTGCGCGAGGCAACTGAAAATTATTAACGGATAATAAATCTTCGAGGTGAGGGACGAGCGCCGAGTCCGGGACTCGAACGCTGGTCGGCACGGAGCAAGCCACAGGCTCCTGCCACTCACGCTACGCGTGGTCCTCACTGTACCTTTGTTTTCCTTCGTGGACGGAGGGATGTGGGTGTTCATTCAAGTTTGTGGGTTTGGCAAACGTGCTGATGGTTGCAGAGAATAGGGAGCACGAACGGCATGACTTGTCAAATCTCCTCTGTCCAAAGACTCCCATCAATCATCGTCGTCTGTGGACGGAGGGATATGATTTGTACAGTACTACTGTACGTACTACCGTATGTACGTAGATCACTAGCAAGTACTCCATCGTCCAAAAAAAACTTTTAGGCTTAGAACAACTTAACTTTTTTAAAAATCTAATCAAATTAATAGTCCCAATATTTATGTCTTTAAATAGACTTACCACAAAATAAATTTAATAATTAATCTAATGATATTTATTTGATATCACAAATATTTTTATTTTTCATATAGTTGTGAGTAAACTTAAATTGTTTGACCCCTTAAAAATAAGAATTGTATTTTCTTTTGGGACGGAGAGAGTATTATATTTAATGATTCTTTTAAAGTAACTGCAAAAGTCTAGATAAAAAAAAGATTGCAAGATTTTTCTGATTGAATTATTCTCTAAAATAAAATCCCTCTAAAAGAACTACCACGTCATACTGTTTTTTTTAGGGTTAATTGGATTCAGACCATTACAAAAATCGCATATCTGATAAATGCCATTACTATTCTTCAAATTCGAATCCTGCCATTACAATTCGTTGTACAACGGAGGAATGCCAGATTCTACGCTTCGCTCGACCTCTGGGCCACCTACTGGCATACAGACGTACCCCAAATCCGTATGGTCGAGTATGCCCTTGCCTTTCGCATTAGAAGCCCGTGCCGCTGACTGGATCGACTCGGTACCGTTCCTTTCCTCCCTCTCATCTCCGTCCACGAACCCTAACCCTACGGCGGCGGCGGCGGCGGCGGCGGCGGAGAGTGGCAACTGCGATTGAGACTGGGACGACTCTTGGCGGGCACGGTGGCGGGGATTGGTGGCGACCCCCTAGATCCGCAGGTATGGAAGGTTGAGCAGATGGCTAGGGGGTCTCTTAGCGCCAAGCTCGGCGCTAACTCTGTGATAGAGGACGGGATGTCTAGGTAATCCTCTAAAACTCCATCTCTCTAATACCAGGACAAATAGTAGTTTGTGGTTAATTGCTGTAGTCATCTTTCTATGATTTGTTTTCACATTGATGCTAGGGATGGCCTCTTCACGCTTTGTGTTATTCCAACTGATGACAGTGCACCTATGTGTGATGCACCTGAGTTCGATCTACTAGAGCCCCTTTGTGTTATTCCAACTGATGACAGTGCACCTACTGATGCTATGCTACATGGGGCTGCCAAAGCTAATGCTATGCCAGATATCCCCACCAGTGCGACTGCATTCCCAGATAGCACCACCAATGCTGATGCTTTACTAGATAGCTCCACCAATGGACCAGACCTTGAACCAGATAGAGAGCCAGACTTGTTTGATAATGAGGAGTATGTTGGGGTAGATGATGAGCACTTGTATATAACAATACCACCTAGACAGCCACCAACCACTGACAATGTTGAACCGGTTGATGAAAACTCTAATCATGTTGCTGTTGATGGAGGTCTTCCTCTAGAGGCAGAAGTTGATGATGCAGATCCCCTGGAGATTCATGTGCTTCATGATCCAGAGAACCCCAAGATTATCAAGGGACAATTGTTTCCTGACATAGTTTCATTCAGAAAGGCAGTGCGGCATTATGCTGTGAAGAAAGGATTTGAGTTTGATAAGGTGAAAACTGACCCGACCAGATTCATTGCCAAGTGTGCAGCCGAGGGGTGCCCATGGAGAATTCATGCTTCTAGACTTTTTGATCAAAAAACAATACAGGTACAACATGAAACCTTTATTTTTTTCTTGCAAATAAAATTGTTGCCTGCTTCTATAATTTTTGCTTCTAGATAAAATTGTTAACTGTGCAACATATGACGTGCAGATAAAAGTGTTGCCTGCTGACCACAACTGTCCCAGTACCAAGCTGTTGGTAGGCAAAATGGCTAGTCAAGGATGGTGTGCTGATAGGTTAGGAGAGTGGGTGAAGAAAAATCCAAATAAAAAAGCCAAAGATGCAAAGGATAAGCTTGAAGGAGATTATGGCATCAAACTGAAATACTCTAAGGCATGGTCTGGTATGAAGGTTGCTCTTGATCAGATTCATGGAAAGTATGAAGAAAGTTTTCAATTGCTGTACAACTGGAAAGCACAGATAGAAATTAGTTCCCCTGGTACCATTGTAGAGATAGAGGTAGAAGGGAAGAAGAAAAAGCGCTTCAAGAGAATTTTTGTAGCACTGAAGCCATGCATTGATGGTTTTTTAGCTGGATGTAGGCCATTTATAGGTGTAGATGCATCTGCTCTGCGTGGCAGATATACTGGGCAGCTAGCATTAGCAACTGCAGTGGATGGCCACAATTGGTTGTATAATGTGGCCTATGGTGTTTTTGATTCTGAGACAGAAGACAACTGGACGTGGTTCATGCAGCAGTTGCGTAGAGGTGTTGGTTATCCAACTGGTTTGGTTATATGTACAGATGCCTGTAAAGGTCTTGAAAAGGCTGTGGATGCAGTTTTCCCTGGGGTAGAGCACAGGGAGTGTATGAGACACATGTATGCCAACTTCATGAAGCACTATCGTGGAGATGTGTTCACTGATCACTTGTACCCAGCTGCAAGAAGTTACACTGAGGGTTTGTTCAAGTGGCACATGAACAAGATCTTTGAGTTTGATCCAGGTGCCATAAAATACCTGCAGGACTACCACAACAGGGTTTGGTATAGATGTGGATTTTCAGAGAATAGTAAATGTGATTACTTGACCAATAATGTTTCTGAAAGTTTCAATTCTCAGATTAGGCACTTGAAAGGTCTTTTGTTGCATGAACTGGTTGATGGGATAAGGGAGCTGATAATGGAAAAGAGATGTTTAAGGAAGCAGATTGGTAGGACTCTACAGTATGGTATACTCCCTGGTGTCATCAAGGACCTAAACACTATAAGCAGTAACCTGAAAGTTGTTAAGGTTGTCCAGAGTGATTTGGATATAGCAGAAGTGACATTGATTGATGACTGGAACAACTAGAAGCGGCACACTGCGGACTTGCAGCATCATTCTTGCTCATGTAGAGAGTGGCAAGTCACAGGCAAGCCGTGCAAACATGCATTGGCATGGATACTGTCACACAGGGGAATGAAAATTGCAGACTTTGTGCATGAGTACTATTCTGTTCAGAGTTTCAGGGCTGCATATGCTCAAAGAGTTGAACCAATGCCAGACAAATCATAGTGGCCAGCGGTTGACGTTGGGTTCAAAGTTTGGCCACCTCTATTAGGAAGAGCGGCTGGTAGGCCCAGAGTAGTAAGAATCAGAGGAAGTTTGGAGAAAAATGCTACTAAGAAGAAGGTGAGGTGCAAAAGGTGTGGTGATTTTGGCCACTTTGCCAAGACTTGCAAGATGCCAGAGTTAGGAGAAGATGGAGAGGTTGGGTTGAATGCAACAACAAAAAGGCAAGTGCCAGACTTGTTTTTATTGCAGGTCGATTGTAACAATTTAGTAACTATTTCCTAACAATATTGTGACATTTATAGGAAAAGGCAACTAGAAGAAGAAGAAGATGATGCTATTGCTGGACCATCACAAGTTAAGAAGAGGACACCTAAGACGAAGAAGACCCCTAAGAAGAAGAAGAAGACACCTAAGAAGAAAAAGATCCCAGCAAAGAAGAAGCAGAAGAGGGCGGAGGCTACTCCAGAAACTAGTGTTGTTCGAAGCCTCCAGAATTCTGCCTGTTGTCTTTTGAAGTTGAAATTGTCCCATGTAATCTTTTGAACCTGTAGGGAAGGCGTGATGTGCCTGTGAACTGGATGTGGACTGGCCATGTAGTTGTGCTTATGTGCATGTGAACTGGATGTTAGGTAGTCTGGTACTTGCTTCTGAACCTTTGTCTGTGTTATGGTCAGAAGGTAACTGTGCTTGTGTTATTGAACCCATAAAAGTATTCTGGTCATAATGAGCTTGTGTTTATGAACCCAATTCTGTGAAAGTTTGTGTTTCTAAGGAGCTGTTTGGTTGCCGGCCGACGTCCGCCACGCCACACATGTGGCTACCACCGAGAGCTAGGCTGGTGTTTGGTTCCTGCCGACGCGAGCCACGCCACGGACTGTGGCGGCCACCAGCTATCAGGCTTTGCCGCTTGGTTCTCGCGAAAAGTCGTGGCCCACCATCGCTACTCACAAAGACAAAATCACGCCAGTGGTGAGGCGCCAAAATTCATCGCCTAAGGTTCGGGCGCCACCGTTGTTTATGTAGTGGCGAGCCACTGCCGAGAAAAAGCTTGGCGCCACGTATGGAGTGGCGTGCTTGGCGGCAACCAAACATCCTCTAAAAACATAGAAATATATTCACAAAACAGTCACATAATCACTGAAAAAAGATTTACATAACCACTACTGAAACAGAGTCACATGTCACATACATATTCAGATTAACACTGATAAAAAACATGATACTTCTTTGCCTTCCAAAATGATCACACACTACAATCTTTGCTCCTAACCTGCCCACTACTTCACTTCCAAATTGCTGCAACTAAAATAGTTACAAATATGTTCAGCATCACCATAGCAACTAATGCATAGCTAACGACAAAAGGCTTGCTCAATCCTCCGTTCTTCAAATTTTTGATCTCCGACTTCAAGTTGGCAATGTCGACCTTCAAGTCATTATCCGAACCTTAATGTCCAAAGATCTCTAGCAATCTGCCACTATTTTGTTCTGTCCCTTCAACAGCAGGAGCACCAAGAACAGTAGGGGCAACAGCTGCAGGCTGCACACCATCCACTTCGACACCCTCAAGCAGGGCTAGATGATTTTTGCGTAAATACTCCAGGTACTCGTTCTCGAACCAATACTCCCCACGAGTATCATCG
This sequence comes from Miscanthus lutarioriparius, assembly GCA_904845875.1. Lineage (NCBI taxonomy): Eukaryota > Viridiplantae > Streptophyta > Magnoliopsida > Poales > Poaceae > Miscanthus > Miscanthus lutarioriparius. The sequence goes on along the minus strand of CAJGYO010000003.1, from coordinate 10,849,828 downwards.
TTCTGCATAACATAAATAAATCAAAATCAAGCACAATTACCCCTAGCTGCATTCAACGAAAAATAAACAAAAAACATGTCAAATTACCCGAAAATTGTTGGGGCACTTGTAATACACGTTGCCAGCCTGGCTCTTGCGTCTAACGACCTTGACCTTGCATTTAGGACAATCAACCAGAGGAAGACAATGAACAATGCCTCAGAGCTGGCCGCCATGCTCGCCATCACCACAGAGCAGATGCAGGCACTAGAGAGGGATAGAGAATGGCGGATGGGGTAGGGAAGGAGGATCAGTCGTTGTACCAGTAGCTGTGGCCACCTAGAGCAGTAGCCGTCGTCGTCGCCGTCGGGAGCGTCGCCGTCGTCGCCGCTGTCGTTTGGGAGGAAGAGAAGGTGGGGAATAGATGAGCTCGATCCAGTCAGCGGCGCAACCTTCTAATACGGAACGCAGGGGCATAATGGACCATATGGATTTGGGGTACGTCTACGTATGCCAGCAGGTGGGCCAGAGGTCGAGCGAAGCGTAGAATCTGGCATTCCTCCGTTGTACAAGGAATTGTAATGGCAGGATTCGAATTTGAAGAATAGTAATGGCATTTCTCAGATATGCGATTTTTGTAATGGTCTGAATCCAATTAACCCTTTTTTTAATCCATCGCATCTCCAGCTCCAGCTTTGCCTGGCCACCGAGCGCTCGCACGTCCATCTGTGTTGGCCGGCCAGTAGGCAGACGCCTAGGCGCCTGGCACTAGCACTGGCATGTCCATTAAATGTCTTTAATGAGAGCTGGAGCCATCCTGAGAGAGAGAGAGCAGGAGCTAACGGGAGGACGCGACGTGCAGCTACACAACAGCTTTGATTTGCATTCCTACTCCGCTGCGCCGTGAGGGATGGCGCGGCACTGCCAAGCCAAGATCCTGCCACGTCACCAGTCAGCGTCTCCGGTCTTCGCCATATCATCCTCTAGCCGCGCCACCATGCAAGTTTTGAAAGAAAAAAAATAGTGTTAGATTTAAAATTAGTTTAAAAAGGTGTTAAAAAATCGCCGTGGGTGCCGCCGCTGCGGCTTCTGCGTGGGCGTTTCCTGCTGGCCTGCTAGCTGCTGCTGCTAGGGTGGGACGCGCTTCAAGCCAGTCAACGCAAGGCAAGCCTGCGTAAGAGCCGACCGGTTCGACAGCTTCGTCGCGCGGCCCAGATCCAGAGACGAGGACGCGGCCGGCCGGCCGGGAGCTTCGCCTGGTCGTGGTCGGAGATCAGTCGGTCGCCGACCAAACATCAGGCGCGCGCTCCTATCATGGTGGGCTGAATTGGACTACGGGCTACTTCGTGGCTGTATAAGCGTGTAGCACATCTGTTCTGAAATCTTCTTCTTTTTTCCCCAACTGCGCGTATATATACATACACGTGCAACTTTCTAAAAACAATCAACACGAGTAGCGCCCGGACGTCCAGACGGAGGCCGCAGCTGCTCTGTTCCCATGCGTAGTGAGCAGACGGCGCGGACCTCAGCTTGCTGCGGGGCCACCACGTGGGCATTGCGCCGTCGTCGGGCCCACCCGAGGCCACCACCTCCGCGGGCGCCTGCGTGCTAGTCGGGTGTGGTTTCCCCGCCGAACTCGAATGGCTGCGGCAAGGAGATGGAGGGAAGGAAAGGGAAGGGAAGGGAGGGAGAGGAGGGCGAGGCACGTCGTGCGAGGAAGGCCCCTGTAACGCTAGCCACCGGCGCCATTGCGACATTGAAAGGTCCTAATGGCTAGAGGGGGTGAATAGACTATAAAAAATTTCTACAACAACACTAACCAATGTGGTTAGACAAATATGAGGCGAAATAATTCTTGCTATAGTCTACTAAAAATGCAAGTCAACTACCACAATTCTAGTTTCTATAGTCTCTAGGTACATAAAGGCTATGCCATTACACTAAGTTAGCGAGCTCTCAAAGACTAACTAAAGAGTCTCACTAATCAATAGACAAGACACAAGCTAGCTCTCAAAACTAATTACACTAAAGAGTTTAGCTACACTAAGAATGTAAATACACGAGATGGATAGTGAGTTATACCGCCGTGTCGAGGAATGAGCCAATCACAAGATGAAGTCAATCAATCACAATAGAATCCCAGTGGCTAGAGATGACACAATGATTTTTCACCGAGGTTCACTTGCTTGTCGGCAAGCTAGTCTCTGTTTGTGGTGATTCACTCACTTGCAGGTTCACGTGCTAATAGGCATCACACACCTAACCCGCAATCGGGTGCCGCACAACCAACACAAGATGAGGATCACAAAAGTCACGGGCAATCTACTAGAGTACATTTTGGCTCTCCATCGGGAAAGGTCAAGAACCCCTCATAATCACCACGATCAGAGCCGGAGACAAGCACCTTCCTCCGCTCGACGATCCTTGCTACACCCAGCCATCTAGGTGGTGGCAACCACCAAGAAAAACAAGCGAATCTCATAGCGAAACACAATCACCAAGTGCCTCTGGATGCGATCACTCAAGCAATGTACTTGGATTCACTCTCAATCTCACAAAGATGATGAATCAATGATGGAGATGAGTGGGAGGGCTTTGGCTAAACTCATAAGGTTGCGATGTCAATGCAAATGACCAAGAGAGGGAGCTTAATGCTGACAATATGATTTGGCAAGTCAGTTTATCTGGTCAGCCAAATTGCCTTTACTAATAGTAGTCATGTCAATCAGCTGAAACACACATTGCTTAAGAATTTTGACAGGTTAGAAGCAGGCTTGGCTGATGCGTGGCGCAGGATGCATATCAATGGTGGAGATCATCAAGTGGCCAGATTATTTTTACTAGCAGGTCAAACGTGCATGCTTGTGTGAGGTTTTGCATCTTGAAGAGCCAGATCAGATAGGAGTGACATGCATATTTGGAGTGGTGCTCATCACGAGGATTTATAGTAGATAATGGAGGCTCAGCGCGCTGCTAGAGGCATGAGGAGGCAAGGATGTGGATTTCTTCTGAAGAAGTTGCAGGGACAAAATTATATATTGTCTACTACTACATGCATGACGTGATCAGGAATGAATCTGGGGAGAGAAATTCTCATCAAGAAGGAAACATGTGGACCATGAACCCTAAATGGTAGCATTAGCTTCCCCTACATATGTGCTAAAAGTTTGGATAGAAGCTTGCACATATGCATAGATTTGAGTTGTGGGGGAGTAATGTCTACCAAATGATGCTAAGGTATAAGAGTTGGACCTTTGAAGCATGATACCAATCGGAGTGCACCAAATATACTATCCTTAGCACAATTGTTAGTTAGATACCACTTGCAAAGATAAGAACTAGATAACTCATGAGATCAGCATTAGAAGCAAGGTTCTAATACCACTTGTGAACGCAAAGCAAGGCATATCTAACTACCACCTATGCATGCTAGCTTTTCATTTCATCATTCAAACCTACAACTAGCATACACCACACAAGCATGGAATCTTAATTTAAAAACTTATGCCATGCAAGCATACATATAAAATGCACATTCAAATACAACATACAAGTTTATGAGCTTACTCCCCCTACTTGTGTGCTCAAATTTTAATTGATCCCCTTACTTTCATATTTCTACCCCTATATCAAAGTTCTCCCCCTTTGTCATCTTTTCACTATCTTTATGCATAACTTCTACCCCTTTGTCATCAATGACCACAAAGGCTCAATTTTAGATAGGTTAATATTATCAAGGTCAATCAATGGGGTGATGATTATTTTCCTAAATTTGGTTCAATCTAGAACACTTGCCAAAGACATTTAACTCGGTTTAATCCAATGACAAGCTTCTTCACACCTCATTTCAAGGGTTATCTTATACCATGTTGAGTTAAACACTTATAACTCATTTTCTAGATCAAACACTAGGTTCACAAGCCCATAAACATGCCATATGCTACTGTAACAGAACCGACCAATTATACGAAATTAAGTAAGAAAATCATTCGCCAGAGCAGACGATTGAGCAAACTTAAGCCCGTATAACCCGGTAGTCCGTGAAATCACGAAGGATTTCAAACCAACTTCCATTCCAGCCAAGATCGTAATAAGTTTAGCGGTCACCATCACATATTACATAAAAGTTCGCAATCTCAAATACATCAGAGTTTAAACATAGTTATTACAAAACCAGTTCGAATAAAAGTAGCGGAAGTCATTTGTTCAAACCACACACACGCGGAGTTCAAATATAGTGCCAGCGAATGATCATCTCCAACAAAAGCATTAGACGAGACGTAAGGAATGACCATGCCCATGGTCCTAAGCATCACCCATCGCAGGATAAAGGCAGTTGATACAGTAGCCGTAATACATCTGCCCATCTGCAACAAGTGGGAATAAAACCCTAAGTACGAGAAGGTACTCAGCTAGACTTACCCGACATAATCAAAAATAAATGACACCAAGGATTATGAAGGCTTTATAGTAGGGTAGCTGACTCATTTGCAAAAGAAGCATTTTTAACATTTCAAGAACCTTTCTAAAAGCATTATTGTCAATTTAATTATTATTAACCTGTCGACTAGATTTGCACCTATACTAGAGTAAACATGTGATTAAGCAGATAATAATAACCACTGATCATTAAACAACTTCCATACTATCATATTCACTATAACTGTCCAAGTGTTCCATAAACATTTACTACGATGAAGTAACTCAAGTCAAGTGCTCACTATCCAGGAGCGATGGCGATTCGAATCGATTCCTAAACAGCTGGTGATTTATTCCTTACACAAATCTCACTCACCCGCTAAAGTGAGATATTGATCACCGAGTCAACATTCCAGGTATCTCGAGTTTGCCAGGAACCACATGTACCGGGGCCGACCGATCGCACTTTGGTCTTATCATCCCGCCCCGTGTCCTACCACACCGCTTCGGCACGCGTCGTGTGCAAGGCAATCTACTCGGCCCAAAAATCTCCCTTCAAGGTCGGAAGGTACTTTATCCGGCCAGCTAAATGTAAGGCATGCATTCAACATGACTCGAGGCCCAACAACGGTCGGGTCCTTAATCGGCGACACGGATGGAAATACTATAGTCCAAAACTCGCAAGTCTCCGCCTTGGTCTCAACTTCATTTAACACTTAGTTATACCATGACTTCATAGCCATCCAAGCAGATCCGGGTAACCACCTATAGCTCGCGGTGACAGAAATCACCCGACTTCTACCGGTCTAAGCCACCTAAGCATTGATTCGATCATGCGGATACCGTGGTAACAAGGATATAGTATAACAAAGGTAAACAAGGTATAATGCAAAGAACGGTTGCAAACAACTCCTGAACGTAATGCATCAATTTAAAGTAAATCATTTAATGAAATCATTGCAAACCAGGAGAAAGGTGCTCCGGGCTTGCCTCTCTCGAAGGAGCTCGGGGACGGTGATCGGGGCACTCCGTGTTCCTCAACGTCCTCCTCGTCGGCTTCCACGGCACTTCTGCGGTACGCACCTCGAACTGCTCCTCGGGCTCCTCGAGTATGACGACCGGTTCTCGGTTTACGATCCCAGTATGATGCAATGCGCGTAAGTGATTATGCAAACGGTGCATCAAGGAGATGAATGCAATGGATATGTTTACATGCAAGGTAGTCAACATCATCCAAGAAATTATACTACAAGCATATGTCATCTACTGCATTCTCTTCTACTACCAATATGTTTAAGTCAACACACCTTATCAAATGCTTCAAAGATACACCAAAGCTATTATTATTAACTAACCTTGTATTAAAGAGGATTATTTTATTTCCTTTTTAATTAGGGCTACAACAGCAATCTATATTTTTGGTGCTTATAAAAATCTGAGAAAATTACAGTAGCATGGTACTACTCTAATTAGACTACCATCAGATTTTCATGGTGTTTGAATGAGTGGATTAGCCTACACAAAAATAACAAGCTATGGCATGATTTTATACATGAAAATACTTTGTACTTTGAAAAGTGTCAAACAACAGAGTTAGCATTTTTCCTGTGTTCTCCATAGCATATAATGACTGTACAAAAATTGTCACATGCATGTTTTATACAAAATTTGTTCTCTAGCAAAAATAACAAAATCAGCTATTAAAGGGACTTGCACTACACCTCAAAATTTTCCCACAACACATGCATGAAACATATTTTTCCTAGGAAATACATGACATAAGAAGATTAACAAACTTTGAATCATATTTTTCTAAAGCCTATAGATTTTTCTACATATTTTTCAAGTTATCAGCAATATTCATGATTAAATAAAATTCTACAACAAAGTATCTCAAAAATGACATGCACAATTTTTAACAGATAGATATAGTTACAAGAAGCATAACAAAATTTGTTTCATACATTTTGGAGCAACAAAACTTGAGATATACATTTACTAAGCATTTGAATCAATTCTTGAAACTATTTCTAAAAACCCTTTTCCTTAAAACGAAAAACCAGCGAATGCAAACGTTGGGTGCACCCGGTGCTGTGCACCCGGGGTTTTCCCTCGGTCGCTGCAGCTGGGCCCCGCATGCCAGACGGGCCCGCGTGACAGCGACACAGAACAGGGGAGGCGGCTCTGCGCTACGCGGCTCGGCGCTATCTCGCCGGCGACGAGCATTCCGGCGAGGCCGAGGTCACCGGCGTGCCCTACTCAACAATGCACACCGATTAGGGTAGGTGATGGGAGGGTGGTGCCATCGGAGGTAGCTCGCCGATGCCCATGGCGGCACGGTGGAGGAGCCCGGCGGCGCGCCGGCCATCTCCGGCCATGGTGGCACGAACTGAGGTTGGCGTGAGCATCTAGGGTACGTAGGGAAACTGATGGAAGGGAGAGAAAGGAGTGAGCAGGCTCCGGTGGTGCTTGGCCACGGCGAGCACGCACTCCGGCGAGGCGTCAGCCATGGCGGAGCTCGCAGAATCAGCAAAAGGGATCCTCACCTAGGCTCGATTGACGCAGAAGCTGGCGCAGCAGGTGCGGCTAAGCAAAGCGGAGCTCGTGGCTCCCTGGAGGCGGCAACGACGCGGAGGCGAGCGAGCTGAGCAACGAAGACTCTCCCTGCGGTAATGGCGAGGCGCGAGCTCGGCTCGAGCGAACCGGTGAAGCGAGGGACGCGGCGAAACAAATAAGCGATCCCTCGGTAGCGTGGCGTCTTCGTGGCGGCAATGGCTCGACCGGTGAAGGCGGCAATACAGCGTCTTCCTTCCACTTGGCGCTCACTTCAGCCGGGGCGGTCGGCCACGACGGTCTGAACCCGAAACCTCAGAGCGCGATTGATTCACCAAGTCCTCAACGTCGACAAAGAAGTTTTCAACGATCAAAAACTCTTAAACGGTGACGATCCAAATCTAGATTAAGTTAACAAAGTTGAAGATTGAAGTGAGAGCTATAACATTTCTAATTAGCACTCAAACCGATTTGTTCAAAGTTAGGGAGATACAAGGCTCCAAACAATGGTAAAAGAACTGAAATGCAACATCCAAACTTAGAAAATTCTAAGTGTTGAGTCAGCACCACAAATCCGACTTGTGGGCCCAAATTGAACATGTTGTGCTCATTTTCATGAGTTGGTCACAAAACAACTTTTGTTCCTTATAACATTTGCTACAACTTTGTTTTAGGTCGCTCAAACATGCAAACATTCTAAGTGGTACTTTTTGAACAGTCAAACAAAAAAGTCCTAGGGTCAAAACAAGTCAAACCATGATTTGAAATCTTAATTGGGCAAAATGATCAACATGAACATTGTTCATAATGACTTTCTAAGCACAGCTAAGATGTTTAACAATATATTTAGCCATCCCACGTATTGGTCACACAAGAATCAAGCATAGAATGCACCGAAACGATGAAAAAAAACAATTGAAATGTTACATTTATTTCATGGTCATGTTTCACATGTTTCAAGTGATATATGCGCATGAATGAATGAATGATGCTCATGATCATGAAATGCAAGTGAAATTAGGCAAGACTAACACCAGGGGTGTTACAGCCCTCCCCCCTTATAAAAATCTCGTCCCGAGATTTGGGTTACGAACCATTTGTTATAAAAATCTTCATAAGCTTTTTGTAGATACTCTCCTGTTTCCCAAGTTGCATCTCCCTCATCATGGTGATCCCACTGTATCTTGTATGTTTTCACCACACTATTCCGAGTAGCACGTTCCTTAGTGTCTAACACTCGGACTGGTTGCTCACGATACACCAAATCTGATTTGAGTTGAATACCTCGAGGTTCTATTCTTTCCTCCGGAACACGCAAACATTTCTTGAGATGTGATACATGGAAAACTGGGAAAACGATACTCATTGTCTCAGGTAACTCTAACTTGTAAGCTACCGGACCTCTTTGTTCCAAGATCTTATATGGTCCTACGAATCTAGCGGCAAGCTTTCTTCGGATTCCAAACCTTTTCTTCTTCATTGGCGTGACTTTCAGATAAACATAGTCACCAACTTCAAACCTAAGGGGTCTCCTTCTTTTATGCTCGCATAGCTTTTCCGGACGTGATTGGGCAGCTTTCATATTCTCATTGAATAATATGAACTTTCTTCTCGGCTTCTTCTACAAAGTCAATGCCATAATATCTTCTATCACCAGGTTCGACCCAATTCAACGGTGTTCTACATTTTCTGCCATATAAAGCTTCGAATGGGGCCATCTTGATGCTTTCTTGATAACTATTATTATAAGAAAACTTAGCTAACGGTAACCATGACTCCCATGATCCCTTAGAAGACAATACACAGGCTCTTAACATATCTTCCAAAACAGCATTCACTTGTTCGGTCGACCATCCATGCGAGGATGATAAGCGATCTCATGAATCAAACTAGTTCCTAAGCCTTTGTGTAAATGTTCCCAAAAAATAAGCCGTGAACTGTGAGCCTCTATCGATATACTATGGTCTTTTGGTATACCATGCAACCTCACAAATTCGGCGATATACTTATCGGCATATTGAGGTGGTCGATATTCTGCTTTTGACAGCAAGAAATGAGCGGTCTTGGTAAGACGATCCACAATTACCCAAATCGAATCATGTCCTTTTTTGAGTAGTGGGCAAACCCATGATAAAATCCATACTTGATATCGTCCCACTTCCAACTAGGGACCGATAATGGTTGCAACATATCGGGTTTCATGTGAATTGCTTTCACTCGACAACATGTGTCACATCGACAACATATGCTTTGTAATTTCTTTCTTCATTTTGGTCCACCAATAACGAGATCTTAGTTCTTGATACATCTTACTACTCCCGGGATGGATAGATAGCTTAGAAAGGTGAGCTTCATCCATGAGTTTATTCCTAAGCTCTCGATCCTTGGGAACCACAAGACGGTTGTCAAACCACAACACGCCCTGTTCATCCACTTTAAAGTGCTGAGACGGCTTTTCTTTTATTTTCTCTTTGATGTGGAATATTCTCTTGTCGGTTTTCTCGCCTTCTATTATCTTACTCTCCAAAGAGCAACTAATCAATCTTCGTGTAACACAAAGAGGATGCATTAGATCGAACCCATCTTCAAGTAATGGTCACATTCAAGTAGTGTGACTTTCGCTTAAAGCATCTCGCCACTACATTGGCTTTTCGGGATGATATTGCACATTCAAGTTGTAATCCTTGATCAATTCCAACCATCTGCGCTGTCTCATGTTTAACTCTGGTTGGGTAAAGATATACTTAAGACTCTTGTGATTCGTGAAAATATTGCACACATTACCAAGTAGATAATGTCTCCAAATTTTTAGGGCGTGCACAACTGCAGCAAGTTCAAGATCATGTGTTGGATAGTTGACCTCGTGCTTTCTCAATTGACGTGATGCATAAGCAATGACTCTCCTTTCTTGCATAAGAACACATCCTAATCCAGTCTTCGATGCGTCGCAAAACACATCAAATGGTTTCTCGATATCCGGTTGTGCTAGAACAGGAGCAGTGGTTAACAGTTTCCGCAAAGTGTGGAAAGCTGCTTCACACTCCTCTGTCCACACAAACTTGTGATCCTTTTGTAGGAGACTCGTCATCGGTTTGGCAATTTTTGAGAAATCTGGTATAAAGCGACGGTAATAACCGGCTAATCCTAAGAAACTTCTAATCTCAGGAACTGTGGTCGGTGCTTTCCAATTCATAACTTCTTGCACCTTACTTGGATCGACTGAAACCCCATTCTCTGCCAGAATGTGACCAAGGAAAGGAACTTCCTTCAACCAGAATTCGCATTTGCTAAACTTAGCATACAATTGATGATCCCTCAGTCTGGTCAAGACAGTTATCAGATGCTCTTCGTGATCTTTCTCGTTCTCGGAGTACACCAGAATGTCATCGATGAACGCTACCACAAACTTATCCAATTCTGGCATGAAAATTGTATTCATCAAAAACATAAAGTATGCAGGAGCATTTGTCAAGCCAAAGGACATGACAAGATACTCATACAACCCATATCTGGTGGAAAATGCAGTTTTCGGTATATCCTGTGGCCTAATCTTGATCTGATGATAACCGGATCTCAAATCTATTTTTGAGAACACCTTGGCCTTTGATAATTGGTCAAACAGAACATCAATATGTGGCAAGGGATATTTATTCTTGATGGTCACAGCATTGAGTGGCCTATAATCTACGCACATTCTCAACGTGCCCTCTTTCTTTTTCTTCACAAACAAAGCGGGACATCCCCATTCAGACTTGCTTGGCCGAATAAACCCTTTTTTTGACAAATCTTCTAATTGCTTCTTCAGCTCATCTAACTCATCTGGAGGCATCCGATATGGTCTCCTTGAAATCGGAGCTGTTCCGGGGACTAACTCAATTCCAAACTCAATCTCCCTATCTGGCGGAAGACCAGGTAACTCATCCGGAATACATCCGGAAATTCACACCTCTACCGGAATCGATGAATAGGAACGATTGCCGTAGCACATGTAACACTTATAAGGTCTGTTTCTCCGAGGCAATGGTACTTGAAAAGTACCCTCACCGAGGGATCCTTAAGGGTAAGTACTCGACTTCCAAAGATATCTATGATCGCTCCTCAATCCTTCATCCAATTCATCCCTATAATGACATCCAAGACTAACCTGGGCATAACTATCAAGTTCACTCGAACTTCCTGCTACCTAATTCAAGGGTTGCCCTCGAACCATCCGGTTGGTCAAAACATCACCCTCGCTGAACTTATACGGTACCCATACCCCAATTACGTGCATAGTTGTCCATGTTTCGTGCAAATGCTTGACTCATAAAAGAATGCGATGATCCGAATCAAATAGAACAACTACTGAGGTTTTCGTTGACAGAAACTTACCAAAGAAGTGACGGGCTCTCCCTCTGGAATTTCATCCACTGTTGTATTGTGCACTCTAGCATTATAAGTCTGCTGCTTCTTCTTGGGCGGGTACGGACAAAACCTCGAGAAATGACCGGGTTGATCACAGTTATAGCAGGGTCCTCTCACTGTCCCGGCAGATCCCACAGTTCCCTTGGAACTGCCTTGTACCGTAGTCGCGGCTGCTTTGTTGGGCTGTACCGCCATCTTGTACGGCTTTTGAGGTCCACGGAAATTCTAACTTCTTGGCTGAGGTGGCCTGAACCTAGCGCCAGGTGCCGATGGGCGATATGGAGGACGACCTCCCATAGGTGCTCTAGCTTGGGACGGACCACCTTCAAAGGCTCTCTTGCGTGTCTTGGCTGCAGTGCTGGCGTTGTTATTCTTCTCCTGCTTCAGACAGTCGCTGATGAAGTCATTGAATCTGACACGGTTGTTGGTACCAACATGCTTCATCATTTTTGGATTGAGTCCTCTCTTGAAACTGGCTATTCTTTTAGCATCTGTGTCAACCATGTCGGGAGCATAGCGACACAAGTTGTTGAAGGCATGCAGGTATTGCATCACGGTTTTGGTGCCCTGGTTCAACGCCAGAAACTCTCCCAACTTCATCTCGGTCAGCCCGGGTGGAATGTAGACTCCACGGAAGGCCTCCGCAAACTCTCTCCAAGAAATCGAGCATTTGGAGGAAAAGTGGTGCGATGGTGCTTCCACCACATTCCCGCCGGTCCCACGCAATTGAAGAAAGATACTCCGCTTTCGAACCTCAGTCATCCTCATCACACGGAATTTATCTTCCATCGTGTTGATCCATTCCTCAGCATCGAGTGGCTCTGTTGCTTCCTTGAATACTGGCGGCCTGGTGTCCATGAAATCTTTGAAGCTGCTATATTGGTTCACTCCCATGCCACCACCTTGATTGTTACCACGTTGAACGTTGTTGGCGATGGTGTGCAGAAAATCCTCCATGTTCTTCTGGGATTGTTCCGCATTGCGCTGACTCCCGAGCAGCTGTGCGAGGAACATTTCAGGGGTAAACGGGGGAGGAGGTGGCAAATGTGGTTCATGGGGAGGTTCATTGTTGTTGCCGTGGTTTCCACCATCACCACCACCGGTCCCCGAACCGTTAGCACCGGTCTCAGCGGCCTCATACGTGGTTCGGCGAGTGTTTGTCATCTGCATTTTTCAGCAACAAGTAATGATTGAGTGAAGCTGTAATAATTGCGAGTGAATGAAAAAATATGCCGTACTGAATTTACTGGAGAGAATAAATTCATACAATAAATCAGAGGCACAACAATCGCATCCCAATTAAAAACAACAGCACTTAATCAAATTACTTCAACGACCAACATCGCGTCCATACAATCCAATTGCCAGCATACATACACTGGACTTTTTATGCGTTCAGATATTGCATTCTAAATCAAGTTCCAATCATATGCCAAGTCTCATACGTTCGAAGCAACATACGATAGGTTACAAGCCAACGAAAGAAAGGTCATTGCGACAAGACCTAGATACTAGCGCAAGGCAACTAGCCTACTCCTCGGGGCCATCATCGGGATCGGAGACGTCACCATCGCCTCCAGGTGAAACTACAGGCTCGTTCTGGTTGTCGTCGTCGATGTCCATGCCAGCGGCGTTCGGTGGAGCATATGGGCCAACCCCATTATAGAGCGCGTGAAACTCCTCGTGCAGGTTGCCGTTGTATTCCTCTAGCTCATCGACTCTCTGCCACAGAAGGTTTCTTGCATTCCAGGCTTCATTCCTTTCCTGAACCAACTGTCCAATCATGCGGTCTGCATTGTTGTTGGTTTGAGTCAACGATGCACTTCATTTGCATAGCTCTATCACCTCTCTCAACCGCTTTGATCTCTCTCAGAAGTTCATATCGCCCAACCGCTTCCTGCAAGCTAGCTATAGCTCGTGCTCGTCTCTTCTTCGCTTCTTCCTTTGAGCTTATCCTCACTACGCAAGCCACCAAAGTCCAAGTGGGTACTCTCGAGACCCTCATACGCTCTAATGGCGGCGAACATAGCACTCATTGCACAGTTGTCGCTAGCCTTTGTCCCTTCACCGGACCTCGACCAATGCACTTCCCCGAGGCTCAACCCAAATGGCATCACGAGGATCATCCCTAGGAAAAGTACCACCAGCTGCCGCAAGCTCACCGGGAAATCTGCTCATAATGTCCCGATAACACGGAAGGTCGCTCCCTCTCGCACCCTCACCGGAGTGCGACCCTCAAACTCCAAATGCCAACCATCCCAATCTGGAGCATCACCGAGAGCGGGAACCGTGATCTCCACCATCTGCGAGTCCATCCTCTCGCTAATCGGCTCATTCCAAGAGTACACCGGCTCTTGACCCTCTGGTACCCCACATCATGGAGCACTCTCCAAAGCAAAGTTGGCATGCCAAACTCGCTCAAGAAGGTGTCCGTGGTGCGGTGCTCCCTCGGGGCCAACGGACGTCGAGGTGCTCTTCCCCGGTGGGACTTACTGGTGGTGCCTTCGTCAAGGGCCATCTCAGAGCAAAAAGTTCTCTTATTACTTGGGGAAACATATTTTAGGTGATACAACTTTTATCAAAGGAGATAATCAATTTATAAGGGGAGGAATGCATGACATGAATGAAATGCACAAGTAACATGATGTATGCACGTGCCGTACGTTCTCACAAACTTAGGAAATAAATAATTTCTAACGACGAATTCGGTGGCATACAAACGATCTCTCAATACGTAGCTAATACGTTCTACACGATAGCATTGTTATGTACCTGCAGAAGATTCATTTCAGCCCAATTCCCAATGAATGCATAAAAGCAGTAAAGTTTTCTCTACACGCTCTACACGAATCCCCCAGATACGTGTACAACGGTAGTAACTACCCGAACCATCGTCCTATTGACGACATCGCCTCAACAGACGGAAGACCCATACATGAGATACCTTTGTAAAACATGCGTAGAACATGTAATTACTCCAGCATCATATAAGCATTCACCCTAGATCAGCGGTGTATCCGATCATGCTCTCACAACTCACACTTACCGAGGCGTAGAGGCAAATGATCCATACATTACCACTCAAACAAGTGGCACTCATACAATAGCACGCCGTATGAGCGACGAAAGAGAAATATGATGCAAGAATCCCAGTCAGTACTTAATTAAGCCACCTAAAGTCCTTAACTGGGCGTAAAGGATATGATCACTGGCACACTTTATAGTTTTAAAATCATGTTTTCCAAATGCCTTTTTGTTTTAAATACACTTGTGAACAGTAACACGCTAAACCATGCTCGATGCCACCAGAATGTGAACCGACCAATTATACGAAATTAAGTAAGAAAATCATCCGCCAGAGCGTATTTATTGAGCAAACTTAAGCCCGTATAACCTTAGGTAGTCCGTGAAATCACGAAGGATTTCAAACCAACTTCCATTCCAGCCAAGATCGTAATAAGTTTAGCGGTCACCATCACATATTACATAAAAGTTCGCAATCTCAAATACATCAGAGTTTAAACATAGTTATTACAAAACCAGTTCGAATAAAAGTAGCGGAAGTCATTTGTTCAAACCACACACACACGCGCGGAGTTCAAATATAGTGCCAGCGAATGATCATCTCCAACAAAAGCATTAGACGAGACGTAAGGAATGACCATGACCATGGTCCTAAGCATCACCCATCGCAGGATAAAGGCAGTTGATACAGTAGCCGTAATACATCTCGCCCATCTCAAACAAGTGGGAATAAAACCACGAGTACGAGAAGGTACTCACTAGACTTACCCGACATAATCGAAAATAAATGACACCAAGGATTATGAAGGCTTTATAGTAGGGTAGCCACTCTCATTTGCAAAAGAAGCATTTTTAACATTTCAAGAACCTTTCTAAAAGCATTATTGTCAATTTAATTATTATTAACCTGTCGACTAGATTTGCACCTATACTAGAGTAAACATGTGATTAAGCAGATAATAATAACCACTGATCATTAAACAACTTCCATACTGTCATATTCACTATAACTGTCCAAGTGTTCCATAAACATATATTACGATGAAGTAACTCAAGTCAAGTGCTCACTATCCAGGAGCGATGGCGATTCGAATCGATTCCTAACCAGCTGGTGATTTATTCCTTACACAAATCTCACTCACCCGCTAAAGTGAGATATTGATCACCGAGTCAACTTTCTAGGTATCTCAAGTTTGCCAGAAACCACATGTACCCGGGGGCCGACCGACTGCACTTTGGTCTTATCATCCTGCCCCCGTGTCCTACCACACCGCTTCGCACACAAGGCGTCATGGGCAATCTACTCGGCCGAAAAATCTCTCCCCCTTCGCGGTCGGAAGGTACTTTATCCGCCCACTAAATGTAAGGCATGCGTTCAACTCCGACTCGAGGCCCAACAACGGTCGGTCCTTAATCGACACAGACGGAAACACTACGGTCCAAAACTCGCAAGTCTCTCGCCTGGTCTCAACTTCATTTAACACTTAGTTATACCATGACTTCATAGCCATCCAAGCAGATCCGGTAACCACATATAGCTCGCAGTGATGCGAAATCACCCGACTTCTACCGGTCTAAGCCAATTAAGCATTGATTCGACTACGGATACCGTGGTAACAAGGATATAGTATAACAAAGGTAAACAAGGTATAATGCAAAGAACGGTTGCAAACAACTCCCCGAACGTAATGCATCAATTTAAAGTAAATCATTTAATGAAATCATTGCAAACCGGGAGAAAGATGCTCCGGCTTGCCTCTCTCGAAGAGCTCGGACGGTGATCGGGCACTCCGGAAGTTCCTCAACGTCCTCCTCGTCGACTTCGGCACTTCTGCGCTACGCACCTCGAACTCGCTCCTCGGGCTCCTCGGGTATGACGACTGGGTTCTTGGTTTGCGATCCTGTATGATGCAATGCGCGTAAGTGATTATGCAAACGGTGCATCAAGGAGATGAATGCAATGGATATGTTTACATGCAAGGTAGTCAACATCATCCAAGAAATTATACTACAAGCATATGTCATCTATCTGCATTCTCTTCTACTACCAATATGTTTAAGTCAACACACCTTATCAAATGCTTCAAAGATACACCAAAGCTATTATTATTAACTAACCTTGTATTAAAGAGGATTATTTTATTTCCTTTTAATTAGGGCTACAACAGCAATCTATATTTTTGGTGCTTATAAAATCTGAGAAAATTACAGTAGCATGGTACTACTCTAATTAGACTACCATCAGATTTTCATGGTGTTTGAATGAGTGGATTAGCCTACACAAAAATAACAAGCTATGGCATGATTTTGTACATGAAAATACTTTGTACTGTGAAAAGTGTCAAACAACAGAGTTAGTATTTTTCCTGTGTTCTCCATAGCATATAATGACTGTACAAAAATTGTCACATGCATGTTTTATACAAAATTTGTTCTCTAGCAAAAATAACAAAATCAGCTATTAAAGGGACTTGCACTACACCTCAAAATTTTCCCACAACACATGCATGAAACATATTTTTCCTAGGAAATACATGACATAAGAAGATTAACAAACTTTGAATCATATTTTTCTAAAGCCTATAGATTTTTCTACATATTTTTCAAGTTATCAGCAATATTCATGATTAAATAAAATTCTACAGCAAAGTATCTCAAAAATGACATGCACAATTTTTAACAGATAGATATAGTTACAAGAAGCATAACAAAATTTGTTTCATACATTTTGGAGCAACACAACTTGAGATATACATTTACTAAGCATTTGAATCAATTCTTGAAACTATTTCTAAAAACCCTTTTCCTTAAAACGAAAAACCAGCGAATGCAAACGTTGGGTGCACCCGGTGCTGTGCACCCGGGGTTTTCCCTCGGTCGCTGCAGCTGGGCCCCGCATGCCAGACGGGCCCGCGTGACAGCGACACAGAACAGGGGAGGCGGCTCTGCGCTACGCGGCTCGGCGCTATCTCGCCGGCGACGAGCATTCCGGCGAGGCCGAGGTCACCGGCGTGCCCTACTCAACAATGCACACCGATTGGGGTAGGTGATGGGAGGGTGGTGCCATCGGAGGTAGCTCGCCGATGCCCATGGCGGCACGGTGGAGGAGCCCGGCGGCGCGCCGGCCATCTCCGGCCATGGCGGCACGAACTGAGGTTGGCGTGAGCATCTAGGGTACGCAGGGAAACTGATGGAAGGGAGAGAAAGGAGTGAGCAGGCTCCGGTGGTGCTTGGCCACGGCGAGCACGCACTCCGGCGAGGCGTCAGCCATGGCGGAGCTCGCAGAATCAGCAAAAGGGATCCTCACCTAGGCTCGATTGACGCAGAAGCTGGCGCAGCAGGTGCGGCTAAGCAAAGCGGAGCTCGTGGCTCCCTGGAGGCGGCAACGACGCGGAGGCGAGCGAGCTGAGCAGCGAAGACTCTCCCTGCGGCAATGGCAGAGGCGCGAGCTCGGCTCTGAGCGAACTGGTGAAGCGAGGGGACGCGGGCGAAACAAATAAGCGATCCCTCGGGCGCGTGGCGTCTTCGTGGCGGCAATGGCCTGACCGGTGGGGGCAGCGCCGGCGTACGGCTTCCACTTGGCGCGCTCAGCCAGACGGCGGTCGGCCACGACGGTCTGAACCCGAAACCCTGTAGCGCGATTCAGTCAAGTCCTCAACGTCTGACAGCAAGTTTTCAACGATCAAAAACTCTTAAACGGTGACGATCCAGCTCTAGATTAAGTTAACAAAGTTGAAGATTGAAGTGAGAGCTATAACATTTCTAATTAGCACTCAAACTGATTTGTTCAGGTTAGGGAGATACAAGGCTCCAAACAATGGTAAAAGAACTGAAATGCAACATCCAAACTTAGAAAATTCTAAGTGTTGAGTCAGCACCACAAATCCGACTTGTGGGCCCAAATTGAACATGTTGTGCTCATTTTCATGAGTTGGTCACAAAACAACTTTTGTTCCTTATAACATTTGCTACAACTTTGTTTTAGGTCGCTCAGACATGCAAACATTCTAAGTGGTACTTTTTGAACAGTCAAACAAAAAAAAGTCCTAGGGTCAAAACAAGTCAAACCATGATTTGAAATCTTAATTGGGCAAAATAATCAACATGAACATTGTTCATAATGACTTTCTAAGCACAGCTAAGATGTTTAACAATATATTTAGCCATCCCACGTATTGGTCACACAAGAATCAAGCATAGAATGCACCGAAACGATGAAAAAAAAACAATTGAAATGTTACATTTATTTCATGGTCATGTTTCACATGTTTCAAGTGATATATGCGCATGAATGAATGAATGATGCTCATGATCATGAAATGCAAGTGAAATTAGGCAAGACTAACACCAGGGGTGTTACAGCTACCACTAGATCAAGTTAAGCATAGAAGCAATGGTGGTACCATACAAGCATCAAATTCATTTGATTTTTATGAATGAGCCTATAAGACATGAGGAATGACTAGATGTACTAAGCAAGTTCTTAGCAAAGGATGTATACATGTCAATCAACTTTTACCTTGGATTGCTCGAATGAGAGGCATGTCATATAAGTGTGGGTGCATAAATACATATTTAATAAATCCAATATGTTCAACTCATTCCTTAGCTTGCAAAACCTTTTCTCATCTAGCGGCTTGGTAAATATGTCGGCTAGTTGATCTTTGATGCCCATACTCTCAATGCAAATGTCCCCTTTTTGTTGATGATCTCTTATGAAATGATAACGGACATCAATGTGCTTTGTTCTTGTATGTTGAACCGGATTATTGGTTAGCTTGATTGCAATCTCATTGTCACATAGCAATGGCACTTTCTTAGACTTAATTCAAAAGTCATTCAAGATGGCTTTCATCCAAAGAATTTGTGCACAACAACTACCGGCGGATATGTATTCGGCTTCGGCGGTTGATAATGCAACACTATTTTACTTATTTGATGACCATAAAACAAGTGATCTTCCCAACAATTGACATGTGCCCGAGGTGATCTTCCTTTCAATCTTACATCCCGCATAGTCAGAGTCCGAATATCCAACAAGTTTAAACTTTGCTCCTTTGGGATACTACAAACCAATATTTTGTGTATACTTTAAGTACCTCAATATTCTCTTTGTAGCCTTCAAATGACTTTCTCTTGGTGAGGCTTGAAATCTTGCATACATGCACACACTAAATATGACATCTGGCCTTGATGTGGTCACATAGAGTAGGCTTCCAATCATAGACCGATACAACTTTTGGTCCACCATATTGCCACTTGCATCACTATCCAAATTGCCATTTGTTCCCATTGGTGTGCTAATAGCCTTTGCTTCATTCATGCCAAACTTTTTGAGCATGTCTTTGATGTACTTGCCTTGACTTACAAATGTACTATTCTTCAATTGTTTTATTTAAAGACCAAGGAAGTAACTTAACTCTCTAATCTTGGACATCTCAAACTCATTAGCCATCATCTTTTCAAACTCTTCACAAAAGTCTTGATTGATTGATCCAAAGATAATATCATCAACATAGATTTGCATCACAAACAAATCATTTTCTAATCTTTTTGGTGACAAGAGTGATGCCAACCTTGCTCATCATGAACCCTTTAGAGAGTATGAAGTCCCTCAATCTCTCATACCATGCTCTAGGTACTTGCTTCAAGTCATACAATGCCTTCTTCAACTTGTACACATGGTCGGGCTTCTTATCATCTTTAAAATCGGGAGGTTGCTCAACATATACTTCTTCATTGATGTAGCCTTTAAGAAATGCACTCTTGACATCCATTTGATATAGCTTGATGTTGTAGGCACAAGCATAGACTAGCAAGATTCTAATTGCTTTCAATCTAGCAACCGGGGCATATGTTTCTCCAAAGTCAAGACCTTCCACTTTAGTGTAGCCTTGTACTACCAATCTTGCTTTGTTCCTTACTACTATCCCATCTTGATCTTGCTTGTTTCTAAAGACCCATTTAGTTCTAATCACATTGTGGTTCTTTGGTCTCTCAACTAGTTCCCATACTTGATTTCTAGTGAAGTTGTTCAATTCTTCATGCATTGCATTTACCCGATCAACATCCTTCAATGTTTTATCTATCTTCTTTGGTTCAATGGATGACACAAATGAGAAAATGCTCACAAAATAAAGCCAATCTTGATCTTGTTTGTACACCTCTAGAAATATCTCCAATTATGGTGTCCAATGGATGATCTCTTGCAATATGAGTTGGTTGGAGTATTTAAACTTGATTGCTTGCACTTGCTTGATCATTGGGTTGAGATTATGTACTAGCCACTTGATCTTGCACATTGTCATGAGAGCCATTTGAACTTACTTGATTTGCATCAACTTGCACATTTGAGTTAGAGAGCACTTGCACTTGATCATGTCCTTCATCAATCACTTGCCTAGGTCTCAATTCACCAACATCCATGTTTTTCATGGCATTTGAAAGTTGAATGCCTCTAACATCTTTTAAGCTCTCATTCTTATCTTGGGAACCCTTGGTTTCATCAAATTTAACATCATGAACTTTCTCAAGAGTACCACTTACCAAATTTCAAACTCTATATGCTTTGCTTGTGGTTGAGTATCCAAGTAAGAATCCTTCATCACACTTCTTCTCAAACTTGCCCAATCTAGTGCATTTCTTTAAGATATATCATTTGCAACCAAAGACCCGAAAATATGCAATGTTGGGCTTTCTACCATTTAAGAGCTCATAAGGTGTCTTCTCTTTCAACGAGTGACAATACAAGCGGTTGCTACAATAGCAAGCCATGTTGATAGCTTCGGCCCAAAAAGATTGACTCACATTGTACTCACTAAGCATAGACCTTGCCATATCAATAAGTGTTCTATTCTTCCTCTCAACAAGGCTATTTGATTGTGGAGTGTACTTGGCCGAGAATTGATGTCTAATTCTAAATTTATCACACAACTCATCAATTCTAGTGTTCTTGAACTCACTACCATTGTCACTTCTAACTCTCTTGATGGTTGTTTTAAACTCATTGTGAATGCCCTTGACAAATGATTTGAATGTTGCAAACACATCACTTTTGTCCACTAGAAAGAATGTCCAAGTGTATCTAGTATAGTCATCCACTATCACAAAGTCATATTTGTTTCCACCGATGCTAGTATATTGTGTTGGCCCAAATAAATCCATGTGCAACAACTCAAATGCTTTACTAGTGCTCATTATGCTTTTCTTAGGATGGGTGTTTCCAACTTGTTTGCTGGCTTGACAAGAGCTATAAAGCTTGTCCTTCTCAAATACAACACCTTTCAAGCCTCTAACCAAGTCATGCTTAACCAATCTATTCAATTGTTTCATTCCAACATGACCAAGCCTTCTATGCCATAACTAACCCATACTAGACTTAGTGAACAAGCATGTTGACAATTGAGATTCACTAGCATTGAAATCAATCAAGTATAGATTCTCATATCTAAAGCCTTTGAAGATCAAGTTAGAGCCATCTACACTTATGATCTCTACATCATCTACTCTAAATATGCATTTGAATCCAAGATCACACAGTTGAGCCATGGATAGCAAATTAAAGTTCAACCTCTCAACTAACAACACATTAGAAATACTCATGTCATTGGATATTGCAATCTTACCAAGCCATTTGACCTTGCATTTGCCATTGTTACCAAATGTGATACTATCATAGCCATTATCATCCTTGGTGTTGATTGAGTCGAACATTCTTGCATCACCAGTCATATGTTGAGTGCACTCACTATCAAGAACACAATGCCTTCCTCCAGCTTTGTAATTGACATATAAAAGAAGATCAATTCTTTTTAGGTACTCAAACTTGCTTGGATCCTTGAAGGTTAATCACTAAGCTCTTTGGTATCCAAATGGTTTTTTTCTTTGAGCCCATCCATGGTACACCAATGAACTTAGCCTTCACACCATTAGTACCCTTAGTAAGCACATAGAAAGAATCAAGTTTAATTGATGATATATTAGCTTGTGATTTCTTGATCATGCATTTTTGCTCTATGTGATCAACTTGCTTGCAACTAGTGCAAAATCGATCATTGTTCTTCATAAAACTAGTCTTTTGAGGAGCAAAGGCCGACTTGCATTTCTTGGGGGTATAGCCCAATCCCTCTTTATAGAGAGAAGCTCTTTAGCTACCTAAACACATAAGCAAGCGGTCCTCACCACCATAGGCTTTGCCTAAGGCACGAGTGAGCTCATTAATCTCCTTCTTGAGGGTCTCATTCTCAACCATTAGTGAGGCATCACAAGTGAAACTATCACTACTAGATGAGGTAGAAGTGGAAGTGGTATAAGAAGGATTAGTGGGAGCAACAATGATAGGCTTATAGAATGATTCATTAATTATAACACAAGTTAAGCCTACATCACATGTTACAACATGCTCTTTCACATTTTGCTCATCAAGTAGAGAGGAATAAACTTTTTCAAGCTTCTTGTGAGCCTTGCCAAGCTTTTCATGGGCTTCCTCTAGCCTCTCATGAGATGCATTGAGCTCATCAAAGGCTTACTTAAGGGCTTTTAATTCCTTACGCAAGTCTTTGCATTCCCTTCTCTTAATATCAAAACGTTCCTTAGCATCATCTAACATGTCAAGTAGTTCATCCATAGTTGGTTCATCATCATTGTCACTTTCACTTTCATTATCATGTTCCTCATCACATCCACCATCACAAGTTTGTACCTTAGTGGCCTTAGCCATGAAGCATGATGGAGTGTCAAAGAGAGAAGAGGCTTCTCATTGATAGCAATGCTTGCAAGAGCCTTTTTCTTGGTGGTCTTGTCATCATCACTATCATCATCATCACTTGAGGAAGCATCACTATCCCAAGTGACTACATATGAACCACCCTTCTTCTTCTTCTTGAAGGTCATCTTGTCCTTCTTCTCCTTCTTTTTCTTCTTGTCCTTCTTCTTGCACTTCTTGTCATCATCATTATTGTCGCCATTGTATGGGCATTGGCATTGAGCAACAAGATGATCCTTGTTTCCACACTTGAAGCACCTTCTTGACTCTTCCTTATTCTTAGATGAAAACTTCTTGCTTCTAGCACGGTAGCCCTTCTTCACCATGAACTTGCCAAATCTCTTCACAAAGAGAGTAATCTTCTCATCATCCATCTCATCAAAGCTCAAATCTTCATCTTCACTTGATGATTCTTGCTTTGCCTTGCCCTTGGATGATGTGGCTTTGAATGCCACACTCTTATTCTTCTCATCCTTCTTCTCATCTTTCTTCTTCTTATTTTCTTCATTCTCATCATCATCTCTATATGTGTTATCGGTCATTATATTTTCCAACACTTGGTTTGGTGTCATGGTGTCCAAACCACTCCTCACTAGAATAGTGACCAATGTGCCAAATCTTGAAGGTAAGCATTTCAAGAACTTGTGGGAGAAGTCCTTGTCCTTCACTTCTTCTCCAAGTGCTTTGAGATCATTGATAAGCACTTGAAACCTATGGAACATCTCCGGCACACTCTCATCTTCCTTCATCTTGAAGCTTGCAAACTTCTCCTTGAGAATGTATGCCTTTGCACCCTTCACGGCTTGAGTGCCCTCAAATGACTCCTCCAACTTCTTCCATGCCTCATGAGCCCTCTCAATATTCTTGATTTGGTCAAATGTTCTCTCATCCAAAGCATCATGAATGGCACTAAGAGCAATGCCATTATTTTGGAGTAACACTTCTTTGGTGGTGGTGGGAGCCTCATTGGCAATCTCAATCTTGGTCTTTACCACCTTCCACACCTTTCTATTGATTGACTTGATGTAGGTGGTCATCTTAACCTTCTAATAAGGATAATTGGAGCCATCAAATTGGGGTGGCTTCCTGGTGTTGTTGATTTAAGCCATTTTGATACCGAAGGTTGTTAAGCCTCAAATCACGGTGACCACGGCTCCAATACCACTTGAAATGTCCTAATGGCTAGAGGGGGTGAATAGGCTATAAAAATTTTCTACAACAACACTAAGCAATGTGGTTAGACAAATATGAGGTGAAGCAATTCTTGCGCTAGCCTACTAAAAATGCAAGCCACCTACCATAATTCTAGTTTATATAGTCTCTAGGCACACAAAGGCTATGTCACTACACTAAGTTAGTGAGCTCTCAAAGACTAATTAAAGAGCCTCACTAACCACTAGACAAGACATAAGCTAGCTCTCAAAACTAATTACACTAAAGTTCTTAGCTATACTAAGAATGTAAATAAACGAGATGGATAGTGACTTATACCGCTGTATCAAGGAATGAGCCAATCACAAGATGGAGTCAATCAACCATAATAGAATCCCGGTGGCAAGAGATGACATAATGATTTTCACCAAGATTCACTTGCTTGCCGACAAGCTAGTCCCCGTTGTGGTGATTCACTCACTTGGAGGTTCACGTGCTAATAGGTATCACACGCCTAACCCACAATCGGGTACCGCACAACCAACATAAGATGAGGATCATATAAGCCATGAGCAATCCACTAGAGTACTTTTTGGCTCTCCGCCGAGGAAAGGTCAAGAACCTCTCACAATCACCACGATCGGAGCCGGAGATAAGCACCTTCCTCAGCTCGACGATCCTCGCTGCACCAAGCCATCTAGGTGGCGACAACCACTAAGAGAAATAAGCGAATCCTACATCGAAACATAATCACCAAGTGTCTCTAGATGCAATCACTCAAGCAATGCACTTGGATTCACTTTTAATCTCATAAAGATGATGAATCAATGATGGAGATGAGAGGGAGGGCCTTGGCTAAGCTCACAAGGTTTCTATGTCAATGCAAATGGCCAAGAGAGTGAGCTTGAGCCGATCATGGGGCCTAAATAGAAGCCCCCATGAAATAGAGCCATTGGGCTCAAGGAGCAGCTGACTGCGCGCTGACCGGACGCGCTGGTCGGGGCAACCGGACACACTCGGGCCATTGTCCGGTCAATGGATGCACGCCACGCGTCCTCTCCTTCGAACGTGAGCCATAGATCACCAACGGCTACTTGCCAACGCCCAAGCGGTTAAAGTTCGACCGGACACGCCACGCCATGACCGGACGCTGCAGTGTGGAGTCTGATCGCGTGAACGCCAACACCACTGAGACGCTGACCTGACGCGCTGCTCCACGACCGGACGCTCCACCAACATGGAGTCCGATCAACTCTAGTAAGGTACCAGAGAAGGTTTTTTTACGATCGAACGCGTCCGATCTTGGGCGATAGGACGCGCCCAGCGTCAGATCCTCCTCCTTATTGCGCACCGCTACGTCACCATACGTCACGGCTAACCAGACGCACCTCCATCGAGTCCGGTCGTCTCCTTACGCCAGCGTCCGGTCATAGACCGACGCTGCGCCCTTCACTGTAGAGCTGACCGAACGCGTAGGTCCTGGGTCTGGTCCTGCGTCCGGTCACTCCCAGAGACCTCCTCGACTTCACAAACAGGGCCACCCTTGATCAAATGTGCCAACCACCAAGTGTATCACCTTGTGCACGTGTGTTAGTATATTTTCACAAACATTTTAAGGGTGTTAGCACTCACTAGAATCTAAATGCATATGCAATGAGTTAGAACATCTAGTGGCACTTTGATAACCGCATTTCACGACGAATTTTACCCCTCTTAATAGTACTTTGCCTTGAGCTTTTTGTTTTTCTCTTTCTTCTTTTCCAAGCCTGAGCACTTGATCACCATCATGGTCACACCACCATCATCATAATCTTCACCAATTGCTCCATCACTTAGAATGTGCTACCTATCTTATGATCACTAGAGCAATAGGTTAGCACTTAGGGTTTCATCAATTCACCAAAACCAAACTAGAGCTTTCAGACATGTGTAACATCAGAGTAAAAACCACGTGCAATACCAGATCTACTTTTCAAATAAAACATTTGCAACATACGTCTGAAAGCATATGAAACACTTGAAACATGCATTATGTGCAACACCAAAATCTACTTTTGAAACATCCAGATGAAACATTTGCAACATACGTCTGAAACATGTTAAACACTTGAAACATAGGCTTAAAACATGTGTATATTGTCATTGCAACATATGCAACATCCCAGATCTATTTTTGCAACATCCAAATGAAACACTTAAAACATAACTTTGAAACGTCTGAAACACTTGAAACACAGTGTTTGCCGCTCGACCACGGCCAACCTGGTGGGTATTGGAGTGGCAATGGCGGAGAAGAAGGAGGCCGAGGAGGGCCGCCGCCTAGAGGGGCCCCACGAGGAGCGCTATCTCCTAGGTCGCCCCACGCCGTGCGCTGATGCAGCACCCTTGCCACCGCCGATAGCACGAAGCCATCGGAGCCGGGCAGCGACGGCGTGGGGACGAACGCGGCCATGCTTGTGTGGGTGGGAGTGGGGGTGGAGTGGGGGTGAGGGAGGAGATGGGGGGCGCGGCACAGCACAAGATGGAGCGCGTCGCGGGATTGGGGAGCCAAAGCGTCGGTGGCGGGATGGGGCTTGAGCGAGTGACGAGCGAAGGCAGCAACAACGTCGTGGGTGGGATGGGGCTTGAGTGAGCGACGAGTGAAGGCAGCATCACAGCTAGCGCGGAGTGGGGCGCGGTGTCCGGGCAGGGACGGGGATGGAGGCGCCACGGGGAATGGAATGAGCGAACGAGATTTTTTTTATTTTCTTTGCAGAAGCACGTCCGGACGAGGAGTCACGGGACAGACGTTCTTATAGTATCATTATCGGAAAAAAGTATACACGTAACTATTTTAGAATTTTTATACAGTCAAAGTTAGTTACACATTTATGCATAGAAAATTCTCATGTGGGATTTCAAACAGGAATGTAACATTTCTTTTAGAACATGGTACATATTTTATTAAAAAGAGAAAAAGTTATTACAGCGACTATTTATTGGAAAAAAAAAACAGAAGTGCAAGTGACAACTACCGGGTAACATTCACAAAATGAACAATGAACTATGAAATGAAAAAGAAAGTAATCCGCTCATGGTCACTATAATAGAGCTAAAAATAGGGATATTGCAACCACATCAAGACCAACGTGTCCTTTTTCCCACCATCAAAGTGCTATATGATGGATTGAGAATCAATTAATTCCATGTAATTTTGATTTTAGGAGAACAAACACTAGAAATAACGTGTCTAAATTCATAGCTACAATGGCCTTCTTTTGAGATGGAGGGTGTATTTGTGAAATGAAGAAGTGCAACTTTTTTTTACAAAAGAAGTGCAACTTATTTATTAGAGTAAAATACACCGGAGGTCCATTAACTTTCGTAGAGGTGTCATGTAGGTCCATCAACCCTGAAACTGCATTTTTGAGTCACTAAACTTTTTAAGCGGTTCACTATAGGTCCATACCTCTTCATTTACCCTTAAATCTAACGTACATTTGCAGAAAACCTCCTATCTTTCTCTATCTTCCACGTGCTCGCCCTTGCTGCCTCCACGCACTGAGCACGGACACCATCTTTGACAAATCGGACGTACAACACCAGCAGGTCGCAGATCGGGCCTAGCTCCGGCGAGTCCATCCAGTCCGCCAGCGCCGATGTCTGCGCCGGCCCGCCCTTGCCGAGGTGCCGCCCACTACGTAGAGCTCGTGCGTTGTCCAGGTTCCGAATGGCCAGTGGCCACAGCGTCTACTCGTTGTTGGCCACCACGTGCTCCATGTACAAGATCGCGTCCTTGCCGATGTTGCGCGTGCACCCGGGCACCATGGTCTGCAGCGGGGCGCCAGCGTGGAAGCCATGTAGTTTGGCGGATGAAGATGAACCGGACGATGGTGAGGTAGACGCCCGACCGTGTGCTCGACCACGCCACGAGGCCGATGAGAGATGCTCTCGTTGAAACCCTAGAGGGACGCGTTGATGGGCACGTCCTTTGAAGAACGGGAGGCGTGCTTGTCCTCCGCCCGGACGGACACGTCCTCGTGCATCGTCTGGTATTGCGACACCGCTGTTAACGCCTGGATGGACATGTCGCCTACGCTCTCCTCGTTGTTCTCAAAGGCGTTGAAAAACGTGGTCACTGGAGCCGGCCAGGGACCGAGCTGGAGCTGTGGCTCTGATTGAAGGCGGAGTGGTGAGCGGCGAGCATGTTGGATGCACCGCCTGTGAGCTCCACGAGGTGCAACGCGTAGATGAAGATGGGGGAGCGCCTGGTTGGGTTAGACAACTGCCACAGCGAGATGATGGACGACACGTTGCGAGTGGTGTGCACGCACGCCAGCATGCACAGAGAGGAGAAATGGAGGGCGAGAAATGACATAAGAGAACAGAGAAAAGCAGGAGCAGGCTCCTCGCTGACCGGAGTGCGCGCGCTGCGGTGTTCCAAAGCGTGTTCCCGGCGCCGGCGGCCTGCTACTGCCTGCTTGTTGCCTCCTTCTGCACCGCGTGTTGTTGTCTGGACCTGAAGAGCCGCAGCACGCCAGCGCCTCGTCCCCGTCCAGCACAGCGTGCAGGAACGCCCAGAGCCACCGGCGCAGCCACGGAGCCACCAGGTAGCGATGTGCACGCGCTCGGTCTGATCGACGACGCTGTGCACCATGATGAGCAGCATGCGCTGCCGCACCAGCTGGTTGTCCACGCTCGTGTGCGCCTCGTACCAGCCCAACGCCGCAGACACGATCCTGGGGACGAGCCGCCGAGGTCGCCGATCACCGCCGAGAGCGCGTGCTCCCCAAGCTCTTCCGTCTTGTGCTTTATCCCAGCTGACACTGCACATGCTGCTCGCGATTGCGATATCGTCATATCTGGGGTACAATGCACGGTTACACCTACACTATCTGGTGGATTACGAGAACAGCTTGCATCCCTTGCTGCACCATCCGCCATCTAAATCTCTGATCCTGCACCCGGGGGAGCGCCCGAAGTCGCTCAGCACCATCACCACTGCTGCAGTCACCATGGAACAGCGCAATGCCACAGCGTGTGAAGGCGAGGAGGGTGCCAGCCACAGCGTGCTCCGCACCGGCTCCCTTGCCACGTTGGCCCGTCCGGCTCCACGTTGGCCCCAGCAAGGGCGAGCACATAGAAGATAGAGAAAGATATGGCATTTTCTGCAAATGTATGTTAGATTTAAAGAACCATGGGGTATGGACATGCAATGAACCACTAAAAAAATTTATGGATAAAAAAAATGCAGTTTCAGAGTTGATGGATCTAGATGACAACACCACGAAAGTTATTGGACCTCTGGTGCATTTTACTCTATTTATTAAACTTCTCAAAGTCTATACGGAGTCTGTGCCAAATGACATAATTCTATGAATAAAACACATTCATCGCAATTTGGCCAATTGTATATATCAAATAGGACAATCATGTCCGCTTTAGAGCCTGCTTAGTTGCTGGTCATAAAATGCCACATCACAATTGTGGCCGTACTGTAAAATTTTTAACTCTCGTTTGGTTGAGAAACAAGTGTAGGCAATCACAACAAACATTAGTGATAACAAGCTAGATTCCTGTCACACTTTGCAGCGGCGATTTTTTTCTCAACTACAGCCACTCCTAGAGATACATGGCCGGGTAGTACAACTATCTACTCAGAAAGGAGAGAGGAAGATGAAAATCAACTAGCTACATTTTCATCCAGAGCTAATCAGCCTGTTCGTTTGGCTGTGGCTTGTCGTAAACGATCGTAAATTTTCAGTCGGAATAATATTTTTCTCTCACACAAACCAGCCAACAGTACTTCTTCACAAACCAACAACAATACGAACCAGCCAACCGAACCGACCGGCTGAATCTCGTTTCCAATGATTCGTATGACTATTTTACACGATCTTTTTTTTTCTAAGTTATCGGTTAAAAAGAATTGGAGATGCCCTAGACTGTCAGTGGCAGCAGGAGTGAAAACCATGGTACTGTATAAGTTGGAAAGAACACCACCGTCCCACACGCAGGGTCAGCGGTCACCACCGGTCCGGTCGCTGAACAGCCACACCCTCCCACTCCCACAGTCCCACCTCGCAGCGGCCCGTCCCTTTCCCCCTTCCGCGTCGCCGTCGCCGCGATCTGGCCGAAGCAAGTTCCCACGCACTCGTTCCTATCCCTTCGCGCCGGCGTGGCTCGCGCGGGGAGCGGAGCTGAGCCACCGCTATCAGATTGCCAGGCCATGATGATTTACCGGTCGCATTCTCACCAACCACCCTTCTCATCGCCTCGTAGGCTACCAGATCAGCCGCTCGCACCTTTGAATATTTATTTATTGGGGAGGCCGGAGGCGGAGGCGTGGGTTGGCGAGGGGCTCGGATCAGCAGCAGCCGATCAGGAGGCCGGCCGGCCATGGAGGAGGGAGGCGAGCATACGAGTCTTCTGGTCAAGGTACGGCGAACCTGCTGTCGATTAGCCTCCGCCGAATCGGAGCTAGTTCTGGCTTGCTTGCCGCGGAATGGTTTGTTTGCTGGGTTCGGGGATCACGTTCGCCAGGAGCAAAATACAGGCGGTTTGGATATCCAAGTTTCATTTTTGAGTTTCACAAAGGGGCTATGAGTATAGAACTGTTGAACAAGCTGACGGGCATCTGATCGTGACATGCATGCATAGTGAATTTCTCGTGTCGTGAATTTCTATTTGTGTTACTCTGTCGTTGGAAAAACGTTGAATTCTGTAGATCGTGCAGTATGCACAGATGTGTAGTATACATGGAAGTCGTTGCTTGTAAGTTTGGGATCTGAAAATGAGGAGAAATGATTGCAAAATTTCTTGCTTACATTGACTGCACAACTTAGATGATTGGACTTCATTACAGAAAGTTGTCAGATAAACTGTCAAAAATTTGTTTACTGTGAGAAACATCATGGTCTCTCATATGTTAATACCTGGCCTTCCTTCAGGCTGATGCATCATGTCATGGCAAGGAAACACAGAGTCTATTGGAAGCAAATCTAGGGCCACAGCTGAAAAGTAAATGCTCTGACTGGAGAGCACCGGCACTCATCCTGGGTGAGTCATGCTGTGCCAAGTCTAGCTTTTGTTCTGTGCAGTGTCAATATGTTCTTTGAAGCTGTCTGATGACCAACTCGTGTATAGAGCACCTAACACTCTTTTACATTCTTTAGTGTGATTTCTTATGAGATGCTTGTTTGTTTTTTCCTGGCTACTGGTATACAAAGAGTGATAGGTGCTCTACACGTGAGTTGATA
Organism: Miscanthus lutarioriparius; assembly: GCA_904845875.1. Classification (NCBI taxonomy): domain Eukaryota; kingdom Viridiplantae; phylum Streptophyta; class Magnoliopsida; order Poales; family Poaceae; genus Miscanthus; species Miscanthus lutarioriparius. Next base: position 10,818,295 of record CAJGYO010000003.1, on the reverse strand, counting down.
TTCTTCTATGGTTAGCTGATCCATGGTTAGCCTATCAATTCTAGCCACATTTCCTATAATTAGCCTATTTATGGTTTAACTGATCAATTCTCGGGGTGATATTCTTCTTGATTCTGTGACTAAGAGACTGCATTCCTTGATCGGGAGGATGTTAATCAGTTCAAATCCTGCAGGATTGGAATGCTTGGAGAGCATGGCTTTTAATGGCATTGCCACAAACCTAGTTGTGTATCTCCGTTCAGTCCTCCATGGTGGTATTTCTTCCAGTGCATCAACAGTATCTCTTTGGTACGGGACAAGCTTCTTTGTGCCAATGCTTGGAGCTGCCATAGCAGATACTTGCTTGGGAAATTATAAGACCATCCTGATCTCCCTTATCATGTACCTAATTGTAAGATATTTTTTCCTGCTCAGCTGCTCGTTTTTATTCAGCTCTTTTCATTTCGGGTTTGGTAGACTATTTTGGATAAGGATGCGAAGTTTCTCTCTCTATATATGTATAGTAAAATGCCATTGCTGATTGCAGGGAATGGTACTGATTACAGTTGCAACATTTCTGCCTTCTACTTCAATCTTATGCGACGCCAGCTCATGCTTGTCATCAAATGGAACTCAAACCGTGATTTTCTTTGCTGGTTTGTATCTCACTGCTGTTGGATGTGGAGGAGTAAGATCTGCATTGCTTCCATTTGGTGCAAACCAGTTCAACAACGAGAACAATTTAGTAGACATAAAAAGGAGAAGAAATTTCTTCAGTTCATTCTATATATGTGTCATCTTTGGTGTGATTACTTCTGGGACAATTATAGTTTGGGTTCAGGAAAATGTGAGCTGGGCTATAGGATATGGAGTTGCCACTACATGCATAGGTCTTGCTTTGATAGGATTTCTGGTGGGAACACCAATATTCCAACAAGATGAGCCTTGTGGTTCTCCAGTGAAGAGTATTTTCCAGGTTATTGTTGCCTCTTTTAGGAACATGACCTTGGAAGTACCTGCTGATAGCTCTCTTCTGTATGAGGTCAGGAGCAACCACATACAAAGGACAATACTTGCTCACTCCGATGATTTTAGGTACATCTTTTTTCTTTACTTACCATGAGACACTTGTATATATCTTTTTTTTCCTGTTTCTCCTGACCATTTTTTTAAATCTTCTTGAAACAATCATGCCACTGATGGTCAATTGTTGATTTCTTAATGATTTCTGGAGTACCCATCATATATATACTTTCAGGATGTTCAATCTACAAAATGTATATATCTATCTCATGGATCCCATGATTTGAACCTAGTAATAAATAACTGTTCCTGAAACATGAAAACCAATGAGAATTACCTTTTCATTTGGTTGGTGTTCCCAACTTCCCTTTCTATCCTGCACTTATTTAACTGTCTATCTAATTCCATCATTTTGTCTCAGGTTCTTAGATAAGGCAGCAGTTATTTCTGATCCAAGCTTGGTGTATGGAGGGTGTCGAAGCTCATGGAGTTTATGTACGGTTACTGAAGTTGAGGAACTGAAAATACTTATCCGCTTACTCCCAATATGGGTGACTGGAATATTCTTTGCTGCTGCGATCTCTCAAATGCACACCACTTTCATTCAGCAGGGAGCTGTGATGAACACCAAGATTGGTTCCCTGTCCATTCCACCAGCATCCTTGTACTCATTTGAAGTGATATGTGTCACGCTCTGGGTACTTTCTATGAACAAAGTGCTTGTGCCGGCAACCAGAACGTATTTTGCAAATGGAGCAGAGCTCACACAGTTACAGAGGATTGGAATCGGTCGTTTCCTGATGATCTTTGCCATGGCAATGGCCGCACTTCTAGAAACCAAGAGGCTGCAGAGTGTTCAGGAGGGGGAACTGCTAAGCATTGTATGGCAGCTTCCACAGTACTTCGTCATTGCTGGGGCTGAGTGCTTCGCAGTCATCACTCAGCTGGAGTTCTTCCATGGCCAGGCCCCAGACTCCATGAAGAGCATATTAACAGCATTCGCGTTGCTCACCACTGCCCTTGGGAATTACTTGAGCTCAGCTATCATCACGCTCATTGCATGGGTGACCAGGGTATGGCATAGCCCTGGATGGATACCGGATGATCTGAACAAGGGACACCTTGATTACTACTACTGGTGTCTTACAGCCCTCTCGTTGGTGAATTTTGTTATGTATCTGTATTTTGCTAGTAAATACAAATTGAAGAAAGTTGTTATCTGCTAATACTACTTGTGAAATATCACCATGTGTAACATATGAAATGTTTATTTTTGTTCTTTATATGTATAGCAGTATAGGCCATGGAAGGACCTTATTTCCCCAAAATATCGTCCCTTGTTTTTTTCTCATAGCGATGTGTAAATGGTAGGAGAAAGATACACATTGTCTGTAGTAACTATTCATTCTCTGTTCTTATGCTGGAGGCATCTGTTGATTGTTTCAGTTATATACGAATGTAATACTGATTTGCTGGTGAAAGAAGTTTGGTGTAAACATAATTTTGTTAAAGCATCCAGGATTTTGGAACAAAATCACTATACAATTGAACTATGGTATGACCTGTTGGTGGGACGGTGATGGTTGTTGATCTTTAAGTTCTTTTTTTTTTGTTAATGAAGATGGAATTGGAGTTCCCTCTCGACAGGGAAGAATGCACTACATGGGAATCTAGTTGATTACTATAATGACATTTTATACTAAGTTTATGACCTTTTTAGCCATTTACTATTTTCTAAGTTTTGAAATATAGGTTATTTTAGTTTAGTCATAAATTAAACCTTTTCAACTTTAACTAAGATTTGGAAAAATACAACAACATCCACAACATCGAATTAGTTTTTATTAAATTGAAGCTAAATATCTTACCCTTGAAAAAGGGTTAAATTTATGTTAATAGTACATTTTTTTGTTATTGTTGACCCACATTTTAGAAGAGCACGTTAAACTTATGTTAATAGTACATTTAATTGTTATTGTAGACCCACATTTTAGAAGGGCAGCAAAACTTCATCACTAACGATAGTTCTCCATGAAGCCATCCTGACCGTCCGATCTCAGATCGGCCCTCGACATTACCCTTGGCGCGTTTAGACCTCGGCAGCAGAGACTGCAGAACCGAACATCCCAAGTGCCCCAAACCCTTTCCGCTCCCCCGATATCCGCTGCTCCAAAATGTGGCGCCGCCAGCTCCTCCGCCGCCTATTCCCATCTCCGGCCACGGGCGCCACCTCCGCGCCCCCTTCGCCTTTCCTGCGACACCTCTCTACCTCAAGCACCCCGATCCCGACCCCGGCCACTTCCCTCGCCTCCTCCCTCGCGTCGGCGCTCACCGCGCTCTCCACGACCCCGCCGCCCGCCACTACCCCGGACGCCTACTTCTCCCTCCACTTCTCCGACGTGCGCCCCACCAACGCGCTCCTCGCCGAGGCGCTCGAGCTCTCCCCGCCCGCCACCTCCCGCGCCGCTGCCGACCTCTTCCGCTTCCTCGTCCGCCGCCGCTCGCTCCACCCCTCCGACGGCGCGCTCGCGCCCGTCGTTCGCCACCTCGCTCGTCGCCGCGACTTCCCCGCCGTGCGCGCGCTTATCCAGGAGTTTCCCACCGCTCTCGGGCCCGCCACGCTCGATGCCTATCTCCAGCAGCTCGCCAGAGCCGGGCGCCCAACGGACGCTGTCAAGGTGTTCGACGAATTGCCGGAGCAGCTCCGTAACCGCGAGGCTCTTACTTTGCTGGTCTCCGCCCTTTCTGCCGAGGGCTTCCCCTCGCACGCAGAGCGTGCAGCCAAGAAGGTCGCCAATGAGATCTTCCCAGATGACAATATCTGCACTTTGCTGGTATCTGGCTATGCCAATGCTGGTAAGCTCGACCATGCGCTAAGGTTGATTGGTGAGACACGCAGGGGTGGGTTCCAGCCAGGATTGGTTGCATACAATGCTGTTCTTGATTGTGTCTGCCGGCTCTGTCGCAAGAAGGACCCACTGAGGATGCCTATGGAAGCGGAGAAGTTCTTAGTTGACATGGAAGCCAATGGCATTCCCCGTGATGCTGGGACATTTCGGGTTCTGATCACAAATTTTTGCAAGATCCGCAAGACAGAGGATGCCATGAATCTGTTCCGGCGTATGGGTGAGTGGGGCTGCTCACCAGATGCTGACATGTACTTGGTCCTCATCAGGAGCTTGTACCAAGCTGCCCGGACTTCAGAGGGGGATGAGATGATGACGTGGATGCGGTCTGCAGGATTTGGAGATAAACTTGATAGGAAGGCATACTATGGATTCATCAAGATTTTATGTGGAATTGAGAGGGTTGAGCATGCTGTCAAGGTATTCCGTATGATGAAGGGTTATGGGCATGCTCCTGGAGTAAAATCATATAGCTTGCTCATTGAGAAGCTGGCTAGGCACAATTTAGGGGATCGTTCCAATGCACTGTTCAGGGAGGCAGTTGCACGTGGTGTACCTGTGGCACAAGGAGAGTATAATATTGACAAAAGGTATGTCAAAGCAAAGAAGGAGAAGAAGGTGAAGAAGAGGCTGACTTTGCCGGAGAAGATGAGGTTGAAGAGCAAGAGGTTATACAAGCTCAGAATGAGCTTTGTCAAGAAGCCCAAGCGTCGAATGATCCGGGGTTAAGCATAATTTTAGGTGTTCTCATAGTCATGCTGATTTCATTACTCGCTCCGTCGTTCGTAATACTGTCTTTGCTTCAGCATTTGCCATGTCGATGGTGATCTTTTCTGAGAACCAGTTCGTCATTCCTTGTTAATCATTTTGTCTTGCGCTGCTGCCACTATATCTTACTTCATTGGACTTGAATTATAGATGCACAATAAAATCTTTTTTCCCCAAAGGTTCCAGTATGCAGATTCAAAACTCTGTTTAGAATATATTCTATGACACCATTATAGTTAGATGCATTGTTGTCTTGGGACCTATGCTGCCAATAGTGGCTAAGTTCAGGGAATCTTTACTATTTGCAGTTTTAAGGAGGAGAATTGAGATTGGTTATGATTGTAATCTGCCTATAAGGCTCTAAACCGTGAGATGAAGGGGATCCTTTTTTCATTCTCCCTGGGCCCTCAGGCGTTACTGTTCATCGTCATCTCTGTGTCAGATTCAAACCCTCGGCTGCTGTTTAGAATATATTCTATGACACCCTCCATACTTTCTCCGCAGCAAGGCGCGCCGTAACAGCTTATCAAGACTAGTTTCTTCATGAATGTGTATAAGACAAGTTATAAGGAAAAACATACCAGTAGATGTTCATTGTGATGCTGAATACAATAAAATCTAGGAAGGAAAGTTTTTATTTTTTTTTTTGAGGGAATTTAGCATGTATTTGTCTAAAGTGGGTAGTTTCACTTGAATTATATTGCTCAGCTCGTATGATCGTATCAATTTTTTTTGATCCAGTAACCACTAACCAGTAGATCATCCATGAATTCATTATAGCATTTAAATGAGTGTAGTTTCATAGGAATTTTTAGGTGCCCCCAACATTGCTTTCTCATGTTTTTTTTTGTCAAACTGGCTATTTTGTTGTTTGTTTAATCTTCTGAAGCAGTTGCATAGATAATAAATATTAAATATTGGCACATTCAAAACGATTTGTGGTAATCCTTGCATCTCTGTGTGTGTGTGTGTGTTTTGGGTGCGTTGTACTTTAAGTTCTCGTCTTCTTAATGCAATGACATGTAGCTTTCCTGCGTATTTGAGAAGAAAAAAAACAATTTGTGGTCTGCAAATACTTGGTAAAATAAATACTAGAAATTTCATGAAAACCAAGATGCACTACTTACAAACACTAAAATTCCTGGATCACTCCTTTGTTAGGACTGGATGATGATAGAATGTGTATATATATCATATATGCAAAGCCTATACATCAATATCAAAAGCTTAACTTGCTTTCATGTTCCCTGTCCATTGTTACCTGGCTCTCTGCCTCCATAAAGCTAGTAGAAATTGGAATTTCTTATTCCTCTTCATTTTGTGCAATCCATTCTGCTGCAGAATAATTCATGTGAACACTGCAGCTACATTTTTTTAGAAAATCTTTTTTTTTTACTTTACTTTATGGACCTTTCACTATGAAAGTAAAGCTGCTGTGATCAGGTTCTCGCACCAGTCTCAAATACGAGTTCCAAATAACTTCCTGTTATGTGTTGCTAAGGTTGCACTGATACATAGTCTCTTACTATCATGCTGATGTTTTGATACATATACGCATGACCAGAGCATACTCCATATTGCAGGAGTGGTATCCATTTTTTAAGCTCCCGTTTGGCACCAGAGCATATTCGGCATAGCATATTAGAATTTACTGAGCCCCACCACTACAAGTCTACATGTAGGCTCCAACTTTCTGTATTGTATCATATCATGAGCTTGGCTTACAAATTTGGCTTCTTAGTTCTTATCATCCATTGTTGAACATATGGAATATGATGTGGTCATGCAACATCTTCCTTGCTCTTAAGTTTGAGCATCCTTTATGGAATTGTTTAGTGTCAGAACATTTACCATGTTTGTGAAGTTGCGAGCCATCAACACATATGTGTAACTGTTTGGTAGAGGCAACACTACTATGGGTCCACTGGTGGCTGTAAATTACGAGATAAATGGAAATCATATAATATGCTAGAGGCCACTATCATTATCAGTGATTTTCCCAATCATCTCATCTGTTAGATTCCAGTTTGACCCAATTTTGTGCACACAACATGATGCCTCACACTGAGAAATCAAGGATTTAAAAGTTTGTGCTTTTTGCTGAAAATGTTTTCTTTTGTAAACTGCCTGCACGTCTTTCTGCAACTGTGGTACTAATGGTTTGGTAATCATGTATCAGTTTGGTTGGAGCGGATGATCATGGGAATGGACACCACCAGATCCATTTATAACCCGGAAGATCAGAAAATTGTTGTCCACACAGGAAGATCAGAAAATTGTTGTCCTGTCCTTTTGAGTGGATATGCAACATCATTTTTCGAATGGGAGAGCTCAGTACGGTTTCATTTCTTTTGGGGCAGGGTTGATGGCCTGGTGACTCCGGTGATGTTTGGTGCAACACCTTGCATTCCATTATAGCACAAATAATGTACCATTTCACTTAATTTAATTTACACTTCTGGTGATGTTCTGTACGCCCTAGTTTTTCATACAAAGCGTTGGAAGCCTGCCACAACTCGTCCAAAACTAACTGGACCACCTCTTGCTGAAGACGTTTGCTGTTTCCCTGTTTCCCGCACTTCTATGAGCGAAGATGTAATTTTTAATGTTCTCGAGTGCACGAGACTTCTACATGAGCATCGATTTTCACTCACTGAGAAAGTGACAATCGATAGGTGTATGTTTCTCCACACCTGCTTATTCATACGCGTCAAGTCACGGTGCGATGAGTACAGTATGAGAGGGCAAGCCGCACGTGCGCGGCAGCTCGACAGATGGGCGCAACCAAGCACAAGGATAAAGGCACCTGCATCCTGCTCTTGCAGTAGTAGAGTGGAGCTGTGGGAGGCTAAAGGCTTCACCGGCGCACAGCAAGAGGGCGAAGGAGACTGGGTGTGGATTTTTTAAAAAATGAAGAAGAGAGCAGGAGAAGCCCGCACACAACACAATCCGCAGCAGAGAAGTGCAGAAGAGAATTCAGATCAAACCCAAGGTGTCGTCGCCTTCGTCCTCTCCCTCCTCCTCCTGAAGTCCTGATGTCGACGTCCAGTCGTCCACCCTCTCCTCGATTTCCCTTTTCGGTATTTAAAATATAAATCGCCAGCAATTCTGTACGCAATACGTTGAGTGGAAAGATCGTATGCCGTACGTGTGCGTGCGCCTGCGCTTTCTTGCTTCACCTGCTCTCCTACGTAGAATGTGACCCAGCGATGCATCACGGCGGCCGGCTTATGGAGCGTCATGGGCCGAGGCCGTATTCCTGAGCTGCGTATCGTGTCGCTAGAGATTGCGAGCTCGGCCCCTGCCGCCGCCCCTGTGAGCAAGAGGGTCTCCGCCTCTCTTCGCTTGATACCGACTTATCAGCTGAGTATGTTTTTCTCCAACAAATCATATTAACCGGCTGAGCCGCAGGGATACATCGGCAGCCACGCCATGCTACAGCTCCTGCTCACGGGCTTCTGTCCCATCGTCGTTGACGCGCTGTCCCATCGTCGTTGACCCGGAGCGTCCTCGACGTCGACGATGATCCCTCCCTCTCGTCGCGATTTGGGGCGGGGCCGCGCCGTCCCTGACCTCTGGATACGCCACAAGCCCGTCTTCGGTGACCGTAATGCCACCTGGAAAGCGGCCTGGCTGCCGGTGCGACCCGTCACACACGCTAGTACAGTACTACTACTACTTGGGAAAGGGGTTCGTTGTTGGCAGCTCTGTCTGGTCGTCTTCCTGGTGGACAAAGCCGCGTTTTTCCACGGCCACCGTCCCCAACGCCCAACATTCGTCGATTCCAACCCCGCCTCGCTACCTCTCCGTGTTTTCAATGGTCCAAACCCACGCAGGCCGCAGTCGTCTTTTCCTCCCGACCCGCGTTTCTTTATATCTCCCCCAAAATTCCACCACCACCAACCTCCCTCTCCGTCCTCCTCTCCCACCACCGCCCCTCCGCCGCCGCCTGCTGTTCCATGAAGGACGACTAATCCATCCATCGCTCCGCTGCTCAGCTATGGCGCAGTTCGCGGTGCGGTCGCTGCTGCTGTCCTTGCTCCTGGTCTCGCCAGTTTTGGCTTCGCCTGGTATCGCGAAGCTCAACTCGTCGTCACCCCTCTTTGGCATCGAGTTCCCGCCGTTCAACACCGCCGTCGCCGTCACCGGCTGCGACAGCAAGCTGGCTGCAGCCGAGGCGGCGGTGGGTGAGCAGAAGCAGCCGGCGAGCCCGTCCCCGTCGCTGAAGCTGCACATGAACCGCCGCACCACCTCGGCGGGCGGGACACGGAAAGAGTCCTTGTTAGATTTGGCCAACAAGGACGCCGTCCGCATCGAGACGATGCACCGGAGAGCGGCGCGCTCCGGCGGGGACCGGACGCCGGGGTCTTCGTCTCCGCGGCGGGCGCTGTCGGAGCGGATGGTGGCGACGGTGAAGTCCGGCGTGGCGGTCGGGTCCGGCGAGTACCTGATGGACGTCTACGTCGGCACGCCGCCGCGGCGTTTCCGGATGATCATGGACACCGGCAGCGACCTCAACTGGCTGCAGTGCGCGCCGTGCCTGGACTGCTTCGAGCAGCTTGGCCCCGTGTTCGACCCCGCCGCGTCCTCCTCCTACCGCAACGTCACCTGCGGCGACCAGCGCTGCGGCCTCGTGGCGCCGCCGCCCGAGGCGGCGCCGAGGGCGTGCCGCCGCCCCGGGGAGGACTCCTGCCCCTACTACTACTGGTACGGGGACCAGTCCAACACCACGGGCGACCTGGCGCTGGAGTCCTTCACGGTCAACCTCACGGCCCCCGGCGCGTCCCGCCGCGTGGACGGCGTCGTGTTCGGGTGCGGGCACTGGAACCGCGGCCTCTTCCACGGCGCGGCGGGCCTGCTGGGCCTTGGCCGGGGCCCGCTGTCGTTCGCGTCCCAGCTCCGCGCCGTGTACGGCCACACCTTCTCCTACTGCCTGGTGGAACACGGCAGCGACGTCGCCAGCAAGGTGGTGTTCGGGGAGGACGACGCCTTGTCGCTGGCGGCGGCGCATCCGCAGCTCAATTACACGGCGTTCGCGCCCGCGTCGTCGCCGGCGGACACGTTCTACTACGTGAAGCTCAAGGGCGTGCTGGTCGGCGGCGAGCTGCTCAACATCAGCTCGGACACGTGGGATGTGGGCAGCGAGGGCGGATCCGGAGGCACCATAATCGACTCCGGCACCACGCTGAGCTACTTCGTGGAGCCGGCGTACCAGGTGATCCGGCAAGCCTTCATCGATCGCATGAGCAGGTCATACCCTCTGGTCCCGGACTTCCCGGTGCTGAGCCCGTGCTACAACGTGTCCGGCGTGGAGCGGCCGGAGGTGCCGGAGCTGTCGTTGTTGTTCGCCGACGGTGCCGTGTGGGACTTCCCCGCGGAGAACTACTTCATCCGGCTGGAGGACGGCATCATGTGCCTGGCGGTCCTGGGCACCCCGCGGACCGGCATGTCCATCATCGGTAACTTCCAGCAGCAGAACTTCCACGTCGTCTACGACCTGCACAACAACCGGCTGGGCTTCGCGCCGCGGCGGTGCGCCGAGGTGTAGCCTTCGGCGAGGCCTGCCTGAGAGGACCAACGATTCGAGCTCAGTCCTCGGCTTGATTGATTGGATTGGGAGGCAAATTGGGTGTAGAAATTTTCGGACGGTGGCACGTACGCAAGCTCTAGAACAAAGGTTTTTTTTGTTGTTGTTGCACTTATTATATTGTCTCCAAGGAGAGAAGGTTAGGAATATTGTAGTACTAGGATCATACCGGTGTGTTATAACGGGAAAATATTCCATGGCTCCATGTCCAATGACCATTTGATCACCCAAATTCTAGAAATTGTAAGTTGTAGATCAAGAATGTATAGTGCACACAAACTTCTTCTTTTTTCCAAGTAATTGCTCATGAACATGTGATGTACAACAACATAATATATTTGATCTTTAAAAGGAGCATGCATAGATTGTTCTTGTATCGAATATTATGAATTATAAGATAGGAGGTACGACATATGGAAAAAGATATTTCAAAGCTATCTACACAGTTCAAAGAACTTGATAAATAAATCCTTATGGAGCCTGTGCAATTTTCTTCTTCCATTTGGTGCAGTTGATAAATAAATCCTTCCGTAGCCGGTGCAATTTTCTTCTTTCATTTGGTGCAATTAGTGTTAAAAATAAATCCTATCACTATTAGGGTCATACAAGGTTTCCTTCAAAGACCAGGCAACTCTTTCAACCGTAGAAATTTCATCAACATCCTTGAGGTAGTTCACACAAGGGAAAAGGGATGTGAATCCTCCCTAGGAGATTGCTCACAAGAGACTTAAACTCATTTCTGAATTCTGATCAAGGTCATGTTCAAGTGCTTTCCACCATAAACATGATGTAGATTTCAGTCTGCATAGCAGAGGAAAACTAAACACTCAAGGCCTGTTTGGAACAAGAGAAATTTTTTCTATGAAATTGAACTGATTCCTGTGAAATTCCTGGCAATTCCTACGAAATTCCTGCGCAATTCCTACGAAATTCCACCGTTCCAAGCACTGCACCATATTTGGCCCTGTTCGGCTTACCCCTATATTCAGCTTATTCGGCTTCTTTTTTCAGCCGGAACAGTGTTTTTCTCTCACAACAATTCAGCCGGAACAATGTTTTTCAGTCAGTTTCAGTCAAGTTTCAGACCAGCGAACGGGGCCAAAAATCTGCGCCACCAAGAAAAGTATCACCATTGGTTGCGACACCCATTTCAACATCTGCATAGAGAATCTGTATAAGGTATGCGAAGAAAATTACCTCAAAACTCCATTTGAAAACTCAAGAACTGACACATTGAGGAGGTACATTGCATGCACCAAACCCTGGTGTTGGCAATACGATTTTTTTTTTTTTGAAAAAAAGTAGAGATAGAATTTTTTGGAAGGACAATGTCAGAGCACTTGTTGTTAGGTGTAAACCGTCCAGGGCAGCAGCAACACGGGCGCACCACATTAGTATCCTCATAAAAAAGTTACCTTCCATGTGTGATGCCACTGAAGCTAATGTTTTTCCAATCCAGGCATACTGCTATCTTCTGCCACTTTGGTCCCACCACTATCCCTAACCTCCTATCTTTGTTCTTCAAATCAGTTCCCATGTGTCTCTTTCTGTGCCGTGGTCCTTTGTGTCAGATTAAGCTATAGGCTCTTCTGCAAGAGGCTGACACTCTGGTGCAAGCATAGACGTTGGAGTAGCACAATAAACTGAGCGTTGGGGAAGGCTTTAGGGCAATCAGCAACGCAGGCATACAACACTAGCCCTTGTTTAGATTATAAGTTTTTTCACTTTCTCTTCGTCACATTAAATCTCTGGACACACATACATGGAGTATTAAATGTAGATAAAAAATAACTAATTACACAATTTGATTGTAAATTACGAGACGAATCTTTTGAGCCTAGTTAGGCCATGATTGAACAATAATTATCAAATACAAACGAAAGTGCTACAATACCAAATACTGATTCATAACCCCAATCTAAATAAAACCAGTATCCTCAAACAAAAAAGTTATCTTCCATGTACGAGAGCTATCATTGGAGCTAATATTTTCCCAACACAGGCACACTGCCATCTTCTGCCCTTTTGGTCCCATCACTCTCCCTGGTTCCCTATCTCTGTTCTTCAAATCAGTTCCCATGTGTCTCTCCGCAATGGTTCTGAGCAACAGACTGCTTCATCGCCACAACACTACCCTCGTTCGACACTTTGCGAGGCTGTAGTTTGGTGTGACATAGAGCTCTGGTGGGGACGTGAACGTTTGAGCAGCACGACAGAGAGGAGCGTCGGAGAAGACCTCAGTAACTGACTCTCTGTTGTACTTAGTTGGGTACTTGTGCTTGGTAAAGCAAAAGGGTAGCGAAAGTTGGATTTCGTTACAAGATTTTTGTTGAAGAAACCGCGATTCCTACTCTATGCAAAGAAGTGATCACTGCAACTAAATATTAGCCAAAAGTGCTCCGTCTGCTATTAAGTTCATACTTAAACAGTGTGTCTATATATATATATATATATTCACATTGTTGGTAGCTTCCCAATGGAGCGAGGCTAAGCTAGCAGCTATGGCGTTTAAAACTTTCAAATTCTTATACGGAGTATATCTCTACAAAAATAAAATAAAATAAAATAAAGAGTCAGTCGCTAGATTAACATGTCTTAGAGTCAGTTTCAAATTTTCATAACGCCAGGAATGTTGCAATCAGAGGAAAAGTGATGAATATATTTATATTTAGATACTCCCTCCATCGAAAAAACGTTATAAGATTCATACCAGTTATTTTTTTTAAACTTTGACCAAATTTATAAAAAATATTAGCAACATTTATATCTATAAATAATTTTATTATAAAGATATGTTCAACGATTCATGTAATCATATATATTAATATTTATTTTTTTACAGTGCAGAAGCAGATAAAGAGGCTCCTCCCTATTCCTATTCATTTGAACTGCTTATCAGCCAGGGATAGTTTTTTTCTCACCGAAAAACAGCATCAGCTGCCGCGAAGCCATCGGCCTCCTCCCGCGCCGCTGCCGACCTCTTTCGCTTCCTCGTCCGTCGTCCGCCACCGCTCGCTTTACCCCTCCGACGGCGCGCTCGCGCCCGTCGTTCGCCACCTCCCGCGCTGCCGCGACTTCCCCGCCGTGCGCGCGCTCATCCAGGAGTTTCCCATCGCTCTCGGGCCCGTCACGCTCGACGCCTATGTCCAGCAGCTCGCCAGAGCCGGGCGCCCAACGGACGCTGTCAAGGTGCTCGACAAATTGCCGGAGCAGCTCCGTAACCATGAGTCTCTCACTTTGCTGGTTTCCTCGCTTTCTGCCGGGAGCTTCCCGTCGCGCGCAGAGCGTGCTGCCAAGAAGGTCGCCAACGAGATCTTCCCGGATGACAATATCTGCACTTTGCTGGTATCTGGCTATGCCAATGCTGGTAAGCTCGACCATGCGCTAAGGTTGATTGGTGAGACACGCAGGGGTGGGTTCCAGCCAGGATTGGATGCATACAATGCTGTTCTTGATTGTGTCTGCCGGCTCTGTCGCAAGAAGGACCCACTGAGGATGCCTATGGAAGCGGAGAAGTTCTTAGTTGACATGGAAGCCAATGGCATTCCCCGTGATGCAGGGACATTTCGGGTTCTGATCACAAATTTTTGCAAGATCCGCAAGACAGAGGATGCCATGAATCTGTTCCGGCGTATGGGTGAGTGGGGCTGCTCACCAGATGCTGACACGTACTTGGTCCTCATCAGGAGCTTGTACCAAGCTGCCCGAACTTCAGAAGGGTGGGGGGTGGGGGGTGGGGTTGGTGGTGGGGTGACATGATGACACTGATGCGGCTGCAGGATTTGGAGATAAACTTGATAGGAAGGCATATTATGGATTCAAAATCATACAGCTTGCTCATTGAGAAGCTTGCTAGGCTCAATTTAGGGGAACGTTTTAATGCATTGTTTAGGGAGGTAGTTGCTCGTAGTGTACCTGTGGCACATGGAGAGTATAATATTGACAAAAGGTATGTCAAAGCAAAGAAGGAGAAGAAGGTGAAGAAGAGGTTGACTTTGCCGGAGAAGATGCGATTGAAGAACAAGAGGTTATTCAAGCTCAGAACGAGTTTCTCAAAAAGCCCAAGCACCGAATGCTCCAGGCTTAAGCATAATTTTGGGTATTCTCATAGCCATGCTGATTTCATTACTCGTTTATAATACCATCTTTGCTTCAGCATTTGCCATATCGATGGTGATCTTTTTCTGAGGACCAGTTCGTCATTCTTTGTTAATCATTTTGTCCTATGCTACTGTTACTATATCTTATTTCATCGCACTTGAATATAGAAGCACAATAAAATCTTTTTTTCCCCAAAGGTTCCAGTATGCAGATTCAAAACTCTGTTTAGAATATATTCTTTTACAACATTATAGTTAGATGCTTATGAAAAACCTAGTTTCTCCATGAATGTGTATATGACAATCTATAAGGAAAAACGTACCAGTAGATGTATCAGTGTGATGCTGAATATGCTGTAAAGTCAAGAAAACCTAGGAAGAAAGGTTTTTTTTTTTTTTTTGAATGAGGGAAGTTAGCATGTATTAGTCTAAAGTGGGTAGTTTGACACTTTCACTTGAATTTTGTTGCTCAGCTCGTATCAATTTTTTTCTGATCCAGTAACCACTAACCAGTAGATCATCGTTATAACATTTAAAAGAGTTCAGTTTCTTAGGAATTTTTAGGTGCCCCCAACATTGCTTTGTCATGTTATTTTTGTGAAACTGGCTATTTTGTTGTTTGTTTAATCCTCTGAAGCAGTTGCATAGATAATAAACATTAAACATTGGCACATTCAAAACGATCTGTGGTAATCCGTGCATCTGTATGTGTGGGTGTGTTCTACTTTAAGCTCTCTTCTTAATGCAATCATATGCAGTTACTTGGTAAAATGAATACTATAAATTTCATGAAAACCAAGATGCACTTCTTACAATCACCAAAATTCCTGGATCACTCCTTTGTCCGGACTGGATGATGATAGAATGCGTATATATCTTATATGCAAGCCTATACTTGAGTATCAAAAGCTTAACTTGCTTTCATGTTCCTTGTCCAATGTTTACCTGACTCTCTGCCTCCATAAAGCTAGTAGAAATTGGAATTTCTTATTCCTCTTCATTTAGTGCCGTCCAGTCTGTTGCAGAATAACTTCATTGGAACACTGCAGCTACATTTATTTTAGAAAATCATTTTTTTTACTTTCTGGACCTTTCACTATGAAAGTAAAGCTGGTTTGCTCAGGTTCTCGCACCGGTCTGTGAAATACGACTTCCAAATAACTTTTTGTTATGTGTTGCTAAGGTTGCACTGACACAAAGTCTCTTACTTAAATCATGCTGGCGTTTTGTTACATATATGCATGACCAGAGCATACTCCATAATATAGGAGTTGTGGCCTGTATCCATTTTTAAGCTCCCCTATGGCACCAGAGCATATTCAGCATAGAAGATTAGAATGTACTCAGCCCCACCACTACAAGTCTACGTGTAGGCTCCTCCAACTTTCTGTATTGTATCATATCATGAGCTTGGCTTACAAATTTGGCTTCTTACCATCCAGTGTTGAACATATGGAATATGCTCTGGCCATGCAACTTCTTCCTTGCTCTTAAGTTTGAGCATCCTTTTAGGTCCTGTTTGGTTGAGCTGTGGCTGTGGGAGAAAGCTGCTGTGGGCTGTGAGCTATGGAAAAGCTGCTGTGGGCTGTGAGCTGTAGAAAAGCTAAAAGCTGTTTGGTTAAACAAGTATAAAATATACCTTTAATCTATATCTCTCTTGAAACAACTATGGAAGAACTTTTTATTCCACCAATTTCGAAAAACAGAAAGCCAAAAGCCAAAAGCAGGGTTAAACTAGCTTTCAAAAATGAACTACGGAAAAGTAGCTGCTTCTGAAAAAGCACCCTTCAAAAGCAGCCCCTTTGGTTGAGCTTTTGGCTTTTGGGGCCAAAAGCCAAAGCCAAAAGCCCAACCAAACAGGGCCTTAGTGTTGAACATAATTATCATGTTTGTCAAGTTGCAAGTGTTCAACACATATGTGTGACTGTTTTGGCTGAAGTTACAAGATAACTGGATAATGTACTAGATGCCACTATCATTATCAGTGATTTTCCCAATCATCTCATCTGTTAGATTCCAGTTTGACCTAATTTTGTGCCCAGAACATGATGCCTCTCACCGAGAAATTAAGGATTTAAAAGTTTGTGCTTTTTGCCCAAAATGTTTTCTTTTGTAAACTGCCTTCACATCTTTCTGCAATTGTGGTACTAATGATTTGTAATCATGTATCAGTTTGGTTGGAGCGGACGATCAGGGGAACGGACACACAACCAGATCCAGTTACATATCAAGATCAGAAAATGGTTGTCCCTGAATTGTGGCTGTCCTTGTGCGCGGCTACGCAACATCATTTTTCGAATGCGAGGGCTCCGCCATATGGTTTCATTTTAGGGCTATGGCTTTGGTGACTCCGGTGATGTTTGCTGCAACACCTACTTGCATTCTATTACAGCACAAATAATGTACCATTTCACTTAATTTAATTTACACTTCTGGTGATGTTCTGTACACCCTAGTTTCTCATAGAAAGCATTGGAACAACTCGTCCAAAACTAACTGGACCACCTCTTGCTGAAGAAGTTTGCTGTTTCCTGGTTTCCCCCACTTTTATGAGCGATAATGTTTGTTTCAATGTTCTCGAGTACATGAACATCAATTTTCACTCACTGACAAAGTGACAATCGATGGGAGTATGTTTCTCCACACCTGCTTGATTCCTGCGCGTCACATCACGGTGCATTGATGCAGAGAGACCCGTTCCTTTACCAGATTTCGATCAGGGGCTCACATCACGGTGCATTGATGCAGAGAGACCCGTTTGTATTTGATAAACTTTGTCTTTCCCAGATTTCGATCAGGTATAATTAGTTATTTTTTTACCTACATTTAATCTTAGGTATGACCCTCCTCTTTTGTATGACCCTCCTCTTTTGTATGCGACTTTATTATTTATACAGCGTACCTGGTTTGCGTGCACTGGCGGTTCCTCTTTTTGTGAGCTCTCATTTCATAAACCAAATCTCGGATCAAGCTGCTATCATCCACACCATTATAGAGGGTCTCTCTCTCGATAACATAAACTATGTGCTTCAGGGACCCCTTTGCACCTTGTCGCCTTTGGCACAGTCTCATCTCCGGTGCACCCAACAAGGGGACCTACAAGTGCTTCAATGAGTGGCGACCGAAAAAGATTCTGCTGTGTGATTTCTTTTTCACCGTTGCGCAATCTGAAAAAAAAAAATCTTTGACGGTTTGTGCAAGACGCTGCAGGCGAACATGATTTATGCTGCTGGTTGTGCAAGTGCAAATCTAGGCGAGGAACAATAACAAGCCCCTGTTCGCCCAAATCTGTCGATTTTTTTTAGCCGCTGCAGCGGAGAATTTGACAGGCCACCAACCTTGGACCCTGCCCATTATCTGATCGGCTGATCGCTTCCTCCTCCATCCCAGAACCAGAACCAGAACCAGAACCAGGCAGCCATTTCCGTTTCCGTTTCCTCCCTCCCTGCGCGTGAACCGTGAATGTACGGACAACAGTGGAGGTGACACTGACAGCGATGGGTACGACCGAGAATTATTGGGGGTGGCGCATCACGTCCTTTCCGGCGCGATCTATCTCCCTCTCTGTCACGACGCCACACCCAGTGAACCCTGAGCCCAGGAAGAGAAATCGCATGAGGCTCGTGAACAAGAGAGTGACCGGTCTAGATTGGGTTTGTAACATCTGTGAGCCCAAACCTATCCGAGAGCAGTAGAAGAGTGAAAGGAGGAGACGAAGAGAGGCAACCAACAACAACTCTGTAAAGACAAACCCTAAATCACTCTACCGGTCGACAGCATGTCCGGCGGACCTCGAATCCCCTTTTCTAGTTCCCCGGCGCCGCCGCAGCGAGCGACACCGACAATTTGGTACCAGAGCCATCGATCCGGCGCCTCCAAGGGCTGGATCCGCCGGAGCCACACCCCCACTTCACCCGTCTTCAGCGCGCCAGGGGAGTCATGGATCAAAACGTGCGCTCCCTCTTCGACGAAGTACTCAAGCGGATCGACAACCTCCGCGCCGATTCCAGCGGTCGATGGGAGCGGTGGGAGCGCCGCTTCGAGGAGGTGACATTGGAGCTCCAGGAGCGGGACGAGGCGGTGCACCGTCGCATCAAGTCGCCGGAGGAGTTTGCCTCGGCACAGTACACCTCCGCCGTCGTCGCCGACAACTGGGGGAGCACTTCGACGAGCGAATCTCTGACCTCGAGCAGCGGATGGTGGATCTCGAGCTGATCCGCATCCACGAGATCAACGACGAGCGCGATGACAGGGTAGCCGCCGTCGAGACCGCTGTGGAGGAGCTAGTCAGTTGGCGCCCGGAGGTGGACGGCCTGATCTACGATCTTCGCTCAGAGGTGAAGAACCTCTGGTCGAGGGGTGGTCGAGCTGCAGAGGAGTTGCCTACATCGGGCACCCTGCGGCAGCCGGAGTTGGTCGCGCGCGCTCATCTATCGGGACTCCGACCGACTGGCCCAGCGGGCACCGCGTCGAATCGACTACACGGGAGAGGGTCTATGGGTTGGTCACAACCATAGCTCCAACCCCGGCCAATGGTATGTGCCGCTCCCCAGATCCCCCTCCTCATTCAGCTCCATATCCCCATCCCCCTCCCAATCCCAACCCTACCTTCAACGTCGCAAATGCCCACATTCCTCCCCAACCGCCAGATCCATCCCCACTCCACCCCCAATCCTCCCACCTCGGCCAGTTACCCAAAATCCATTTTCCCCAATTCGATGGTACTACCCCCAACTATGGATCACTCAGGACCATTCTTACTTTGATATGTACTTCGTTGATCAATCCATGTGGGTTCGCGTGGCTACAATGCAATTCACCGGTGCAGCCAAGTGCTGGATTCAATCCATTGCTCACCGTCTCGAACACATTGGTTGGCAAGACTTCTGTGCTTTGGTCCGCGAGCATTTCTACCGCGATCAACACGAACTTCTCATCCGCCAACTGTTCCACATTAAGCAAACCGCCTCGGTTCAAGAATATGTCGATCAATTTGTTGATCTTATTGAGCAACTATCGGCTTACACTCCTAACCCAGATACTCTTTCCTACACCACCCGCTTCATCGATGGTCTCCGCGACGATATCCGTTCTGTTGTTCTTGTTCAGCGACCCACCGATCTCGATGCTGCTTGCTCGCTTGCCCTTTTGCAGGAGGAGGCTGTCGAGCCGTCGCGCCGATGGGAGTTCCGGCGTACTGATGCTCCTGCCTTCTTGAAGCCGGTGGCACCTCGGGGGCTGTTGTCGCTTCCTGCGCCTCCCCAACGACTGGCTCTTCCTGCTCCTCCCGTGCCGTCAGAACCGAAGCAACATCCCAAAGATCATCGTCCAGACTTCCGTAGAGTTTCAGTGGATCATAAGTTGCAGTCCCTCCGTTCTTACAGGAAAGCTCGTGGCCTCTGTATGCGCTGTGGCGAGAAATGACACCAGGGCCACAAATGTTCTCCAGCTCTCCAATTGCATGCCTTATAGGAGGTCTGGAATCTTTGAGAAAATCTCTTCACCGAGACAGACAGTTCAGAGCCCAATACTCCTGTTATGGCAGATCAGTCCTTCATGCTCCTGTCTGCTGTTGCTGTTTCTCCGTCATTCCACCCTCGCACTCTGCAATTTCAAGGCATGCTCCAAGGCAAGAGTATCAACATTCTAGGAGCACCAACTCCTTTTTGGATACCCACTTGGCAGCTTCCTTCATAGGGGTCCAGCAGCTATCAGTTCCTTCTTCTATGCAAATTGCCGATGGCGGATCAGTCCCTTGTTCAGCTCAAATTCCGTATGCAGAGTGGTCTATTCAAGGATATGTTTTCCATTCTACTCTCAAACTCATTCCCATTGGCACATATGACATGATTCTGGGGATGGATTGGCTACAGGAATTCTCTCCTATGAAGGTTCATTGGCTTCAACGATGGGTTCAGATTCCTTATGGTCCACACACTGTGGTGTTACATGGCACTCTTTCGGAGCAGCTTGATTGTTCTGTCGTTCAGCTACATCAGTTGACCGCTGAAGAACCTGCATTCACTCCATCAGTGCACAGTGATCTGCCAGAGATTCAAGCGCTGTTGTCTCAGTATCAGCACTTGTTCAAGTTGCCAACCGAGCTGCCCCCATGGTGGGCCTATGACCACTCCATTCCCCTCATTCCAAGAGCTCAGCCTATTTCTGCCCGCCCTTATCACTACTCGCCGGCCTTGAAGATAGAGATTGAGGCTCAGGTGACAGAGATGCTGCAGTCTGGCTTCATTCGTCCCAATACCAGCGCCTTCTCTTCGCCAATTCTCTTGGTCAGGAAGAAGGACAACAGCTGGCGTTTTTGCGTCGATTACCGCCAACTCAACGCACTCACTGTGAAGAGCAAGTTTCCCATTCCGATCATCGATGAACTTTTGGATGCACTATCCGGAGCTTGCTGGTTCTCTTGTTTGGATCTAAGGGCCGGTTTCAACCAGATCCACCTTGCACCTAGGGAAGAACACAAGACTTCTTTCCAAACCCATTGGGGCCAATTCGAGTATACTGTCATGTCCTTCGGCTTAACTGGCGCCCCAAGTTCATTTCAAGGAGCCATGAACAATACTTTACATCCCCTCCTTCGCAAGTGTGCCTTGGTGTTCTTCGATGACATCCTTGTGTACAACGCCTCTTATGAAGACCATGTTCAGCACCTGGCTCAAGTTTTTGATTTGCTCTCCAAGGATCAATGGCTAGTTAAATTATCCAAATGCCGCTTTGCTCAGCAATCTATCAACTACTTGGGTCATGTGGTTAGTGCACAAGGAGTTTCCACAGATCCATCAAAGGTTGCTGCTGTGCAAGCCTGGCCGCAACCATCTGATGTCAAGCAGCTCCGTAGCTTCCTCGGACTCACCGGGTATTATCGCAAGTTTGTTAAGCACTATGCTGTGATTTCTAGGCCTTTGACAGATCTGCTTAAGAAGGGTGTGCTTTTTATTTGGACTGTCAACCATGCTGTCGCCTTTGACACTTTGAAGCAGGCACTCACTGAAGCTCCAATTCTGGCCCTACCCGATTTTCCAAGCCTTTCAACTGCAGACTGATGCAAGTGATGGCGGCATCGGTGCAGTTCTCCTTCAAGATGGTCACCCCTTGGCCTTTGTTAGTAAGTCGCTTGGTCCTCGTTCACGTGGCTTATCTACTTACAAGAAGGAATATTTAGCTATTCTGGTGGCAGTAGACCATTGGAGGTCCTACTTACAACATGGCGAGTTCACTATCTTCACTGACCAACGAAGCCTGATGCATATTACTAAACAGCGATTGCAGACTCCATGGCAGATGAAGCTTTACACCAAGCTTGTGGGGTTGCAGTTCAAGGTTGTTTATAAGCCAGGAACTTCCAGTTTGGCAGCGGATGCTCTCTCCCGGCACCCTTTGCCTCCAGATCACCTCAACACCATCTCTTCTTCATCACCAACATGGTTGACAGATGTGGCTGAAGGATATGCTTCTGATCCTACCACTCGCAAGCTATTGCAGGATCTGACACTTAACAGTGATTCCCACCCGCCTTACACTCTGCTCAATGGTCTTATTCACATTGGCGATCGCATCTGGGTGGGTGACAACAAGACCCTCCAGCTGAGAATTTTTGAAGGATTGCATTCCAGCGCTATCGGGGGCCACTATGGATTTCCTGTTACCTACAGCAGAATCAAGAAGTTGTTTGCTTGGAAAGGAATGGAGTCTGACATCAAACAACTGGTGGCTTCTTGTACCACCTGTTCCAGCAGAGTCCTGGCAAGTCATCTCCATGGATTTCATCGAGGGTCTTCCACGCTCGGGTGCCGCTAACTGTATCATGGTCGTTGTCGACAAGTTCAGCAAATTTGCCCACTTTGTACCTCTACTTCACCCATTCTCCTCTCCGCAAGTGGCTCAGTTATTCCTGGACAATATCTACCGCTTACACGGCATGCCCACCCACATCATCTCCGACCACGACCGCATCTTCACCAGCCATTTCTAGAAGGAGTTGTTCCGCTTGGCTGGTACTTAGCTCTGCATGAGCTCCGCCTACCACCCTCAATCCGATGGCCAGACAGAGCGGGTGAACCAGTGCCTCGAAGCATTTCTCCGGTGCTTTGTTCATTCCTGCCCCAAGCAGTGGCTGCGCTGGATCACGTTGGCGGAGTATTGGTATAACACCAGTCTCCATTTGTCGGTGTTTTGGATCGGGGGGTCCTCAACCAACCAGTAAATGCGAACTGCGTGCCCCTAATCCCGGATGGTGATGCAAAGAGACACAAGGTTTATACTGGTTCAGGCAATCGGTGCCCTACGTCCAGTCTAGGAGATCGATCTTGTATTCTTTGCACCGAAGTGCTTGTAGTAGGGGGTTACAAGCTGGGTGAGAGAGGGAGCTAGTCCCAGGTCTCGGCGCGGAGTGGTGCGGACTGCTTGAGTCATTGCTTCTCAGGCAGCGTGGGAGCGTGTGTGAATTGAGTGAGTGCGTTTTGCGCGTGAGGGCCGACGTGGTCTTTTTTTCTAGAAACGGCCCTGGCTATTTCCTTTTATAGCCACAAGGAGGGAGCCAGGAGTACATGAGAGAGCTACACGTGGAGCCTTAGCGAGAAAGGAAAATCCAGTACTGTAGCCTATTCCTGTAGCAGCACAGTGTCGGGAATGGCAATTGGTACTTGATCACTGGTGCATCACGCAGGCCATGCCTGAGGCTGTTGTAGTCATAGGAGTCCTTGCTGACGTCTAGTCAGCATGGCCTCCACTGTAGGTGACATGCCATGCCCTGTGGATTTTTTGACTTGGTGGGGTGCCGAGGCCTGGCAGGTCGTAGCTAACCACGCCGAGGCCTGATTTGCCGAGGCCTTGGAGGTGACCTATGTATGAGGCGGGGGCCTCGGCGGTCAGCGTCGTACCCAGTTTAGGTGGAAAAGTGCAGGGCGTGTGTCCGCAGGGCATGGCAACCCCTGCACCGTCAGTAAGGGATGGTAAAAAGGAGATTTGACCGTTGTCCCGTCGCTCCTGTTGCTGTACCCTGCCAGTCGTGGCTGATGTAGGCGCAACCAGAGGTACTTACATGGATGGGACGGCCCGCTAGAGGGGCAGTCGAGGCAGAGACAACGAGGATGCGGGACGAGCCCGGCCTCGGCCGAGGCGGAGAAGGAATAGCACGTCTGAGACCCTACCGGGGGGTCTCGGACGAGGCGTAGGACGAGCAGTTGGGCTCTCCTGCGGTTTCTAAGACTACAGGGACATGGACTTGACCTTCCGTGCTGCTTTGTCCTTAGCACAGGGTTTAGATAGCACAGTGATGAGCACAGTGGCAGGTAACCCCTGTTGCGCCTGGTCCCTTGTCCCGTCGGTCGTTCTGCCCGTACTGTACCTGAGTGCGGCTGACGTTTGCGGGAGTAGTTGGACGCATTAATCTGGACGTGACGTTTCGCCAGAGGAGTTTGGTCGGGTCGGAGGCTACGAGTATGTTTGTCGAGCCCGGCCTCGAGCGAATCGGAGAATTGGCATCCCATCCGAGGCCTTTTAGGGCGAGGCCTCGGTGAGAGGGTCTCGGCGAGAGGGCCTCGGCGGGGCGCTTTTGGCCTTTCGTATGAGGCCTCAGCGCAAGGCCTCGAGCGAATCAGAGAATTGGCATCCCATCCGAGGCCTTTCGGGGCGAGACCTCGGCGAGAGGGTCTCGGCGAGAGGGCCTTGGCGGGGCGCTTTTGGCCTTTCGTATGAGGCCTCGGCGCAAGGCCTCGAGCGAATCAGAGAATTCTGCAGAGACCTGGCGGTAGTTTTTTGGTTTTGATTTTTGCAAGGTTTAAGCGACATTTTTTGTTCTTGCTTAGGGTACCCCTTCTTGTGGTATCCGACAGTAGCCCCCGAGCCTCGGGAGGAGTGCGGGCACTCTCCTAAGGTTTTGATGAGACTTGGTTCGCAACAGATCCTGGCGGGATCGTGTTTTGTACTTGGTGGTTCCGGTGGGTGCGCGCGAGCGCACCCACCGGGTGTAGCCCCCGAGGCCCTGGAGGAGTGGGTTTACTCCTCCGGGGGCTTTTTCTCCATTTGAGGAAGGAGTTTTATCATGCTTGCTGGGCCCGCGAATGCGAGTTCAAAGTTTCTTGGGTCTCAAGAATCTTGCAGAAGAGCCCCTAGCCTCTCGTGAAGAGCGAGAGGGGCGTCAGTGCTCTCTGGCTTTTTATACACCTCTCACTGCGTGAGGGTTTGTTTGCTGAGACCCCCTCGGGTGTGAGCCTAGGTCGCGGGGCCTCAGCATATCTATAGGAAGAGCTCCCTAGTCTCTGCCCGGAGCAAGAGGGCCGTCAGGAGTACCCCTGGCTTTTCGTACAACCCTCGCGCAACCTTTTCGTTCGGAAGGAGGGGTTTGCTTGCCGAGCCCCCTCGAGTGCGAACCTGGGTCGCTGGGTCTCGGTAAAGTTACAGGGAGAGCCTCTTAGCCTCTACGGGGAGGTCCGTCAGGGGTTCCTCCTGGCTTTTTTATACGACCCTCGTGCTTCCTTTTCATTCAGAAGGTGGGGTGGAATATGCCAGGCTACCCTCGGTGGGCGCGAGCGGTGACACTTCCGGTGAGCTGCTATCGGGTAAGTCCGAGTGGAGGCCCATGTCCCATTCGATAAGGGTCGGCTAGCGGTCCAGAGATGCACTCCAAAAATACCAGAGGGCTTCTCTATTGGGTCCCAGGGCCGTTCGATTGGCCCTGGGGGCTCGGTGCCTCCCTACGGTGGGATCCCATTCCGAGAACTCCCTGCTAGGTCTCGGACACGACTTAGGGCATCCCGAGCGATCGCTTGCTCAGGCCATGGCCATGTATGGGCTCGCCCATAGTTGTCCCTGACTCTGTTGTCCTGGGGCGGCTGTCGAAACCCTCGGTGGTCCGGCCTTCGAACCCTTGGACCGTAACGAGCTCGGCGCCCTTTTTGTTGCTTTTTTCTGAATGTATGAGTGTGGGCTTGGGTCGCTTATCCTTGTCTTGGGTGCAGAAGGAGCCCCCGAGCCTCCGCACGAAGCGAGAGGGCGGTCAAGGGTCCTCCTGACTTTTTTGTTCAGCCCTCGCGCATCCTTTTCGTTCGTACGGGGGGGTTGTTTGCCGAGCCCACTCGTGTGCGAACCCAGGTCGCTAGGTTTTGTCAAACCTATAGGAAGAGCCCCCTAGCCTCTGCACGGAGCGAGAGGGTCGTCAGGTGCTCTCCTGGCTTTTTATACGCTTCTCGCGCATGAGGGTTTGTTGGCTGAGACCCCCTCGGGTGCGAGCCTGGGTCGCGGGGTCTCAGCATATCTGCAGAAAGGGCTCCCTAGCCACTGCCCAGAGCAAGAGGGCCATCAGGAGTTCCCCTGGCTTTTTGCACGACCCTCGCGCTTCTTTTTCGTTCGGAAGGAGGGGTTTGTTTTGCCGAGCCCCCTCGAGTGCGAACCTGGGTCGCTGGGTCTCGGCAAAGTTGCAGGGAGGGCCCCTTAGCCTCTGCGGGGAGGTCCGTCAGGGGTTCCCCTTGGCTTTTTTATACGACCCTCGCGCTTCTTTTTCGTTCGGAAGGAGAGGTGGAATATGCCAGACTACCCTTGGTGGGTGCGAGCGGTGACACTTCCGGTGAGCTGCTATCGGGTAAGTCCGAGTGGAGGCCCGTGCCCCATTCGATAAGGGTCGGCTAGCGGTCCGGAGACGCACTCCAAAAGTACCAGAGGGCTTCTCTATTGGGTCCCAGGGCCGTTCGATTGGCCCCAGGGGCTCGGCGCCTCCCTATGGTGGGATCCCATTCGGAGAACTCACTGCTGGTCTCGGATGCGACTTTGGGCGTCCCAAGCGTTTTGCTTGCTTGGGTCTCGGCCATGTACGAGCTCGCCCATGGTCGCTCCTGACTCTATTGCCCTGGGGCGGCTGTCGAAACCCTTAGGGGCCCAGCCTTCGAACCCCTGGACCGTAATGGGCTCGGCGCCCGGTTCCTTCGCCTGAAAGGAATTGGGTGGGGGGGATATTTCCCCCATCGGTTCGACAACGGCCGGCGCGCCTTTTTAGGCGATTTCCTGGGGGGGCGGAACAACGCGTGCTGCTGCAGCGGTCGGATGTGACATGACGTCAGCGGACGGGATGTAACTGTTCCCGCGATTAATGAGGAAAAGGTGGACACACGGGCGGTACAATTGGATCATGATTAACCGTGCCGGATCTGAGGGAAACTTCCCCGATTTTGTCGCCCGTCCGTTTCATCTTTACCCTGCATAAATACGCAACGAGCCTCGCTCCTCCCCTCCTTACCTTGCCCGCATTAGCCTTGCCGTCTTTGAGCCGTCGCCGGAGCAGAGAGCCCCAGGAGGAAGAAAGGAAAGAGGCGAGGTAGAGAGAGAGAGAGACTCACCGTCGTAGTCGAGCCCTCCACCGCACTCATGGCCGGCGACATTGTTGTCATCGAGGCGGACCCTTGGGATCCATCCGACGTCACCGTGGAGATGCTTCAGTCGTTCGTCGACGGTGGGCTCCTTCGCCCGGTGACCGACCCCAACAGGCCGGAGTGGATCGCTCCGTTGGGCAAGCTGGAGCCGAGGCCTCGCGACGGTTACGTCGTGAGCTTCGTGTCCTTTCACGAGCGTGGCATCGGCATTCCTGCGAACCGATTCCTGCGGGAGCTCCCGCACTACTACGGCGTGGAACTTCACAACTTCAACCCCAATTCTATCGAGCAGGCAGCTATCTTCGTCGCCGTCTGCGAGGGGTATCTGGGGATTGCTCCCCACTGGGAGTTGTGGCTCCATCTCTTCCGAGCGGGGCATACCACCAAGCCGGCAGGCACGTTGGGCACGAGGAAGGTGGTGAGGGCCGGCGGCTGCACTCTCCAAGTGCGCCAGGATCGTCAGCACCTCTACATCCCGGCCCAGCTCACGTCATCCAACCGTCGATGGTACATGAGCTGGTTCTACCTTCGCAATGACGACGACGGACTTCCCCCCTACACTGGGCGGATTGTGGGGAGCAGCCCGGAGCGGTGGAAGTATGGCATCCTGAGGGAGGATCAGCCCAAGCTGCAGCCGCTCCTAGAGGGGCTGCAGAGAATGCAGGACCACCACCTTACTGCGGCTGTGGTCGTGGCTGCCTTCCACAGCCAGAGGGTGCTGCCGCTGATGGCTCGGCGGTGGCGCCTATTCGAGATGAGGCTGGACGATTCAATCGCGGGCATCCGGCTGTCTTCCTCCGCCCTCTCTGAAGAGGAAATTCTTCACCGGGTGAGGGAGGCGGTGGATGTGAAGCTGCGGAGCGGTCGTCTGACCACCCTCACGATGCGTCCGTCGCGGGGGTACCTCTCGCTGGTAAGTCACGCGCCGCTGCAACCCCCGAGTTCTCTTTGTTTCTCATTATTTCTTGTTCCCTTATGCGCGTTCGCCGTTCCTGCAGGGGATGAGGAACGTGCGAGCCTCCCCACCGCCCGTTCCCGAGGACGCAAGGCGGCGGGTGATCAACCGGGCACACGCCGAGGCACAGAAAAAACAGAAGGACGCCAAGGCGGCCAAGCGCACGAAGCAGATTCTTACGCGCAAGAAGCTAGATGAGCGTCATCGGCAGCAAAGGAGGGACGGCCTTCTGCTGGAGGAGTCCCCGTCGCCGTCACTATCGATGGACGCCTCGGACGGAGATGACGAGGGCGAGAGGGGGCGGGATCCCCTGGACCATCTTCCTGATGTTGAGGAGACGGCGCCCGGGGCGTTGGCAAGTTGCCCGGCGCTCCCAGGAGGAGGAGGAGGAGCCGCCTCGGGGTCGGCGATTGCTCGCCTCGGGGCTAAGGCCGACACGCCCGAGGAGCGGGCATTGGGCAAGCGCGCCGTCAGCCCGGTGGGCTCGATGGCAGCGGTGGTGCCAGTGGCGGCGGAGCTAACGCAACTGCTCCCGCAGAGCACCGAGGGGGCGCCGGGGTCCGTCGAGGACCGGCCGGCACCGATGGATACGGCGGTCATGCTTCGGCCGCCGCCTTTGCAGACGAGGGTCGCTGTGCCAAAGCGGTTGCTGCCCCGGTCGAGGTAAGCATACTTTAGGTGGCGCCGCAGTGTTTTTTTGTTCATTCCTCCGTCTCGTGCTGACCCTGTAAGTATCATGTTTTTAGTCGGAAGCGACCTGCGGAGGTGCCTTCTTTGGCGCCGCTTAAGGCGCTCAAGGTGACCCCTGGCTCCACCGCCCATTGGGTGGCGGGGGCACTAGCCGCCATACGACGCGGCGTGGCGTCGACGAGAGCCGGCCT
This sequence comes from Miscanthus lutarioriparius, assembly GCA_904845875.1. Taxonomy (NCBI): domain Eukaryota; kingdom Viridiplantae; phylum Streptophyta; class Magnoliopsida; order Poales; family Poaceae; genus Miscanthus; species Miscanthus lutarioriparius. The sequence continues at coordinate 10,789,716 of CAJGYO010000003.1, read as the reverse complement.
GACGGAGTCGGCCTCCCAAGGAGGGGCTGTCGAGGCTACCCCGACACCGATGGGGGAGGGGGCGCCTCCACCCCACGAAGGCGAGGGCCGTGAGGTGGATGCGGCCGGGGTGTCTTCGGTTGCCGAGGCCACCGAGGTCGAGGCCCGTAGGGTCTCCGAGGCCGAGGCAACCGATGAGGCCGCAGCAGCGGAGGTCCAAGCCCCCGCGCCCATTGAGGCCACGATGGCGGGGGCCGGAGCCCATGGGACCACCGAGGCCCAGGAAGTGGAGATGGAGGCGATGGAAGCCTCGGTGGCACCCCTGGTTCAAGGCCCGCCGTTGCTGCCGGGGAGCGCCCGGGAGGTAGAGGTCCTTTCGATCTCCTCCGACGATGTTTCCTGGGCGCGAGAGATGGCCGACGGCGAGGTGGTCGGTGCCGTGGAACAGCCGGTTCCGACCCCGGGCGAGGGAAGCTCGGCCCTCGCGCGGGTACGACCCAAGCCCCGTGGGTGGGACCACCCACGTGTGGTGTGGCAGAGTCGGGATGACCCTGAGGCGGAGCCTCTGTTTGCCCTCGAGGATGCGGCCGAGGGCGGGCGTTGGGACACGTTCGAGCAGTACCGCCGGCTGGCGGAGCGGTCACTTCGGACGACGCTGTCCGTGGTGGCCGACGATCTGCCCGGAGTCGCCCAGGTTTGCACTTTCTTTTCCTTATGCGGTGGTCTTCTTCTGAGTTTTCTTTGTAGGGATTGACCCCAGCTCTGTTTCCCCCAGGAGCTTGAGACCTGGTCCCTCGGGAAGTCGGTCTTTCTCCGGGGGGAGAGGGACGTCTGGGACCACCTTCAGCAGCAAAAAAGGGGCTTCTTGCCGGTGCCAACGAGCTCCTATCGGCACGGAGCGCAGAAGTGGAGGACCTCCGCCTTCGTTGTGCCGATGCGATGGTCGAGGCGGTTACGGCCCGGGAGCGGGTCGCCCCTTTGGCGGCGTGGGTCAAGGAGTTGGAGGAGGAGCTGATCCACGTGGCCGGTGAGCGGGATGCCTCCAGGTCCTAGGCTGGAGAAGCCACGTCCTTGAGCAAGGTCCTTGCTGGGCAGCTGGGGGCGGAGCAAAGTGCGCACCAACTGACGAAAGGCACCTTAGATGAGGCCCTCATGGCGGCTGAGGCCTCCTGGACCGAGGCTATGATCTGGAGGGGAAATGCCGAAGGTGAGTCTTGTTCCCTTCATTTAAGTCATTTTTCTTGTTGTCGGCCCCTAACTCCTTGGTGCGATATAGAGCTGGCGGGGGAGGTTTCTAGGGCGGCCGAGGCTGCTCGGGTTGAGGCTCAGCACCTGAAGGAGTTGGTCGAGGCGTCTCGGGTCGAGGCCCAGTGTTGGAAGGAGAAAGTCGAGGCCTCTCAGGTCGAGGCCCGACGCTGGGGGCAGAAGGCCGTGGGTGAGTTCTGTAGACTTTCCGCCCTCGCTCTGGCTTGTACTTTTTTGCGCTCAACCTTGTTCCATTGCGTTTGGCGTAGAGCTGGAGAAAGAAGTCACCCAGGCAGCCGAGGCCTCCGCGCGCAGTGCAGGCAGTGCTTGAAACCGAGATCAAGGAGCATGACGCGCTGAAGAGCACCGCCCGTACTGCCTGCGAGGCCCTGGAAGTCGAGGGGGTCCAGTCAGGAAGCTCTCTCGGGAGCCGCCTGGTTGTGTTGAGCGGCCAGATGCGCGAGCGACTCCGAGGGCGCTGCATACGGGCGTCAAGCGCGCATTGGCCGTCATCGCCTCGCACTACGTCGGTGTTGACCTCCAAGCCATCAGCGATGGCTACGTCCTGCCTGATGATGAGGAGGAGGCCGACGAGGTGGTGACGAAGCTGATGGAGGTGGCGGAGGGTCCTGGCGCGGCGCTGGCTAGGTTGTTTGAAGAGGAGGTTGTCCCTCCTCCGCCGTCCGCCGATGCTGGAGACCCTGTGCCGTGACCTGGGCCCAAGAGGCCGTGTAATTAGATTAGGGATTATGTTGTCCTATCATAACGTTGGCGGCTGTTGAGGCCTTCTTAAAGTGATCGTGCGCCGATGCTTTTTCAATCGTTTTTCCTTATTATATTTCTGAGCCTCTGCCCTTTGTCTTGTTTCTGAACGTATCTCTTGTGAAAAACTTCCTCGGAGCCTAAGTTGCCCCTTGGGCGGAAGGTGGTGAGGGAGTGCCATAGCCCGGAGGCATAGGCCGTCTCGCAACTCAGCCGGCCTTCTGACCTTGAGACAGTCTTTTGGTCCTTAGGTTCTTTCACAATTGATTTGTCAGAACACGCTAGAGAGTTCGGCGTAGGAATTTTTTCGAAAAATGACTTAAGAACAGTGCGTGGGACTTAGGGGGGGAGTCCCCCCTTCTAGCCCCCCGAGGGAGGCTCGGTTCTTCAGAGATAGAGCAGAGCCTTTCTCGTGATGTTATCGTAATGCCGAGCCCCGCGATGGGCTCGGCGGGTTTCTAGAAAATTTAGAACAACTAAAGAACGCCTCTTAATTGTATTTCGAGAAACAGTTTGTACAATGCTTGGAAATTCTAAGGGTAGAAACGACGTAGCTGTTCTATGTTCCAAGCTTTGGTGAAGATTTCGCCTTTCTCGTTGACCAGCTTGTAGGTCCCGGGTTTTAGTACTTGGGCGATGATGTACGGTCCTTCCCATGGTGGGGTCAATTTGTGGCGGCCCTTGTTGCTCTACCTCAGTCTCAGCACCAGGTCGCCCACCTTCAGGTCTCGGCTTCATACACGCCGGGCTTGATAGCGTCATAGGGCTTGCTGGTACTTGGCTGAATGTAGCAGCGCAACGTCCCGGGCTTCCTTCAGTTGGTCGAGAGCGTCCTCGTGGGTAGTGCGGTTGCTTTGCTCGTTGTAAGCCTGCAGCCTTGGGGAGCCATACTCCAAGTCAGTGGGGAGGATGGCCTCAGTTCCATAGACCAGGAAGAACGGCGTGAACCCCGTGGCTCGGCTTGGTGTATTCCTTAGGCTCCAGATGACCGACGGAAGTTCGACCAGCCATTTCTTGCCAAATTTCTTCAACCGGTTGTATATCCTTGGCTTGAGGCCCTGAAGAATCATGCCGTTGGCACGTTCTACTTGGCCGTTCGTCCTAGGGTGTCCTACGGCCGACCAGACCACGCGGATGTGGTGGTCATCACAGAACGTCAGAAATTTATGTCCGGTGAATTGTGTCCCATTGTCGGTGATGATGGTGTTTGGTACTCCGAACCTGTGGACGATGTCCGTGAAGAACAATACTGCTTGCTCGGATTTGATTTAAGTGATCGGTCGAGCCTCGATCCACTTGGAAAACTTGTCAATAGCTACCAACAAGCGGGTATAGCCCCCGGGGGCTTTCTGCAGAGGCCCAACCATGTCCAGTCCCCACACGGTGAACGGCCATGTGATGGGGATGGTTTGGAGGGCTTGAGCCGGGAGGTGTGTCTGTCGCGCATAGTACTGACATCCTTAGCAGGAGCGTACCAGCTTGGTGTCGACAACCACCGTTGGCCAGTAGAACCCTTGGCAGAAAGCATTTCCGACGAGCGTCCGAGGCGCAGCATGGTGTCCGCAGGCTCCTGCGTGCAAGTCCCAAAGCAGGGCTTGGCCTTCCCTGGTGGTGATGCATCGTTGGAGGACGCCAGATGGGCTTCGTTTGTATAACTCGCCGTTGTTGACGACGTAAGTTTTGGCTCGTCGCGCCAGCCGTTGGGCCTCAGTTCTGTCTACAGGAAGCACTCCTCGAGTGAGGTGATCAAGGAGGGGGATTCGCCAGTCCGCCCCTCGGTCGGCCTCGGGAAGCCCTGCATCGACTTCCATGGTCTCGGGCTCGGCCGCTGGGGTCTCGGTAATAGAGGGGGCCTTGGGCCCTGTGGGCGGCTCGGCCAGTGGGCCTTCTTGTGTTGCCGAGATGTAGTCTACCGAGGGCTTCTGTAGGTCTCTGGCGAATATGTTCGGGGGGACCGAGGCCCGTGCCAATGCCATCTTTGCCAGTTCGTCCGCAGCCTCGTTGAACTTCCGCGCAATGTGGTTGAGTTTGAGACCGTCAAATTTATCTTCAAGGTGACGTACCAGTTTGCAGTATGCCTCCATTTTGGGGTCGTGACAATTCGAGTCCTTCATGACTTGGTCGATGACGAGTTGTGAATCGCCCCGCACGTCGAGACGCCGCACTCCAAGCTCGATAGCGATCTGCAAGCCGTTGACGAGAGCTTCGTACTCGACTGTGTTGTTGGAGGCGGCGAAGTGGAGCCGAATTATGTAACGCACATGCACTCCGAGGGGGGAGATGAAAAGCAGGCCCGCGCCTACCCCGGTCTTCATTAGAGACCCGTCAAAGTACATGGTCCAACATTCTGATTGGATTTGAGCAGGTGGCAGCTGGGTGTCGGTCCACTCAGCCACAAAATTGACTAAGACCTGGGATTTAATTGCTTTCCGGGGCGCAAAAGATAGGGCCTCCCCCATGAGTTCGACCGCCCATTTGGCTATTCTACCCGAGGCCCCCCGGTTCTGGATTATCTCCCCCAGAGGGAAGGATGACACCACGGTCACCGGGTGAGATTCGAAGTAGTGACGCAGCTTGCGCCGAGCCAAGACTATGGCGAAGACCAGCTTCTAGATATGGGGGTAGCGTGTCTTAGTTTCGTAGAGTACTTCGCTAATGAAGTAAACGAGTCATTGGATAGATAGAGCATGCCCCTCCTCTTGCCTCTCGACTACTATTGCCGCGCTGACCACCTGGGTCATTGCGGCGACGTAGAGCAAGAGGGCCTCGCCCTCGGTTGGCGGTACCAGGACAGGGGGGTTGGTGAGTAATGCCTTGAGCTTGGCGAGGGCCTCTTCGGCCTCGAGGGTCCAAGAAAAGCGTTTGGACTTTCTCAAGAGACGGCACAGAGGTAAACCTTTTTCGCCAAGGCGTGAGATGAAGCGACTCAGGGCCGCAAGACATCCCATAACTCTCTGTACTCCCTTGAGGTCTCGCATCGGCCCCATGTTGGTTACGGCCGAGACCTTCTCTGGGTTGGCCTCGATGCCGTGTTTTGAGACTATGAATCCCAAGAGCATGCCTCGGGGGACCCCGAAGATGCACTTCTCGGGGTTAAGCTTGATGCCCTTCTCCCTGAGGCATTTGAAGGCGATCTCCAGGTCATCGACGAGGTTACTGGCCTTTCTGGACTTGACTATGATGTCGTCCACGTAGGCCTCGATAGTTTGCCCGATGTGCTTGCCAAAGACCTGGGTCATGCATCGTTGGTACGTGGCCCCTACGTTTCTAAGACCAAATGGCATAGTTCTATAGCAGTACATGCCAAATGGGGTGATGAAAGAAGTCGCGAGCTGGTCGGACTCTTTCATCTTGATTTGATGGTAACCAGAATACGCATCAAGGAAGGATAAGGTCTCGCACCCTGCAGTAGAGTCAACGATTTGATCGATCCGAGGCAACGAGAATGGAACCTTTGGACATGCTTTATTTTACCCTATGTAGTCTACGCACATCCTCCATTTTCCGTTTTTCTTCCTTACTAATACAGGATTGGCTAACCACTCTGGATGGGATACTTCCTTGATGAACCCGGCTGCCAAGAGCTTCTGCACCTCCTCACCGATGGCCCTGCGCTTCTCCTCGTCAAATTGGCGCAGGCGCTGCTTCACCGGTCTGGAGCCGGCCCGGATGTCCAAGGCGTGCTCGGCGACCTCCCTCGGTATGCCCGGCATGTCCGAGGGGCTCCATGTGAACATATCAGCGTTCGTGCGGAGGAAGTCGACGAGCACGACTTCCTATTTGCTGTCGAGGGTAGCGCTGACCCTCAACGTTCAGCCGTCAGAGCAGTTGGGGTCGACCGGGACGAGCTTGACAGTCTCTGTGGGCTCGAAAGTCCCGGCGTGGCGCTTGGAGTCAGGTACTTCGCTATCGAGTCCGTCGAGGTTGACGATGAGTGCCTCGGCCTCCACGGTAGCCTCTGCGTATTCGATGCATTCGACATCGCAGTCGTATGCATGCTCATACGTGGACTCGATGGTGATGACGCCGTTGGGGCCGGGCATTTTGAGCTTGAGGTAGGTGTAGTTTGGGACCGCCATGAACTTGGCGTAGCACGGACGCCCCAGAATGGTGTGGTAGGTTCCCTTGAACCCAACCACTTCGAAGGTGAGGATCTCTTTGAGGTAGTTGGAGGGAGTGCCAAAGCAGACCGGCAAATTAATGCGTCCGAGGGGTCATGCGCTTCCCTGGCATGATGCCATGGAAAGGTGCGGCACCCCCTCGGAGCATCGACTGGTCGAGCTCTAGGAGCTCCATGGTGTTGGCGTAGAGGATGTTGAGGCCGCTACATCCGTCCATTAGCACTTTGGTGAGCCGGGTGTTGCCGATAATCGGGTCGACAACGAGCGGGTATTGCCCGGGGTTTGGGACATACTTGGGGTGGTCCTCCTGATCGAAGGTGATCGCCTCCCGAGACCAATTAAGGTACTAGGGAGTGGCTACCTCAACCGAGAAGACTTCTCGACGTTCCCTCTTTCGTTGACGCGCCGTGAGGCACGCTGAAGGCCCGCCAAAGATCATGAAGGCATTGTGCACCTCAGGGAACCCATTGTCCTTGTCGTTGTCTCTGTCGCCGGCGCCCTTCTTCCTGGCGTCATCGTCGGGAAGTCCGAGCTTGGCGTAGTAGCGTCGGAGCATGGTGCACTATTCGAGGGTGTGCTTTACCGGGCCCTGATGGTAAGGGCACGGCTTCTTGAGCATGTCGTCAAATAGTCCGGGGCCTCTGGCGGGGCCTCGGGGATTCCTACGATCCGCGGCTGCGACAAAATTGGCCTCGAGGGCCTCTTTCTTCCCCTGGCGCCCCTTTTTCTTTTTCTTGGAGAAATGGGAGGGCGAGGCCCCGGAGGTCTCGCCCCTCCGCTTCCCCTTTGCTTCGCCGTCAGGGAAGATGGCCCCGATAGCTTATTTGCCCAAGGCGAAGTTGGTGGCGACGTCGAGGAGCGCGGCCGTCGAAGTTGGTACGTTCTGGCCTAACTCTCGAACCAGGTCTCGACAGGAGGTGTCGGAGAGAAAAGCCTGGACAACTTCCGAGTCACCGACGCTGGGCAACTCGGTGCGCTGCTTGGAAAAGCGTCGGATGAAGTCTCGGAGAGACTCATCTGGCTTCTGGCGACAACTCTTGAGGTCCTAGGAGTTCCTAGGGCGCCCGTATGTGCCCTGGAAATTCCCGACGAAGACCTTGACCAAGTCGCGCCAGTTGTGAATTTGTGAGGGAGGGAGGTGTTTGAGCCAGGCTCACGCCAAATCTGACAGGAACAAGGGGAGGTTACGGATGATGAGCAGGTCATCGTTCGCGCCACCTAGCTGACAAGCCAAGCGGTAATCGGCCAGCCATAGCTCGGGGTTGGTCTCGCCACTATACTTTGCGAGATTGGCCGGTTGCCGGAACCAGGTAGGGAATGGAGCGTCGTGGATGGCCTTGCTGAAGACTCTAGGGCCAGGCGGCCCAGGAGAAGGGCTGCGGTCCTCCCCGCTGTCGTAGCGGCCACCTCGGTGTGGGTGGTAACCTCGGGCGAGCCCGTCGTTGTCGTGGCGCCGTCGCCTGCTGACCACGTCGTGGTCCTCTTGCGCCTCGCGTCGGTCGCTGAGGCGGTCGTGGACTGAGGGGGCCTTGAGGCGATCATGCACTGAGGGCCGCTTTGAGATGTTCTCACGTCGCCGAGACACGGAGCTCTCGGCCTGCTGTACTGCGGCGGTCTCGAGAAGGTCTCGGAGCTCGCCGCGGACCCATCGTCCCTCCATGGTAGAGGGCTCGGGCATTGCTCGGACTAGCATCGCCACCGCCGCGATGTTCTAGCTAGCGCGATTGAAGATTGGGGGTTGCTCACTTCCTTCGTCGTTGTTGATGCGGCGGTGTACGTCGTGGGCCCTCTGCCGGGCCCCTCTACCGTCACCGCGGCCTTGCTGCTCCTGCTCGAGAGTGTCTCGGAGCTGCTGCAGCAGGAGTCGATCTTGGTCGGCTTTTGCCTGGAGCTCACGGAGCTACTCTAGGTCTAGGCGTCGGATATCCCCGGGGGCGATGTTCACGTTCCGTGCCACCTGGAACTCGACGAGCGGGGGTGTGGCGTCGCCCGCCCCTTGGCGGAGTGGGGACCGGTTGCCTGCCCTTTCACCCTCGTCACTTGCCCCTAGCATTCCGAGCCCGACGTGGAAACACTCTCGAGTGGGATCGTAAGTGCTTTCATCATCGGAGTCGGAGTGGCCGAAGCAGTAGTCGCTTATGGCCAAGAAGCGGCGCATAGCCTCTGGGTCACGAAGCCCAGAGAAGTCCGCTCCGGCCCATACCTCGTCCTCCTCCGAGGATTCAGTGTGGGTGTGGGCCGAGATCATGGTGGAGAAGTCGAGGGCGAATCGTTGGTGGTGTCCCGAGGGCTCCGCATGCGCGGAGGCGTAAGCGGAAGCATAGGTGGCAGGCGATGTTAGTCAGCCCGAAGAGGTACGGGGATGGTGCCACCGCTGGGTTCCGCTCCGCCTGAGTCGATTCCTTAGGAAGCGGCGGGGCGGAGCTTGACGACGAGACATCGCTGCGCGCTACTGGCGTCTCTCCCTTGCCTAGGCTTAGGTTAGACAGGTCCCCAGCTAGGGACTCTGTACCGATAGCCGGGCGAGGGATGTCGGTGGAGTGCGGCGCGCAGCCCTGAGTTCGCGTGGCGTCGGAGTAGTTCTGCTCGCGTCGTGCCTGGCGAGCGTGACGAGAGCGGCGGCCCGGGCGCCGCCTGCGTCTAGGCTGCCGATGCACGATGTCGTCACCGGCCGGTGGGGCTCTGGGTGTGAGGAGTACCATATCATACTAACATCCTAGAGCCATGAACTCCAGGCTCCCAAACCAGACCACCGTGCCGAGACGTAGTGGACGTATGGGGTCAGTCATCCGGAACTTGTTGGGACGATCACGCTAACACGCAGAGGCCCCTACCTGGCACGCCAACTGTCGGTGTTTCGGACCGGGGGGTCCTCAACCAACCAGTAAATGCGAACTACGTGCCCCTAATCCCGGATGGTGATGCAAAGAGACACAAGGTTTATACTGGTTCAGGCAATCGGTGCCCTACGTCCAGTCTAGGAGATCGATCTTGTATTCTTTGCACCGAAGTGCTTGTAGTAGGGGATTACAAGCTGGGTGAGAGAGGGAGCTAGTCCTAGGTCTCGACGCGGAGTGGTGCGGACTGCTTGAGTCGTTGCTTCTCAGACAGCATGGGAGCGTGCGTGAATTGAGTGAGTGCGTTTTGCGCGTGAGGGCCGGCGTGGTCTTTTTTTTCTAGAAACGGCCCTGGCTGCTTCCTTTTATAGCCACAAGGAGGGAGCCAGGAGTACATGAGAGAGCTACACGTGGAGCCTTAGCGAGGAAGGAAAATCCAGTACTGTAGCCTATTCCTGTAGCAGCACAGTGTCGGGAATGGTAATTGGTACTTGATCACTGGTGCGTCACGCAGGCCATGCCCGAGGCTGTTGTAGTCATAGGAGTCCTTGCTGACGTCTAGTCAGCATGGCCTCCACTGTAGGTGACATGCCATGCCCTGTGGATTTTTTGACTTGGTGGGGTGCCGAGGCCTGGCAGGTCGTAGCTAACCACGCCGAGGCCTGATTTGCCGAGGCCTTGGAGGTGACCTATGTATGAGGCGGGGGACTCAGCGGTCAGCATCATACCCAGTTTAGGTGGAAAAGTGCAGGGCGTGTGTCCGCAGGGCATGGCAACCCCTGCACCGTCAGTAAGGGATGGTAAAAAGGAGATTTGACCGTTGTCCCGTCGCTCCTGTTGTTGTACCCTGCCAGTCGTGGCTGACGTAGGCGCAACCAGGGGTACTTACACGGATGGGACAGCCTGCCAGAGGGGCAGTCGAGGCGGAGACAACGAGGATGTGGGACGAGCCCGGCCTCGGCCGAGGCGGAGAAGGAATATCACGTCTGAGACCCTGCCGGGGGTCTCGGACGAGGCGTAGGACGAGCAGTTGGGCTCTCCTGCGGTTTCCGAGACTCAGGGACATGGACTTGACCTTTCGTGCTGCTTTGTCCTTAGCACAGGGTTTAGATAGCATAGTGATGAGCACAGTGGTAGGTAACCCCTGTTGCGCCTGGTCCCTTGTCCCGTCGGTCGTTCTGCCCGTACTGTACCTGAGTGCGGCTGACGTTTGCGGGAGTAGTTGGACGCATTAATCTGGACGTGACGTTTCGCCAGAGGAGTTTGGTCGGGTCGGAGGCTACGAGTATGTTTGCCGAGCCCGGCCTCGAGCGAATCGGAGAATTGGCATCCCATCCGAGGCCTTTCGGGGCGAGGCCTCGGCGAGAAAGTCTCGGCGAGAGGGCCTCGGCGGGGCGCTTTTGGCCTTTCGTATGAGGCCTCGGCACAAGGCCTCGAGCGAATCGGAGAATTGGCATCCCATCCGAGGCCTTTCGGGGCCAGGCCTCGGCAAGAGGGCCTCGGCGGAGGCGCTTTTGGCCTTTCGTATGAGGCCTCGGCGCAAGGCCTCGAGCGAATCGGAGAATTCTGCAGAGACCTGGCGGTAGTTTTTTGGTTTTGATTTTTGCAAGGTTTAAGCGACATTTTTTGTTCTTGCTTAGGGTACCCCTTCTTGTGGTATCCGACACCATTCCTCCCTCAACAGGTCACCATTCGAGGTACTATACGGACACTCTCCTCGCCACTTTGGCCTTTTCTCCTCCTGAAGCATCCTCTGTTCCTGATGTTGAGTCCATGCTGACTGAGTGTTCTACTATGCTTGATTTGGTTCGCCAACACCTTCTCCGAGCTCAACATCGCATGAAGTCGCATGCTGACAAGCACCGCTCAGAGAGGTCATTCAACGTTGGCGACATGGTGTTCCTCAAGCTCCAACCGTACGTCCAGGCCTCTCTTGCTCCTCGTGCTCATTAGAAACTCTCCTTTCGTTACTTTGGGCCATACAAGGTGCTGGAGAAGATCGGAGCTGTCGCTTACAAGCTGGACCTGCCGGACTCGTCTTCTGTTCATCCGGTATTCCACGTATCTCTACTTAAAGCTGCCCCGTCGACCAAGTTCCCTCTCTCGGTGGCTCCTCCAGAATCTGCGGAAGGCTTGCAGGTTCCTGAGGCAGTGCTGCAGCGCCGTCTCCATTCCCGTCGCTCAGGTGCGGTTGTTCAGCTCTTGATCAAGTGGTCCGGTCTGGCTCCAGAGCTTGCTACCTGGGAAGATGCAGAGGCCATACAGCAACGTTTTCCTTTTGCTCCGGCCTAGGGACATGCCGGGTCGCAAGAGGAGGGGGGTGTCACGACGCCACACCCAGTGAACGCTGAGCCCAGGAAGGGAAATCACATGAGGCCCATGAACAAGAGAGTGACCGGCCCAGATTGGGTTTGTAACATCTGTGAGCCCAAGCCCATCCGAGAGCAGTAGAAGAGTGAAAGGAGGAGAGGAAGAAAGACAACCAACTCTGTAAAGACAAACCCTAAATCACTCTACCGGTCGACAGCCTGTCCGGCGGACCTCGAATCCCCTTTTCCAGTTCCCCGGCGCCGCCGCAGCGAGTGACTTCGACACTCTCTCTCTCTTATCAGAAACAGGCTCGACGATCGGCGTGCCCTGACCTAAAAACACTCCATGATTCGCCGCTATCTTTCTGCTGTTCCTCTGTTGGGTTTGGGTGGTGACTGGTTGTTGAGCCTCCGTTTCCAGAACCAGTAGAAACTGGAGCCGCGTTTGCGTGATGCCACTGCCAGGCCTCGCACTGCAATTTGCAAACGCAAAGCTGTGCGCTTACTACAAATGCTGCAGTGCCCGATCAGATATTTAGATGGATGGATGGATGAAGGGAAGATGACAGCTCTCATGCCACACGGAAGCTTGAGAACGACACGTCGCTCAATCACCTGTTCGCTTGATTGTTTATGTGTCTCGTAAGCCAGTTGATGCTGTTTTATTGTAAGAGAAAAACACTGTATCATGATTGATACGATCAAGCGAAAACAAACAATATCTCCACCTCTGATCATCTGCAACTTCTGACTGGCGGAGCCACGTAGGCAAGGGGAATGCCGGTTTGACACCTGGAACGGTTCATTTTTCGTGATCCCAAACTGTATATTAGTTTATCATGTGTCTCAAGATGTTGAGATGCCTCATCTTATCTCGAAGGACGAACGGCAAGTCAAAGGAGAAAGGACCCAATCTGATGGTAAAGAAAGAGAGACCGTGACCCGTGACACGTGAGGCATGGTGGCGTGGCATCTTTTCCTTCATGCCTTGTGATCAACTCATCTGGAAAAACAAGCAAGTACCTTATCATGTCTAGATACATGACAACAGTAGCGTACCTAAAAAAACAAAACGACTAATAATTAAGAGCAGAGGGAGTATTTCCTTTTGTTAATGCTAATCAACGCATGAACACAGCACAGCTGCTCTTAATAATTTACACTTTTGGGATCATGAAGCAAGCGCTAGCGGCCACATTGTACTTGCTGCACTGCAAGCAATTGCAGGGTGGCACGGTGCGCGTAAAGATCTGGGGTAGGGGGTAGGGAGTAGGGAAGCATCAAAGGCAGGTATGATGGATGGATGGACCTTCCTCTAATCCTCTCTCCATGTCCATGGTCCATGCATGCTGCTAGCCTGCTTTAGTGCTATCTGCAATGCAATGCCTCTTCCCCATCGTCTGCGTCAGTTGCAGTTGCAGATGAAGACAGCAGTTCAATCTTTTTCTCCCAAAAGATGAGGAGGACCGCAGTCGCCCGCTGCAACTTGCGTGGGTTCTCTATCGGCTCGATGCCAACTGACAAAAGCCCCTTCTTATATGTTTAGTGCAGAGTGATTTGATGTAAAGTAAGAGATACAAGAGACAAATGAGAGTGGAAAATTGTTGTTCATTCATTGATCCATGGACATATATATACATGTGAAAGGACATTTCCGAAGGGTGCCTTCTAAGAGAGCGGTTGAATAAAGTGATTCACAATACTCCCCCTTATCAATAGCATCATCCATTACTAAGAGAGCGGTTGCTGATAAAATGATTCACAACATTCTAATCTACCCCACGGTAGATTCCGTTACTGAAAGCCACTAAATCCTGCTGCAGGTGAATTGGAATCAATCTGTTTATTGTAGGAAGCTTAATGGTCAATCTTTAATTAATCTTATAATAATCTACCAGGAGCAGGCAGGTGGGGAAGCTGGGTTAGCGATAAGTACGAGAGGGCAAGCCACACGTGCGCGGCAGCTGGACAGATGGACACAACCAAAATTTAATCCTCCGGGAACACAAAGATAAAAGCCACATCTGCAGTGGTGGAGTGGAAGGCTTCACAGGCCACAGAGGAAAAGGGCGAAGGAGATGGCATTGGAATTGGAATAAAAAATAGAGGAGAGTAGGAGAAGCGCGCACACAACACATGAGCACAATCCGCAGGCCGCAGCAGAGAAGTGCAGAGGAGAATTCAGATCAAACCCAAGGTGTTGCCTTCTTCCTATCCCCCCTCCTGATGTCGACGTCCACCCTCTCCTCGATTTCCTTTTTCGGGTTTTTAATATTAATCGCCAGCAATTCTGCACGCAATACGTTGAGTGGGAAAGATCCTACGCAGTATATGCGTATGTATGTGTGTGCGTGCGCCTGCGCTTCCTTGCTTCCCCTGCCTTCTTTTATTCGCCTCTCCTTTGTTCGCTTGCGGGCTGCGGCTTCGGGAAGGAGGAGAGGACGAGGGAAGGGCGGGCGGACGAATGTACAGTCCCGGTGAGTTCTTGGAATCCGACCCGGCTCTTGTTGATTCGTTTCCGCGCCCATGATCTTAGGGTTGGTTCTTCGTTTGGGCGCTGCTCGGGGCGGAGGCGCGATTTATCCGGCGCGCAGCCGCCTCGAACTGCGATTCTTTCTCCCACTCATGCTGTTGCGTTTTCTTGGCACTGCCTGGTACAACATTGGTACCAAAATGCGGCCGAATTGTTGCTGTTTTTTTGGAGTGTGGTTTTGTTGCTGGGAAGAGGGTTTTAGGGAATGCGGCTAAGGTGCGCGCGTTTTAGTTCATCAGAGACTGGAATTCTTGGGGCGGACCCGGAGTTGCGCATTCTTGATCCGGCTGCTTTCGCCTGCCAAGCAATGATGCGGCCGCCATGGCCTTATCCGATTTCTTTTGGGTTCTTTTCGTCGGGAGAAAGTACGCGAGTAATGGGGCCAAAGGGAGCAGCTTTTTACCAGTCTTCAGCGTCTACTACAATGGATTGTTCGCCCGCAGTGCTTCTGCTTCTTTTTCACTTTTTTTGGGCAGTAAAGTAGCATTTGAGTGCTTTTGTTGGGATTGTAAAAAATAAAGGTCGGAATCTTTGAACTGTTCTCAACTCAAATGATGGCTGCTAGCGCTTTCAGTTGCAATTGCTCTGTTTTTTATTGATCTTTCCTCAGTTCTGGTCCAGATTTCTTCAGCTTTCTCTATCCCTTGAGCACAAAAAGAAAGGCAGCTTCTCTTCTTTTATTTTCAATTTTATGATCTTTGATTGAGTTGATGTTGCTGCTTGTGCAATTCCCGTGTGTGATGCTAAGAGTTTGTTTCTTCTATACCAGTTTAGAGCTTCAGTTTTAATGGCACTTTAAACTTAGTGAAGATCATCGTCATGCTTCCCTTGTGCAGCCTTTTCATATGAGGTCATTTGCAGCTGAATGTTGAATGGGTCTTTTTGTTGAGATGCTCATGATATGATTTGTGCTATAGTCTGTTGGAAGTCCAATCATGGTTAGGATATTAATGTGCTATAGGCAGCCAGTAAGATTTCTGTATACAACAACAAGACTTCCCTTGCTATAAATTTGTACTGAAATGTCAAAGCCATGATTATTAGTTAAAGCAATAATAGATACCCCAAGTTCCAATCTTCTTTCTTGTGGCTTTTTTTATTCAATCCAGCTAGATTTCTGTCACAGTCATATTACACAGCAAATTTATGATCCCCAAATTGACGTGATGCAATCATACATGTTCAGTTTTTTAGGTGCTTCCTAGAAAAATTATTCCTTTGGGGCCTTTGGTCAATTTCTACAAAATGTGGTACCTTTTTAATCATTTATAACTTGAAAGTTGGTGTTTTTATTGTTGGTTCTGCTGAAAATGTTTAGAAGCAAAACATAAGTTGTAAAAACATATTAAAGAATACAGCAAAAGGAATTAGCGTACGAGTTTCTAGATACATGTTAGACTTCCAGTCCTCTCGATTGTTGCTCTCCTGCATTTTAGATATTGCAATATTTTATTACAGAACAGATTCAAAGTTTGGAGTAAATTTATCATTGTTTTGGAAATATTTAGTAATAAATAATAAGTTTAGCGAAAGACCCTTGCTGTCGCCCCTTTGCTTCGATAGTGTTACCTCTATTAATTAAAGGAGCAATCGTTCTTCTGATATCGGGCTGGGTAAGCTTAGGTAATGCTACTGTACATGATAGAATATCATACGTATTATGATATTCTGGTCCCTTTTTGGCTAGAAACATTATATTCAGGATGTTAGAGATGTAGAAGGTAGAGCACTAGAGTCTCTTGTTGACCAAAATATTACTTTTATTATAGGTGTTATAGTTGTACAAGTTAGAGAACTAGAGTACATTTTTCAAACTTTCATATATTCTAATGCTAATTAGATCACTTCTTATGAAATTACTTTCATTGCTTATTTGCTGCTGTTTCTTTTTGCAGGAGAATATTGGTGAAACAATAACTTGATATAGAGTTCTAGACCAAAGAAGCAATGGAAAGGGAATCGTCTACCCCATATGAGCCAAAAAGGAACTGTGAAATAAGGGTTTTTGAGAGTTCAGATGAAATTTCAACAGATCTTGCTGAGTATATCTCAGAAATTTCAGAAATTTCTGTCAAAGAAAGGGGATACTTTGCCATCGCCTTATCTGGAGGTCCCCTAGTCAGTTTTTTGGGGTAATATTGTTTCCTAATATTTATTACATATTCTACTCTATTATGTACTAGAATTGCTTACATAGTTTGCATTCCAATATCTGAACTTTCTCTCTTTCAATTACTATAAGGAAACTTTGTGAAGCACCATACAACAAGACCCTGGATTGGTCCAAATGGTACATCTTCTGGTCTGATGAACGTGCCGTGGCAAAAAACCATGCAGAGAGTAACTATAAGTTAACAAAAGAAGGATTTATTGCCAAGGTATGTGAACTGAAGATGCCTTCTTTTTCTTTTTCATTTTTTGTCTGTGCTGCAGCCTAAATTAAGCTCATGTCAAGAATTTTTGTCATTAAGATCAGCTTATTTTGTATTGAAACGGTGCTGTCTGTCATGGTGTCACCTACTCTATGTTTCGTTGAAAAGTGAGTTAATTTGGCTTCTCTTTTTGTTTATTGTTCTGTACCAACCAGACAGTGGCTGTATCTTGCAGGAGATCCTCTTTACTGATGGTACACCAGTTGCTTCCACTAATATTGCTTTCCCCTCTGCATACCTAAACAATGAAAAAATTATTCACTGAAATAAGATGTTGACAAACTCTTATATACAAATTTAATAGCTGAAGTGAGTGTCTTGTTCCTTAACCTAAAATGCTGTGTTTTGGTTGTCAAGTGCAATGTTTGGTGCCCACTGAACTATATGATCTGGTGGTTTCTTTTGCTATTGTGGGATATTTTTTTGTGACTGATGTTTGATTGAAGTATTGATGCTACTGTGTTTACTCTTTGCTTACCATTTTTTGATGCTTTTGTGTGGAAGTAATTGATGTGATTATTTGCCACCACTTGTGTTAGATCAACCTTAAGTTACAATAATTTTTTGCTTTATGTTATGTTCACCTTGTTGAGACTACAACCATGAACAGAATATTATGAACACTGTAAAGTCTACAGAGCAAGAACGAACTTGTGTCATACCTCAATGTTGTTCTGATAACAAATAAGAGTGGAATTTTAGTTTATCTAGCCCTGTTTAAGGGCGTACCCAGTGCAGAGAGCTCCCGCTCTGTGCAGGGTCTGGGGAAGGGTGTTAGTGGCAAGCCTTACCCTCACCTGTGCAATGCGAGGAGACCGCGACTCGAACCCGGGACCTTCCGGTCACAGGCGGTAAGACTCTACCGCTTGCACCAGGCCCGCCCTTCATATCTAGCCCTGTTTAAGATCTTAATATTTTTATTCTATGTTGATGATGTTGAATGCATGTTATGAAATACTACCATAATTGTTTTATGACTAATGTGTTTTCCAAAAAAAAATTATGATAGTGTTAAATTAACTATCAGGTGGGTCTGACTTACGTGTGGCTTTCTGATGTTCTATTTTTAGAAAAAAAAAAGTTTTCCTTGTTTCAACCAAAAGTTAGGAGTTTTGGTATTTCTGTTTCAGGACAAGGCTTAAAATTACTAGAGTACCAATCAGAGGGAGTCATAGATAATCAAGAATTCCATGTGCTTTGTTGCTTCGATTCTTTCAAAGAGAAATCAGGTCAAGAGTAGTGGCATATAATATATTAGCTCAAAATCTATGATGCTAACATTCAGTCTCTTATTTTTGTTCTCATTTATCGCTATCCATTTTCCTTTACTGTTACAGTAAAAATATTACTGCCAATTGCAAAGCAGAGCACATGTCAAGGTAGATTTTTACACCTTAGACACTGACTGGTCTGGATGGGTGGCTGGGCTAATTTGCATTATGATGTGTCATGTTCTTGTAGTATGATATTTTCAAACTTCAGATAATGCTATATCCTGTGTCAACTTGGGGGTGGGGACTGATTAAGGCTGCCTAACTACCGCTTTAATAGTTCCATCTTCCAGCTACTCTGGAAGCACCCTTCACCAACCACACATTTTCATAGCTATCCATCATTGCCCAATGTCAGACAAAAAACTTATCAAAATGTGTTTTTTTTCAACAGAATGGCTGGCTCTGAACTGGTCTCTCCTCCATGCACCAGTCTGATTAATGTTTAGATTTTTAGGTTGTATTTTTCTAGGCTATATTATTTCTTAATTCAAGGAGCTTAACAAAAAATCAGTTAACTTTTTGTTTTTAAATCTCTCTATTGGGCATATCCCTATTTTTTTTTCTTCGTGGACCCATTTAAATCTCTAGAGAGTGCAAACTGTTTTGGTTGTCTAAAAGCCTTAATATAACCGCAGCATTCCCTGTTCTGCTAGTGTTACTGTTGCATGAGATTTTCTCAAGTGTGTCATTCATGTTCTTCTCTGTGGAGTCTTCGACTATATGTCTGCTTCATTCTGTTCCCTTTCTTGCCATACCAGTTGCAATGATTCCCATGTTTAGCTCAAGAAGCAAAAAATCTGAACAAGATGTGTTAGTATCTTTGTAGTGCTTTTGCCAAGTTAACTATCTGATACTTGAATGGCATTTACAGGTACCTATTCCGCATGGCCATGTCTACTCCATAAATGACAATGCCACAGTGGAGGATGCAGCAACAGACTATGAATTCATGATCAGGCAGCTGGTTAAGGTCCGCACAATAGGAGTCTCAGAGAGAAACGACTGTCCCAAGTTTGATCTCATCCTCCTAGCCATGGGCGCTGATGGGCATGTGGCCTCGCTTTTCCCGAACCACCCTGCCATGGAGCTGAAAGACGATTGGGTCACCTACATCACTGACTCCCCGCAGCCTCCTCCTGAGAGGATCACCTTCACTCTTCCAGTAATCAACTCAGCATCCAACATAGCAATAGTGTCCACCGGTGATGACAAAGCAAATGCTGTTCACTTAGCAGTTTCTGACACGACCGAAGGTCCTGATGCTCCTACATCACTGCCTGCTAGAATGGTCCAGCCAACGGACGGGAATCTGGTGTGGTTTCTGGACAAGGAGGCGGCATCATTCCTTGAGTCCATGAACGACGATGCTTCCTACGAGCATCGTGAGTACTAACTCTGAGGATCTGAGGTCGTTTTGAAGTGAATGAACGGAGGTGTGTAAGTAGGTGGTGGCATACGATGGAAGACGTGCTGTTCCCCCTTTTAGCTCTATCTATGCATTGATTTTGTCTGAGGGTTTAGTTCCGGGAAATCTGAAATTGCCCTTGGTCCCTTTGCAATGAGAGGTGATTTAAGCGAGGAAATGTGTATGCGATGTTGAGTCGTCGAAGAACATCATATTTAACTCTGGTCGTATGATATTATGTGCTACATTCTATGTAGTGGAAGTTAGATTTTTTTTTTATTTGTTGGTATGTCTTTCATGGCGCTCTTCTAAAAACATTCTGATCCGCGACACAAATGCTACTGTTCTTTTAGCTCGGTATGGATTCAGTATGTTGTTTCTTCATTCGGTTTGGTCAAACGAGTGACTATGAGCTGAATGATAGAAGTGTCACTCAGCCTTAATCACGACATCTTAACGACGCCAGTAGGCCTGACTTGCACGTTAGACCTTATGTTCTTTAGGGAATCTGATACTAGTTACTTCTACAAGTTACCAGGAGCTCTCCAAGAGTTGGTTTCACCGTTTGGGAGGGCTCCACTCGCAGGCAGAGTGCTAGAGTTGGAGCCCCTAGGATGAAGCCACTTTTCAGGCAGTATGTGAAAAAGGGCGTGTTTGGATTGTGCTTCCAGGCAGCACCCAGGCAAGGTTCCCAAGCGTCCGATTTCGGATGCCCGGGGCCAGGATCGTTTGCCTGGAAGGCATCTACCTGCGAGGGCACCATCCAAATGAGCCCGAAGGGCGCCGGCTCCTCCCATTCGCAACAAGAAGTGCTTCTCGGTGTTGTTGCGTTTGAAGTTTGATGCGGCTCTGTCGGAGCTGGTGGAGTAGGTGAGGGAGCTACACCAAACGGCCCCTTAGTGGGTGAGCCAACGTGCATTTCATAGGTATGGTTTTAGTGAGGTCGTTATTCGTAGTTGACTTATACTATCTTTTAACGTTAGTTTGATGCAAGAACATGTTTAATTATGCGTAGTAAATGATGATGTCCGGTTTTAAGGTTCTAGCAGAAAAATCAGACTACAATAGTGTAGAGTAACACCAACAATGATCTCCAAAATAGGGTCCTACTTATGATTTTAGAACTTCGTCTCCTTTTGAAGACCCAACTCAACTTCAGTAGTCCTCAATTGAGGACTCGTAACTTTTATGATCTATGTCAATCACGTATATACTCCCTCCATTCCAAATTATAAGATGTTTTGGTTTTTCTATATGCGTAGCTTTTGCTATATACTTATATATTCACTATGTCTAGATACACAGTAGAAACAACTAGAAAAGTCAAAACGTCTTGTAATTTAGAATGGAATGAGTGTTTTCTTTTTACTTTTACCCTATCTTCAAATCCCCTGCTTCGTCGCCGCTGCGTCGAGCCGCATCGCGGGAGTTGTGCTGAGGAGAAAGAGGCCACGCTGAGATAGTCGTGTAGATGAAGAGTGAGGGTCCGGTGCCACTTGATCCGAAACGAAGAGATCAACAATGGGCAACCGAAAATAGGGGCTCCCTTTGAAGCCCCGAAATAAGGGGGTAAATTAGGAGTCTCCTACTCTAAAGCGTCTGGGTAGAGGCTCTACTGTTGTAGTTTATTTTTTCTACCTCCATATGTCAAAATATTAGAAGCTTTGCTTTGTTTTTCCCCTTCCCAGAGGCAGGTGTTTTCAGAGGCCCTATAACTGTATTTGCAGGCAGGCCTAGCGAGACGGTTCACGCCCGCCGCTTACCTCTCTACGGCCTTTGACGGAGATGCATGCCCCATTCCACTCCAAAATCAGTTTCTTGATATGGCGCGCCTCTCATGTTGTGTCCCCAACTTCGTGCTGAGCCCTAGCGGATCTGTGGTTGTCTCATCAGCGGTTGCCCAAGAAGGCAGTGGCGGCCCCAGTGGGCATGGATTTAAATAGCAGGATATAGCGCCGCTATAGCGTCTGGAGAGCCCACGTTAAGCTATTGTTCTTTTTGCTGCTATGTGAGCTACGACCGCTAAATCGCGTAGCGCCACTAAGTTGTTTAGCTTTAGCTTTAAAATAGCGCCGCTATTTCAATTTCAACGACAACAACGACAATCTAACTATGATCTACTTATCTTTTGATGCTAATTTGGTCTTTTCGACAATTGAGCACTTGAGTTTCATGAACCATGATATAATATCATATTAAGTAATGTTTCAAGATTCTTGAAATCTAGAAAACATATTTGTATTCATCAAATTTCATGTTTGTCATGTTTTTGTGCACCAACTAATTGCATTTTTCATGATTTTTTTAAAAAACCGTTATATATCATAGCTCCGCTATTTATCGCTGCTAGAAAAAAGTTGCCGCTATTTGCCCTAGCCCGATATTTTAAACCATGCCAGTGAATAGTCCAAGTAGGCCCAGATCTACCCTGGAATTTGGCCCAAAAACAAATTAGTACTATGCAGCCATAATAATTTGGCCCACACAAGGCAGAGCATACGCGAGAGGCCGCCGCGACGACTCTGCGCGAGACGAGGCCGCGACTCCGACGCTTCCTTCGCCTCCTCTGCGCGAGTGGCGACCGCCGACCGCCGCCCCAGCCGAGCCCCGAGGCCGAGCGACGGAGATCCCCCGCCAGCCGCCGGCTTCCCGCCCCATCCCCGCGGTCCCGCCGCCTTGCCGAGCGCCGAGCGCCACCCCAGCCACCCCGCGGCCCTGCGTGGCCGGACTCCGCCACTCCGCCGGCGGCGGGCGCGCCAAGCCGCCAAGCAGCCGGCCAGGCCAGCCGGCGGCCGCCCATTCTGCCCTGGCCTCTGCCCCCTGCTACCTGCTGGCCTGCCTCCCTGGTGAGTTCTTGTCCCTTGTGTGAACTTTCCTTTAGGGTTTTGGACATTCGATATTCGAAAATGGAGAATGGAGATTGGGCTGTAAATTGGGCTTAGGGAATAGGGATTGTGGATTTGTGAGCCTAGAATTGAATGAGATCTGTTGTTGTTTTCCTGGAAATTGAGGCATGAAGAAATCAAATATTGCATATGAATTTTTTCACAATTTGGTTAATTTATAGTCATGTGCACCGAACTTATTTTTTGGATTTACCGTATTGCATATGAAAATTTTGACTAGGACTACCTGAATTTCAAATCCTAGGTCCGTTATTGCAAGGAGGCAATGGAGCTGACACCGCCGCTGCCCGACGACGTCCTCGTGGGCGTCCTCTGACGCCTCGCGCCACGCGGCCTCACCGCATCCCACTGCGTCTGCAAGGCGTGGCGACGCGTCGTTGACGACCGCCGCCTGCTGCGCGCAGACCTCCTCCCGCGCTCGCTGGGCGGCATCTTCCTCAACTTGAATGAGCTACGTTTCACGCAGTTCCTCTACGACGGGCGCCGCTGTCTCCGGCCGGCTCGACTACACGGTGCCCGGTGAGCTCGACTGCATGCCCCCCATCTATGTCAGGGATCACTGCAATGGCCTCCTCTTGCTCGGCCACTGTGTGGTAAACCCCGCCACACGGCAGTGGGCGCCCTTGCCTCCGCTCCCGCCACTGCCCCAACCCCTTCTTACAGAGCAGTACCTCCTGTTTGACCCCACCCTGTCGCTCCACTATTGTTGATAGTGCCCGATATTCCTTCCGACCTGAACGAAGAATGTGAGGAATCTGAATGGCCGCCGTCCAGCTTGATACTACATGTCTTTTTATCAAAGACTGGTTTCTGGGAGGAGAGGACATTCGGTCGGGAAGGGGAGGCTGCAGGGATGTTGCCTGACATGGTTCGGTCAAAACGAGGACGTTTCTTCGAGCGTCAGTGTGGCTACTGGCGAGGAGCACTCTATATATGCTGCTCCGACTGTTCTGTTATGAGGTACTCGTAGATATATAGATATATGTTAGCTCCTTAAACGTTATCATTCCGGTTCTGGTTTTAAGCATTATGATAGGATTATTTATAATATATTATTATTGCAGAATATCACTTCTTGTATGACCGCAAATCCAACTTAACATACACATTTCCGTGACACTTATCCGTTGAACATGTCGTCTCTTCATAGGTCAACATTTTGCATCATACAACATAGCAGGTCTAATCGTCGTCCTATAAAACTTGTCTTTTAACTTCCGTGGTACCCTTTTGTCACATAGGACATCAGATGCTTGGCGCCACTTCATCCACCCTGCTTTGATTCTATGGCTAACATCTTCATTAATATCCCCGTCTCTCTGTAGCATTGATCCTAAATATCGAAAGGTATTCTTCCTAGACACTACTTGACCTTTCAAACTAGTGCCTAGGTAGTGCCTAGGAAGGATACTTTTCGATATTTATGATCAATGCTACAGAGAGACGGGGATATTGATGAAGATGTTAGCCATAGAATCAAAGCAGGGTGGATGAAGTGGCGCCAAGCATCTGATGTCCTATGTGACAAAAGGGTACCACGGAAGTTAAAAGACAAGTTTTATAGGACGACGATTAGACCTGCTATGTTGTATGGTGCAGAATGTTGGCCTACGAAGAGACGACATGTTCAACAGATAAGTGTCGCGTATGTTGCGTTGGATTTACAGTCATACAAGAAGGGATCGAGTTCGGAACGATGCTATACGTGATAGATTAGGGGTAGCACCAATTGAAGAAAAGCTTGTCCAACACCGGTTGAGATGGTTTGGACATGTCCAACGGAGACCTCCAGAGGCACCGGTGCGTAGTGGAATCCTAAGCCAGGATAGTAACGTGAAGAGAGGCAAAGGAAGACCGAAGTTGACTTGGGTAGAGACAATAAAAGGAGACTTGAAAGGATGGAATATACCTAAAGACTTAGTCTTAGATAGGAGTGTTTGGAAAACAGCTATTCACGTGCCTGAACCTTGATTGCTTCTGCTGGGTTTCAACTCTAGCCTACCCCAACCTGTTTGGTGGACTTAAAGGCTTTGTTGTTGTTGTTGCAGAATATCACTCAAAAAAAATACATATCAAGCAATTAGGTTGCCCACAGAAGATGAAGAATTTTATCTGGGAAAATCAATCAATGGGATATATTGTGCATCGTTATTTCAGGGGTCACAACTTCGGGTTTGGTTCCTTAACAACCAATATGTTCATGGTCAGACAGAGTGGGTGTTGAAGCATGACAGAGACATCTTCCCCATCCTGCGAAATCTGAACTCTGACAAACAGTGCGATGGACCTTGGATCTTACAAGAATTTTACTATTGGCGAGAGCATGAACATTCTCATGATGAAGCTTATGCTGTGGAGTACAACAACGAAGCCATACTGGGAGAGAAATTTGTGTGGGACTCTGGCAATGATAATGTTCTCGAACTAGGAAATAGGATCAAGGATTCTTTTATCAATTTTCTTGGATTTCATCCTTACAAAGAGGTTGTCTTCTTGAGTGATAAATTCGACCGAGTGCAGGCCTATAATTGGACTAGCTCAAAGGTTCAAGATTTGGGCAAGGTTTTCCCAAAATTCTAAATAGACTGGGATCTCCATTTCCACCATAAAAGGGTACAAGCGTCTTTCCCATACACTCCCTGCTGGTTGGGAGAGCTCCCTGAAAAACTGAATTTAGAAGCTCAGCTGGAAGATTAAAATATGTTTCCTTGCAAGCTATTTGAAGAATGGAATAGTAATCTTGTCCGTTGTTCTTTTGATATTTGTGTACACAGATTGTTCCGAGTAAAACTAAACTTAGATATCTCCAGTTTAAGTTATCTTATTTTCCTAGCCTCTGAGTACAACTGACCTGAGTTTTACTTTCTGCATGGATCACTGCCGAGAGAGCTGGCTTTCAGGTGCAATGATTTAGATGCTGATGATGATGCTGGTGAGTCATGAACTGCCAATTAAGGTCCTTGAGGCATGGATTCTATTGGTGAGAGTTGAGCCAAACAGCGGAGTCCGGGCCTTTTTTTTGTGTGTGTGGAATAGAGGTCCAGGCTTGTTGAGTTGCTGGTGATGTGCTAAATCCAGTTTTTTTGCATGTTGAGTGGCTTGCGACTTAACGCTAGAAATAGTATTGAGAGAAATCTCATGCACATGGAGGCATGTCTTTTAGGGCAAAAATAACTTTCCCGACCTTAACAAAATTCTACTGTGATCAGGTTCTCGACCTGCTCGCTATGCATACCGATTGACACTGGCGACAAGCAAATCCTCCCAACCGCCGCCGGAGGCAGCCGACGGGATGCCCACGCAGCTCCCAAGGACGGCGGCGTCGAGGGCGGCGTCCAGGATCTCGTGCCTCGCCGGCAAGGGGTGCAGGTTGTCGCCGGCGTGAGGAGGGCCCTGCGCAACCGCATGTGGCATAGGCTAACCCCCTGTGGATCGATAACATCGTGCCAGTTACACGCAGCAAGCCATGAGCGAGGATAAACGTTCTGTAGGAAGAATAATAGGATTGCCTCTTTAACCTGTCAGCTTTATTTTATGGACTTGGTAGCGCCCGGACGGCTGACCCGGCGCTAGCGTCCGAGCACGCTCGTATAGGCGCTCACCGGGAGGCGGCCGCGAGTGCGAGCGAGCGTCTAGCACGCGTTGGGGTCAGGCTCGCGAGAGATAAATGCACAACCTGCTGAAGCAGCTATACTAGCTTTAGCAGCCCGGGGCTTGCGATTCGCGGGCGCCTGGATGTCGCGCGCAAATGGCTGTCGCCCAACAAGCGACGCGCTAGTTTGAAGCGGACCAGCCGCCCAGCCGGGCACTACTTTCCACGTGCATTCAATGTGCAATACCTGATCTACTTTTACAACATCGTTATACAACACTTGCAACATATCTCTGAACCATCTAAAACAATTCTATCTAACAACCATGTGTTTTATGCAGTTTCAACACATGAATTTTTTTTGCACCATAGATTTAAGATCCAACAGCCTCCATGCTCCTTCTACCTCCAGTCTCCAGCCTTCTTCTACCTCCAGACAATCACAAGATCACAGATCACAAGAAACAATGATTTTTTCTATGGAAGGACAAATCACAGATCGTAGAGGAGGAGAGACCTACCGGAGGCAGGAGGCGCGAGCATAACCAAGCTTTCGTTCGAGATGCGCCATGACCGGTGACGGCAAGTCGGTGAGTGAACCATGACACAAGGTTGTCTCCGGGGCAAGTAGAAGCGTCGAAGTGCCTGCGTCGCGCTTGAGCGCCGGAAGGTGAGGCGGGATCGGAGGAAAGCAGCGTCGGACGTGCGTTGCGCGGCGTCAGCCGAACGGAGGGAGAGAGAAAATCTATGTTTTTTTTTTGCTAAAACACATGTGTTGTATATCATTTCTTTATACTATTGCAATATGTGTTTTCGGCATAGCTCTACTTGCTGCTTTGATGAATGGAGGCTCTTCGACGCGGAGCTCAAAGCCGTGCCAAGTCCGAGAGAGAGCCAAAGAGAGTAACACGAATCGTCGGTGTGAAAGTCTCATCATAGTCCGGAGCCAGACGCTGTGTAAATCCCGCAGAACCCAACGAGCCTTGTACCGATCACCCGGACCTTAGTATTTGGCGAGGGCAATCAAGGCAACTTCCGCAGGGAGCGGAGGTGGACGCCGGCGAGGGCTTTGCTGGTGCGCATAGAGGGAGGCGTGAGTGCGAGAGCGAGCTAGTGAGTGCCTAGTGCGTCGGGCTCGTCACACGGCGTGGGCATGGGCAGGGTTTGGGCCGTCCACGCCCTACGAGGAGTGTTTCGGTTTATTTTTTGCTCAATAAATGTAGCTTCTACAACCTCACAAGCTGAGAAAACGCACCAGCTTGTATACTAGCTTTGGCAGCCCGGGGCCGGCAACGCGCGATTCGTCGGGGCGAGGGGCCGAACCTAATTTCCTCCCCGCGCAGCAAATAGCCCAGCTCTTACGCGCGCAAATGGCCCACTTGTCGCCCAACAAGCGACGCGCTAGTTTGAAGCGGACCAGCCGCCCAGCCGGGCACCCCGCACCTGACATAGGCAGTAGCAGACGGTGGCCGTGGAATTTGACCAATGCTAGACTGACCCATTTGGTTGATCACGGTAGCAGCCGCTAGCTGTGATCATTCACTATTAATATATGGTCCATCTATTTTTTTTACGTTTTTTTTAGTTCTTGTGTTTATGCGGCTGTATGCTTACAGCTTACTTCTTCTCTCTTCTTTACTTCAACATTTAGCAAGCTTATATCCTCTTATTATACTTGCTCTGAGTGGTGGCCCAATGCAGGCAAGATCGTGACGGCGTGACAGCAGGCTACTACCGTGAATAGGAGGAGGAGACCGAGACCGCGCGCGCGCCACCGGTTTGTTTGTTTGTTTGCACTGGCACAGCCGATGGAACGGAGAGTTTGTGGCACACGGGACGGGCTGCTTTGCTTTGCGCGCCGCCAGCCTGCCTGCCTGCCGCCTGGTGCCCCGGGTCACACCATCCGTTCCGGCGCGGCCACCGGCTGCAAGCTGTCGTCTCGTGTGTTCCTTCTCGAAGCCACGCTTGCCGTGCTCGTATTCTCGTCTCGCTCCGCGACCGCGACGCGGGATCTTGCCAAGGGCCGCTGCATGGGTTGCGTTGCGTCGCCCCTCGCCTGGTCGCCGCCGGTTGAGTTGGATCTTAGCTGTCGCCTGTGTCCCGTCCTGCATTGCCTTGCCTGCGCACGCGTGAGGCGCCCGCGCCGGGTTTCGTCCGGAACGTTCCGGTCTCTTCCCGTTCCCGCCGTGAGCGATACGTGTGCCGGTCAACCCAGATCAACCTCGGCTGTTCCTGTTCCTGTTCCGGCAGTGGCACGGTCACAATGCAAACTCGGAACATACTGTACGCCAGTTCATCCAGCAGATTTAGATGCATGACTTTATTTATATTTGCACAGAGATCGAATTCTTCAGCGCAATAAAAAAAAAACAGACGGCGGCCTTGGTCTCGAATGTTCCTGGGGCTCTATCCGGTTATAGTAGTATCACGCCACAATCCCCTTTCGTCCGGCAAATAAAAAACGAGGAACAGATCATCGCGACACTTTTTTCTTATCGCAGTCGCAGTATTATTGTTTACTACTCCTATGTCAAAGTCTACGCAGTCGCGCTCCAGTACCACCATTCGTCCATAAGCCCTGTGCCTTCATTTGGTTTTCCATTATTTCGCAGCCACAGGCCGGCCAAGAAAATGCAGCTAGCTATAGCTAGTGCGTGCGTGGTATCCTGAGGTTCCCACACACAGGCCCGCCTAGCCTGACCGTCACCAGGAAAAGATCGATTATTACGCGCATCAGACTCGAGAGGCCGGCACTAAAAGAGACTTTTGTCACATAAAAAGTGATGGGTACTTAAATTGGAGTGAGCTAGCGGAGCACTGTGATCGAGTCTGTGAGAACCTACCAACATGACAGGGATGGGTCCCTTTTGACACTCTATCAGGTCAGATGAATTACCTTAACCCGGAAGCAATCCATGGCCTGCACTGCAGGTCAAACGCAGGTTTAATTTCAGTAGTAATCTGACTGAATTTATCGATTAGTAGTAGAGCTGCATGCAAAAGGCAAAGAAGGAAGTAACACGAGCACACGTTTTCGTGCGCATGTGGACGTGGTGTTTCACTCACGTCCGCTTTCTTAAAACCCAGGTCAGAAAAGACAGAAATGAACGAAAGGGTGACACAGCTGGCGCCCGGCACTCGGAGCTAGCTAGCTTTTGCGTTCTCAGTTTGCACTCCCCTAGAAGGAAAACAAAAAGGAAAGGAAAGCTCAAACCACGCCCACAAGAATAGCTCAAACCTCAAACCTGTCTCGCAGTCGCATGCATGTCTGCATCCCCGGCAGACACGGCGCGCCGGCCCGCCCGCCCGCCAGAAACCTCACATCGCCATCTCCATCGCATGAACTAGGTGACCAGCCGGAAACCACAGGAGGAGAGAGAGAGAGAGAGAGAAAAGCTGCTTCTCTCTCTGACCCGCCCACTCATCCTCGGTCCGAGCTTTGGCTGTTGCATTCCATCCCATTCCTTTCGCGCATAGCGGACAAGACTGAAGAGAGTGATCGGGGGGCTGCGCCTGCGCGCTGGTTCCTTATCGACCTCTGCCGGGCCGATCGAGCCATGGCGACACCGCGACCGGCGGCGCTCCTGCCCGTGTGCTTCGCCTCCTCCGTCGCGCTGCTGCTCGTCGTCGCCTTCTCCTCTCTAATGCGTTCGTCAGGTCAGTGCGTACCGAACACCAGGCTCCCAGCTTTACCTCATTGAATTGATTGGTTCTGGCATGGCATGTTTTGGCATCGGGTTTCTTGGGTTTCTGAGATTCGACAGTTGTGCCCCTCGTAGTTTACCTCATTTATCATTTATATGCGTCCTATACTTTCTTTCAGAAGTAGCACTACTTTCTTTCAGATCAACGATACAACAGCACATGACATCAAACAACTTGTACATCCGTCGAACATTCCTGTTGTCGATAATGGCGCTGATTGCCTGATTCAGTTAGCCACTCTTCCACCCGCGGAAAGCATGTTAGCGGCCGAACCATCTCCTAAGTCCTAACACCCACCGCTCAAAACTTTTCTGATTTTTTAACACGTCACTGCCTTCTCCTCATTGGATTACGATGTTCTCATATGATCCCAATCACACACAATACGAAGAGAATTTGGTTGTTTTTGCGCTTTTGGTAATTTCATAAATAAAACGGAGAGAATCTGGTTGTTTTTGCGCTTTTGGTAATTTATGTCAGATTTCCAGGAAAAAAAAAGCTTATGGATAGTATCATGCTACATGTGTGATATCCTTTTTATATTGAATAAGAAACTGTGATCGTCACTTGATATGTAAATGAAACTTACTAAGTTACTAGTGTGAACTCAAAAAAAAATGCAGCACTAACGGTAACGGCTAATCTGACCACTGAAACATCTGATTGTACAGTTATTTCAGTTCAGTTTGCTACAAATATGTTACTCCTATGTTTCAAACTATCAATTTCCAACACCTCCAGTCCTGTTTTGTCTGAATCATAACCCTGACCAAGACCTGATGTTGTTTATGGCTACTTGCAACCCTCTTGGCCGTTGGTTCCCATGCTGAAAGCTCTTCTGGATGTAATTTTTGTGTTTTTGTTTTGTTACAGTTATGATTCTATCACGATTTCCTGTACGTGTGCTACCGTAAAATCTCCAATTTGGAGCTACTAGTATCATGTTTCATGAAACTTTCCTTGGTAATCTGCAGATGCATACGATCCACTCGATCCGAATGGGAACATAACAATCAAGTGGGATGTAATACAGTGGACTTCAGATGGATATGTGGTGAGTGAACATTAATGTGTGTTTGAAACTTCTTATATCATCATTGTAAAAATTCGAGTGCATTTCGCTGTTGTTACAAAAGTCTGTATATGCTCTCATAGTTCTTTCAAAAGTGGACGAGGTTATTCTACAAGACTTTTCGTTTACTCCAGTTATCGCGTCTTAGCGTTGAGTCTTGTTGGCAGTATTCTGCTTTCTCTGTCATTCTTTTGCGTCAGGATTATTCCTCTGCTATATTGCCATTCTGCCGGTCGTTGCCCGTTGCGCACTGCAGTACTTTCTTGATATATGCTTACAATGGGCGTAACTGAATATCAATCAAGGCTGCAGCCTGCAGGTGAAGGATATCATGACGAACATAGTGCCAGGACTTCTTTCTGCAAGCATAGAACTAGTAATTGGAAATATATGTCGTTAACAGATGTACAGTACTGAATTGTGCAGTTTGATTAGCTAATCAATACCCGATGCTTGTCCCTCTGTCGCATTCCAAATGAGACACGGCTAATCTTGTCAATTATTTACCATTTTTTTTCTTAATGAGACACGGCTAATCTTGTCTATTATTTACCATTTCTTTTTTTTTTCTTAAGATGCATTTTATAAATTATGTTGACGATATGTATTCTGCAATTGTGACACTGACAGCTGAAAAGGTCATTTTATTTACCTAGAGTACCCTGGTATCACCATCATCATTTTGATTTCCCCAGTTCTCACTTCACAGGCGTTGCCACTATCTGACACCTTCTGAAATCCCCTTTCATCCAGGCTGTTGTTTCACTATACAATTACCAGCAGTACCGCCACATTCAGGCGCCGGGCTGGAAACTAGGTTGGGTATGGGCAAAGAAGGAGATAATATGGGCGATGACTGGTGGCCAGGCCACCGAACAAGGCGATTGCTCCAAATTCAAAGCCAACATCCCCCATTGCTGCAGAAAGGACCCTGAGGTTGTGGACTTGCTGCCTGGGACTCCCTACAACATGCAGATTGCCAACTGCTGCAAGGGAGGAGTCCTCACCTCATGGGCACAGGACCCTAACAATGCCGTGGCATCGTTCCAAGTCAGTGTTGGACAAGCTGGGACTACCAACAGAACCGTCAAAGTGCCCAAGAATTTCACTCTCAAGGCACCTGGTCCCGGGTACACCTGTGGAACTGCAAAACTAGTGAAACCTACCAAGTTCATATCTCAGGATGGGAGGAGATCAACTCAAGCGCACAGTAAGATCTTCTTCTTTTCATGGCCCAATTATATTGTGCACATATAAGAAAAAAAACATGAATAAATCTCCAGTTAACTGTTTTCAGCAAATATATGATCCCTTTGCTGTAGCAACACTTGCTAGGTTTTAGCAGCAGTTGACGACTTGTTTTCTTTGTGCAGTGACATGGAATGTGACATGTACCTACTCACAGTTCCTTGCTCAAAGATCTCCAAGCTGCTGTGTGTCGCTGTCATCGTTTTACAACGACACCATTGTCAACTGCCCAACATGCTCCTGTGGCTGCCAGAACAACAGCACTGCACCAGGAAGCTGTGTAGAGTAAGTCACATCAAGAAAACTCAGCATTAACATACCATTTTCATTTTGTTCAGTTATGTGAAGGTTGGATGTGTTGTCCTTGGACAGGGGCAATTCACCTTACCTGGCTTCTGTCGTGAACGATCCTAATCAGAACAGCTTGGCGCCTCTAGTCCAATGCACTTCACACATGTGCCCAATAAGAGTGCATTGGCATGTCAAGGTTAACTACAAGGAGTACTGGAGGGTAAAGATCACGGTGACAAACTTCAATTACCGGATGAACTACTCGCAATGGAACCTCGTTGCGCAGCACCCCAATTTCGACAATCTGACCACCATTTTCAGCTTCAACTACAAACCTCTGAACCCCTATGGAGTGATAAGTGAGCACCTGCACTTCATTCACCCCTGAAGAAATTCAGTCTTGCATTGTCAATCCCCTCCTGTTTTTTGTCAGACATTGACGTTTACTACACTTTCGCAGACGACACGGCGATGTTATGGGGCATCAAGTACTACAACGATTTGCTGATGACGGCCGGGCCAGACGGGAATGTTCAGTCTGAGCTTCTGTTCCGGAAGGAGCCATCCACGTTCACCTTCCAGAAAGGCTGGGCTTTCCCGAGACGAGTCTACTTCAACGGAGACAACTGCGTGATGCCGCCGCCGGACGCCTACCCGTGGCTGCCCAACGCCTCTCCGCGGCTGTCGGCTTCGCTTCTCCTCCCGGTCGTTGCAGCTTTGCTAGCATTTGCAATCCTCCTGATGACCCATGCGTAGCGAGGCATAGGTGTGTGGATGTCTCGTAAGAAGTTGACCTGATTCGGTGTCGTTGCCTGCTGCTGATCATTAGATTGTTCCAAAGTTTTATATGGTGTCTTGAATCTTGATCGAGGAACAGATTCAGATGTGCAGTCACATACCAAGCATGTACATTCCCAATACCTGTAAATTTCGGCAAAGACTGACTGGCAAGTGACAATAGAAATAATATGTTTCCTTCCACATCATGCAGAGTTTCATGCTCAAATACGACCGCCAGTGGCACAAATAAAAAGCCTGTGGATGCATATGAACAGTTTGAGTATGCATATATACCTTCGATAAGGACCCTTTTATGTTTAATAATAATATTTATTTATTTTACAATTACAACTGATAATACTAATAATAAAAAATGGGATATGAACTAAAGATACATTCTACTACATATATCAGACTTCAGTTTAGGTTCTCTTTAGTGACAAATAAAATCTTGCATGACTTGAATTATCTGAGTTTAGACCCTCTTTAGGGCATGTTCGGTTGTAAGGGATTAATTCCCCGTGGAACCAATCCACACAGCTGCAGGTGGGGAGATCGCTGAGGTGCAGGGCGCCTTTGTGGGGATTCGTTCCTCCGCAGGTAGCCTCCGCACGTTCTGCTGCATGTAGCCCCCCGCAAGGATTCATTCCACGACTCTAGAGGCCTGGCTTGATTCCAGGCGAGGTGAAGGGGTTTCTGCTGCATGTGGCCTCCGTAGGATCCTCGAGTGGGCTAAGAGTGCACACGTTTTAGGAAGGAACGGGGATTGAATCCAGTTCTGGGTACGTCCACAACCGAACAAGCCCTTAGTGAGAAATAAACTCTTTTATGACTTGAATTATCTTGTGTAAGCTGTATATAGATTTATCTTTCAAAATTATGCTCATTGCCGTCGATTTAGTAATGGAAGAAAAAACAAAAACTTAGTGTGTTTTAGTAAGTTAAAAACACCCAAACCAATCCTAAAACCTAAAATGTTGTCTCCATTTAGAGCATCTCCAATAGTTCCAAAAAACAATCAGTAAAGCAATGGGTTTTCCAAGTGGCTAAAAAAATTGGGAGCATATTTGTTCCGTTCTTCCAACCGTTTTTAAAATCTCACCCCTAAATGATAGAAGACAATTTTGCATCAAAAATCCGAAATATTTCCAAATCACTTCAACCATTTTTACTTTCTTTCTCTCGTACATTTGTATTGGGAACCATGTCCTTACTCCTTAATCTTCCTCGTGTCCTTCCACCTCTAGATTGATTGATTGATATGCACACGTATATTTGCACACTATTAGATTGATTTTTCCAAGTGCGAAAAGATTGGGAGTTGAGATAAGGAGTTGTTGGGGAGTGGGGTTTTTCAATCTTACCAAAGAAGTCAAGATTGGAAATGGGTTTTGAAAACTCTTGGAGATGCTCTACACAACAAAACATCGTATTTTCCCACGGCCAACAAGAGGGGGTAAGGGCGCCTGCCCCCCCCCTATGTTTGATATAAACTAGTAGTGTTCTCTAATTTTGGCCTTATAATTGTTAAGAATTTCTCAATATGCTACATCTATATAAAAGGGACTATATGTATATCTACAATAACGAATGACGAGATAACCTCCTTCACATACTTGTCTCATTTGTGTTCATATGTGATTCAAGGTAAACGAGATCTATTTACAACTCCTACACGCCTCTTTTTCGGAACCGGGAATAGAAATACAAATCTGATAATTCGTGCATAGGTCAATTCTCAACAATAATTATCCCGACAAAACTTGTGAGAACCTCAAGCTAAAACTTTGTGATTCGCTTGAAAAGATGATAGGGTTGAAAAAGACCGAAGTCTTGGTGGCTTCCTCAACAACAATGATTTTTTTGTGAACATCGTCAACAACAATGATGTATGAACTCTTTTGTGGATTGGCTGAACCTTGAGTTAAATCTCGTATCTCGTGTGTTCTTGAGCTAGTTCGTGTTAGCTTGTAAAAACTTCACCCGATCTATCTGTTTGTGCATACTTGAGTGAAGAAAAGTAGGGAGGATATATCCACACATCTACTAGAAGCCTTGGTACTAAGTAGAACTATATTTCGTTGGTCAAATTTTTAGATCTTGTAGGTTTTTTAACCTCCAGAGTCTAGTCAAACTAATCCCAGGTGAAACAAGATCTCTAGTCCAGACTAGGCCCCAGTACTGTATTTTTAATATTTTTGCAAATTCTATAAATTTTAGGAATGCCTATTCAGTATTCACACCCCAACCCTCTATACAATATCGTGATCCTTACATGTACACAAGGATATTTGTGAAGATTAATGATATTTTAGTGTTCAAGTGCATAATTTGGTATTGGGAGGTAATTGAACATGGTGTTAGGTTATCTTTTATCATTGGTCGTACTTTTAAGAGGGGTGTTGAAACTAGTAGCTTGATGAAAATTCGAGTTTACAGTATTTGAATGTAAACATATGACATACTCCTACCAAGTCAGCTCACAAGTGGTTAGAGTGTAAGTCTAGGATCTCAAAAAAAAAAAAAAGATGAGATCAGACTTAAAATGTATTAAGAAAACACATCGAAATGTGCATCAGAATAATCAATGATTGGGTCGCCCACGATAGATCACTTGGTAGCATTATTCAAGGGCAAATTTAACTTAGCTAGGTTATCGAGTGTCACTATGATTTGACGGTGCCTTTGTGGATCCTGGTGGATCACCGCGAACTCATTCTCAAGTTTATTGGAGACCTTTGATTGGCTACTTTTTGGCTTACTTGGTTTTTTCCGGTGGATCATCGTGTGGTAATGTGCCCTATTGAGTTTTGAGTCTAGGTTAGTAGTGTCCACCATAGAAATATGTCTAGGTGGGGGGATCCCCCCCCCACACACACACACCCCAAGTAGAAATTATATGTAAAAACTAGTGTCCACCACCATATGTGGATCCTGTGGATCATCCTGAAATGCAACTCCACAGGTATCAGCGGCCGCTCAGCTTATTGGAGACCTCTAATTGGCTGCCTTTTGACCTAGGCCCACATACATGCACACTTTTTGTCAGTCAAAGAACCACATGCATGCGTTGGCGTGCGGCTGCCTGCTGCCTCTTGTGGTCCCCGGTAAAGCTGCATGCACGTGAGGTCCGTGCCAATAACCAATCCCAGCTTGTGAAATAAGCTCCACCATCGTTGATACTGGTTTTTTCGTTCTGGTGGATCACCGTGTGGCAACGTGTCCTATTGAGTTTTGAGTCTAGTTACTAGTGTCCACATAGAAATATGTCCAGGTGGGGGATTCTGCCTCCCTCCGGCCAAGTAGAAATTATATGTAAAAACTATGACTGTGCCCGTGCGTGTAACCAGAAAATCACGGTATTGCCTTTCTAATTATGATTTAATTTTTTTTTCCGTTCTCAATCAGTCAATCACGGCATTGCCTTCCATATTAATTTTCTTTTTCCCTCCTCAAGCACGGCATTGCCTTCCATTCTGGGTTTCTTTCCTTTAATTGCGCCGGTAGGAAAGTGATTATATGGGAAGTTTTTTGTGCTGCCGGGTGGACCTGTGTTGAGGGTGTTTGGTCCTGCCGGGTAGACGTTGACAATCCATATGTTATAGTTGTAGAGATAGAGATAGAGAAGAGATACAGACTAGTGTCCACCACCACCATATGGTCTGGTGGCGAAACGCTGGATCATCCGATGGTACTATACGCAATTAAGTTTTAAATTGGCTAAATTACTGGGCTTTACAGTAGTGGTGTCTTAGTGGCAGGCGCAGATCATGCAATGAAAAATACTTTGGCATATTTTGTTGTAGCTGTTGTGAAACATGGTGTAATAGTATCTCCGTATGATTCAATATAGAACCCCAGTGGTCGGTGGATCATCCATAAAAATTAAGTCGATTTATGGTTCGCTGACAACCTAACTTGCATCCCTAGTTGTAACAAGCATATAGAGAGGCATCGTGAAGGGTTGGCTGCACATGGTGTATGACCTGAGTTATCTGACGAGAGATGCACATATTAATTTCCCTTCCAAAATTATGCTCATGGCGTTGTCCATCCACTGGAAGAAAAGCATCCAAACCATTCCTGAAACCCAAACCGAGGTCTATCTACAAATCAAAGCAACGTCTTTCTCCATCTCTCTGACTCTCTCTGCCGGTTCTAGCACTGGGCTGATCGATCTCCCGTGTTTCTCTCATGCCACGATCATCACCAAGAGCACCACGACGGCCGCTACCGCAGCGCCCAGCGACGACGCCGCGGCTGCCGGCAGGGCTGAGTTGGGCAAGTAGGGGTAGGCGTCCGGCGGCGGCATCTGGCACTCGTCGCCGTTGAAGTAAACCTTGCGCGGGAACGCCCAGCCCTGCCTGAAGGTGAAGGTGCTAGCGTCCTTGCGCATCAGCACCTCCGACTGCACGTTCCCGTACGGCCCCGCCTGCATCAGGTGGTCGTTGAAGTACTTGAGCCCGTAGAACATCGCCGTGTCATCTGCACGTACACGAGCGAGAACAATCGCATCGATGTCTTGTCTAGATTGAGCGCATTGCGTAGGTATCGATCGGCACATGTATGGTGAGCTGAGGAGACGATGATCGAGCACGGAGAGAGAAGAGAATTACTGATGGATCCGTAGGCGACGACAGGCTTGTAGTCGAAGCTGAAGACCTCGGTGATGTTGTCGAGGTTGGGGTGCTGCGCGACGAGCGTCCACTGCGTGTAGTTCATGTGGTAGTTGAAGTTGGTGATGGCGATCTTGGCGCGCCAGTACTCCTTGTAGTTGAGCTTGACGTGCCAGTGCACGCGAACGGGGCACATGTGCGTCGTGCACTGCAGCAGCGGCGCCTCCTTGTCCCTGTGCCCGCGGGCCGCCGCCGCGTGCGCGTGCTCGTGCTTCCCCGTCACCGCCAGCCGCTTCGAGTCGCCCCTGCCCATGCACACGCACGCAACGCACGTCGTTAGAGCTAGAACCGATGATGGCGAGGCGGCCGGCACCGGCTGCTTGCGGCCGCGCAGGGCTGGAGATCGATGGGCGATCGAGACGTACTGGACGCAGGTCTTGTGCTCGCAGCCACAGGCGCATTTGGCGCAGGGCACGATGGTGTCGTTGTAGAAGGAGGAGAAGGAGACGCAGCAGGACGGGTACTTGGACGCCAGGTGCTGCGAGTAGGTGCACGTCACGTTCCATGTCACTGCATGCAAGCATCGATCGCCATATATGTCGTCAGCCCAAACCCAGCCACGCCATACATAGGAGAACGAGAAGGAGAAGGGGAACGCGAACGCACTGAGGGCTTGTGTCTTGCGCCGGCGGTCGGGCGTGAGGAAGACGGTGGAAGGGACGATCTTGGCGGGGCCGCAGGTGTACCCTGGCCCTGGCCCATGCAGCGTGAAGTTCTTGGGCACCTTGACGGTGCGGTTGGTGGTGCCGGCCTGGCCGACGCTGACCTGGAACGCGGAGACGGCGGCGGCCGGGTCCTGGCCGTAGGCGCTGATGACGCCGCCGCGGCAGCAGTTGGCGATCTGCTGGTTGTAGGGCACGCCGGGGAGCAGGTCGACGATGGTCGGGGTGCGCTTGCAGCAGTGCGGGATGTTGGCCTTGAAGCGGGAGCAGTCGCCCTGCTCCGTGGCCTGCGCGCCCACCATGGACCAGATCACCTCCCGCTTCGCCCACGTCCACCCCACCGTCCACCCCGGCGCCATGATCTGCCGGTACATCTGGAAGTTGTTGATGGTCACCACCGCCTGCATTGCATTTGCATGGAACGTTGCCCGTCATTCGTTAGTCAGTAACCGATCGATCAATGCGTCATCGATCATGCCTGATGATTTTAGCATGATGATACAGGAGGAAGCATGGGCACGAAGAGAACGAAGCAGAGGGCAAGTGATCGATGTGAGTACTCACGACATAGCCGTCAGGCGTCCATGACATGATGTCCCATTTGATGGTAATGTTCCCGTTCGGGTCCAACGGGTCGTAAGCCACTGAAAAGACGCTTGAGCTCGCTAGTTTCAGCAAACAACACGAATTGAATCATTGGGGGAGGATGAAAATTACCAGGAACTGACCTGCGACGGAGAGCGCGGCGGCGAGGGCCAGGACCAGTACGGAGCAGCGGGGCGCCATGGCTGGCGGCGAGTGCGAAACGAACGCAACGGACGGGCGCGCAACGATAACACCACAGCGCCTGCACTAGCACTAGCTAGCAGTATCGGGGCGTTGTGCATTGGGCTGAGTAGCAGCGCGGACACGCACGGGCCTTTAACGCAAAGAAAGCGCACGGGTTCCGGTTCCGCAGAGCAGCACGCTTGCTTGACAGCCAACGGCGGCGCCGGCCGCGATGGCAAGGCGCCACCAACCTCTCTGCCTCCTGCCACCGTTGGTTGGGTTCCTTCCCGGTAACTCATCGACCGAACCCCGGGCGCGGTGACGCACGACGCGTACGCGCGCGGCTAGACTACTGGTGGGCTGCCTCCGCGCCTCTCTAGTGTGTACCGGTGGCTCGCTCGTGCCCGTCGTGCGCGCAGCGGCCTGGGGTTGCTTGCGCCGTAGTTTATCCCTGCCGAAGCAACGTGGTTGGTGAACATACACAAAACACAATACATCCCGCGCCCGTGCCCCGTGTCCCTGAGTAGGGAGTTCAGTTGTAGTGGGAGCAGGAGGGAAAAGGAAAAGGCAGGGAGCGATGGCCATCGCAACGGCCGCGTTCAGGTCGCGGATCGCGACGCCCAAACACCTGGGCCTTCTTTGCTTGCCGGTGTCCGGTGCGCGTCCGCTGTCGCCGTTCGACTTCTCGTGATCGCCGGCACGCGTGCGAGTCAAAGTGAAGTTGTTGTGATCTAGTGATCGAGTGCATATTTCCGGTTTTTGCCCAAATGGAAATTGGAGTGAACTGGTGATCATGTGCATATATCTTGATGGCATGTTTGGCTGACGAGATTGAGATATATGCGTCGGCAGAAGAAACCATGTCAAGCTGATGTTTCCGCTCAGCAGGTACAACGATCTATTACCAGCACCATTTGAGTTTCGTTGCCCAGTACCTTTGTGTTTACCTTGGAACGATCCTGAAGGCTGAAGCGCAGGTTGCTCTCAGCTTAACTGCCCACTTTTGGGGTGGTCAATCGTTTAGCTTACACACAAAGATGGGCAGTTTACATACAAACCTAATTGCAGCACCAAACATTCCTGCCCTGACTGACAGTAGCAGCTCACAAGACCACGCATAACAGCACAGCAAATCGTGAGGACGCTTACGACTCGAAAATAGCACTGACAACAAAACAAAGACCGGCAAGACTTGGCGCAGTTGAACAACTCAATCAAACTAATAAGAACTCGAAAAAGTAGTCGTCCCTTCAGAGGCCAGGCCGAGGCACAACCGCACAAGGGTTCTCATGTGCATTACATCGCACACAACACGAATGCTATAATATAGGCAGTATACTACTGCTGTTTGCTTCTACAAAAACTACATCTCAAGAAGTAGCCAATCTGCCACGTTTTGAAAAAGGCTTATACATACACAAGCAGGCGCATAGATATGAGCCAGTCGAGGCAGAGCGGCGCAGGAATAAGTTATCGAACAATCCATCTCTTGTCCTGTCAGTTATTGTATTGCTGACATGCATCACCAATTCCAGACCACCACCACATTGCGAGACCAAGTAAGCAACAGTGGCATCAGCCAACCTGCAAATTTAAAACACCTTAGTACATGAAGAGCTCTGGATCACTGTTGGTTAACAATCCAAGTGTGCAAAAAAAAGATAATAGTATACAGGAACATCTATTAGTACCTAGCATGTCATCAGTGACGTAGAACGGATAATTAACCATGAAAACCGCAACACAAGAGTTTGATTCAAATAAAACAAGCAGAAACAAACCACATGATCAATCTTGTATCTAACAGAAATACCGCTAGTTTCAGAACATCAGCCTGAATCCAGGCAAATAATTGGTAACGCAAGGCCTGGAAATTCTGAACTTCCAGCTGAGCACTTTCAGATCTCTGACAAGCAATTGAGTTGGCTGTTGCAGTGGCAGATCTACTGAAAGAAAATCCCACTCTACCTCCACATACAGAATTCAATCTGTTCCAGTAACCTCCTTCAGCAGCATGTGATTAAAAGCATTTTTCATGGAGTTTCAAAGGCGGCATTGCCATACCAAGAAGTACAGTTCAAGAACAAGAACTTAGACATGTTCCTAAATCCTAACAAGTAACTTTATATCAAACTACTAAAAAGTAAAAACCAAACCAAACTTACAATTAGTTATAAAGTGTTAATATTTCGAAATGCTGGCTCAACAATTGTAATAAATGGACCTATATATAAAATGTTAATATTTCAAACCAAACTTACATCGCTTATTCAGTTGATCTTAATACAAATGGACCTCTATATAAATTATCGTTTAGTTACAAGCAAGGTAACCTTAACTTTTTCATTCTATTTCTTTTGGTAACCAGGCCAGCTATTCTTGCACAGCTACACTTATGAAATCAGAAGAAACTTCTCATTTTGCATTTGCATTCTGACTCAGAAGGGAGAAGTATAGGATCACACAAATGATTATAGGGCAAACTAATTGATCAGAAAATCATGCCTCACCTATCTTTGTAGCTTATACATAACTAATAGACTTGTTTGTGATCAATAACAGTCTAGCAAAAGTTGCAGACGTTAAGGATTCCCAGCAAGTGGGCGCTAGTCCAGTTGGCTAGCTGCTACCCCACGCCAAAGCACAGGTCTCAGGCCAGCACAGTCTCACGGGAGCTGCGGTGCCGCTGTGTATGGGTGGGGAAGGGGTTCGGGGGGTTTTCTCGACCTGCGTGAGAAGGTCTTCTTCTTAAGCACAATGCCCGGGGGCTGTCTTACCCCCCGCGGGTCGAGTTTTTTTTTACACTAGGATTCTCACGGAGCTAACCAGCTCCTCACAGCTGGTATGTACCAATTCATTCACCACGTGAGTCATCACATAAAAGAATTCCTAAAACATCAACATGGATGCAAGAAAGTAAAAGGTCAACAAGCTAGCAGCACCAAAACAGCATCCAACAGAGCACGCAGAAAGTGAAAAGAAACTACAAAGAAGTGAAATCTGGATCTTGGTCCTTCACATCATGAAATAACCTGAATCGAATTGAATTCATATAACAAGAAACTATTATCATTCTACCTTCCCTGACACTGTCCTTGATTTCGATACCTTCCCTGACACTGTCCTTGATTTCAATACTAGTAGGTTAATAAATTAAAAAACGATAATCCAATACAAATCCAGGTACACACTTTAAAAAAAGGAACAGCGACAAAAGGGCAATGAGCCAAT
This sequence comes from Miscanthus lutarioriparius, assembly GCA_904845875.1. Classification (NCBI taxonomy): domain Eukaryota; kingdom Viridiplantae; phylum Streptophyta; class Magnoliopsida; order Poales; family Poaceae; genus Miscanthus; species Miscanthus lutarioriparius. The sequence goes on along the minus strand of CAJGYO010000003.1, from coordinate 10,747,888 downwards.
TAAATCCTGGCAGCTGAGAAAAATCCCATGTCCATCAATGGATCTACTTATACTCAAACGATGGCACTGCCATGCTGGGCTAATTCTAATAAGTCTCTGAAGTACCAGTCTCACTGCCGTTATTTCTATTTGTGACTCCCTCTTCCACTTTCCTTTTCAAATGTCTCCACAGGTGTGATTGCTTCATCATCAACTGGCATAGATGAATACATCTCCACAGGGGTGACAGCTGGAACATCAACTGGCATAGATAGAGGATCAGGTTGAGAGCGTTGCGCCATGATAATAGCTCCATTTACGAGAGCAAAGAAAATTGCACCATGCATGGATGAATCGACTGAGCGAAATCCCTGACGCAAAGAAAGGATGCCACCAGTGGCTGCGCCAGAAAGAATTGAGTTCAAGGATCCTCCTTCTGACGCACATTCACGAGGGTACAATCACATACTGAGTACAGACCTCCCCAACAGCAAAGCTGCTACCAATACATGGCGCATTCATGCGCACAGCCTCCAGGCCACCAGCAAATCGTGCACCAGTAGGTGCATTGCGGAGACCCTTGACAAAGTGGTAGAAAGAACCCCCAACAGCACCAACTGCAAACGCGGAACCTGTATCGGTGAGGATGCGGCCTGGACAAGGACAGTCCCTATCCGTGAGAGACCCCATGGTAGTTGCTGCTTGACGTCCTGAAGGTCTGCTCCTTGTCGATGGAGGAGCAAAACTAGAACTCAGGCAAAGGGTCGACAAAAAGGATATCTCTGGTGTCCCTTCTATTCTACTACAGATCCAAACTCACCGGAACAGAATATATATAGGACAACCAGACCAATCACGTTCTTCTAATAGGAAGCGATAACAATTTCTAGTTGGATCCGGTGCGGATTTTTTGTAACAAAACGATCGCGACTCCTAGCACAAGAAACTAAACAGTTGCCGAACCCAAGCAATTTCTAACTTCCACAGCAAGAACAAGAGTCCTAATCCCCAACGGGCCAAACAAAAATGGGGGAAACAGCAAACAGGAACCCAATAATCGAATATATATCGCACCTTTTCTAAATCCGAACAGAATAGTAATAATTAACTACTCGTACATCGAGTAAAAATCGCACCTTTTCCTCACTTGTACTCGAACGATGGTATCGGAGTGCTGGGCGTGTCGAAGCTCTCCAAGATCTCCGACTTGCCCCCGCCCGCGCTGGGTTTCTTCTCCTCCTCCTTCCTGCCAAACAGTCCCCCGAACCACCCACCCGGGACGCTGGAGCTCGCCGCTTCCGGAGGTGCCACGACCAGCGGCGCCTGCGGCAGGCCCGGGAAAGGGTTGCCGCCCATGGCCGCCGTAAGGTTGGGGTCGTCGGCGGGCAGCGGCGGGTTGGCGAGGACGCGGTTGAGCATGAGGCCGGCGCCCTCGATGAGGGCCAGGAGGATCCCGCCCATGAGCGCGGAGCGGCCCGCGGCGCCCATGCCCTGGCGCATGGAGAGGAACCCGCCCGTGGCGGCGCCAGCGACGATGGAGTTCCAGGGGTCCTCCTTCTGGCGCGCGTACACCATGGCGCAGTCGAAGGTGGAGAAGAGGCCGCCCCAGACGGCGAAGCTTCCCCCCACGCGCGGCGCGTTCATGCGCACGGCCTGCGCGCCCCCGGACAGGCGCATCCCGTTGGGGGAGTTGTAGATGCCCTTGATGAAGTGGAAGGCGGAGCCGCCGACGGCGCCCATCCCGAACGCGCCGCCGACGTCGTCCAGGATCCGGTCCGGGCACGGCTCCCGCGACGTCTCCGGCGTCCCCATGTTCTCTCTCCTGGCGCTACTAACTCGGCTTCGCCTATTCCTCCTCCTCTCCCGTCGGCGGCGGCGGCGAGAGGAAACCCTAGCTCGGAGCTCGGGCCCTGGCGTGGGATGGAAGTTGGGCGAAATGGGGAAGAAGCGATGCGCAGCCAAAGCCTGGAGAAATGGCCTTTTAGCACCGGGTGCTAAGCACTCCTTGTCCTATACTTTGTGTTACAGTGTGACAGAACTCTCTCACTGCGGATGGGTCCCACGTAGCGTGGGGTCTAGTGTCATTGACTGTTACCTCGTGTGGTTACCGACACCACGTCGTGGGGACAGCCGGACAGGGCAACAGGCGGTGGGAGATTTTTGGGCGGCGCCGGCGAGGCGGCGGCGACCTTAGCGTGCCGTTGGGCCGAGGAAGGGGATCATCCACAATTAGCCCAATGAATTTTGGCCTGTTGAAGGCTCATGTTTTGGGCTGGACAAAGGCTAGTCAGGGCATGGATCTGGAGTTTTAGCCCAATATATATTCTAGTTCTAGTAGAAAATCATACCATAATCACTTCTAATTGGGGAGCTAAAAACTCTGTTCTTCATTCCTCCCTATTCGATTCCACAAAAAAATTACTTTTTACCTGATCCTCAATCTACTCTACCAAAATTACTCAATCAGAGAGCCAGTAAAGCTCCAGCTAAGAATCGGAACCCTTGTTTTCACAACAGTCCATCACGGTGCTCGTTTAAGAGAGAGAGAGAGTATTGACATCTCTGATTGTCTGATTTAACATTGTTTAATACTCCAAACGTTGGCATCTATAAAATGACTCCACGAATTTGAGATGTCAATATGGCGATTTTCTTCAAAAAGGAAAAACATAAAGCTATCCAGACAGTTTTAATCCCTGTTTGGTTCCCACTGCTAAAATTTAGTCCCTATCATATCGGATGTTTGTATGCTAACTTGGAGTATTAAATATACACTAGCTACAAAACTAATTGCACAGATTACGACTAATTTGCGAGACGAATCTATTAAACCTAATTAGCGCATGATTTGACAATGTGGTGCTACAGTGAAACATGTGTTAATGATGGATTAATTAGGCTTAATAGATTTTCTCGTGAATTAGCCATGGCTTCAGTAATTAGTTTTATAATTAGCTTATGTCTAGTTCTACTAATTAGTACACGATATCCGATGTGACAAGGACTAAACTTTAGTCCCCGTATTCAAACACCCCTAAATGTCCACCACGGTGTATTGAATTATAGTACTCCCTCTATTCCAAATTATAAGTTATTCTAACTTTATTTGGGAGTCAAAATATTTCAAGTTTAACCAAATTTATATAATAAAATAATAACATTTATGATACCTAATAAGTAATCACTAGATTTTTCATTAGTTATATTTTTATAGTATATATATTTGATGTCATAAATCTTTGTAATTCTCTTTATATATTTTTTTAAACTTGAGATGCTTAGAAAGTAATTTGGAATGGAAGGGAGTACTACTTTTCGTGGGGGCATTCAGAAACCTAAGATAAGCCTAACTGCGCACAACAACAACCTGCACAATGAGAAAACAGAAACAACCTTGTCAAGAAATCGTCAAACTGGTGTGCCCAGATTTTAACACGACACTCGCTCTTTACGTAGTTACGTACCTCTGCGGGAAAACAAAACATGAATTCGTGCCCGTGGAATTGCAGTTGGACATAACTCCTTGTGATATCAGAAGCGTCAACCTGATTGGTATGTACGTAGTAGAGTACTATTCTTGTAACGCCCATCCATTTTTATCGTGTCAGGCTGTCACTCCTTCGTCCTCATCTCATGTAACACGAGTCATCATATATATCCAGCGAATATGCATGTCGTTCAAGCATGGCCAGCGCCGTAGCGCATCATGCCAGCCGTGAGCCGTCATCGGAAGTTGGACGTGGACATGGACACCGTAACGAAGAGTTACTCGCAATCCAGCACAGCAGTTATGTGCTGCAAAACCAGACTTACTCCCACAGATTCTCTGAAAACCAAAGGTAAAGCCTCGGCTGTTTCTGGAACACGGACCGGACCGGCCGGTTTGCGAAGCTGAAAAGAGCAGTCTGTTCTGACGAGAGAGTACTTGTCGCTATGCTTGAGTGACGCAAACCCCTGTGACAGTAACGGGCTGACCTGGAACGATCTGGTGGAGTTGACCGCCGGCTATGGAACGGTCGTGTGGCCGTGTGGGGCGGGAAACTGAAATGGCCGGGGTTGACCCGACTCGCCCCGCCCGGGAGCACGCACGCGACGAGAAGGAGACCTTGACAACCAAGACCGGGGAAGGGAAACAACGGGCAGCTCATGGTTTTTCCGGCTCCAGCATGCAGCAGCCGAGCGGGAGCGGCCGGCCTACACACCACGCTCATCATCAAAGGCTGAAACCCACCTCGTCGCCCACAGGAAACCGTACCGTGAATCTCGTCTGACATCAATGCATTTCGAAGCAATTTGCTGTCCTTGTACATGGCTTCGCGCGCGGACCGGCCGGCTTGCCGGACGCTGTGCCGTGGCCCGTGGTAGTATATATACGCACGCGAACCACATTTGCACGCCATCCATCATCGGGTAGCCGAGCACAAGATCAAAAAAGCAACAGCTAGCCAGCCACAGCCAGAGACCTCCAGAGTTCCAGCACCAGCTGACCAGCAGCCGTGATCCCACGTCCCAGAGTCTGCAGCAGCGATCATCAGGCACTACACCAGCAAACTCGATCGATCGACATGGGCCGTTGGTTGAAGCCAGATGTACGTACGCGTCCGTCTCACTCTCATGCATCGTTCTTGTCGGTGTCGACGTCGTCGCGTGCAGTGAACCGGCCGCGCTCACATTTGCATGCTGTCTGTGTTTATGCTTCAGGTGTACCCGCTGATCGCGGCCATGTCGTTCGTGACGGGGATGTGCGTGTTCCAGCTGACACGGAACGTGCTGATGAACCCGGACGTGCGGGTGAGCAAGCGCCACCGCCAGAGCGCCGTGCTGGACAACGCCGACGAGGGCCAGCGCTACAGCCAGCACGCCTTCCGCCGCTTCCTCAGCACGCAGCGCCCGGAGGTCTTCCCCGCTCTCAACCGCTTCTTCTCCGAGTCCAACTCCACCGACAAGTGATGGGTCTTTCTCGTCGATCTTACGCCGCCGGCCGCCGGCGACGGTGCGCGCGCGTGAGAATATGGATGGTGTGCGTGTCTGTGATGATGCCATGGTGTGTGCCGATTGAATAAAAGTTGAGTCCGTTAGTTCGTGGTGTACGCACACGTCTGGAATCCATTTTCAGTGGCGTTTAATCCTTCCGTAGCTCCGTTCCATGGGCAACCATCTGAAAACATGCCGTTTCTGCTTATCCGCATAAGCTTCAGAAGCAATATGATAATTCCAACCTTAATTAAATTCCCTGAAAGCTCAGACCAGGGGTCAGGGGATATATATATATTATACGTAGTATGTTGTGCCGGCCTGGTGCTGGACATACCGGTATATCCTCTCCGCGGGACCGCGAATGTCCCCTTTCGGCGGCAGAATCCGTTCGAGTGATCGATGAGGACGGGAGATGGTGCGCGTTCAAAAAATTTTACAATAATGAATCGATGTGGGGTGTGTTCAATATTTCTTTTGTGATGTCCTGAGTACGCTCCCAGGTTACGGTTGTGGGAATGCTGAATTGTATAGTCCCGAAAAATAATGAATCGATGACGATGGGAGTGGATAATGATCAAGTATGCCACAGAATGTTGGATACTTTTAGTAAAAAAATATATAGGGGAATTCTTGATTATTTAATGCCCGGTCGAATGGTGTTTGTTGGCGAAAAAGCAACGAAATAGGTTCGATGGCAAGAGATGCTACTTTCATTTTTCTACAATATCATGATGTCAAATTTGTTGGCGAAAAAGCGAATGAATATATTCGACGATGAGAGATGGTATGCATTCCTTTTTTTTTCAACGTCACAATGTCTTGTTGGCGAAAAGGCAAAGAAATAGGTTCGGCAATAATGTCTTGTTGGCGAAAAAAGCGAAGAAATAGGTTTGACGATGAAAGATGGTGCACATTCATTTTTCTGAACGTCGTAGCATCGGATTTGTTGGCAAAAAAAAAAAAAGATAACAAAAAAAATTGTTGGCGAAAAAATGAAGATAAAGAAAAAATCATTTGACAATGACGTCTCATTAGTGAAAAAGTGAAGAAACAGGTTTAACGAGAGAGATAGTACGATTCATTTTTTAACACCGTAACTTCAGATTGTTGGCGAAAAAGCGAAGCGAAGATAAAGAAAAAAAAAATGAAGAAATAGGTTCAACGGCGAGAGACATGCAAGTGCATTCTTTTGTAACGTCGTAAGTTGGATTTGTTGGCGAGAAAGCGAATCTTTTTAAAGATGATAACATCGGATTTGTTGGCGAGAAAGCAAATCTTTTTTAAAATCAAAACATCGGATTTGTTGGCGAAAAAAGAAAAATTGGGGTGTTGCGAGAATTGAACTCACGACCTCTCGCACCCGAAGCGAGAATCATACCACTAGACCAAACACCCAACGTGTTGGACCACTCCCATTAGCTCTTCTTTGTGTTGACATAAGTTGACGTGTTCAATATTTGGCTTGCTGCCACGTCCTGATGCTGAAATGTTCTTGGGCATCAAAATCTACGAGATTCCTGTTTCATGTTAAGGTAGGAAGCGGAAGTGATCGAGGAAAAGTAAGAAGACAATGGGTGTGTTTGGTTCTCGTTCAATTCCAAGCCTGGCTAGCTTTTTAAACCAGGCTAGACTTAACCAGGTCGGCATGAGCCAATAGTCACTCGTTTGGTTGGAGTGATTGTTTAAGTCTGGCTAAGTTTAATCTTGTTTGGTTACCTGGTTTTGCTTCGCCTCTTCTTTGAGCTGGTTTACCTCTTTTTTGAAACATTCCATCGAACATGTGGGGTGCATGGCCCTCTGCAGCTCTGGTAGATCGAACAGCACTGCACGCCGGCGGTGGTGGCGCAGCCCAGTGGCCGTGTGTTGGCGCAGCGCAACCCCAGCGTGGACGGCAACCTCGAACGGCGACCCGGCGCGGACGGTGACTTCGGCGTGGACGGCGTGTGGCCAGTGCTACGCCCCCGGCCGTCGCAAGCGCGGACGGCTCGAGCTATGTCGTCGTTCTCGCGCGGCCTCGCCTTCCTCTTCCACTGCCGTCCCTGCAGCCTCACGCAGTTCTCCGGCACAGATTTGCACCCCTTCAAGCAGATCACGCAGCGTCCAGATGCAGTTTTCCGGCACAGATTAGCACGGCACAGATCACGCAGTTCACACAGCCTCAAGCAGAAACGCCCACACATGCTAATCTTCACCTCCTCTCTGTATGCGCAACGTCCTTCAGCCATCGAATCATGCACGGCGCACGCACCAAAGCCGTGACCGGTTGATGGACCTCCGGCGGCAAGTTGGAGCAGGGGACCTCCAGCGGGGGGAGGACGAGCACGGAACCTCCGGCGACGAGCACTGCGGGGCATGCGGAGCCACCGGGACGAGCAGCGTCGGGGGCATGCGGGGCCGCCGGGATGAGGAGCGCGGGGCAAGCAGCGGCAAGTACGGAGCCGAGCGGAGGAGAGAGCGACGGGTCCGTGCGGTTACCAGACTTCTGACGGGGCTTAGCCTAGCCTGGCCACCGATCGTTTTTCTGGAGCTAGGACCTCCAAAATGGCTTATGGGGTGTTTAGATTCCAAAAAATTTTGCGCAGTACTCGTCACATCGAATCTTGCGGTACATATGGAGTACTAAATGTAGACGAAAAAAAAACTAATTGCACAATTGGGTGAGAAATCGCGAGATGAAACTTTTGAATCTAATTAGTCCATAATTAGACACTAATTACCAAATACAAACGAAATGCTACAGTAAGCCAAAATCCAAAATTTTTTGGATCTAAACGCCCCCTTACTTAGGTGTGGCTTCGACCTGTTATGGGTAACTAAACAGCTCAAAGTTTGCTTCTTAGACTGTCTCTGACGGTGAGCATTCAAACCCAACAGCCATTTAGTAGTTTGGGACGCCAACAGTAAAAAAGGGCTTGACCTATTTTCTCCCTTCTCCAACAACCATAGGCGACCCATTCTTCCTCTTCTCCGTCGGCGGCGTGGGCTTCGGAGCGGCGGCGACGGCCGCACGCCTGTGACCAGGGCACTAGGAGCGGCGGCGGTGCCTCAGACGCTCATGCGGCTGCAGGGCAGGCAGACCAGATCCACACAGCGCCGGCAGCATCTCCCGGCGAAAGCACGGCTCCGGCGGCTCCTCCCCCATTGGGCCCATTCCTCTCCACGCCGGCCGCACCCACGCCCCACCCCGCTCCTCGCCTCGCCGAAATGCCCGCATGTGCCGCGAGGCGCCTTTGTCGATCGTGGAGGTGGAGGGGGAGGCCACCGCGCGTCGACCAGGGAGGAGGAGGGGTCGGCCGCTCCACGCCGCTCGCCTCGCCGCCGGCCGCTCCACGCTGCGGGGCCCACCACTACAGGCACGCCAGAGGTTTGCGTCGTCGTTCAACGAGGACGCTTTTTTGCGTTTCGGTGCAGCAGGGGCGCAAAATGCGTAGCCTCTTTGGGTCTTCTGATGGAGAGGTTTTTGGTTACCTAAATACATTGTGCACGCTGCATTTTGGGTTTGGGTTGCTTTGTTGGAGATAGCCTTAGAGTCTAGCTAGGGTTGGCCACCCCCCAAAGTGATCTACCAAACAAAGTTCGTGCTTGGTTGACACTTTGACCTGAGGCCAACGCCCACGCAAATCTATCCAATTCCACCGAAATGACTGAAATTGGATGTCTGGCGTCGCTGCCTGGGCAGCTGTCTCGCAGGAAGGAACCAAACAGACCCAAAATGCTGGAAGAAACATAATCAAACTCCTCGTGATGATGGCGCTGATGCAGTGTTACCTTCAGCTTCCCGCCGCACCTTGGTTAAACTTGTAACTTTCTCGGTTCAGCCTTCAGGAAAATGGTGCCCGGCCGACCTCAAGAATCACGATCCTGTTGCTCTGTATGATCTTTGGAGCAACAGCGAGCTGCTTGTTCAAGTGGGACATGCGAGGCTTGTATTTCTGTGTCCCTCCCTTCTACCGGCCGACCTTGTTACGGCTTGTACAAGCTGCAGGATCAGCTTGTGGTTCGATCTTATGCGCGAAAACTGAATCTGCCGGAGCCGGCGATGGACACGGCGATTTGGTTGAGGCGTTCCTGCCGTCGAACGCGTCGGAGACCCGTCTTGTCCGAGCTCGGCATGTCTGTTCAGCGGCTCCGGGGCTCGCCGTACACTTGTTCCCCTGCGGTGCCGCGGCTCGGGGAGTGCTGGCGCGCGCGTCCGCCACGTGGTGTCGCGGGACGGCACGGCCTCCTACTCTGACGAACTCGCGGTGACCGTGTCGTAGATGGTGACGACGGGAATGAGATGCAGTCGAGCTCATGCCCCGACCGCGAGCGACAGGTCGGAATCGGGGGCGCTTGACTCGACGGCTGGTGGCCTGGTGCTCATCAACTACAGGGTTCTTGCTCAGGTGGTGTTCAGATTCAGGCGTAAAGTTATAGAGTGTCACATCGGATGTTATATAGATGTTTGGATATTAATTAAAAATAAATTATAGAATCCATCAGTAAACCGCGAGACGAATTTAGTAAGCATAATTAACCCGTCATTAGAACACGTGTTACTGTAGCACTTTATTGTCAAATCATGGACTAATTAGGTTTAAAAGATTCGTCTCGCAAAGTAGTTGCAATCTATGCAACTAATTATTTTTAGTCTATATTTAATACTTTATGCATGTGTACAAACATTCATTGCGACAGGGTGTAAAGTTTTGACGGAGAAACTGACATTCTGTTCGCTGGTGGGTTTCTGGGCTAATAAACCTAAGTGGTGCTGATTTATTGTGAGAGAAAAACGTTATATCACGAGTGATACCAACTAACGAAAAGGCTTAGAATAAGGGCCTAGTTTGTCGAGTAGCGCTAGGATTTGCCGCTCAATCTGTCAGTTTTTGCAGTGGTACATGCGTCAGTGCGTGCTTGCAGTTGCAGGGCGACCTAGCTTTGGAACGGATGCACGCGCGCGGATCGGTCGGCTTGTCAGAGGGCCATGGATTACAGCCTGACAGCCTCCGTGGCCGTGCAATTTGTGCACGTGCGTCGTGCCAGGGCCACGCACGCGCGCACATACTCGCGGCCCAGTCGAGTCGTGACACAGGCACCACTGGCAACCGCGCGCCAACAACGTGCAATGCGGGCAAAGACGAATGCAAGCGAGCTCACTCTCCGATCATTAGGCACTGACTAGCTCTCAGTCTCAGGGTGCACTACCCCATTTAGTGTACTGTACGTCACGCGGCGACTTTTTGCTCGTGCACGCAACAAGCAAAGTCGTCTCCGACGACGTACGTCTATGTACACGTACGTGTACGTAGTGTAATCTCTCAATGCAACCGTCCAAGTACGCGACGCACGGTGCTCTCTGCTCTGACAGTGCCGGCCACCAGCTGCTCGCTCCTCGGCACCTGCGACTGCGATGCGACGACCACGGACCCAGAAAAAAAAGGGTAAAAGATGCCTTGCCCACCTGGCATACGATGTCGTCTTGAACTCTTTGACTCGGCACTCGGGTGTTATGCCATGCCGTGGCGTGCACCGCGGAAATGAAAAAGGCGCGTTCACTGACGTGATTATTCATCGTTCATATTCAAGTCACCCGGCGCTTTCACTCAAGGTGCATACAGGTCGGGTCGTGCCAATCGGTCGCGTCTTTATGTTCATGGCCTATACTATGTGTCCAACGCTCCTACTCCAAGTGGCGAAGCTATCGACTCGGTGAGAACACCGTCCAGTCCGTGCTCGATCGTCAGCTTTTTTTGTTATGTCCTGTTTGGCAGTGTTTTTATTTTATTTTATTTCAGTGCCCATACGAAAGTGTAGTTTTAGTTTTACTAGTAAATATGTTCGCGTCTTGCAATAAAATTTACATCGTGCATCATTTATAATTTAAAATCATACTCTGTACCATGATTAGTCGTGCACTTTTCTCACTCATATATGCATGGATCTTGAGTTTGGATCATGAACGGAACAAAAACAATTAGAACTAATTTCTTATTCATCACGACTACTCTTAAAACAGCTAGCACTCCTATGCTCCGGAGAGTGAAGGGACACATGATTGAAGAGAGAGTGTGATGGATCAAAATTTGGAGGACATTTTTTTTGCTTTTTATATTATTATTAGGTATATGTATAAACATACATGTTATGTCAAACTATCTTATATTGACCAAGTTTACATATAAAAAGCGTATCAACATTTATGACACGAGGGCCTCGTTCGGCTTACCCCATATTCGGCTTGTTCGGCTTCTTTTTTCAATCGGAACAGTGTTTTTCTCTCACAACATTTCAGCCAGAACAGTGTTTTTCAGCCAAGATTCAGCGAGGCGAACGGGCCGAAATATGTATAAACTATATTCAATGAAGAATTTAATGCACTTATTTGGTACTCCCGTTGTCCCAAAATATTTTATGTTTTAGTTTTGGGGGATGGGAATTAAGGATGAGTAAAAAACTAAAAAAGTGTGGTTAAGAAAACAAGAAAGAGAGAGACAGAGATGTATTGAGAAAAGAAATTGGATATATCCTTTTATATTTTTAAACTTAATTATTTACTAGCAAATGTGCCCGTATGTAGCAACAAAATCCAGTATATATTGGAATCAGACTACATGTAATTGTTAGACGTAAGTTGTTATAACTAGTATGAGCACGACTCATGAGTCCGGGTCATATACAAGATATAGAGGACGCGACGCTGTACGTCTTATAATTGGAATTCGTATCCGTCATCATTAGATGCGAGTTGTTTGCCCTGTTGGGCTGATGGTTTCTGCGGCTAATAAGCCGGCTGATACTGTTTTATTGTGGAAAAAAACACCATACTGATAAGCAATTCAAGCGAACAGGACGGTTATAACAAAATTAAAGTACTGCTTTCTATTTTTTTGTTTAAAAAATCTTTCGAAATTAAAGTATTTATTTATAAGCAAAATGGACTTTTAAAACCATCCTTGGGCTTCAGGTCGGGCCGAACAGAGGCCTGCAACCTGCAATTCGTGCAGGACTAGACGGGCTCCTTTCAATGGCCGGACGTTTGAATGGGTCTAGGGCGTGTCTAGCCATGACAAAGCACCCCGGCCAACCCACTGTTCCTTTTCCCCTTTCCTTCAGAAGCAAACAACAGCCCGCGCCGGCTCCACCGCACCAGCCCACCCGCCGCGGCCGTTACATCTCCGGCCGCCCTCCCTCCATTTATACCCTCCGTTTCCCTCCCTTCCCTCCCCACTCCGGCAGTCCCTGCCCCACCACCACAGCCACCGCTGCCCGGCCGGCCGCTCCCCTCCCCTCCCCTCCGCCCGCCCGATCGCTCTCCAGCAATGGCGTCCGCCTCGCACGCGCCGACGCCGCTGCTCAAGGACGAGCTGGACATCGTCATCCCGACGATCCGCAACCTCGACTTCCTGGAGATGTGGCGGCCCTTTTTCCAGCCCTACCACCTCATCATCGTGCAGGACGGCGACCCCAGCAAGACCATCCGCGTCCCCGAGGGCTTCGACTACGAGCTCTACAACCGCAACGACATCAACCGCATGCTGGGGCCCAAGGCCTCCTGCATCTCCTTCAAGGACTCCGCCTGCCGCTGCTTCGGCTACATGGTCTCCAAGAAGAAGTACATCTACACCATCGACGACGACTGCTTCGTGAGTGCCCTCAGCTCCGCTCCGCTCCTTTGCGATGATCCGAGAGTAGTTTCCATCTCATAGTCTCGCCGTAATTGGGCGCGTTTTGGTGGGGATGGGGCTCAGATCTGGTTATCTAGGTGACGGAGAAAATACACTGGGGGTGTTTTCTTCGGTGGGGATGAATTGAGGTGTGAAATTTGGGATACAATACAATGCGTCCTGGATTGAAATTTTGGGATGCAAAGTTTTGACGTCTTTGCTGTTACCCGTCCTGTTAATTATGGCCGTAGCGCTGTGATCTGGGTAGGTAGAATGCAAATTTCACGTGTTTCAGGTGATTGATTGATATGACGAGTTGGATATTATTGTCTCCTTAATCCTTGGAGTTCAGACATGTGTCTGCTGGCAGTCTCAACTGTCAGATCCAATAATGTTACTTGGACTAGACTTTTGACTTGTTTCATTGCTATACAAAAAGTATCTAGCATTGGATCTAGCCTCACTGCTTTGGCCCTGTATTGCTTCCAGTTGTAGGGTATATGAACTGGAATATGCTTGATCTTTGGTGTCTGCTAGTTCACAATGTCTGTTCTCTGTTGGATAACTTGTATATGTCGCCTTGCAGACATATTGTGTCGGTTGTGTTGATGCATATGCATTTCTTTATGTTCCGGGTCATGATCAGTAGACTGAGTAACTAGGGGACAAATTGCTTATTTTACAATACAGATGACAGTAGAGAGTTATCTGCATTGCACCATGCATGGTTTATTCCGAAGCCTGTACATACAATCTGGTTGGAATGAATGATAGCATCCATGTAGTTTTGGACCATCCTCTATTTTTTATTGCCATAATCTTTTCTTATATGACCATAAATTATTCCTTTGCACGAGAGATGTAACTTAATGCTAGCTTGGAGCTACCACTGCCCTGGAATCACCACCACCTGGTGGACCATGTCAACATCAAGCCTTGTGTTGATTTATACATACTGTTTTGTCCTTGCATTGTGTGGATTCTCTGACAAACTGGAGATCCTAGAGGCTGCATAAAAGCTTGTGAAAGAATATCTTGTAAAGAAATTGAAGAAACAGGAAGCTTAAGAAATCATGTCTCAAGAGCCATTGGAAAAAAATCTTTAGGGTATATAAAGATTCCTGGAGGGCTTCCAGGTGCATTTACTCTGGGGTCCCACCCACTTGCCAAATATACTGGATCGCTGTTCTTGCTTATGATGCAGGGGCTCTACCAAGGAATCATATTTCCTTTTGCATTTATTTTAGAAGCAATCTTCTAACTCAAGAGCATGGCTTTTGTTTTAACTACTACTGTTAAAAAATAGTATGCTGATGTTCACTTTCGTGGCATTACTTGCATGTGAGGAAGGCCTGCAGAACATGAAACATGATAGTTTTGTATGTTTGTTGGCAGCTGAAACTAACACTGCACATGCCCGTCCTTTTCAGTATAAAATTTATAGCCTTTGAGTATGATGGCATATTTTAGTCCAAGATACTCTGTATGTGTTTAGGCAAAATGCTAACTGCTGAGCTATGGCTTTTCAAAACTTTCAGGTTGCCAAGGATCCATCAGGGAAGGACATCAATGCACTTGAGCAGCACATCAAGAACCTCCTGAGCCCTTCTACTCCATTTTTCTTCAATACTTTGTATGACCCTTACCGTGTTGGCGCCGATTTTGTTCGTGGGTACCCCTTCAGCCTTCGTGAGGGTGTCCCAACTGCTGTTTCTCACGGGCTTTGGCTCAACATTCCAGACTATGATGCCCCTACCCAGCTTGTTAAGCCCCTTGAGAGAAACACCAGGTAAAAATGCTACATTTCAGTAGGTTCCATCATTCAGGTGGTCGCCTTTTACTAACTGGTCTTTCTTTCTTGAAATCAGGTATGTTGATGCTATTCTTACAATCCCGAAGGGCACCCTCTTCCCTATGTGTGGAATGAACCTTGCATTTGACCGTGAGCTCATTGGTCCTGCAATGTACTTTGGTCTTATGGGTGATGGCCAGCCTATTGGTCGCTACGATGATATGTGGGCAGGATGGTGCACAAAGGTATATTCCCTTACCACCTTCTAGTTCATGTTATGCCTACAAGTGCAACGAAAACATTTCCATTGCCCACAATTTGTTGTAAGAAGCTGCGTTGTGCAGGCTAGTGACTATTACCAGTGTATGCTTATTGAGTGTACATTGCTTGGTGATTTTGATTATGTCTTAGTTCAGTATCTTTGTACTGACAAAACCATGCCAATGTCTCTGCTGCAACACACAGGTGATTACGGATCATCTGGGCCTGGGTGTGAAGACTGGTCTACCCTACATCTGGCACAGCAAAGCAAGCAACCCGTTTGTGAACCTGAAGAAGGAATACAACGGCATCTTCTGGCAAGAAGAGCTGATCCCGTTCTTCCAGTCAGTCTCCCTTCCAAAGGACGCCACCACCGTCCAAAAGTGCTACCTCGAGTTGGCCAAGCAGGTGAGGGCGAAGCTCGGTAAGGTGGATGGCTACTTCAACAAGCTTGCTGACTCCATGGTCACGTGGATTGAGGCCTGGGACGAGCTGAACCCCCCAAAAGGCGGTGCCCCCACAGCAAATGGCCCTCCTAAGAAGTAAAACACGATATAGTATAAGCTTCACTTGTTCATGTGGACCGTCATACTGAAAGGAGATCACTCTGCTGTAACACAAGGGCGTTTACACGTTTTTCCCTTTTTCGTGTGATGCAACAGGTGTAATGTTGGATTGGATTACCTTCAAATTAAAATAAAGTTTACGGATTATAGTCTTGATCTTTCCCCCAGAAACCATAATTATGTGTGTTGCCGTGTTTATTTGCCTGTTTAATATGTTTGCAATGCAAAGTGGTGCTGCAAAAAAAAAAAACACTCTCTCTCTTGTCTAATGGTTTGATCTTCCCCCCAGAAACCATAATTATGTGTGTTGTCGTGTTTATTTGTCTGTTTAATATATTTGAAATGCAAAATGGCGCTGTGAAAAAAAAATCACTGTATCCCTTGCCTAATGGTTTGATCTTTGAGAAGATTAGCTTAAAAGTGTCGTTACTTGCTTGTTTGCTTCCCGAGCGCACTGGTAGCAAGATCGATGTCAGCTGTAAACGCTGCAATGTCTGGTTTGGTACTCAATATGCGACTCACTTTTTTTTTTCCTTTTCTCATGGTTTTAGTGGTTGTGGGGAGTAACTTTGCTTCCAGACAAAGAAACAGCAGGCAATTTGATGAAATTTTATAAATTTTATCAAGTATATGAAAGCTCTCGTTGACGTATTTTATGAAGTATATGAAAGCTCTCGTTGACGTTGTTGTGATTTCTAAAGCAAAGCCATGAGACAGAGATGCTGCATCTCGGAAAACCCAATAAAAAGTTGACATAAAAAAGAAGTAGCGCCGTTGCCGGGGATCGAACCCGGGTCACCCGCGTGACAGGCGGGAATACTCACCACTATACTACAACGACTTTGATGCTATCCGTTTCTGAAAATTTTATTTCACAACTGTACATTCCCATGATCCTATCAGCATGGAAACATCGTGCCTTATCTCGTCCATGATGCGACGGGCGAATCGGTGAAAACGAGCGCTCCGTCCTCCATATACACGCTGCAGAGCGCGCCGGTTGCTACCACATGGTCGGTCGCTAGATCCGCAGATTTTCCTGAAAAGGCAGGCCGAGAAAGTGGCCGTTTGTGTCGGAGTACTCTCTACTCTCCGGCGAGCTCACCGCAGCGGCAAGGAGTGGCCCCCCTTCCTAGTACTTAGTAGCTAGTAGCTGTAGAGCAGTAGAGGTCCCCGAGATGGGTGTTTGCCTGGCCGTCGCCGTCGTCGTTGATGCTGCGGCCTTCCTCGGCATCTTCCTCGCCGTCGACGACGTCTCCGTCATGATCAGTATAAATAAAATAAATCCGTTCTCCTTCTATGCGGATCTCCCCACCTCTACCTCTGCTCCTACCTCCACTCACCATCACCGAGATCCGTTCTTCTCCGCTCTGCAACCCTCGCTGCACGCCTCCACCTCTTTCTTGCAGTCACCAGTCCTGCCGCTCCCTGCTTCAGCCAGGCAACTTCTCCCCTGACGTTGGTTTGAGTGTTTGACAGCTCCACCTCCACCTGGGATCCTGGCTTGAGCCTTTTCTATCTCCGGCGACGGCTTCAACAACATCCTTCGGTCGCCGGCATGAATCTCCTCTGACGGCTCTACAGACCCACCCATAACCGACGCTATACGCGGTCAGTCCATCCGGGTGCAAGCGTCTTCGACGCCCCTGCGGCCCCTCGCCGGTTGATTCGTCCTCCTCAACGCTGTTGCCTTCTTATCCGGTTGCAGGCCATTGTTGTAATTTAGTCTTCCATGGAGGACCTCTTTGTAAACTGGCTACTTTAATTTATATAATATATGTTGTTGTTGTAAAAACAATGACGCTTGCCGTCCTCGTCCTGTCTCCTGTGTGCTCCCCTTTGTTCGGCCGCGGGCCGCCACTGCTGGCAGACCTGCTGCCGATTAGTTATTGCAGGTCTGCAGTGCCGCTTCTTCTGGAGTCTCTGGATGGGCGGCGTAGCTGCCTGGTTGGTGCTTGGTCTGGGAAAGGCTGGCTACTGCCCGGCCAGCGGCCGTGTGGATGAGGATCATGGATCATCATTCATCATGGATTCGTGCATGGTGCCATGGTGGAGCCGTGGAGGCGTAGCGGCTCTCTGAGTCTGAAGAGAAGAGGTGCGATCTGATTGGTTGCCTGATTGTGGTGGGGAGGATGTCTGCCGTCTGCGTCCCTAGGTTATTATTCCTCGTCTCTTTTCTGGCATCCTGTGTGGCCGGCCGGACTGGCCGCTTGACGCCTTTCATGTATAGTTGGCCAAACGGGTCGCCCAGTACTAGCACTAGCACGGGCACGGCCAGACACGGTCTGGCCAGACACGACACTATGCGGCACGGTAGACTAGTCGTGCTGTGCCTGTTAGTGCCGCCGTGCCGAGGTACCGGCCCAGGCACGGCACTATCAGGTTTTAGCCGTGTCGTGTCGTGCCACTGGGCACGGTGGCCCAGCAGTGCCGTGTCGGGACTGGCACTATAAGTGTCCAACACCTCAAACTGATCAGAATATCAGGGACAATAACTTCATCATCTCAATCTTAAGTTACATGTTCTTAAAGTATCAGAATATCACAATAACTTCATCATCTCAATCTTAAACTTCATCATCAGAATATCAGAGAACTTATCAAAGACTCAAAGTTACATCTTCACAGAGAATTGATATTAACTTGATCACTGAAATGCATAGATCACATAATCACACAAACACAGGAAGAGCAAGGGTTAGTAGAGATCCAGCCATCGCCACTCGTCGGCGCCCCGGTCCCTCAACGGCTTCAGACAAAACAGAGCAAGAGTTAGTAGAGATCGAGGGTTAGGGTTAGGTCGACGATGACTTACCTTCAAAGCCGGAGCACCAGAGTCGCCGGCGAGATCGACGAGGCACGGATCCGGCGAGGTCGACAACGAGGGATGGATCTGGCGAGGAAACCGACGGATCCGGCGAAGTCGACGACGGATCCAGCGAGGACGAAGCGAGATCAAGGGTTAGGGGTTATGGATTGAGCTAGGGTTAGGGTTAGGGATTGTGCCAGTGCCGGCCAGCTGTGGCTCCAGAGGCCGCCGGAGAGCGAGAAGAAGAGAGGAAGTCGGAGGCGAGAGAGGAGAGCGAGTCGCCGACACGGCGACGTGGCTACGCCGACTCGCCGAGAGAGGAGAGCGAGGCGAGAGAGGAGCGGGCGAGACGGCGCTGCGGGGGAGAGCTGAGAACGAGGCGAGAGAGTGAGAGCAAATGAATTAGGGCGACGGAGCGAGACGCTGCTGGCTGACCGAGACGGGCGGTTTTATACCCCATATTCCAACGGCCGGATCCAACGGTCCGATGGGAGCGAGGCCGGAGATCCAGCGGTGACGAGCCGTGCCGCTGTCGGGCCGGCCCATATAGCGTGCCGTGCCCGGACCGGCACAACGGGACAGATTGGCGGCCTAGGCACGACACTAAGGCTGGCCCGTGCCTGGCACTGGCACGAAGACCGTCGGACCAGGCCGTTCCTGGGCCGTGCTATTTAGTGCCGTGCTTGGGCCGGCCTGTAGTGCCCGGGCCAAATGGCCAACTATACTGTCATGCGATGGCCGCATGCCCACATGGGAGAGCGGCATGCCTCGCATGGGCTGGGGGCCAGTGGCGGGTCGCTAGAAACCTAGCCTGTGGGGACACGACACATTGACAGCTGACTACGGTTCCTTTCCCTAAAATTGAGTCCCTATCACAGAGTGTTAAATATAGACTTAAAAAAACTAATTATACAGATTGTGATTACTTTGCTAGATGAATTTTTTAAACATAATTAATCCATAATTTGACAATGTGGTGCTACAGTAAAGCTGATGTGCTTGTGCTGACGACGGATTAATTAGGCTTAATAAATTCGTCTCGCGGATTCCTAATGACTTTTGTAATTTGTTTTATTATTACTATCCGAACACTCCAATATAATATCTCATGTGACACCTGATATGACACCTTTAAACTTTAGCCTCAGAATTTATACACCACCTACCCATGTGAAACTGACTGGTACGAGTGTGCGACGCATGCATTGACACGTGATTGTTGTAAACGATCGTTTGGCTGTGGCTTGTCGTAAACGTTCGTAAATTTTCAGCCGGAACAGTATTTTTCTCTCACACAAACCAGCCAGCAGTACTTCTTCACGAACCAGCAACGAAACGAACCAGCCAACCGAACACGCTGTATTGCCTGGGCGGTACAGTTACAGACGAGCGAAAGCTTTTGCCGTGCGCTCATGGCTTAGTAATACTAATAATGAGTATTAAATATAGACTAATTATAAAACTAATTGTATAAATGGTGACTAATTCGCGAGACAAATTTATTAAACTTAATTAGTCTATGATTAGCGAATATGATACTACAATAAACATACGTTAATCATGGATTAATTAGTCTTGATAAATTTATTTCGTAAATTAGTCACGGTTTATGTAATTAGTTTTTTTAATTATCTTATATTTAGTTCTTTTAATTGATATCTAAATATTGATGTGATAGAAAATAAATTTTAGTTGCCGGATCAAACCCGCGACGGAGAGGCATGGCAAAAGCAAAATTGGAGCCTTGGAGAGGCATGGCCTCCATCATCGAACGGGTAGGATCAGCGTACGGCTGCCAAGGAGGTCCGGACAAACCACTTTGACGCCTGCCGACAGTACAATAATGGTGCCCAGTTGCCAAATAAATGTGCTTAATAGACGAACCGGTGTAGCTGAGACCAGCCTGTGGTGGAACCTGGTTTAAGGTCATGTTTAGATTCCAAAAATTCATTTTAAAGTGTCACATCGAATTTTGCGGTACATGTATGGAGTATTAAATGTAGACGAAAAAAATTAATTGCACAGTTGGATGAGAAATCGCGAGACAAAACTTTCGAACCTAATTAGTCCGTAATTAGATACTAATTACTAAATACAAACGAAAATGCTACGGTAGCCAAACAGTAGCCAAACCTAAAAAAATTTGGGAACTAAATGCGCCCTAAGTCTAACTTAACGTGAGTGCTTATATTTTTCATATTTATTTTATGTTTAACGGTGTTGTTCTTTTAGCAGTAACTGACGTGTTTATTGATAACGAGACGTATGTCACGTTTGTTAATCTTAAGATATGCCGTGCTCCTGGTTTAGTCCTAGTCCTTCGAAGATGCTCATAAGAATAAGATATGCGTGCTTTATAAAGATGAGAGTACGTTCATGTATAAATGTGTGTATTATACTATGATTCGCAAAGAAAAAGAAGAAATGCGCTTATGGCAATATGTTCGTGGACATCCTTTAATCACCTGCAGTATTTGCATATCGATACCACTTAATTTTGTCTTTGCCCATGAATATCCTTTAAATTTTATAATTTTCTATAGGGCACCCAATATGTTAAAATCACGATTTCCTAGTATGGATGAGACATAACTACTAGTAAAAGACAAAATTGATATTGCGTGCCTAAGCTAAGCTTGTGAACTATATCTTCTTCGACTCTCTCCGTTCTTCTCTTTCACTGGAGCTTGCTCCTACGCGTCCTGACCTCCACCCCTTTGCCCTTCTGCGCCACCGGCCCTACTCCTAGCTCAGTCTTGAGCATCGCCGCCCTTGCCATTTTTTTTTATTTTTAACACTTTTTAAACTAATTTTAAATCTAACACTGTTTTTTTTTCTTTCCAAAACTAACATTTTTGCCCGCGCCTATTTTCCTGGTGCGGCGAAACACTTGTGCCGCGTCATGCATGGTGGTGCGGCAAGAGGGATGACGTGGCGACGACCGAGGCGCTGACCGGTGACGTGACAGGGTCTGCCGCGCCACCGATCTTGGCACGGTACTGACGCGCCAAGGCCCACGGCGCGGCAGAACCTGGACACAACATTAATAAGGCTTGTGCCCATTCCTTTGGTGTGGAGTACTGTATCTATAATACTCTTATATAAAGCTAAACCTCACTAGATAATTTTTCTCTTTATGCAAGGTGTCCACATCATTTTCCACTAAGTCACTCATCGAATGTTCCATCTCTTCATGCATATATAGTATTATGTAGTGGAATGAGAAAGGACATAAGTATATATGATAGAAAGCGTGCATTCAAATACACTGATTATTGGGAGATGAAACACAAACCTTGCATGTTTAATGAGAGCAAGTTTTATATGGTACGGCAAAAGCAATTAAACAGAGTGTTAGTGGAATTGAGAGGACGGATGGCCAGGATCAACACAGTTACTTAAGATCGGATGGCTGAAATATTAGTGATGGTGTGGCTTCACTAGAGAAGAGAGAAATAGTAGTTAATGACACATTCCATCTATATAGGTCATATATATCCAATAAAACCTCTCCCATTCTTCGTCTCTGTCTCCGAAGAGGAACGGGCGGAAGGTCATCATGTTCTTCTCCTCTCCTGTAGAAAACGTTTCTGCGCAAATCATTGTAAGCTCTCCTTGTCCTCTGGTGATTTCTATCGATTTCTTTTATTTAGATAGTCGAGGAAATTCCTTTAACCTATACATCATTAGAGTTTCGTGCTTTTGTTTCTTCCGTACCCTAGCTGTCCCCCTTGTTAGTTCCATTTTTTTCCTAATCTCTCTCTCTCTCTCTCTCTCTGAGATCATCGTTCATGTAGTTTGTTTTCCCCTCCATAATGCATTTAAGTTTCTTAAAGAATAGAATGTCGAATTGTTAAAAGGGGGAGGATTGGAGGAAATTGAGCAGGTTATAGCACAAAGAAACGGTAAAAAACAAAGTTTTTTTATACAGGTACGGTACCAAGATGAGGAAACCTTCCAAGGGATGCAAGGAGAGGGATGCGAATTACCACCGGAATGGTCACACAGATGACCATGGCAAGATTACTGATCAATGTAAAGATCTATGTTGGTAGCCATGAATGGAATAGCATCACTTACAAGACTATTTTGGCAATTTTATTTTAGAGCAATCTTTCTGCACCTTGGGATAGGAAGAAAATATATATTTACTGATTTTACAAGATATTGGCAGCATTAATATCAAAAAGATTCAAGTAATGAAATTGAATTAATCAAGTTATACCAACTCTTTGACTCTTTAGTTGCTAGCTGTTTTGCATCAGGAATCAATTTAGTGTTTCATCATATGACCAGGAATTCTCCAGAAAATACTCTGATGTATGTCTTCCATTGACGAGCATGTTGATTCTTTAGTGTCATGGCAAGAGTTGGGAAGTGATTTGCCGCATTCAGGTTCTAAAAGCTCAACGCAAAGTTAAAAGGCTTTCCAAAGGGTGGACATGATTTGCACGTGACAACAATTTGCACCTGGGAGATATCTGCCTCTTTGAGCCACTGAAGACCCAGAAGTACATGATGAATGTGCGTATCATTCACAAAGAGTGAGATTTGGGTAGTGCTTTTTGCTGCTGTTTTCGACTTGTGATTTTGGGTTTGATAAGAGTCGCTTATGGTCATGTGTGTCAGTCGTTGGTGCCAACTTTTATAGTAGTGATATTAAAGTTTTTATGCTTGGCAAGGGTACAGCTTACTCTGTTTTGTTAGATAAGGGAACAAAGGGGTACAATTTACTCTGTTGAGTGCTAAACAATATAATCTATGGTCTATCCATCCCCTGATTAGTTGACTGTGCCGTGTGGGCCATGCGGTACATCTGTCGAGTGCGCCGTGTGGGCTGCACGGACGATCATGCGCTAGGCAACGATAATGCTCTTGTGAGCAGTGGGCGCGGCGCAGGCGCGGCGGCGGGCAGACGGGTGGGCAGGGCGTGGCGCGGCGGGACTGGGCCGCGGGCCTTTAGCCGGCTCTGCCGCGCCACCGATCAGGGCACGTCACCGCCGCGCCAAGATCGGTGGCGCGACAGATCCTACCACGTCACTGGTCAGCGCCCCGGTCGTCGCCACGCCATCCCTCTCGCCGCGCCACCATGCGCTTGCGCGGCACAGGAGTTTCGCCGCGCCATGCAAATAGGCGCGGCCAAAAGTGTTTGTTTTGAAAAAAAATAAACAGTGTTAGATTTAAAAAAAGTTTTAAAAAAATGTTAAAAATAAAAAAAATCGCCCATGCCACGCTTGGTGCTGCTGAGGCGGCACCGGCCGTGTTCACCGGTCAAAGTGGCCACCCCGCCGAGCTGAGATAGAGAAGATGGCATGCTCTTGCTAACACAAAAAAGAGGACACCCTTCTCCTCGCGCACATCGAAACCATCGTGGTGAGGCCCTGTGCTATCTGTCGCACCCACTAGGTCAATGATGTGCACGATCTTCACCGACACAATGGCCTCCAGAATGGACTAGCTAGTGGCAATGCTCGCGAAGTGGAGGAACAGATAGAAGCTTGAGGAAGTGTTGGTGCGCGACAAGGAGCACAAATTGTCCATGATAATTGTGTCGATCGTATTCTGCTGCTTGAATCAACATATTTTTATTTGCTCTCTGGAGTTAAAAGAAACTACTAGGTATAAGTTTTAGCAAATTTTGTTTGCTCTTGCTACAATGCTACTATCATTCTTCGTGAAAAAGCTCATTTAAGATATTTTGATTAGAATTTGTATTTGTATGCTTGATTTGTAATAGTGTAGTATGCTTGATATGTAAGCAAACAAAAAAAAGTCAACTTCAGCAACCATGTTCGTTTCGCTAAAAATGGCTTATGCTGCTGCTGAAATATTATAAAAAAAAATACTGTTCGTTCGTTGAAAAGTACTGATGAAGTAGTGTTATAGCACGGTTTGTACTGTTGCAGCTGGTTAGCTACAAGAGTGAGAGAGAGAAACATACAACAACAACTTAGGCCTTGTTCATTTTGCAAATTTTTTTAACCCGATGAATAGTACCATTTTCGTTTTATTTGGTAAATATTGTTCAATCGTGGACCAACTAGGCTTAAAAGATTCATCTCGTGATTTTTAACTAAACTGTGTAATTAGTTATTTTTTTATCTATATTTAATACTCTATGCAAGCGGCTAAAAATTGATGTGATAAAGAGATAGTGAAAAAACTTGAAATTTGGATGGCATCTAGAGGCCTCAGTAAACTCTACGAGAAAGGCAGCCGGACAGAGCCGAAAATGGAAGAAAAACGGGAGGGCACTCAGAGAGGGCACTCAGAGACATGCGGTCCCACATCCGTGTGGACCCATCAGCTAGTCGCCCTGCAGCTACGCATCGTGTCAGTTTCCACCTCGCTCCCTTGTGCCCCGACAGGCACAGGGTCAAGGAAAACCATTTCTCACTGCGGAGACGGCCTCGAGCAATCCCTGCCCCGCGCGCCCTGACGAGCGCAGCACTCGCACGCCGGCCTCGCTGGGCCCACCTTGTGGCCCGTAATAACGATCCCCCTCGTGATGCCATGGTCCATCTGCCTCCACGTCGCTCCTAAATCCCCTCATCCAATCAAAGCACGACAGCCGACAGCGGGTCAGGCAAAACCACTCTCCTTCCCATCTGAAACCAAAACCACTCTCCTCCCCATCTGAAACCTCCCACCTCCTCTTCCTCTTCTCCTAGCTCTTTCTTGCCTGCGCACCACTCGAGTCGAGAGACGAGAGCCACTTGATCCTTCCTTCCCCGTCTTCCTCTTCCCACACGTCCCCATCGCCATTGCTGCGCCGAGAGTGAGCGGGAGAGGGTAGGTGTCGAGGCGGCGGAGATGGGGCGCGGGCCGGTGCAGCTGCGCCGGATCGAGAACAAGATCAACCGCCAGGTGACCTTCTCCAAGCGCCGGAACGGGCTGCTGAAGAAGGCCCACGAGATCTCCGTGCTCTGCGATGCAGAGGTCGCGCTCATCGTCTTCTCCACTAAGGGGAAGCTCTACGAGTACTCTAGCCATTCCAGGTATACGTATTCGATCCCCTCTCTTGTTCCTGCCGGTGCCGGTTGCTATGATCGCCCGCTTGGGGTTTGGAGCGCTGGGTGTGCTTCAACGCATGGTTTTGGGATCATTTTTCATGTGCCAATCCGCCGCGTTCGTCGAACTTCGGATGGGGATTGAGTTGTGGGAGGTGTTTGTAGATGCAGGCATGTATGGTTGTTATTACATGTTGGTTCTGTGTGGATTAATTCTAGTTGCTTGCATGCATGAGCTGTGCTCGATCAACGATCGCTTTAGATGATTCGATCGTGGAATCGCTTGCTGTTATTTCGTACGTACGTACACAGTGGTCATAGCCTATTTTTCTTTGACATGTATTATGACTTGGCGATACTGTCGTTGCAAACTGAAGTATGAATGTTATGAGTAGTAGTGCTGGTGAATGGCAATTAGCCCATGCAAAGTAAGTCCCAAGCCTTGAGCTGACTGCCTAATGGTTATTATGAAGACTCAACTTGGTAGTGCAGAAAGAGGTCAGGATTATTTGATTCATAAATACTGTGAAAAAAAGGAATGTCAGCCACAAAATATAACTGGGATCAGTCGCTGGTAGGATTCTGATTATCAAAGTATTTTTTTTCATCATGCGATTAAACTCTTCAGTATCAAGTAGGTGTATTGTTCCAGCATGATTTCTGCCAAAGGAAGCACTGCTATTGTCTAATGAATGCATGATGAGGAATATTAGTATACTGTTTGGTCCTTCGATGTTCCTTGTATACGTGCATCTCGCTGATTTTCAGATGGTCTGTGATAACCTGAACAAATCTTACAAGAACGAAATCTGCACCAACGAATCCAACGCCTTATTTTGCCACGTGTCGATTCCGGGTTGCCTCGGGTCTTGCCCATTAAGGCCCCGTTCGGCTTGCTGAAACTTGACTGAATTGGCTGAAAAACATTGTTCTGACTGAATTGTTGTGAGAGAAAAATACTGTTCCGGCTGAAAAAAAACAAGCTGAATAGTGCGAATTATAAGATAAGCCGAACAGGGCCTAAGCCGCAAACCCGACCGTCACGAATGTTCGCGAACCCACTCCCCTCATCCTCGGCCTCTCTCTACCAGCCGCGCCGGACTCCATCCTCCGATTGCTGCCGCGTGCGCCTCTTCCTCCTCCCGTTACCTCCGCCGTCCCCAGCTGCTCCGTAGTTGACGACGCGACACGGATACGATCCACTGGCAACCGGCGACAAGCACTAGTGCGTCTTGAGTCGAGTGGAAGCCCTCCTCCTCCTCATCATTCCGTCGCGCGCCTCCCTCCGTTTCGCGTATTGCGCAGCAACCGTTGCGGTTGCAGTGGCCAGCGCACGTCAATAATACGTGCACCTGTTGGCCCACAGGATCACCGGCTCAGGTGAGTGAACCACTCACCGGTCTTGCCGAGCATCCACTAGTGTTGCCGAGCCCCACTAGCTAAGCCGACCATGAACGAGCGTTGTCCGTCCCCACACACTATGGCCAGAGGTTGAAGAAGAGAGAGAATAGAGCATACACACACAGTACAAGACATCAGCGTTGACCGAAGCCCTGTATGAGAGATGGTAAATCTGAACTCTCGTTACTGAGTTGGCATGGTAGTCTATTTATACAACTATATCCATCTAGTCCTAATACAGCGCACATGCTGTAACAGTAACTAGATAACACAGCAGGGCTGACTCTGCGCCAGCCTCTGCATGTGGCTACAGTGCTGCAGGTGAGCCGTGTGGCGCCCACACCTACAACGGCTATAGTATCACAGCAGGGGGCTTTTTCGGCACTGTCTGTGTTCACACCAGAAAAGCACAGAAAAGCATTCTAAGAGCACCTCTCCAGCGCTACGATATGCTGCGGCGCTTAGCCATCTCAACTGCCGTCCTCCGCACTCGACATGCTCCGCCGCCCGCGCCGTTGCGGCCGCAAAGATGCACCCCTCCCTGTTGCCTCGGCATCTTTTGCGTAGATACGGCCCGAGGAGAGGAGCATGGCGGCCGAGGCAGCGGTGCCGCGCGGCAGCACTGACGGGTGACGGAAGCCACGACATAGCAGGCTAACCGCTAGCAGGCTCGAGAGACAGCCCCATATTGTTCGATGAAATGGCCATCCGGAATACCATGATCTCTGCCGCTCGGCCTTTACCTGTAGCAGCTGCCTGTGTTGTGCTCGAGGCCTCAATTGCGAGAGTTGTTCACGCTCGGGATTCTAGCTGTCGAGGTTTGGTTAAACGACATGCCTCTGTTTCCCAAGAAGTGGAAATAGTGCCTGGTATTCCACTGTAACATCAGGCATCAGTGGGTGCTGCAGCAGTTCGAGAGCCTAGAGAAGGCCAGCAATGTGCTCATCAATTCGTCCCTGACCTCGAACATAACGTCGGGTAATCCGGAACATGCCCTGTGCCTATTTTTTGGTTTACTGAAGTGAACTTTCAGTTTTCAATCCTGCAAAAAAAAAAAAAAATGACTGATACATGTTCCTATTATAAAGAGCTGATCCTTTATTAATAGAATGCTCAGTTTCATTCAATAGATAAAAGCAAGTAGCAGACATTAGACAGTTTCCTACGCAGATGAAAGCGTCGCCTTTGAGTTTGGACAATATACAATGGACACATAATAGAAAGCTAGGTGAAACTATCAGCAAAGCCTATTCGGCTGGTATTAAAGCCGGCTGATAAGCCGACTAAAACTGTTTTGTTGTGAGAGAAAAATACTGTAGATTCTAGCTGATAAGCCAGCTGATAAGTTCAAGCGAACAGTCCCTTGCCAACCTCGCAGCCCTGCAGTCCCGCTACTTTAGTTCTGCTGTAATCTTGTTCCCCTGTTCGTGGACAGTTCTGCGGCTTATTTTAAGTGCAGCTGAATCATGTCCATTTTCTCTCTGTTAGTTCAATGAGATTGGATTGGATTAGATTAAGGCGGCACAATCAATACCTGGAGGAATTGTTGCACAAGTGAGAGAAACTCTTTATGCACTAAATCCTACGGGACTGCGGCATGCTATTGAATAAGGTGAGTTAGTTCCATTTTATGCACTAATAACTTCCTTTTCTCTCCGCAATTGCAACCCTGTAGTTATTGTACAACCCAGACAGGGGTCGTCTCTAAGAGTCTGGAATCTAACATACAGACAACTAAAAAGACAGATCATACAATCCAAAGACGAGGAATTGTCTACAGGCACTTAATGTTTCGTATGTAGCCAAGATCAATCATGAATATCAATTTGTATACCATTGTGTTGCCGTTTGATTGAAAATGATTCAAAGCATGAATAAACTTAACTTGCTGCCATATGTACACAAGGATGCTGTCAGCAAGATGTACATAAGCTAGTTCGCACCGAGATGTACACAAGGATGCTGCTGTCACTTGAAGCCAAAATTGCAATCAACATACTTTTAACCCGTAATTTTCAGAACTTAAACAACATACTGGCAGCAACATATTCCCATAGTCCATACCTCATCTAAATAAAATAGATGCATAATTAGAAGCTAACTGAAAGCCAAAGGGAACAACTGTACAGGCCATGGATCATCTACGAGAACTTTAGTACATCAGACACTCTGTTTTTTTTTGAAACAATATCAGACACTCTGTTTCAGTGTTTTTGTATACTGATTGTTAGTAATAACTTCTGAATTTCAGCCTTATATGAAACCCATGATGTAGGTTTGTCAAGATTGATAAATCTGCAGGAATGCATCTTGTCACCTGGATAGAATCTGCCTGAGTTGATGGCTCAGATCACAGCAAAATTGAGAAGCCTGCATCCCACCAATTTGGAGATTCTTTCCTGTGAACACAATCACAACCAGCAAATTGAAAAACTGAACATGGTTCCCTGAATCACAACTAGCAAATTGAAAAACTGAACACGGTTCCCTGAATCCGCCAAACTGAATAAGGTTGCGAGCAGTGGGTTTGCTTATGAAGCAGCAGTTCCTCTTCTCCACGACACAAGGCACGACGGACGACATAGGTGCCATCTGCAGCCGGGGGCCTTCACTGGGAGCGGAGACGGGCCTGATCTGCGGCATGCTGCCCGCGTGGGCGCAAGAAGCTAGGCAGGCAACATGTAGACGCCGAGCAACGTACGGATGCGCTGGGGCCTGACGAGGGCCGCGGCGGCGCAGGGCTCAGCGGCGGCCTACGACGGGAGCGGACACCGGCGCCGGCGTTGAAGGATGGAAGGCCACGACTGCTTGCGCGCACTGGATCCACGCCCTCGGGTTGGGGATGCCAGCTACGCATACAACGCTGCTGGAGACGGCGTCTTGGCCTCGGGCCACGGGACTTCCCCGTCGCCTCACGAGACGACGGCGAGCTCGTCTCCTGGCGTCGGCGGGGCGTTTTGCGCAAAATTCACATCGTGGAGACGGGCTCAAGAGACCCGTTACGAGCCTGTTCTGTCTCCATCTGTGGGTCCTCGACACTTTTTTTAGTATGATCGTCCAAGTGATCAATTCTGAACGCAACCTGGATGCATGCATGGAATTGGTGCCAATATGGAAGTGTGCCATGGAACCATGGCCCATGCAAGGCCAAGAGCCAAGCAAGGAGCATCAAACTCACCTGCACTATCCAAAATTGTTTTATTCTCAGTTTGTTGGAATTGTTGTCATAAATAAATTTTTCTGCCCTAGAAATTGTTTGCACTCACCTTGATTTATTATTATAGATTATCTGCATTTACTTTCGATGTTAAACATATTACTAAATATTGTGTTACAAAAAATAATTTGTAAATCCCCTATGAATGCAACATATGGAGTCTTTAGAGATAATGAGTTCTTAGGGGCCGTTTGGTATAGATTCTCGGACAGCTCCGGGAGTTGTTTTTTGGCTTCCTCAACCAAATGGCAAAAAATGGAGGCGCTCCTCGTGCGGAACCCCAGAAAAGGCGTTGAGAGGAGAGTGGAGAGAGGGAGGGAGCTAGAAAAACAAGCTTCCCCGGCTTCGTAACTTGCTGTGGGTCCAGGCGCAGGACGATGGCAGATTTGCCCCCACTAGGCGTGCAGGCGCAGGTCGTCGAGGGCCGCCAGCGAGCGAGCGCTGGTAGTCGGGGGCCGCCAGCGAGCGAGCACTAGTCGCCGGGGGCCGCCACCATGGGAGCACGGGTCGCCGGGCGGACCCCAGCGCGTGGGCAGCGACATGGCATGTGGTGTGCGGAGGTAGAAGAGGAGGCCAGAGTGCGGGTCGTCGGGCGACCACAGGTGTTAGGTATCGATATTAGCGATACCCAAAGCAAGGAAGTTAGCGCTCACGCTGACTTCCCCGGATGGCTCGAGACGTATTAAAAGGTCTCGCCCGACCTCAAGGCCACGGGCTCCGTCTCGCCCGACCTCAAGGCCGCGGGCTCGTCTCGCCCGACCCCTTAGGTGCGGGCTCCGTCTCGCCTGACCCCAAGGACGCGGTTTTCGTCTCCCCCGACCTCGGGCTCCGTCTCGCCCGACCTCGAGGATGCGGGCTCCGTCTCGCCCGACCACGAGGCCGCGGGCTCCGTCTCGCCCGATCCCTTGGGTGCGGGTTTCGTCTCGCCCGACCTCGAGGACGCGGGTTCCGTCTCGTCCGATGGGGACCCATACCGCCGCCAACCACTCCAGGTCTAGGCCTATGGGCCTAGGTCAAAACTCTGACGCCAGGGAAGACGCTAGCACGCCTCGATGTAACCCGTGGCCATGACGGGCCATACCTGGGGATTCACATCAAGAATAGTGCCGGATGTGCCGGTGTTGTTCTGCCTAATCCTCGTATGGACGCTAACAGGCGCGTCAGTTCACCACAACGTTCGCCGAGATGGAGTGGAACGCCATGACCGACAGATGACGCCTGCGCATGGCGCCAGTGACGAACAGGGCCACGATATGGAGTCGTCCTTGTTGACATCTACAGGATCGGCGAGACCCGCATGAAGGAGAAGAAGGACCCGACAACTCTAGAAGCCTTCTTCTTCTCTCTCTCGTTCTTCTCCTCTTTCTACTCTGTAACCTGCGCTTTCCCTTCGCCTATAAAAGGGGAAGCAGAGCGCCTCGACCGGGGATGGAAAAGACGCGCGACATGAACACATGGCCGAGCGGCAAGCGAGCTCTCATCACCTCTTCACTCCTTCCACCAGAGACTTGGGATCCTCTCCCTCTCTCGCCTCTTTGTAACCCCTACTGCAAACCAAGTGCCGGTAACACGAGCAACAACGAACTGGACGTAGAGACGTTCCACCCGAACCCGTATAAACCCTTGTGTCCTCCGAGCACACCATCTGAGCCAGATGCGCAAATACAAATTTATTCGTCGGTGGTCCAAAAACACCGACAGTTGGCGCGCCAGGTAGGGGCTTTTTGCGCGTCTCGACGTCCACATCAGGCCTCGGATGGCTAGTCACGGCGTCAGCTGGTTCCCGGGCGCGCATGTGCGCTTCGGGAACCTGGACTTCATCGTTACGATGGAGGAAGAGTTGGCACGGGTTCCTGTCGCCTTCCAACCTCTCCACTCCGCCGGCCTCGACGCGATCGCCGAGGCGTTTGAGGAGCTACAGCTGCACGCACCGGAGGCCCACGCCCCGAGAGTGATTAGCTCCTCGGCTTCGATTATGGGAGGCTAGAGCGCCAGCTCGGCGCCTTCCTAGGACCCCGACCGTTCTGGGAGGACCTGCGCCGCCTCACCTTCTCGTTCGCTAATGTCATGACACAACTTGCCGGTGGAGACCCACTCTCCCCGTAATAACTCATTCGGAGCACTCTAACAACGCTCTCGTTCGGTCTGCACAACACCGCAGACCATTGGCCACCTTGTGGCGCAGCGCACGCCCCCATCCCCTACGAATGACGAGTTCGTGGGGATGACCGAATACGTCGCGGAATCTTTCCACGACCTTCTCGCGGGAGAATCGAAGTCGTCCTCTGACTCTGACTCTAGCAGGGGGAGCCATCACCCCTCACGAGAATGTTTCATGGCAGGTACCCTCGAGGGATACATCGAAAGCATCCATGAGGGAGGGGCTACCCCAATAGACGACCTCGACAACGAGGTCGAGGGGGATGCAGGGGCCCCACCTCGCCTACGGGAAGAGCAACAGAGGGCGCGGCACCAAGAGCTCGAAGAAGCACGACTCCAGCTCGAGCAGGAACACGCGGAGCTCGAGCGAGAGATCGAGCGCCACGGAGATGGTGGGCGTGCACGCGCCGTGGCTCGCGATGTGAACCGGAGGATCATTGAGGACGACGAAGCCCTCCCACATTTCACCTAGGCAAAGCCAGGACATCGCTGCCACGACAGCCTTGCTCTAGGGGCTTTCGAAGCCCACAACACCCTTGGATCGTTGGTCCCATCGTGAGATTTGCACGCTACTCGAGCGTGCGGCGGCGGTGAGAGGGAGGAGGCTAGCCACGACTACCACCCTCGTCATGGCGGACGCTACGACAGAGGCGAGGACCGTAGCCCGAGCCCCGACTTGCCGGGACCTCAGGCCTTTGGCCGACACATCGTCAACGCCGTCTTCCCACCGCGGTACCGACCGTCGACCAGCATCCCAAAATATTCCGAGGAAACAAACCCCGGATTGTGGCTCGAGGATTATCAGCTTGCTTGCTAAGCCGGTGGAGCAGATAGTGACAATTTCATTATCCGCCCTTCCATTGTTTCTGGCCGATTCGGTGCGAACGTGGTTGGAACACCTTCCGCCCAACCGAATCTAAAGTTGGGCGGACCTAAAAGGTATCTTCATGGGAAACTTCCAGGGCACATACGCGCATCTTGGGAACCCATGGGATCTAAAAAATTGTCGACAGAAGTTTGGGGAAACTCTTTGTGGGTACATCCGATGCTTCTCCCGGCAGTGCAACGAGCGGCCCTACGTCGCCGACGCCGACGTCATAGGAGCTTTCTTGTTCGGGACCACCTGCGAGTCTCTGGTTCACAAGCTGGGATGTAAGTGTCCGCGAACCACCAAGGAGCTCCTCGACATCGCCACCAGCCACGCCTCGGGCGAGGAGGCGGTTGGGGTGATTTTCGACTACCCCAAGGGCAAGGCAAAGCGGAACAAGGACGCCGACGAAGGCGCCTCCAACCGCCCCAACAAGAAGAACAAGCAGCGGCACAAGATCTCGCTCGTGGCCACTGCCGACCGCAAGGGGGGTCGGAAGCCCACCGAGGGTACCCCGGACCACTTTGAGAAGCTGCTCGAAGGGCCATGCCCGAACCATGCTTTCCCCATCAATCACCTATACAAGGACTGCGTCCTCATGAAGCGGTTCTTGTCCGGAGTCTCCCACAAGGGGGAGCTTAGGAAGGTGCTCAAGTCGGCCACAGACGACGTCGAGGGGAAGGACGGCGAAATTCTGACGCTGGATGGTTGCCTCATGATCTTCAGAGGGTCGGCGGCCTATGACTCCAAGCACCGCCAGAAGCTTGCGTGCCGCAAGGTCTATATGGCTGGGCCGACCGCGCCTTCCTTCCTCCGATGGTCGGAGTCCGCCCTAACCTTTGATCAGACTGACCACCCGAAAAGTGTCCCGCATCCGGGAAGATACCCGCTCATGGTTGACCTGATCATCGGCATGAAGCGGCTCACCAAGGTGCTGATGGATGGAGGTAGCGGCCTCAACATCATGTACGCTGAAATGCTCGACGCCATGGGCATCGACCGATCGCGCATCCGGCCGACCAGGGCGCCTTTCCACGGCATCGTGCCTGGAAAGCAGGCCATGCCACTTGGATAGATAGATCTACCCATCACCTTCGGAAATCCAACCAACTATAGGACGGAGACCCTTACCTTCGAGGTGGTCGGGTTTCACGAGACCTACCACACCATCCTAGGACGCCCATGCTACGCGAAGTTCATGGCCATCCCCAACTACACCTATCTGAAGTTGAAGATGCCGGGTCCATGCGGGGTTATCACCATTGGCACCTCCTTCTAGCACGCCTACGAGTGCGAGGTCAAGTGCCACGAACACGCCGTGGCAATTGTCGCCTCCAAAGAGCTTGCGACCATCAGGGTGCAGGTCATCGACGAAGCGCCCGACCTCAAGCGGTTGGTTGGGTCTTTTGAGCATGTAGAGGGTGCCAAGGAGGTCCTCATAGACCCCAGCGGCTCCGAGGGCAAAGTGGTGCGCATCGGCACCACACTTTCCTCCAAATAGGAAAGCGCGCTTGCCGACTTCCTCTGCGCCAATAGAGACATCTTTGCGTGGACACCCTCAGACATGCCAGGCATTCCGAGAGAAGTCACCGAGCACGCCTTGAAGATCAGGCCAGGCTCCAAGCTGGTGAAGCAGCGCATGCGTTGCTTCGATGAGGAAAAACGCAGGGCCATCGGCGATGAGATTGTGATGCTTTTGGCGGCTGGGTTCATCAAGGAAGTATACCACCCCGAGTGGTTAGCCAATCCCGTTCTTGTATGAAAAAAGAGTGGGAAATGGAGAATGTGTGTTGACTACACGGGTCTCATCAAAGCGTGCCTAAATGATCCGTTTCCTTTGCCACGCATAGACCAAGTAGTCGACTCGACCTCAGGGTGCGAAACCCTTTGCTTCCTTGATGCGTACTCCGGGTACCATCAAATCACGATGAAAGAGTCTGACCAGCTCACGACATCTTTCATCACCCCATTCGGATCGTTCTGCTACAGCACAATGCCGTTCGGCCTGAAGAATGTGGGGGCTACGTACCAACGCTGCATGCTCAAATGTTTCGGGGATCTCATCGGGCAGACCGTTGAGGTCTACGTGGATGACATCGTGGTCAAGTCCAAACGGGCTGACCAGATCATAGCCGACCTAGAGCAGACCTTCGCGAAACTCTGAGCAAACGACATCAAACTCAACCCTGAGAAGTGCGTTTTCAGGGTCCCAAGGGGCATGCTGCTGGGTTTTATCGTCTCCGAGCGTGGCATCGAAGCCAACCCGGAGAAGATCTCGGCCATCACGAGGATGGGCCCAATTTAGAACATAAAGGGGGTATAGCGAGTTACAGGGTGCCTCGCCACGCTCAGCCGCTTTATCTCGCGCCTCGGCGAATGAGGTCTCCCCCTCTATCGGCTTCTGAAGAAGGCTGACCGTTTCAAATGGACGCCCGAGGCCCAGGAGGCACTTGACAAGGTCAAGCAGCTCCTGATGAAGGCCCCGATCCTGGTCCCCCAACCGACAAGGAACCACTTCTGCTCTACATTATGGCCACCACGCAAGTGGTCAACGCCGCCCTGGTGGTAGAGCGAGAAGAAGAGGGATGCCCTCAAAGTGCAGCGTCCCGTGTTCTTCATTAGCGAGGTCTTGTCTGATTCCAAGACTCGCTACCCCCAAATCCAGAAACTCCTATACGTCATCCTTATCGCCAAGAGAAGTTGCGTCACTACTTCGAGTCGCATCCGGTGACGGTCGTGACGTTCTTCCCTCTCGACGAGGTCGTCCAAAACTGGAATGCCATAGGAAGAAGCATGAAGTGGGCACTCGAGCTGATGGGTCAAGGCATTTCATGTGCCCCTCGGACGGCCATCAGGTCCCAAGTGCTAGCTGATTTCGTTGCAGAGTGGACCGAGATCCAAATGCCGCCAGCAGTCATCGACCAAGACTACTGGACGATGTACTTCGATGGATCGCTGATGAAGAAAAGCGCCAGCGCGGGGCTGGTCTTTGTTTTGCCCCTCGGGGTACGCATGAGGTACATGGTTCGCATCTATTTCCTCTCCTCCAACATTATGGCCGAGTATGAGGCACTCATCAACTCATCAACGGCCTACGCATTGCCATCGAGTTGGGTATCCGATGGATTGACGTCCGGGTGACTCCCAGCTGGTCATCAAACAAGTCATGAAGGAATCGAGCTGCCACAACGCCACGATGGCTGCGTATTGCCGAGAAGTCCGCTAGCTGGAGGACAAGTTCGACGGTCTTGAGCTCAATCACATCCTGAGGCGTCTCAACGAGGCGGTCG
Organism: Miscanthus lutarioriparius; assembly: GCA_904845875.1. NCBI lineage: Eukaryota > Viridiplantae > Streptophyta > Magnoliopsida > Poales > Poaceae > Miscanthus > Miscanthus lutarioriparius. The sequence continues at coordinate 10,711,912 of CAJGYO010000003.1, read as the reverse complement.
ACGCGCTGGCGAAAACGCCATCTCGTCCGAGAGCTGGTGCCGATGGGCATTTTTGCCAGTGATCAGTACAAGCCCTCGGTCCGCTACGATTAGCCAGAATAGACCGGTGATGGGCCGCCTGCCCTAGGCTCGGGGGCTAACCAGCGGTGGCTCCATTTGACCTCGAAGTCATGGAGCTTGACGAGGATCCAGTGACAGAGCCCGACCCTCTAGCCGACTGGAGGACGCCTTACCTCGACTACCTCCTCCGTGAGGCGCTACCGACGGACAAAATGGAGGCTCAGTGGCTCACGCGTCGCGCCAAGTCCTTTGTTGTTATTGAGGGCGAGCTCTATAGGCGAAACCACACCGGAATCCTACAACGCTGCATCCCCATCAAACAAGGGAAGCGGTTGCTGAGTGATATCCACGGTGGGGTTTGCGGACACCACGCCGCACCTAGGATCCTGGTCAGAAACGCGTTCCGACAAGGCTTCTACTGGCCGACCGCAGTAGCCGACGCTGAACAGATTGTGCGCATCTATGAAGGGTGTCAATACTACACTCGGTAGACCCACCTACCGTCCCAAGCACTCCAGACGATCCCCATCACGTGGCCGTTCGTGGTCTAGGGGCTCGATCTGGTCGGACCTCTCAAGAGGGCGTCCGGAGGCTATACGTACTTGCTTGTCGCCGTAGACAAGTTTACAAAGTGGATAGAGGCTCGACCGATCTCCGCGATCAAGTCCGAGCAAGCCATGCTGTTCTTTCTTGACATCGTCCATCGTTTTGGAGTTTTGAACTCCATTATCACGGACAACGGCACGCAGTTCACTGGGACAAAGTTCCTCCGATTCTATGATGAATACCACATCCGCGTTGATTGGGCCGCCATGGTGCACCCCCGCACGAACGGGCAGGTAGAGCGCACGAACGGCATGGTCCTACAAGGCCTTATGCCTAGGATCTTCAATCGGTTGAACAAGTTTGGCAGACGATGGGTCGCGGAGCTTCCCGCGGTGCTCTAGAGCCTGAGGACGATCCCCAACCGGGCCACCGGCTACACGGCATTCTTCATGGTCTACGGTTCCGAGGCTATCCTCCCGATCGACCTCGATTATGGAGCGCCGATGGTCAGGGCGTACGACGAACAGGGAGCCGATGCGTCCCTCGAGGATGCCATGGACTAGCTCAATGAAGCGCGCGACGTTGCCCTCCTCCGCTCGGCCAAGTACCAGCAAGCTTTGCGCCGGTACCACAGCCGTCGAGTGCGGGGTTGGGCCTTCAACATCGGGGACCTGGTGCTCCGCCTCGTCCAGAGCAAGAAGAACCGCCACAAGCTCTCTCCGCCGTGGGAGTGACCGTACGTCGTCGCGAAGGTGCTCCAACCAGGCACCTATAAGATCAAGATCATCGACAACGAAGTCTTCGTCAATGCCTGGAACATCGAACAGCTACGTCGCTTTTACTCTTAATCTACGCACGCTTTCTCTTATCGGTTTCGCTATTAACTCCTCGATCTTTAGTGTAACCTGACGTCGGGCCTCACTCGGGGGCTGATAGGGGTATATATATCCATTTTGGAACAGTCATCGTGCCCGACCCTTTCTCACGTTAAAAACCTAGAGGCAAGGTTTGCGAAAACGAACGCTGAGTAAAGCTGGTCGGACTGCAAGAAACCTATGCCCCAGCGGCTATGGCACTCTTGCTTACCAGCGTGATCAGAGTTTCTCACCCACACCACGAGCTCTATAGTCTTAACAACAGGAAGGTTTGGAATGCATTAACCTTTTTTACACATAAAAAGGGAGAGAATAAATTTGTTGAACCAAAACAAAAGAACAAGCTTGTTTAAATGAAACAGAAGGGTTGGAACTTGTCTGCTTATTACAAACGCGCCGCCTAACCTATCTGACTAAACTAACCCCTCGGGGGGATGATTTCATCTTCTATCTTGGCAGAAAGGTCATGCGCTAGGGGGCCACCTCCTTCTCGATGTCGTCCAGCTCGGCGTCGGTATAGACAGGCGCGAAGCCTTGGCTCATCATCACCAGATCGATGTTCTCGTAATGAGAACGGGCGATCGCAAACGATCGGTGAACGCCAAAGCGAAGTGCGCCCCTTGCCATACCACATGCCTGGTTCGTGATCCGGGTGGCGCGAACCACGAGCGAGCTTGTCTCCTGCTCCGGGGCCAGCTCGAGCTCATCGCAGACCAGCTGGACGACGACGCACAGGTTGTCGTGTTCATCACACTCCCTCTAGAGGGTGTCCTTCACCTCGTTGAGCTCCTTCTCCAGGCCATGGCTCTTCACCACCTCCGCCCAGAGCTTATCGTCGAGACATGCCCAAGTCACGTACCGATCGTGTCAAAAGGGTTACCATGGATTCTAGGAAGAAAGACAACAAAGGAAACCGGAGACTTACCGTTCATGTCTGCCCGAAGCCTACGCACCTCATCACGCTACCGGGTCACCTCGGCCTCCAGGCGTCGGACCTCTTCTTGGCGCTGACAGACCTCCGCGGCGAGCCCGGTAGCCATGCCCTCGGCTACAACCTTTAGGCCCCTCTCCCCCTGAAGCTCTTCCTCGAGGTGGTCGACCATGAGGAGCTCCCCTAAGGCCCGGAGCAAATTGTCCCGCTCCTTCCGTAGCCGCTTGGCCACCACGGCGTCCGTACGCACCCTCTCGATCAGGGCCACGAGCTTCTCCTTGGCCTATAGGCGTCGTCGCGAGCGTCCTTCTCCCTGACTCAGAGGTCGACAACCTCCCGGGCGGTAGGGGCAAGCTCAGCCACCTCCTGACGGGCGGCAGCGAGCTATGCGGCCAGCCCCTCACTCCACCACATCTCCTCAGCAAGGAACTGGGACTTCTCCTGGCTACGGGCCATAAGGATATACGAAGAAGACAAGACATGAGGGTCAGAAGCACAGTCATATCATACCTAGCGAACCGGGGCGACAATGTCGTGCATCGAGCTCAGCATGGTGGTCAAGGCGCGAACTGCGTCTCCAACCTTCGTGTGGACGTTCCCCCATTCCCTCTCCTCCGCTACTTCATCGAGGGCAGCCACCCAGACCAGAGACCAAGACATCCCCGCGCCAACCTCAAGTGGCGCCGACCTCTCTTGCAGCAGCAGCTCTTCCAGAGAGGCTCCTCTAGCGATAGAGGGGGTGGGTGACATGGACACGGAGGCCTGCCCTGTCGCCACATCCACGAAGGATGCCTCGGGTGCTCCCCCTTTTGTCTGCCCCGCCGCGGACATGGCCACCTGCACGGACGATGGCTCTGGTCGTGCCGCCTCCGCCTACGACGTTGACGACACGACCGGACGCGCTGCGCCCGCCACGGGCGCCCCGGACGCACCCTCCTCCGCCTGCTCTCCCGTGGACGCAGCTATTTGCTGCGCCTCCCCGGTCGATGCCGTGGCCGCCCCAACTCCACTCACGCTCACCACCGGCGCATTTGTCGGAGGAGGATCTTTTTTGGAGCGAGCCGTAGGAGAGTCCAACGTCCTCCGACACTGCTAGGGACATGGCGGCCTGTTCGCAACAAAAAATTCGGTAAGACAAAAGGACAAAAAAACTCTTGACTCACCCTGACACCATCATGCGAGGACGTTTTGGGGCCGGCTTGCTCGACCCCGGCTGCTCCTCGTCGGCACGTTGCCGCTTCGAGCCCTTCCTCGGCTCGGAGGGCTCGGACGAATTAGAGCGGTCGCCTCCCGCCGACTCCGGAGGCGCCGCCGAGGGATCGGACGAAGCGGGGCGACCTGTTTTTGTTGGCTCTGGGGCCACCGTCGAAGGCCCAGACGAGGCGAGGTGGCCTGATTCCGCCGGTTCCGAGGCCGCCATCGAAGGTCGGACGGGGCGAGGCGTTTTGATTCCGCCGACTCTGGGCGCATGTCCTCCCCCTCCTGCCCCATGGCATGCCACAGGGAGGGCCCCACCTGCGATGAAGGCGGGTCCTCGTCCTCGGTGGCCAGATCATCCCACGGGATGGGTGACATGGAGCCATCATCCTCCTCCTCTTCCCCCTCTTCTTCCGACGAACCTTGACGTCACTTCCCTCGCTGCAGCTTTGCTCGCTGCTTCCACCGTCGTTTCTTCTCGTCGTCCTTCTTCTTCTTCCTTTGTTCATCCATGGCATGGTTCGCCGCCCTCACAGGCGCGTGCTCTGGCAGCGGCGCAACAGAGTCCTAGAAGACTAACCCCACCGGCAGCTCGATGAAGCCTACGTCCGGCCGCATCACGGGATGCCCCGGGATCAGGAACACGACGTCGGCCTCCCCCGTGGCCTCCTTGACGTGCTGCGCGACCTCGCTGTCGCGGAGCAGCTCCTGGGCAAGTGTCGTCCGAACGAGCTACGCGCCGGGCGTCATCCCGTACATGGGAGGACATGCGCCATCAGGGGCGCCACCCTCCTTGCGTGATACCCCCCGATGATGCCAGCCCCGCGGAGGCCGTGGGTCTTCAGGAACACGATGGCCTCGAGGAGGTCGCGCATCCTCTTGTTCTCCTTGACGGGTGGCCCCCACATCCATGACGGCGGTACCTCTTCGATCAGGTGCCCGGAGAAGACCGACAAGGGAGCAGGGGTCGTCCTTCAAGTAGAACCAATGCGAGTGCCACCCCTTGTTGGATTTGGAGAGCTGGCAGGGCATGTACTCAGCCGCCCGCTGCCCTCGAAGGTGGATGCCCGCGCATCCCATCGGCACCAGGGTCTCCCAGCCTCTCTCCTTCTTCTTGATCAAGGAGATGGAGAAGAAATATCTCCACAGCTCAAAGTAGGGCTCAATCCCCAGGTACCCCTCGCACATCGCGATGAAGGCCGCGATGTGCTGGATCCCGTTGGAGTTCAAGTGCTGCAGCTCGATCTGATAGTGGTGCAGCAGACCCCGGAAGAACGGGTGGGGAGGAACCGCGAGTCTGCGCTCATGGAAGGGCGCGAAGGAGACGACGTAGCCATCGGGCGGCGCCAACGCATCCTCACGGCCGGGCACAAGCCACTCCGCCGCATCGGTCCTCCCGCGGAGAAGACCACTCTTGACGAGGTCCTCCATGCGCGCATGGGTAACATCGAGCGGTACCACGAATCCATGGAGGATGGAGACGGTTGCAGAGAAGCAAAGCGGTGGTGGAGAAGTGGAGAAGGTAAGGCTGTGGTTTTGGTATGCAGAAACGTGAAGGAGGAGGCCATTATTTATAGGACGGAGCAGGGCGAGGAGGCACACCGTCCGCCTAGATTCATACGCTCGCTGCGCCACGTCACGTCACCTCCCTTTGAAGATCGTGCGCACACTATCTCTGGTCACGCCCTCAAAGGACACGCCGGATGATGGTTCGCCCTCGGTCGATGGGCCAAGAACTGTCGCTGAAAACGCTCCTACAACACATTCAGGACCAGGAGTTCGAAGGCTGGCCCACCAATGGGTTCACAACCACTTTGGGGCACCCTTAGAGCGAGGGGTAGAACAAGATGGGCCCACTAGTAGCCAGTACCCGGCGCACGAGCGCCGCGGGCATCCTGGCCCACGTTCGAGTCTTGGTCGTTTCCCAGTCCATGGTTTTTCCTCGAAGAAAGGCAACGAGCCCTCGGGACCGATCGAACGGACCCGAGAACTATATGGATTGGCCACTGAGAATCTGGAGTCGGTCACCAGCTGACCCATCCCAGATCCCCACAAACGGGAAGCCGAGGTCCCACTCGGACTAGCCCGTTAACAGCTCATCGAGCACCACGTTTCGTCCATCGAGGAAAAACGTGGCACGACTCGGCCCCTCCGTTTTATCGAAAAAAACGCTTGAGGGATGGCGATCACAAAGACGAGCCAACCCTCGATCGGACCCCTGCTACGCATGGGGGCTCGAGGGAAGTTGGACTCACAAGGAGACCGAACGCGCGGTTGCAGTACGACGGTGGACCGATCGGATCTTGGGGGACCGAAATCAAGAAAAATCTTTCCGACCTCCCGAATCCTATGGTTACATACCCCCAAGAAGACTAATCATGACAAAAGTGGAATCACCGTCCTACCAGGACACGCCATGGGCTACAAAAAGAAGGCCAAGGCCCTCAGAGTCCTCCCGTCCGAAAAAGCCTCCAAAGGAGTATTCTACTCCTCCGCAGGCTCGGAGGCTATTGTCGGGTATCGTTATTAGGGATACCCAAAGCAAGGAAGTTAGCGCCCACGCTGACTCCTCCGGATGGCTTGAGACGTATTAAAAGGTCTCACCCGCCCCAATGCCGCGGGCTCCGTCTCGCCTGGCCCCAAGGCCGCGGGCTCCATCTCGGCCGACCTTAAGGCCGCGAGTCCGCCTCGTCCGACCCCTTGGGTGCGGCTCCGTCTCGCCCGACCCCAAGGTCGTGGGCTCCGTCTCGCCCGACCTTAAGGCCGTGAGTCCGCCTCGTCCGACCCCTTGGGTGCGGGCTCCGTCTCGCCTGACCCCAAGGTTGTGGGCTTCGTCTTGCCCAACCTTAAGGCCGTGAGTCCGCCTTGTCCGACCCCTTCGGTGCGGGCTCCGTCTCGCCCGACCCCAAGATCGCAGGCTCCGTCTCGCCCGACCTCGAGGCCGCGGGCTCTGTCTCATCCGACCTCGAGGCCACGGGCTCCGTCTCGCCCGACCCCTTGGGTGCGGGCTCCGTCTCGCCCGACCCTAAGGACGCCGGTTCCGTCTCGCCCGACCTCGAGGACGCAAGTTCCATCTCGTCCGACGGGGACCCATACCGCCGCCAACCACTCTAGGTCCAAGCATATGGGCCTGGGTCAAAACTCTGACGCCAGGGAAGAGGCTGGCACCCCTTGATGTAACCCGTCGCCATGACGGGCCATACCTAGGGATTCACATCAAGAACAGTGCCGAACGTGCCGGTGCTATTCTGCCTAATCCTTGTACGGACGCTGACAGACGCGTCAGTTCACCACGACGTCCGTCGAGACGGAGTGGAACGCCATGACCGGTAGATGACACCTGCACATGGTGCCAGTGACGAACAGGGCCGCGACATGGAGCCATCCCTATTGACATCTACAGGATCGGCGGGACCCGCATGAAGGAGAAGGACCCGACAACCCTGTAAGCCTTCTTCTCTCTCTCTCATTCTTCTCCTTTTCCTCCTCTGTAACCCGCGCTTTTCCTTCGCCTATAAAAGGAAAAGCAGGGCGCCCCTACCGGGGATGGGGAAGAGAAGAGCGCGACACGAACATACGGTCGAGCGGCAAGCGAGCTCTCAACACATGTTCACTCTTTCCACCAGAGACTTGGGATCCTCTCTCTCTCGCCTGTTTATAACCCTTACTGCAAACTAAGTGCCAGTAACACGAGCAGCAGCGAACTGGATGTAGGGACATTTTGCCCGAGCCAGTATAAACCCTTGTGTCCTCCGAGCACACCATCCGAGCCAGACACGCAAATACAAATTTACTCGTTAGTGGTCCGAAAACACCGACACCAGGCACGAGCATCAGCGAGATGGCGTGCAGCGACCGGAGGTAGAAGAGGAGGTCGCGGGAGCGCAAGTCACCGGGCCACTCCAGGCGCGAGCCTCGGCGAGATGGCGTGCAGCGATCGAGGAGGTAGAAGAGGATCCGAGGTCGCGTCTCGCGTTGCGCGTCGGTTGGACCATGAGCGACGGATAAGGTAGTGAAAAAAAGAAAGAAAGGAAAGAAAAGGAAAAAAAAGAAAAAAATGGAGTTTGGATATTTTACCTTTTTCGCCTATTTGGATAAGCTGTTTTGTCAAACAGTCTAAAAAACGGTTTTAGCTCTCCAAGTGAATCTGCTCCATAGGTGGAGCCACAACTGAAGCTGTTTTAGCTAGACTCGAAGCTCTACCAAATGAGCCCTTACATACTGCATTGCCTCATCAGGATTCTGCTCTTATCTTTGGAATATCTTATTTATTTGCCACCAGGATTTGCTTAGGATACTCAACACTTCTCAACCTCATCCATATTTATTGGGCCAGGTTAACGCGCGACCATTGCGCTTCTAGGAGAGAGCGCGACCACCCTCCGCGCGACTCCACTCCTCTCCTCAGCGACCCGACCAATCCCGTTTTAGGAAAGTATCCATTTGCAGTCAGCTAGCTGTCAGCTGAAACAAAAAAAAAGCACAACGTTTTTTCCTTGAACGGCTATAATTTTTTAATGTTGTATCTGTTTTCAATTCCGTCTTCATTAGTGTGTTCTACGTGACGAGACGAACAAAACTAGACCCCACTTGCCTATGTTTCAAAGAATTTTATTTCAATAACAATTTATGTGTAAAAAGGTGCTAGGAGATTTATGAAATGAGTTGCTACCATGTAATATTAAACTTGCTACTCAAAAATATACTAAAGTTTTTACATGGTATGTAGAAGCTCGGGGGCAAAAAATCAAAAGAAGTTACTACCATGTAAAATTAAAGTTGCTACTCAAAAATATACTTATGTTATTCCACAGTATGCACAAGCTGGGGGGTAAAAAATATCAAAAAAGAGTTACTACCATGTAATACTATAGTTATACAACTTGGGGGCAAATTATTGCAACGAACTTAAACATGGAAGCTGTTGTACAAGCTGAGAGAGAAATTCTTTTGTGGCAACTTATGTATGCAATGACTACCCTTTTCTGACAACTTATACATTGTAGGTGAGGCAATTAATATATAGTATTTAGGAAAACATTCGAACCTAAAAGGGAGACTGAAAACTAAAAAAAAAACTTGACTGAAAACTGAAACTAAAAAAACACCGGAAAAAAAGACTGAAAACTAGAATATAGAAACTGAAAATACAACACACTCAAAATAATAAGTGAAATACTGAAGTTGACAATCAAGAAATTAAACTGAAATTGAAAAAATACAAATGAAAAAAAAGACTGAAACTGAAGTTGACAGCCAAGAAATTTAACTCAAATTGAAAAATAGAAAATGAAACTAAAGAAAACAAAAGGTAAAAAAAACCGGCGTCGCAATACTGCCGCCGTACGCTCCGTAGCGCATGCAAGCAGCCGAGTCACGCATGCAAGCAGGCCATGCCGTATGTACGCGAGACGCACGTGCAAGCAGACCATGCCGTATGTACGCGAGACACGTGCAAGCAGACCATGACGCGAGACGTACGTGCAAGCGTCCAGGCCGTGTACGCATGCAAGCAAAGCCAGGCCGCGTACTTATGCAAGCAGGCCAGGCGGTCACGCAGGAGCGCGACTGGTCACGAAATAGCTTTTGCCATATTTGTTCTGATACTGTTTGTGGTGCCATAGATGATATTAACCCTTGAGCGCTGGCTTGAACTACCTTTGCCAACTTTGATACCACGATTTCATATACCTCCATCTTTGGAGTGCCTCTTCACTATAAGGTGACCCTTCTACTCTTTTCAGGTTAGTAATGATACCATGATCTTTCTTAAACAGTTGTTGGTATAGGTGAATAAAGTATAAGGCAAGCTCATTCTTCCTGTATTCCATCCTATAAGCAATATATGGTAAATTATTCTCCGACAAAATTGCTTAGGCACATTGCCTTTACATGGTGTATAAAGCATTGATCATTGCATACATGGGACAAGGTAAGCTAGGCACATTATTGCCTTTACATGGTATACGTATAAAGTATTGATCACTCCATCCTTGGAATGATATTTTGAGGAAATATTTGAACTCCTGATTATGATTCTGCTGTAAATATTAACCATGACACTTAGCTCAACATCAGAATCCTCGTATACCAGTAGTGGTTTAATGTATGATCTCGTAGACCAACCTTTCGCTCTAAGTACTGGCCCTTTGTTACTAAACTGCTGTGACCTTTTGACATAAATGTTAATAATGTTAATTCACGCTATAAAACATACATGTTTAAATCAAGTAACAATACCAGGGTAACACCAAAATGCTAGATTGCCGCACTCCAAGAAGGGCGCGGCAAAGCCGCGCCGACTTTTCTAGTTTCTATAGAAACAGCTGTTGCTGCCATGCTGTAGAAGAGTTATGGACAACTGTTATGACTTATCCGAATATTTTCAGAAATTCCAGAAGAACAATTCTGCTCTTGCGTGGTGTGTCTCTGATACATGCATGTGTGTCATATATTAAGAGACTGTCCGTGTTCCACATTTTAGTATTATATAAGTGGTGTGCAAGGTGATCGTAATATTTAAACATTAGTTTGATTCTTTGGCCCATATTCAAGTACAGTTTGAAGTTTAGTTCCTTTATTTAGTAAGTAAACAACACGGCTATGATAGAAAATGGATGCTTGATTATAGCACAATTTGACCTTATGCTGCTACAAGTTAGATTCTAGGAGAATAAATTGGCATGAGTACATATTGTGTCCTTGCAGCATATTCATATATAACTGATTGATTCAGGGAAAATTTCACTGAAAGATAACTTACTCTGGATTATTTCTCTAATGCTGGAGAGAAAATATGTATGTTAACAAAACAATAAGCACGTTTTAGCTTTTGCACACGAGCGATATGTGCTGGTGATAAGATCCAAACTTGATAGAGATTGTGGCTTGAGTCATGGCAAAACTTGATGCATTTTTCTTTAGCTGAAACTACAGGTCATACCTAAGCCGGTAATGAATTTTATTTTAGAAAAAATAATATGATGTGGTTTAAGGTAGAGCCATTTTTATATGCTGTGGATTATAGAAAACTGTGCTAATTACAGTTACGAGTCTGAATTGAGAATATCAACCGATTCCTAAAAAATGTATATATCACTATACTTTTGCTAATTTACTGAAGATGTTACAAACTTTACTGCTCAGTCCCAACAAAGAAGGTAGATACCAAATCTGTCTAAAATATTATATTAGATCTATCCACCTGATTATAGTGTCAAAGTGATGTAAATTTTTGGTTGCACAAGCAACTGAGTAGCTCGCTACATTTTAGAGTTATTTTTACATCATTATGTAGTCTTGACTTGTTTCATTGTTCTAAAACAGCCTTTCTGAGTTCATGCAACTATATATGAAGCACCATTTGTTCATTGAGTAATAACCCACTTATGTGCATGTGATGACACACGTTTTTCCAGAACCATGCTTGCATCTAGTTATGCATGTGATTCATCCAATGTCTTCTGCAATTCTGGTTCTGGAATCGGGAGAATATACTTGTATACATCTTGGCATCTTGCATTTCTTAAATAGGGAGAAATTAAATCTTGATGTATTGAATGTCATGCATCGTGAATTTTGTTGTTTTGTACTTGTATGCAAGACTAGTATACTTAATATAGTAATATAAAAAGTACAAGAAAAAGAAAATTGTACCTGGCTATTTGTCTTAGTATTTTATGTTCTAAAATGAGACCACAATATTTTTTGCTGGAACATGACATTGCTATATGATACTTATTTTGCAGCATGGAAGGCATTCTTGAGCGTTACCAGCGGTACTCATTTGAAGAAAGAGCAGTACTTGACCCAAGTATTGAAGACCAGGTATAGTTATGGGAATATCTACTATAACTATCAGAGAACTATTGTTACAGCAAAATGAGCATTGATATGTGGTCCATTTTATACCAGGCAAATTGGGGAGATGAATATGTCCGGTTAAAATCCAAACTTGATGCACTTCAGAAGAGTCAAAGGTACAGCTGACTTGCTCAAGATGACCTTTGTTATGATAATGTTTACTGACTCTGACTTATTGTATCTGTTTATTCCCAACGGAAGGCATCTGTTAGGAGAACAATTGGATTCACTGACCATAAAAGAACTCCAGCAACTGGAGCAACAATTGGACAGTTCTTTGAAGCATATTAGGTCAAGAAAGGTGAATAAATTGGGGTTAAATTTGTTGTTCGGTGCACAGCTAATTTGGTTATTCACTAACGTCTTAGTCAATTATTATATTATAGCTTTGTTTTTTTGGTACAGAATCAGCTCATGTTCGATTCAATTTCCAAGCTTCAGAAAAAGGTCAGTTACACTCTAGATTCCCTTGTACCTCGCATTCTGCATGTGTTACATGAGTCACTAGTGAAAATTATTGTTACGAGCACACCTCCAGAATTTGGGGAATGAGAGCAAATGTTTCATTGAGATTAATGTATTTTCAATGTAGTTTAACATTCGCAATCTGCTGCCACCATTCATCATGCAACTGCTACAGAAATATATTTTGAACGTAACTGTTACAGAAATATACTCTAAACCAGAATCAAGTTTTGTCTCTATCTGTACAAGTCTCAGATAGGGAACACATCAGTGGAAGACGTGAATCTGTGTGGGTCACCCTTCGATATTTTTAGGAAATGCAAGTTAGTTTTCAAGTGGGAGACAGGACAAACTGATAACCATTGCATCATGGGTGGAATAGGGGGGAGGGGGCATGAAATGAGTTAGTTTGAATTGGACGAAACTGATCTCCGGTGGACGCCCTAAACTTAGGAAATGGCTTACTATGAGTGACATTTTACCATGAAATAGTGAAAAGGATAATGAGAAAGAAAGCACTCAGGTCGAAGTGCTTGAGCAGACTAGTTGTTATAACTATTGCTGGTCTGGCAACAAACCTGTAAGAATCCCAGAATATTGATTGCTGATAAGATTTGTGGTGCATCTTTACAATCACTTGTCTTCATGTGTGCAGGAGAAAGCACTTACAGATCAAAATGGTGTCCTGCAAAAGGTAAAGTTTCCTTTCTCGTTTATGTCCTATCAAAAAAAAAGACAATGTTGGTCTAGGAGGTCAGACCTTGATGGTAATTGTATTTTTGAAAACAGCTCATGGAGGCAGAGAAGGAGAAAAACAATGCTTTAATGAACGCACACCTCCGGGAGCAGCAAAATGGAGCATCAACAAGTTCCCCATCACTGTCACCACCAATGGTTCCAGATTCCATGCCAACTCTAAATATTGGGTATCATGCTTCCACTGAATTCATTACTGCACACAACTAAACTGAAATGTTGCGCTTCATTTCTAGCAAAAAATATTGATAATAAGTAGTAGTTTCACTGATGATTAACTATGCCAAGATTTGTTAATAAATGAAGAATTTATGAAGGGTATTGGTTAAAGGTTGAAATATACATGCCTGAGTAGCTTTGCTGAATGCTAAGCATACCTGAAAACAGAATAAGGTTTCACCTTGGTAGCTAAATCTGTCAAAGGTATTTCCATTGTGCACTGCACTTTACAATAGTGGTCCAGCATAATTACTTAATTTACTCATCGTCACAATTGTAGGCCATGTCAACCTAGAGGGGCAGGAGAATCTGAGCCTGAACCGTCTCCTGCTCCTGTACAAGCAAACAGCGGCAATCTGCCACCATGGATGCACCGCAGTGTCAGTAACAGGTGAGCTCTTCCCAATGCAGTTTTGCGGCTGGACTCGACAGCAACACACCTGCCATCGACACGCTTTGGTGACCCAGGCATCAACCGATGCATGATCCCTCTCGATCCTGTGATCGAATACTGGCGTAGGTACTACTAATAAAGTCAGGCCCCGTCAAATGCTTTACATGGTGATTGAAGTCTGGAGCTTCTCAGCACCACTATATTGTGTTTCGTTCTTGTGTTTACTGCCAGAGCCACCTTTTTTCTCCGTTCTACGAGCTAGGTGTAGCTTTGTGCTCGGAGATTCTACTACTATGTTTCCTCTGTCCTGTGTATGCTTTAACTTAGATGTATGTTGTACCCGTGGTGATGTTTTTCTTCTTCTTTTTTTGTGTTGTAAAAAAACAGAAGGCTCTTTTCTCCGAAATGTTATAAAGAGTCTCAAAAGTGTCAACATGCGTGACTTTTAACTCTGAACTGTACGTTTCAGAATTCAGTGTCTTGACAATTTAGCTTCTCGTCATGGATCATGGTTATGAGACACATACCCTGGTGATTCTGAGCCCTACATGATAAGAATGGTAACTGATATCGCCAAATAAAGACGAGCGTCACGCTCATTCGTATTGTAAAGTGCACACAAAATGGTCTTGTGAAGTACACACCAAATGGTCGGCTTATATGCGTACCCAGTGCAGAGAGCTCCCGCTCTGTACTGGGTCTGGGGAAGGGTTGTCAGTGGCAAGCTTTACCCTCGCCTGTGCAATGCGAGGAGACCGCGACTCGAACCCGGAACCTTTCGGTCACAGGCGGTAAGACTCTACCGCTTGCACTAGACCCGCCCTTCGGTCGGCTTATATGCACTTGGACATAATTTTTCTTTAAATTACAACACTACTAAAGGATTTACAGATTTTTTAGGGTCAATAGACCTTGATAAATCCCTAGATCTGTCCCTACTCTTAGCGTGAACATCATGTGCCTGCGTCATATCCGTTGCATCACTTCCCATTCACTCGTGATCTTTATTCTGTTTGCTTTGGCCTATGGAGATGTAGTTGTTTTTCTGTATTCCTCTCTCTCTTTTTCCTAGCCAGCTTACTTTGCTTTGGAGCTACATGTTTAACCAATAATTGGTTTGGGTCTACCCGCTCTAACTGATCAGGATCTCTATCAAATTACCTGAAAATATAACATTTTTTTACCATAGTAATTAATTGCCTTTTGGATGTTAAAGTATGATACTATGCATTGTACTCCCTGTGTCCAATAAACCCTTGGTTTAGGGCTCAAAATTGTCCCAAAAAAATTGATGTTTTAGTTCTTGGGATCCACACCAGCTTGAGATTGTAGCCTGCATGTCTCCATGTATTTCTTTTAATTAGTAGCTTATTCCTTGAGTAGTATGGATCACCATACCTTCAATAAATAGGGTTACATGAATAATTTCAATTGAGTACTAATTTGTCCTAAAAATTCTAAAACAACACTTCCTTTTTTGAGAGGGAGGGAGTAGATGGTATATGTCTCTAAGGCATGCAATCCTAACCGGATAACTATGATGGTTTCTATAGCATTAATGGTGCTATGTAAGCAAAATGATGATGCAACATTAGAGTTGAGGAGAGAAAGAAGAAATCCTTAGTGTCAAGTTGCATTGTATGGTTTCCAAGACTGTCGTATCAACTACAAAGGGGTTAGAACTAGTGAATAAAATATATTCTTTTAGTGCTCAATTTCATTTCACGGTTCCATAACTCATAGCATTTGATTAGGACGAACATGATTGAGCACAGTCAGATAGATGAAATGAAACTCTCTAGCCCTCAATGTCAGTTTCAACACGTTCCATTGCCTTGGAAATTGTACACTCAGCTTCATCCTAGTGAAAACTCATCTCCTCTCCCTTCATAAAATTCTTACCATGTCATCCTTTTGTCTTATGTCGCATCTTATTAAGTGCGGGCTGCGGGTTTAGTTTTGCCACTTAAGCCGGTTGACGACAGGAGTTTCGGAAGTTTTTGCTAGTGATGACTGTAGTTTCTTCCATGAGCGTCTCTTCCGCTTCTGCCTTCTGGGTTTCTTCCATGAGCGTCTCTTCCGCTTGTGCCTTCTAGTCTTCCGCACGGCTACCGTCTCTTTCGCTTTTGCCTTCTGGTCTATCGCACAGCTGGCCCCAACGCCAGGAGTTTCTTTCATGAGCACTGTTCCGCTTCGCCGAGGGTTTGTTCTGTGAGCATCTCTTTTGCTCTTCTGCCTTTTGGTCTTCCACACAGCTGGCCCGATTGTTCCACTTCCATGAGACCTTTGGACTTCTGTGGGAGTGGGCGAGATAATAGACTCATCCCGTCATTCAGTTTTTTCTTCTTGTGCAAACACATGTATTGCTTCTGTTGCAACTAGTACTCCCCGTCCTGTCTATGCGAATAGAGAGAGCAGACCTCAAAACCCCTCCGAAACCAATCCGTCTCTACGTTCATCTGCTCGGGTGAAGGGCGACTATCAGGTTTTTGGGGAGAGTCCACAAGTGACACGACTCTCTCTACTTCCGCAACTCTTTTGCACTGCACCAAGGGGGACAACTACAACAACAACGCTATGTCAACTAGCGTAACCGGCTTTGGTGCCACTGGGTATGTGTTAGTGTTTGATGACCGGCAACTCGTCACGGGGGTACCCTGGACGGTGTTCAAAGGTCTTTGGCGTACGCAGAACTCGACCGTAAACGCAAAGAGCCAAACGATTTATACTAGTTCGAACCCTCTTGTCGAGTAACAACCTTTACGCCTAGTCGACGTGTAGCCTTTTACGTTGGATTGATTGTATGATTGTTAGGGTTACAAGGGGGTGCATTGTACCTCTCTTTATATAGGGGAGAGGGTAAGGGCACGTATCAAGTCCTAGTCGATTACAAGAGAAGAGTCCTAAACCTATTACAGAATCTAGCTTTCATAATAAGCCGACTACGTCGATCTAAATAGCTTGAAATCTACGCCACCTTGTCTCGTGTCCTTCAACAGATCGTGGGCCATCCCAGGGCCCATCCAAGTAGTACCCCGTGGGGAACCCCTAGGACCCTGGTCCGTCAAGCCCCCGAGCGTGTCATGGTTGAACTCGGAAGCCTTCTTGTTCCTCCTGGTCTTGCCGAGTAGAAACAAGCGTAGTCCGAGTGCTTTCGTGAGTGAAGCCATGAGGTGCTCTATAAAGCCTCCAAGTGACATGCACTTTTCAGAAAAGTGTTGTCACTGAGTGTAGCCACCGAGCCTCTTGCTGTTTGCAAAACAAAGAGTTAGAGGGTCTAAAAGAAAAAACATCCATAGAGGATATGTACCCTACAACCCCCGAGCCTGTGTCCGAGTATTTGTACTCGAGACAAGGATCTAAAAGAATGTACTCGAGGATGAGAGTGTCAGCGAAAATTATTGCCATGTCTGCTTGTACAGAAGCAGGTAAGACATGTAGAAGTCACATACAAAGCTTAAGTACAATTGGTCCAAAGATGCTCAGGATATTCGTGGGAATCTACCATCAAAGGTAGTCCCGGTTGTACTGTGACTTCACATGTGTTGGAAAAAGGATGTTTGTACACTGAAAAGGTGTAGTGGGACGCACTATACCCTTGTAGGGTAGCACGTGAACCTATGTAGAAGTTAGTAGCTTGTCCGTGTATTCCGCGTGAACCTAGTCCATAGACAACACCAAGACGCCAATAAAAACCCTCCTGGCAAGCACTTGAACCTTAGTTGTAGAAGAAGCGAAATGGCTCAGAGGTTGAAGCTTGCAAATATGGTGTCTCAGATGTTGTAGAAGAAGCGAAGTGCCGGTGCAGACGGAGGGAGCGCCGCCTCCGCCATCCCTATGGACCAGGAAGCCGGAGCGAATCTGAAGGGAGCCCGAACGTCGTCATAGTCCAGGCAAACCCAAGTGCTAGGCAGGGAGCCACTGGCGGGAAACGGTCGTTGGAGGCCGATGTTGCCGTCGGGAGCAGAGCAGTGCCCAAGAGGCCCCATCGAGCCTGCACACTGAGACTAAGTAAAAGATGTCTGAACTATATCCATGTAGTCTGAATTTTACCTTGTGTTAAATTTAATTCTTGAACAGCTACTACACATGATGCTGTGGAGGAAAAGCCAGAAGAGGAGGAAGACACCTCGTTTTCTGTCAGACAGTAAGTATTCTTTCTGAGTAAAATTCTGTTACTGAATTCTAACATAGGTATACTTGGTGATGTTTATTTGCTCTTGGCAGGATGCCACCACCAAACCTGTTCAGCACCCGAGTGCCAACTTAGAGTGATGGGATCGCACTTGGACAGGGTGCTAGCACTGCGAGTCATCAAGAGGACTCAATGCTATCAGCATTAGTATCAAGCCTAGAGCTGGGTCGATCATTTAGTGGAATATTACTAGGAAAGCCCACCCTGAAGAAGAGATCCAGTGCCAAGTAAGTGTCGAAGTTTCCTCTATATGTTACTTCAATCCTAGGACATCACTTGACTGCTACTTATACTAGGGTAAAAAAGACATTGAGTACCCGGGCATAGAGTGAAGAGCCTCGGGTTGAAGAGAACCCGTGTATTGATGGTGACCGTGTGGAAAAAGGCCAGGCAAGTGGGCCTGTGTCTCCACCCAGGTCTACTAAAACACCACGGGCGTAGGGTTCGACGTCCGATGATGGTGAAGCAGAGCAACCTGGATAGCCGGGTAATGCAGAGGGTGTGGAGGTGCCACAACCACAGGTGGCGATGCCTGTTGATGATGAAGCGCACCAGCCGTTAGGGCTAAAGCCTACGGAGGCTACTACTGATGAAGATGTGCGGAGCACGAGGGTTGACCCAAGCGCCGCTGCACCGAGTGCTCCAGCCCTAGATATGCCGACGACAATTGCCCAGCATGCAGAGGAGGATGACATCATCCTAGTTACTAGACCTGGTACCCAGCTCCAGACATATAGTCCGGAGTTCGTCGGGTTGATGAGGTCGTGGTTCAGGCTGCTGAACCAAGCTTCTGTCTTCGACGGCCAGCTAAGGGTAAGTCTTGTACTTTGTTGCTTCTTTTGTGTTGATATTTTCCTGGTTCTCATCTTTGGAACAGTCATATACCCAGGACGTGGAGCTGAAGGCCTCTGTCAAGGTCCAGAAAGCCCAGGTGGAGCTCACAAGTTGAAGGAGGAGCAGGCCAAGAAGGAGGCCGAGTGGATGTCTACGCAAAAATAGCATGAAGAGACTCTTTGCATCCTTCGGGCTCAAATTGGTGAGGCTGAGCGCCAAAAGGCAGCCACTAAAACTAGAAAGAATGACACCTTTGATTCTTTGTTGAAGATGACAGAGAAGGCCGAGCTCTTTGATACCAAGCTGAAAGGTAAGAGAACTATATGACTTCTCTACAGTTCGTCTTTGTAGAAGAGCATATTAGGACTCGGCGGTTGGAAGGCGAGGTGAAGGAGCTGAATGAAGCCCTGAGAACCAAGCACAATCAAACCGAAGAGGTAACTGAGCGAGCGAGTGAAGAACTCACTCGGGCTAAGCTGATAAAAGCGAGGAGCTGATCGTGATCTGATGCAAGCTCTGAAATCGGTGACCGACATGAAGGCCTAGCTGGAGAGGGCATAGTCGGAGCGGAACACGCTCTAGGAAGCTGTGAAGCCACTTGCCCTCCTCTTCTGTAGGCCAAAAGATGGTGAAAAAAGGTGGGTGGATATAGTGAAAGACATTCCCAACCGCTTCGAGAGCTATGTACGTGGAGCGGCCAAGGTCTGCGTCTGGAATGTACTCGGTACGCTCTGAGTGCTGTACCCTGCTGTGGATCTCCATCAGGTAGCCACAGACTATGATGACGAAGGCCATCTTGTTGCTGTGGAAAGAGCTGAGGATGAACTCGATGGACTTGCAACCACCATAACAGATGAATTAGACCTTAGGATAGAGAAGCCTGACGAATCGGCTGTGTAAGTTTGAAAAAACTTGTTAAGCATGTGTGCCGGGTAGGCACATTGTAAGAAACAATGTTCTTTTACTTGCATAGGTTGTCAGTTGAATGAAAAACATAGCCTATAAGTAATGTGTCTTGTTAGGGTACTTAAATGCTAAAGACGATTTATTCTAGCTAACTTGTCCGTGCAAAGTTAGCATCTTTTAGGCTTGGTAATCTTTTAAGTAAGATTGTAGTCTGCTTAGGCTGTAAGTTTGTCTTGTGGAGTCCTTTAGAAAGGCGCGTAAGACTGAGTAGCCAAGTAAAAAGTGATCAACGTAGTCGTTATGATTAGAATCATGTTAGACCCTTTCGACGATGTTAAGTGCTCGAAGTCACTTATTCAAGGAACCCTCATAACGATTATTTGCTATTAGGATCCCGTCCCGTAGCCAAGGAATCAGGTTACTTGCTTTCTGAGAATCACCCTACCCAGGACGACATGCAATAGTTAAACTAAATGTTGGTAATTGGCTCCTGGCCAAGGAGATGTAAGCCATCCGAGTAGGAGACGTATCTCGTATAATATAGTCTAGTACTCGGTATACAGAATAAGAACTGTGTGTTGAGTAATTTTATCATATTGAGAGATGTGTATCCACGCAATTAGTCAGCTGTATATCTCGTATATGATGTAACAAAAACTGCAACAAAGAGATACAACTGGGATAGTTGTGTATCCTGCACAAAAGTAAAAAGACAGATTCATCTAGCGAAGAACATTGACTCTATATTATTAATAAAGAATCTTAAGTACAGAAGCTAGAACACTGAATTTAGTTAAATATGAGAACTACTTAATAATATTAAACATAAAATCTTCGTAGCTGATCAATGTTCCAGGAGTTAGGCATGGGATCACCGTCCTCTGTGATTAACTCGAAGGAGCTTGGTCGAGTAACTTTGGAGACGATAAAGGGGCCTTCCCAGAGGCTGAGAAGCTTGTGCCGTCCTGAGGTATTCTAGATACGTTTGAGGACTAAATCTCCTACTTGAAAGGTATGGGGGTGCACGTTCATGTCGTAGTGACATCGTGGGCCTTGCAGGTACCTGGCAGACTAGAAGAGTGCATTAAGCTTGATTTCTTCGTCACTGTCAATTTCTAGCCGTCGGATTTTGTCTACTTCGCCTTCATTGTACTGTTCAACCCTGGGAGAGCTCTATATCAAATCCACTGGCTAGATAGCTTTTGAGCCATAAACCAGGAAAAAGGGAGAGTACCTTGTTGCTCTGCTTTGCTGAGTGCGCAGTCCTCAAACTACTTTGGGTAACTCTTATATCCACTTATGAAAGTGCATCTAGCCCTTTAGTGGGTTTTGGTTGATTGAATGACAACGTGATTAAAGGACTAACCCGTTTGCTAAGTGTGAACAGGTAATAGGTTATCTCACAGGTACTTAATGAAAGCCAAAATGATGTGTTGTTGTATAAACAATCTAGTTCGAGCACAAGACAACAATGCAAATGGAATTCATGTGAAGGCTTATTTTTTGTGGGATTTCCATTGACTATGTGAAAGCAAGCTCATGATTATTAGTTAATGAGACATGAGGGATTGCATATGGAACGGTCTCATATTTGAAGCTTGCTAAATTAAAATGAAAAAGATAACAATACATATGAATGGATGATTCAACACAAGATGTGACTTGATGGCTTGAGATGGTGAAGATAGCAAGGAAAGGCTTCGAGGTACTAAGCAAGGGTGAAGGGCAAGCGACGGCTTGGCGGCCGAAGAACCTAGCTAGGGTGAAGAAGAAAGTACTTGCATTTAGTTGAGGTACTAATCAAGCTAAGATGGTCATATTGATGTGAAGAATCAAATCTATAATGAAGTATTTGATGGAAGTGACTTGATACATTTGGGGTTATTCAAATTTGATGAATGGAATCAAGTCACATGCTCAAGATGGCTATGCTCAAATGAAAAGATCAACATCAACTTGTTAGCACCCTTACTTGATGAAGATTGGAAGGACGGCATCAATTCAAAAGAAATCAACTCAAGTGGTATAAATTCATTTTCTTTTGATCTTGAGTTTAATAGGTATGCCGTACTATTAAGAGGGATGCATCATGTTGATAGATAATGTTTCATAAGTGCTCAAGCCAACCCATGTGAGTTTTTGAGTATTTGAGAGACAAAAGAGCTAATCGATTTGTTGTTGATTCAGCAATACCGGACGTGTCCGGTATTCATACCGACGTGTCCCAGATTTGTCCAAAGAATAAAATTGTTGTTCTCGGGTTGGTTAGTCGGGAGTTCCGACGAGGGTCGGGAGTTCCGACGGTCGGGAGTCCCGCATGGGTCGGGAGTTCCGACGTGTCGCACTTCAACCGACTTGGAGGGTTCTTCGTCTCGGGTCATACCGGACGACGTGTCCGGATGGATGGATGACCGTGACCAACGGCTAGTTTTCAAAAAGCCGTGAGGGTCGGAGTTCCGGCGTATGTCGGGAGTTCCGACGGTCGGGAGTTCCGACATATGTCGGGAGTTCCGACACCTCACTAACTTTAACTCGCTTATATGTTTTCAAAATTACCGAGGGTCGGGTTCCGACTTGAGTCGAGAGTTCCGACGGTCGGAAGTCCCAAGCATTCTTCGGGAGTTCCGATGCCTCACAACATCATCAGAATTTAGTTACCATTGGCGCGATCTGAGTCATACTGGGACGTCCCAGAGTGCATACCGGACGTGTCCGGATTGCAACGGCTATAAAATGGCTAGTTTTTTCAAGGGGCTATAATACCCCCAAGCCTCCACCTTTGGAGGTCACTGATTCTAATCGACTTAGACACACGCTTTTGAGCCTTGCCAACCCTCTCTTAGTGAGTGATTGATCAAACTTGCAAAATCAATTTGTGGGTTGAGTGAAATTCAAAAGAGAGCCATCCAACCACTTGAGCACTTGTGCATATTGTCAATCTCGTGATTCGCATTTGTTACTCTTGGACTCTTCGGTCCTAGACGGTTAGACGTCACGGGAGAGCACCCGGGAGATTGTGGTGTGCCTCGGAAAGTTTAGAATTCAGTCGATTCCGCCGCCTCGGAATCAATTAGTGGAAGGAGGAAAAGGAGTTGGAAAAGACTCCGGCTAGAGTGACCTTCGTGGTATCCTCTAGGGCTGACCTTCACTGGTCGCCTGCAGCCCCTCTCAACGGAGAGTAGGACTCGAACGAGTCCGAACTTCGGTAAAACAAATATCGTGTCTCAATTCGCATTTCATTTGATATTTGTGTTGCTCTAGCACTTGTGCAGGAGTTCTCTGTATATCTTGATAGTTAAATTAGGTGCCTGCAGTTTGGTTTGAAGATAGAAATCAAAAGGAGCAAGTTCGGGGCTGATCTGCAGAATCGTGTATACTGGACACGTCCGGTATTCATACCGGACAAGTCCCAGTATTTCCTACCTGCACTAAAAATATTTATTCTCTGTTCTAACTTGATGTTGCAGGGGTTGTAGCTTCTAGATATATTCTTTATACCTTGTTTACTCTGTGGCTAACTTGTGAGGGGTGGTAGTACTCTTAATTTGGAGTTTTCATTTTGGAAACTCCCCTTTCTAATTGTTTCCGCATTTAAAGGTGTTAATTTTCAGAAATGCCTATTCACCCCCCCTCTAGGCGACATCCTAGGTCCTTTCAATTGGTATCGAGAGCAAGGTTCTCACCTAAAGCTTCACCGCCGTGAGAAAAGGATGTCGACGCCTATCGAGTTGGAGCCGGCTGCTTCTCCAAAATGATGGTTCAAACTTTCTACCTTGGTCAATACATGTACTCAATGCTTTTAGAGATATTAGTCCTCTTGTTGAGCATATTGTGGATGCAAGCATACCTCTTTCTATAGTTGATTGGAGCAACTACAAAAATTTGTCAAAAGAGGAAGAGATATGCGGCAACTCAATGCTCAAGCTATTAATATTATTTTGAGTACATTGAGTGTAGAGGTTCAAGATGAGGCAATCTTCAATGGACAACCACCTCCGGAGAGTGCTCATCTCATTTGGACTAGACTTTTTGATTTGTATGGAAAATCCAAATGTGATGATGCACTTGAGATTAAGTCATTGGAAAGTATGTCCATTGTGTCATCATACAAATGAAGAAGCCTCACAAGACCTCAAGAGCACCGAGCCGAGCAAGAAGTGCAAGCAAGACATGACGTGGTTGTCTGCTTTACATACCGGACGTGTCCGGTATATGCCTACCGGACGTGTCCCGTATGGCCGAGGCAAAGCAGACAAACCAGCAAGCAACTGCTTAGAAGCGATGCTCAAGCCCGATGGCGACCAAGTGATGAGTCAACCTCGATATCTCATGATACTCATCACTTGTGTCTCATGGCCAAGAAAAGCAAGAAGAAGAATAACAAGAAAGATCAAGAAAAGGAGAAAGCACAAGTAGATGATCAAGATAAGAGTGATGTTGAAATTGAAGATAACTACAACCTTGATCATCTCAACCATAAAGACAAGTTCATCATCATGAAGATAGTTGAAAAGAATGATGAGCTTGAAGAAGAGATTGAGAAGCAAGAGCGATCGCTTCAAAATCAAGAAAAGTTTCTCATCTCCAAATTGCAAGAGCTAAAGGCAATAAATGAGAGGTATGAAAAATTGTCAATCGAGCATGCTTTAGTTACTAATTCCTCTTCTAGTGTTTCACAACTAGAGAAGGAAAACTTCGAGCTCAAGGCAAGGCTCGATGAACTATCAAGCAAGTATAATGAGCTACAAGCAAATTATGTTCATCTAAAATGCTCTCATGAGGAAGTAGTAGAATCAAGCATCATGCTTGAGGTGGCTCATGAGGTTGTGATTACATCGGTAAAATTCTCTCAACCTCTCACACATCCGCTCACTAGTACACCATCTCAAATAAATATTTCTTGTACTAATGAGTGTGCTCCTCAAGCAAGCCAATCTTCGATTGAGCTAAATCTTATAGAAAATATAGAGCTCAAAGAAGAAGTGCAAAGATTAAAGAAAGATGTGATTCGGTTGAAGGGTAAGGAGAAAGCACAACCATCTCAAGATAACCGTGATAACATGGTGAAGAAGTTTGAGAAGGGTTCAAACCTTGCTTCCTCCAAAGCCCAACAAAAGAATCACATCTCAAGCAAGGCCAACACAACCAAGAGCAAGAAACATGGAAAAAGGATGTGTTATGGTTGTGGATTGTATGGACATGAGTGGGCTATGTGTCCACACAAGAGTTGGGCCGACAAGGTTGAAGCCGCCAATCAAAAGGCTTCTACCAAGGAGGCCAAGCAAATGAAGAGTGATGGACAAAGCGCTTGTCTCATGAGCAAGAAATTGGGGCATCCTACCAAGAAATGCCCAATGTACAAAGATGCAAGAAAGGAAGCCCAAGTTGCAACAAGAAGATGCTATGGATGCAATGAGATGGGCCACAAGGTTGATAGATGTCCATACAAGCAAAACAAGCATAAAGCAAGCAAAGGCCGCATATGCTATGCTTGTAAGAGAAAGGGGCATCTAAGTTATGATTGCCCAAATGGTAACATCCCTAAGACAAACATATTTGTTTATGATAATATGCTTAGGAAGACCACAAACGGAGTTAATACTAGCAAGGTGATGTGTTCACCACAAACTAGTGCTAAAGCCATTTGGGTGCCTAAGCACTTGTTGACTAACCTAAAAGGACCCAACAAAAGTTGGGTACCAAAGTGTGCTTAGGTTAATGATGTAGGTACTTGGTGATGAGATGGAAGCTTCGGGGTGATTGAGCAAGCAATATGACTATTTTCACTCAATCTATCAACCAATTCTTATCATAATTCCTTATATGGTTGACCCGAAGATAATTCAATGAATATATCATATATTTCATTATCACCATTGGTAACAAGTACCTAAACCTTTTAGGATAGCCACTTTGTTCGTTTCATGTTCTATAGTTCACAAATAAGTACATTTGTGAAATAATGAAAGTGGCTAATTAGATTCAATTAAAAAGAATTTTACTTTGTCATATGATGCTTTTAATAATTCTCTAGTAGAGCAATTCATTTGTTGAGGTGCAAGTATACAATAAATACTAGAGCTAAACAAGAATCACAAGCAGAGAATTAATTGTCTCTGTCCTGCAAATATCGGACGTGTCCGGTATTACTATCGGACGTGTCCGGTATGGCCAGGGACAGAAAGTCAGTGTTTCTGTTCTGTGTATTCCAGACGTGTCCGGTATACAACCGGACGTGTCCGGTATTACAGGAACCAGAACACAAATTAAATTGCAACTGAGTCTTTGATTAATATATGATTCATAAATCTCTAATTTACTCAGAAGCTTGTGATTTATCAAATCTAAGTGGATTGTGAGCATCTCTTAAGCTCACTTTTAAATATGGCAATCTTATTTGGTTCATGGTCAAAATGAAAATTGGCTCTCAATTTCTTATCAGAATAAAAGTGCTCGTTGAAAGTCATTCAAAATACTTGAAGCACTTATTTAGGGGGAGCTAAATTTCTATTTTGCACCATTGTGGACTAACAAATTTATCTAGCACTCTTTGTAGTCCTTTGGATAAAAAATTGAATTTGTATCAAGCATGATTACTTGGCAATCAAGGTCAACATAAAAATTATCATGCCATGTGTCTTCTTAGTGGTATTCTTGTGGGCTCAAGGCAAAGGTATGTTTTTACATACATGTATTGTAAGTGCATCTAAGGCCCTTTACATGTTAGAATGTGCATTTGTGTGACATAGGAGAGATGTTTTTCAAAACCCACAACTAGCATGTGTAGGTGGTGTGAATTTGAAAAACTATTTGAATCTTGGTCTTTGTGACCTAGCCTTGCCATGTGATGATTATAGCTCTCCTTGATTGTTTGATTGGCTAATCACACATGACATGGCTTTCTTAAGTCCACAATCTACTTTGTCTCACTTTATCTCTCTCAAGCAAGCAAATTATTGATTATGCCATTTATTTGGAAAAGAGAAAATAAATTGATGACATTCGATAAGAAAAGTGATAGTACTCGGTTTGGATCAAGATCATACACCTTTTTGGACTGAGCAACAACAGAGAAAGGGTTTGGAAGAGTGAGAACACATTTTGAATTATTTGGGCCAGCCACAGTATCTGGGACGATGTCCGGTATGCTACCGGACGTGTCCGGTATGAGCGGGACTATAAAACAGAGCGTACCCTTCGCCCAAAATGGACTTGCCTCCTCCAAACCAACCAATAACGTCCTTCTTCTCCCCCTAAGGCGACCAAGGATTTCACCAAGGAAAAGAGAGAGAGGAGATTGCATTGAAGAAGGCTTGGATCAAGGATTGAAGGCCCGTGGATTTGGATTTCACATCGCTCTCTCTTCTCTCTCTCTCAAGGTACCTAAATCACGGACCTCGTCCGATCTACATGGTTAATGCATGATTTGGAAATTCCTTCGGTAAATATGCTGCATTAGTGATATAGAAGCAATGCCCAAAATTTGGAATTGATCCGTGGTGGTTTGAATCGAGAAACCCGGTTAGGGTTGTTGGTCGCCCATACCGGACGTGTCCGTATGCTACCGGACGATGTCCCAGATGGCCCAAAGAGAGCAGGCATCGCCTCACGATCTCGACTCAATCCTATCTAGAATGGTTTGTTAGGCTTAGTTTCTTTTGTATCTACGTTTTGCAAACCTTGTGACAATGGTGTGTCGGTGTGATTGCAAAACCTTGGATGAAAGAATCTATGTCTAATTACAAGCTATGGGCATGTATCTAAAATTCTTTGGAAATCTTTGGATACAGGGATACCAAGCTATGAGTGGACGACAGGAGCCGAGGTCCAAGCATTGGCATGATCCAAAGACTTGAGAAGTACAAGAAGGCGAGACAGATATGCATCCTGGATTTCACCCGACCAAAGGGAGGTCCACCAGTGCGCCACTAGTGCAGCAGAACTCAATATGCGTAAGGGTCCGGAGCTCTTCTTCCGACACGCATAATCGATGAGTTCAGAGTGGAGTCTAGAGATGAAAGAAAGAGGAAGAGCACCGACAGAGGATCGATGATGGTAACATTTCGGATGAGGAGCAGGAGATTGAGGAGGAGGAGCCGGTTCCTCGATTCGGCACCGGACCACCGGTCAAGGGATGCATTATGGTCTTCTTGAGACACGCCCGCCCAATGTGCCTCCTATGTTCCCAGAGTTGACTACAGAGGGAAAGGGTATGACCAGGAAGGCTAGAGATGAGCGAAGGGTTGATCCGAGGAGCTTACCTAAGGTTTCAAGATCGATCACCGCTTCTGCACAGCTTTCTTTCACTTGGACTTCTACTCCAAGTGTGATTCTTACCAGAACCCAATGAATTGCTGTGTCTCGATGTGGATTGACTGGCAATATATTAGAGAGTTGCGAAGGCCTCGATTGATCATGCTATTGCCATCTGCCGAGAGCACGAGAGTTTATGAGATCATGGAGTTCCAAATGACTGGAACACACGAGGTAGTAGCTCAGTTCTATGCTACTCTATTTGTTGAGGAGGATGAGCGGCGGATGCACTTTGGATGCTTGAGGGCCAAGTGGTGCAGTGTTGACTATGATGTTTTTGCCGCCCATCTTGGCTTCTTAGAGGATGATCTCGAGGGACAGGATCCACACCGAGCGGTGTTACCTCCCAGCAACTCGCCTACATGTATCCTGCTTTGGTGGTGAGAGAGGAGCTGTGGGGAAGGTTCTAGGTCTTCACCCTACCTACAGTGCACCGGACAGGGATGTTCAGAAGACTATTGACCGCAAGGGTGGAGACAAGGGCACCATTGCTGATTACTCCAGAACCTACTCCACAGATGATGCTTTGATGCTCGGCCCTTCAGCGTGTTTGACTTTATTTGGTCCGAGATCGAGTGTTGGAGAGAGGCCCCTCAAGGGCTGTGGTTTTGCTCCTTATATCATGCATATGATTGAGCAGTGACAGGCACACATTTGAGTATGATAAGATTCACAAGGCCCTGAAGATTATTGCAGATTTGCCTGAGACAGGGTTACCTCCAGCAGGACCAGGAGGAGCAGCAGCAGCACCAGAGGCAGATGCACCTGGGAGTGGTGCACCAGCAGGAGCTTCTCCTTCACCACGTGCTCCTTCACGTTCTACTTCACGACGTGGCAGTCCTCCTTCGCCTATCCGTAGGCTTTTCAGCTCCATATTTGGGATGTCCCGTGACATCCAGACTAGGCAGCAGAAGGAGAGGGAGGCTAGGAGGAAGGACACTCGGACTTTGAAGCAAATTACTTCTAATCTTGAGCTTGATCCTCCTAGGTCTCCTCTATCAGATGAGGCAGCTAGTGAGCCTGAGACTGAGGAGCAGCAGCAGGCTAGATATGATAGAGAGTATGTTGAGTTCATACAGCGACAGCAGCAGCAGCAGGCACCTGAGCACCCTGACACTCTACCACTTCAGGCTCGTGTGCCTACTCACTCTCAGCCACGTCCCAGCACTGCAGACGACTATGCTACAGATTGGTGGAGTGACCTGACAGGTGGTGGTGGCGTCTACGGGTCTGGTGGCTATGACGCGTCTGGTGCGGGTGGTTCTCGTCCAGCCGGTGTTGCACGCTCAGATGATGAGGATGCTGGTCGAGATGATGATGATGAGTGATCTCAGCTTTCCATGACAGCTTGTAGCCCCTTTGTCCTTAGTATGTCATTGTTGGACCTTTGTGGTGATAGATGACAAAGGGGAGAGAGACCATTAAAGCTTGAGGATAGTTTCATTTGCTTATCTTTGTACTGAAGATATGTACTACTGTAGTGTAGTTTGTTTTTGAGCTTCATTGATGTATCTTGGATTTGTGATAGATTGTATCATGTGAGAGATGAGACTTACTTATGCTTTATCTTTGTATCTCTTGAGACATGATCTTTATCTTTATATATCAGTGGTTTCTGGACTTGAGAAAATTTGTAATGAGTGCTATGTGTGAATTACATATGTCATATTTATTTTCATAAGGACTATGCATGCTAGAATGAAAATATTTGATGTGATGCTTTTATATTTATTCTTGTGTGATATATCTTGTCATATGCATCACGGTTTCTCTTTGTCACACACACATGCACCCCACGGATGCAATGATTTAGGGGGAGTCTCCTATATGTTTTAGTATGTGCAATTGACATTTGAGGTCATTTTGTGAATTCTAATCATAAGCACATATTAAGGGGGAGCCTCTCATAGATCATTGAACCCAAAAGTTTAAATGTTTATATCATTTTTTTAAGCTTTAATCAAGTTGTCATCAATCACCAAAAGGGGAAGATTGAAAGTGCATCTAGCCCTTTAGTGGGTTTTGGTTGATTGAATGACAACGTGATTAAAGGACTAACCTGCTTGCTAAGTGTGAACAGTAATAGGTTATCTCACAGTACTTAATGAAAGCCAAAATGATGTGTTGTTGTATAAATAATCTAGTTCGAGCACAAGACAACAATGCAAATGGAATTCATGTGAAGGCTTATTTTTGTGGGATTTCCATTGACTATGTGAAAGCAAGCTCATGATTATTAGTTAATGAGACATGAGGGATTGCATATGGAACGGTCTCATATTTGAAGCTTGCTAAATTAAAATGAAAAAGATAACAATACATATGAATGGATGATTCAACACAAGATGTGACTTGATGGCTTGAGATGGTGAAGATAGCAAGGAAAGGCTTCGAGGTACTAAGCAAGGGTGAAGGGCAAGCGGCGGCTTGGCGGTCAAGAACCTAGCTAGGGTGAAGAAGAAAGTACTTGCATTTAGTTGAGGTACTAATCAAGCTAAGATGGTCATATTGATGTGAAGAATCAAATCTATAATGAAGTATTTGATGGAAGTGACTTGATACATTTGGGGTTATTCAAATTTGATGAATGGAATCAAGTCACATGCTCAAGATGGCTATGCTCAAATGAAAAGATCAACATCAACTTGTTAGCACCCTTACTTGATGAAGATTGGAAGGGACGCATCAATTCAAAAGAAATCAACTCAAGTGGTATAAATTCATTTTCTTTTGATCTTGAGTTTAATAGGTATGCCGTACTATTAAGAGGGATGCATCATGTTGATAGATAATGTTTCATAAGTGCTCAAGCCAACCCATGTGAGTTTTGAGTATTTGAGAGACAAAAGAGCTAACTGATTTGTTGCTGGTCTAGCAATACCGGACGTGTCCGGTATTCATACCGGACGTGTCCGGTATTTGTCCAGCAGCTGTAAAATTGTTGTTCTCGGGTTGGTTAGTCGGGAGTTCCGACGTGGGTCGGGAGTTCCGACGGTCGGAGTCCCGGCATGGGTCGGGAGTTCCGACGTGTCGCACTTCAACCGACTTGGAGGGTTCTCTGTCTCGGTCATACCGGACGTGTCGGTATTAATACCGACGTGTCCCAGGTATGGATGACCGAAGCCAACGGCTAGTTTTCAAAAGCCGTGAGGGTCGGGAGTTCCGGCGTATGTCGGGAGTTCCGACGGTCGGAGTTCCGACATATGTCGGGAGTTCCGACACCTCACTAACTTTAACTCGCTTACATGTTTTCAAAAATTATCGAGGTCGGGGTTCCGACTTGAGTCGGGAGTTCCGACGGTCGGAAGTCCCGGCATTCTTCGGAGTTCCGATGCCTCACAACATCATCAGAACTTAGTTACCGTTGGCGCGATCGAGAGTCATACCGGACGTGTCCGTATGCATACCGGACGTGTCCGGTATTGCAACGGCTATAAACGGCTAGTTTTTCAAGGGGCTATAATACCCCAAGCCTCCACCTTTGGAGGCTGCTGATTCTACTTGACTTAGACACACGTTTTGAGCCTTGCCAACCCTCTCTTAGTGAGTGATTGATCAAACTT
Source organism: Miscanthus lutarioriparius (assembly GCA_904845875.1). Classification (NCBI taxonomy): domain Eukaryota; kingdom Viridiplantae; phylum Streptophyta; class Magnoliopsida; order Poales; family Poaceae; genus Miscanthus; species Miscanthus lutarioriparius. The sequence continues at coordinate 10,680,795 of CAJGYO010000003.1, read as the reverse complement.
GCAAAATCAATTTGTGGGTTGAGTGAAATTCAAAAGAGAGCCATCCAACCACTTGAGCACTTGTGCATATTGTCAATCTCGTGATTCGCATTTGTTACTCTTGGACTCTTCGGTCCTAGACGGTTAGACGTCACGGAGAGCACCCGGAGATTGTGGTGTGCCTCGGAAAGTTTAGAATTCACGATTCCGCCTCCGGAATCAATTAGTGGAAGGAGGAAAAGGAGTTGGAAAAGACTCCTAGCTAGAGAGTGACCTTCGTGGTATCCTCTAGGGCTGACCTTCATTGGGTCGCCTGCAGCCCCCTCAACGGAGAGTAGGACTCGAACGAGTCCGAACTTCGATAAAACAAATATCGTGTCTCAATTCGCATTTCATTTGATATTTGTGTTGCTCTAGCACTTGTGCAGTGTTCTCTGTATATCTTGATAGTTAAATTAGGTGCCTGCAGTTTGGTTTGAAGATAGAAATCAAAAGGAGCAAGTTCGGGGCTGATCTGCAGAATCGTATATACTGGGACACGTCCCGGTATTCATACTTGGACAAGTCCGGTATTTCCTACCTCGCACTAAAATATTTATTCTCTGTTCTAACTTGATGTTGCAGGGTTGTAGCTTCTAGATATATTCTTTATACCTTGTTTACTCTGTGGCTAACTTGTGAGGGGTGGTAGTACTCTTAATTTGGAGTTTCCATTTTGGAAACTCCCCTTTCTAATTGTTTCCGCATTTAAAGGTGTTAATTTTCAGAAACGCCTATTCACCCCCCCTCTAGGCGACATCCTAGGTCCTTTCAACTTACCGCCGTAGTCTTTAAGCTCGTTGAATAGCCTGGGCTTTAGTCCATCTAGAAGTAGCACGTTAGCCCGCTCTACTTGGCCATTCGCTTGAGGATGAGTTGCAGAAGCATAGTCGATGCTGATGCCGCAATCTTGAGCCCAACTTCTGAACTCGATAGCTGTAAAGGGTGAGCCGAAATGGTACATAATGTCTTGCATGAACTCGACTGCCTTTGTAGCGTTAAACTTGACGAGTGGTTTGTACTCTATCCACTTAGTGAACTTGTCAATAGCCACGTAGATGTACTCAAAACCACCCGGTGCTTGTTTGAGAGGTCCAACCATGTCAAGCCCCCAGCATGAAAAAGGCCATGATGGAGGGTTGTAGATAAGATTGTGGGCTAGGACATGGGCTTGCTTGGCAAAGAACTGATAGCCCTTGCAGTGTCGCACTAACTCTTTTGCGTCTTTTAGTGTTGTAGGCTAATAGTACCCGGATCTAAAAGCCTTACTGACTAAGGTCCTAGAGACTGCGTGGTTACCACAGCACCTAGAGTGAATTTCCTCCAAGATCTTCTGCCCTTCTTCAGGTGTAATGCATTTGAGGAGAACACCAGATGATGCGCCCCGTCAGTAGAGCCAGTCTCCGACTAAGACATAATTCTTGCTTCTGTGCGTGATCTGCTCTGCTTCTACCTTATCGTCAGGCAACTTATGGTCTTGGATGTAATCAATAAATACTTGCATCCATGCCGGGTTGACCACTAGTACTTGAACATCAGGAGTCGAAGTACTGATGGATGTGGAGGTTTCTTGTTTGATTGAAGGGACTTGGAGTTCCTGAACAAACACATTAGGGGGTACCCCGGCTCTATCTGATCCTAATTTGGCCAAAACATTAGCCGCAACATTGAGATCTTGCATAATATGGAGGATTTCTAGACCTTGGAAGTGTTTCTCAAGTTTGCGGACTTCTGCGCAGTAAGCATCCATGGTCTCCTTGGTGTAGTCCCAATCCTTATTAATCTGGTTGATGACCACTGAGGAGTCGCCATAGATGAGCAAACGCTTGATGCCGAGTAAGATTGCTACTCGAAGGCCATGAAGGAGGGCCTCGTACTCGGTTTCATTATTGGTAGCAGACCAAAGTATTTGTATGACATATTTAAATTGTTTTCAATCTAGAGATATGAAGAGAACACCAGCGTCTGCGCCTCCTAGCTGGAGGGAACCATCGAAATACATCTTCCAATGGTCGAGGATAACTGTCAAAGTAGGCTGCTAGGCATCGGTCCACTCGGCTATGAAATCAGCCAAGACTTGAGATTTGATGGCCTTGCGGGAGACGAACTTGATGTTCTGAGCTCTGAGTTTGACCGACCACTTGGATATGCATCCTATTGCATCTCGATTGCATAGGACATCGCCAAGTAGGAAGTTGGATACCACTGTTACCTTGTGTTCGTCAAAGTAGTGGCGTAGCTTGCGTGAAGTGATCAAGAGGGCATAGAGGAGCTTTTGCACATGTGGGTACTTGGCCTTGGATTCTGATAGCACCTCGCTAATATAATAGACAGGTCATTGTACCTTATATACCTGCCCTTCTTCAGCCCGCTCCACGACTATTGCCATGCTGACTACCATAGTAGTAGCTACAATGTAGAGTAGGAGTGGTTCGTGTCTCTCTAGCGGAGTAAATATTGGAGAGGTGGACATGTACTCTTTGAGCTTCTGGAAGGCTTCGTCAGCTTCAACTATCCACTTGAATTTGCCTGACTTTTTCAACAACTTGAAGAAAGGTAAACCTTTCTCCCCGAGTTACGAGATGAAATGATTGAGGGCAGCCATGCACCCTATCAGTTTCTGAACATCTTTGACGCAGTGAGGTCAAGTCATCTGAGTGATTGCTTGAATTTGTTTTGTGCTAGCTTCGATACCTCGATGGCTCACGAGGAAACCCAATAGTTGTCCGGAAGGAACTCCAAACATGCACTTTGTTAGGTTAAGCTTCCACTTGTACTGACGAAGACTGTCAAATGTTTGCTTCAAGTCTACGATTAGAGTAGAAGCATCCTTGGTCTTGATGACGACATCATCCACGTAGGCTTCTACATTGTGATCGATCTGTTCGCTTAGGCATGCCTGTATAGCCTGCTGATAGGTTGCATCGGCATTTTTTAACCTGAATGACATGGTTGTGTAACAGTAGGCACCAAACGGAGTGATGAAGGTGTTTTGCTCTAATCTTCTTTACAGAGGGCAATCTGATGGTATCCCGAGTAGCAATCAAGGAAGGATAAAAGAGCTGACCCGGCCATAGAGTCTATGATGTGATCAATGCGAGGTAAGCCAAAGGGATCCTTCGGGCAGTGTTTGTTGAGATCTGTGTAGTCGACGCACATGCGCCACTCTTTCGAGTTCTTCTAGACGAGTATAGGATTGGCTAACCAATCAGGGTGAAGGATTTCCCTAATGAACCCAGCTGCCAATAGCTTGGTGATTTTCTTCTTGATTGCTGCTTTCTTATCTGGTGAGAACTGTCGTAGACGTTGCTTGACCGGCTTTGAGCTAGGGTTTAAATCCAATTTGTGCTCAACCAACTCTCTCGGAACACCCGGTATATCAGTCGGCTTCCATACGAAGATATCCTTATTTTCTCTGAGAAAGTTGGTGAGCGTGAGTTCATATTCTTTAGAAAGGTGGGCGCTGATGATAGCCATCTTAGAGGGATCACTAGTACCTAGATCAATCTCGATGGTATCCGTCTTAGAGGGTGGTGTAATGATTCCTGCCTTCTTAGTTGGAATCTCCATGTCTTCTGGCTTAGTCTGTTGTGCAATGTTGGCAATATCTTATGCTTCATAGGCTTGTTGTGTTCTGGCTACAATCTGGACGGCTTCCGTGTCACAGTCATATGAGCGCTTGAGGTCGCCTCGGAAGGAGAGTACGCCATTGGGGCCTAGCATCTTGAGCAAGAGGTACGGGAAATGTGGTACGTCCATGAACTTGACCAAGGCAGGTCGACCGAAGATAGCATGGTATGATGATTCGAAGTCAGCCACCTCGAACTTGATGAACTCCGTTCAAAAATTGTTTGGGTTGCCAAACGTTACCAGGAGCGTGATCTGTCCGAGTGCCATGGCAACCTTGCCGGGTACTATCCCGTAGAAAGGGATGTCAGTGGGGGTGAGTAGGCTGGTAAAGTCTAGGCCTATCTTCTTTAGCATATCTGCAAATATTATATTCAATCCTGCGCCACCATCGATCAGGACCTTGGGGACTGTCATGCCATCTATTGTTGGACCCAAGACGAGTGGATAGTGACCGATGTTAGTCATGCTAGTCCATTGATCTTTTCTGGAAAACTAGATTGGGTACTCAGACCAATTAAGATACTTTGGTATTGAGGGCTCTCCTGCCATGATGTCCCAAAGAGACAACTTCCCTGAGCGCTTGTTTGATGAAGTCGGTAGCCTTGCAAAGATTACTGTAATTTGGCCCTTAGACCATTGAAAGCCAGGGTTAGGGTTGTCGTCTCCATCTTTGTTGTTATCAACTTTACCCTTGCCCTTGTTGCTTTTGTCGTAGAAACCCAGTTCTTGGAGTTGTTTGCACTCGCCCGCCGTGTGCTTGGCGTTCTTGTGAAAAGGGTAGGGTAAATGCTTGAGATCTTCAAACTTCTTGTTATTTTGGTTAGACTTCTTGGACCTGTCCATGGAAGCAAGGGTGTTGTCGAGTCCTCTTTTTCTGCCGGACTGTCCACCCTGATTGCTTTTAGGGTCATAACCTTTGTCTTGTTGGCCGCGTGGGAATCATTTGCTAGTACGCTCTTCAGATACAATCATCTTCAGTACTGTACGCTTAAATTACTTGGCGGTCTCTGGATTATCGTCGTAGAATTTTTCAAACTGTCACTTGTACTTGATCCCGTTGGCGAAGTGATCTATCACCTCCCTATCTGTGATATCATAGACTTGGGCTCGTAACTCAGCAAAGCGGCGATAATATTGCTGGAAGGTTTCATCTGGTTTCTGCTTGCAAGTTCTAAGCTCGTTCTGAGTACTTGGGTGGGTGAGGACGCCGCAAAAATTTTCACAGAATTTACGCTGAAGCTGTCCCCAAGTATCGATGGAGTTGGCTCATAGTTTATCATACCAAGCGATAGGCACGGTGTCGAGTGCCATGGGAAAATATAACACTTTGATGTCGTCATCGCCGCTTGCCAACTCAATAGACTGAGAGTAGATGCGCAACCATTGGTTGGGTTCTGTCTTCCCGTCGTACTTGGTATAGTTGGACGACTTGAATTTGTAGGAAACTAGACAGAGAGTAGTCTGTTAGAGAAACATGGGAACCTGTCCGGTGAGATGCCGGTCTCTCTGTACTCGGACTCGCCTCTGCCTTCCCTATTGCTATACTGGTGTGCATGATAGGCCGACTGTGCAGCACCCTGATTCCTGTTCTGGTTACCCTGCGGCCCTAGACGGGAGTGGGCTGGTACTTGCTGTTCTCCTCCTTGGTTACCCTATGGTCCCAGACGAGAGTGGGCTGGTGCCTGCGCCTTTGGTCCTCAAGAAGGGTTAGGTTGGGATGCCACTTTTGCAGCCTGCATCTAAAGGAATGTGGATTCCAGAATGACTTTGAGTTGTTGTTGATTTGGAGTAGGGTTTTCTATGACCGCCATCTCTTCTACCAGGGCGTAGATGTTGGCGTAGGGCGTAGTGAAGACCTTGTGGCCAGCTACTTCCATGAACTCAGGCTCAAGGTTGCGTGAAGCAAAGGCTCTGGCAGCATCACGGTCTTGGCACTGTCGTTCTGCTTCTTCATCCCGTAGACGCTGTTCATATGCTGCCTCTCTATCTTGGATATCTGGTGGGTTAGGCATAGAGATCTAAGGTGGTTGCCTAGCCATAAATACCTCTTTGGAGTGCCTTGTGGCCAAGTGGGTTTCAGATTCTGTAGTCGTCGCAATGTCCAAGATCTCTGTAGAACCATGATCGTTGTTGTCTGCTGGAAGAGTTCTGCCATCCTGATAAGGCAAGAGTTCCAGCATGCCAACTAGACAAGATGGATCTATTAAAGAAGTGTCGAGTAGAGCACCTGGCCAATGGACGATGCCTCTTTCGGGTGTGATGGATAGAACCAAACCTCTCTGGGCACCCGTAAGAGGGATCTTTTGCTCAGACTGCACGAGGTAGCTTATTATATCTTGATAGATTAAAGCTAAATTCTTGAGTCTGAATGGAAAACAAACTAGATCTTCATGCTGGACTTTAGATGGGATCAAAGGTGACATGTCCGAGCAGGAGTCGTGGTTGATGGTGACCTTCTCAGTTCGAGTTGAATCAGAGATTGAGATGTGCGAAAACTTCTCAGCGAGTTGATCCAGCGTGGTCGTCAAGACGTCTGGTGAAGCTTGAGGCGCTGGGATCTCCATGAGACAACTTTGGAGCTTGTCGTTGTCGTCTACCTTACAGATCCAGGAGCCAAAGATGAAGGTGATACCCGTCGAGAAAATCATGTCGTCGAGGTCCGCCGAGCTCTCGATCGCGAAGTTGCCAAAAGCCCCTACCTGGCGCGCCAACTGTCTGTGTTTGATGACCAGTAACTCATCATGGGGGTAGTCGGGACGGTGTTCGAAGGGCTTCAGTGTACGCAGAACTCGACAGTAAACGCAAAGAGAAAACGATTTATAGTGGTTCGGTCCCTCTTGTCGAGTAACAGCCTTTACGTCCAGTCGGCGTATAGCCTTTTGCATGATTGTATGATTGTTAGGGTTATAAGGGGGTGCACCGTACCTCTCTTTATATAGGGGAGATGGTAAGGGCACGTATCTAGTCCTAGTCGGTTACAAGAGAAGAGTCATAGTCCTATTACAGAATCTAGCTTTCATAGTTAGCCGACTAAGTCGATCTGAATAGCTTGAAGTCCGCGTCACCTTGTCTCGCGTCCTTCAACAGATCGTGGGCTATCTCAGGACCCATCTAAGTAGTACCCCCGTGGGGAACCCCTAGAACCCTGGTTCGTCGGTATGCTATTGTTACAAGAGCCTTCTCTTTTCTATGGTTAAAATCATGATTAGTATGATGCTCATTGTCTTGCTAGCGACTAAATCACACGTGCACATGTTTAATATCACAAACATATTGTTAATCTATTTCTGGATTAAATTGGTTCTAAAATTGCCTAATTTTCTAACCGTGGAAGTCAAGCATACTGTTATGGTTGAAACTACGGTGGAACATATTGTTATCACAAACATACTGTTATGATTGAAACTACAGTGGAAGTCAAGCAGCAAGTTCCACAGATACTTGAAAGCTGGAAAGAGATGCTAGGCCTTGTTTAGATTGAAGAAAATTTCAACCCGATGAATAGTAGCACTTTCGTCTTATTTGGTAAATATTGTTCAATCGTAGACCAACTAAGTTCAAAAGATTCATCTCGTGATTTCCAACTAAATTGTGCAATTAGTTATTTTTTTTACCTACATTTAATGCTCCATGTAAGCGGCTAAAAATTGATATGATGAAGAGAGAGTAAAAAAACTTGAAATTTGGGAGTAATCTAAACAAGGCCCTAAGCAAGTTCCACGAATGAAAGTCAAGCGATATCTACTATACCTGTGGAAAACCTCACCAACCTATTTTTCTTTGATTTCGTGAAGCCACGTCTGACAGGACCCACCACCACAGGTCAGCAGCAGCCGAAGCCCCCAGGACCGTGAGCGCACATCTGCCTGTTCACCTTGATGCTGTTGCATGTTGGCTTTACTGCCGACTCACAATGGCCATAAATGCCCCTAATTGAAGCATCTAAATAACAAAACAGTCGTTGGCCTGTTCTTTGGGTTTATTTGGCTTATAAACCATGACTAAAAATACTATTGACTAGTTTAATATAAAAAAAAAATATTATTTGTTAACTAATAAGTCATGACTTATAAGTTAAATACGACCAAACGAATGGGCTGGTTTCTGCCCATCCGTCTCCCTCTGTCAGCCCATCTTGTCCACGTACAGAGGTGCCCTCCCTTTATCCTTCTCAATGACAATCAGCGAGACATGTTCATTAATCATTTGTTCTGTCTTTTACGTAGCCATCCTGAAACCTGCAGAAGGCTAGATCGCTAGCTACACAAAGCTAGCACACAGGTGATATCCACTACCTACCCAGTGATATCCAGCTAGCAGGTTTAGGGTAGTCCCAATAATATATTGATGATAGTTTCTATCCTTATTAAATAACTTGTCATATAGATAAAATGTTGACATGGCAACGTAATTAATAAAGAAAGAGAGCAAAAATCCTAGAAATAGTTTCCTCATGAAAAAATCAGATCTTCTCTTGACTCAATGCACCAAGAAACCATGAAATCGCCATTGAGGAGAAACCACCAGTTTTCAGAGGGCTCGTGCCACACTCCCATTGGAGAAAGAAGATAGAGTTGAGAGAGAGAGAAAAAAATAATTATTACACAAAGACATCTCCACTGTAGAAGATAGTTTCTATAAATGATTTCTTATGCTATGAAAACCATATCAGTTTCTTCCATTGAAACTGTCCTTAGATGGAGTTCGTTGTCAGTCATTAGTAATTAAGATTTCTATGCTTCTTGCTTTCAAAATTAGGTAGTATAATTTTTGTTCTCATTTGTGCAATTTTCAGTCATCAGGTCAGTCCGTGAATGATTTTTCTGACCCTGACCTTGACCCTGATAAACTTCACCAGGTGATGCCGATGGTTCTACACTTCTTGCACTAGATAAGCTCTAGCAGGTGACGCCGATGGTTCTACTTCTTGCACTAGAAAAACTTTCATACACTACATTTTCCTTATATGAAACTTCATATAGCTCCTAGCATCCACGCGACGAGAGCACTGCAGCTACTGTGCAGTTACTGTTCACGAATCGGACGCCTCCACGTGCCTCGTGCGTGTGTCCGCGTCCTTTTGCTCTATCCCGGTTCATTCAATGCTGCCGCCTAGGGCCTCTGGGAAAAAAAACCTCGCAGTGCCTCGACGCCTCCGCTTCATCCTCTTCCCCTCCCCCAGCTCCCGTGGAAAGAAAAACGCCTCGCCGCCTCCGCCTCCATCTCTTCCCGCCCCCCCGGATGCTGCGCGCCTACACCCTCGCCGTTGGCTTCCTTCCTCAGATCCACTTCACCTCCTCCCGTTCCCCAGCTAAACGCCTGGTGGGCATCTCGGAAGAAGGAGGGGAGGCGGCTGAAACAAGGCCATCTCCCCACCGGTGGCGCCACCTTGCCGGATTCTTGGGGAGGAAGAACGCCGCACGCGTGGACGGCGTGCTCTTGCCGCGCGCGAGACGGCATCATCCGTGTTCGCGCCGCCTTGCTTGGAGATACGCCTTTTCCTGTTCCGTCTTGGCGATGATGTCAAACTGCTTTGCTGCGGTGAGCAGATCTCCACCGAAGTCTGGAATGGCGTTTATTTTGATGCAAATTTGGCCTTACTCATTGAGCTAAGAATGATGAAGCTTTCGCTTTCTTGGTGGTTTATTTAAGCAAGCAAATAAAATATATAATGGTCTAATCTGATAAAAACGTATAGTTTTTATCTTGCTTAAAAAGCCATTTAAAATATTTTTGTAATCAATCATTAATGCCAATCTTGACCGTCTTTGAAATCGCTTTCTGAAAATACTCATTTTCAAGTCTAGCATATGTAATGGGATGATGTCAAACTGTTACGCAAATTCAGGTAGTGTCTCATTTACTTGGATGCTCTTCCTCATCTTGATGAAACTGCTGAAATAAAGCGCCTCTATAGTTAGATTTGAGGCCTTTTCAACATTTGCATTCATGTCATCATGTGTTGGTGTCCAGACATCTTTCCTCTAACTTTTATCGCCTCGAAATATTTGCAGCATTTGGACATCTTTTAACTTTTATCATCGATATTTCAATTGCAGCTTTACAGCAGCTGCTCCTTCTATAATTTACATGCATGTACCTTCTATAGCATAGAGTAAGTTGTGTAGACAAGATTTCTCTATCATTCTTATATGTCTCTCAAATGGAATTTGATTGATGCTTCAGAGTGCTACCTTACGGTGCCATCATGGCAAGATTTACCACGGCTTGCGCTTTAAAGCCCGCAATTTTTTCATTTCCTCTTTCATGCATTTTGTTTGATTGACAAGGGAATTGAATTATCGTATGAATTGCCTCGCTGCGCAACACCTTCATAATAAAAAAGGTCAGGTCTTCATCTCTGTAGGTGCACTATTTGATTAGGTGTCTCCTCTATTTAAATAATATATATGTGAATTTTAATTTTGAGTAAATATTATGTTCAACTTTCATGGCTGCTATATGGTGTTTAGGCTAACTATTGGTAACATGAAACTCAAACCATTACAATGGTGTCTTCAAGAAAAAACTACTGTTGTGCCTCAAAAGTCACACCATACAGAGAAAGGCTATGTGTATATATATTTAACTGCAATCTTATTTGAGACAAAGAATGAGCATTTACCAATTCTCAATTAGTCCACTCTATGTACAGAGTAGTGTACTTTAAAAGAATAAGGTCAAACAGTTAGCACGGTTCTAATTTATTTATTTCAAATCCACTTTTCTTACTATGAATCTTAACCTAACTATGGATATGTTTTAGTTTAACGAAATAAAATAGCACAAACGTACACATGATATGCTTTGAATTACCTCACCGGCTTAGGTACATTGTTATAATCACCTATATGTCCAATCATTAAAGTGGTCTTCACAGCTTCATCAGTGGAATCAAAGGCATACCATTGTAATTGTTGCTCTTGACATCCCACGTGGCCTTAAAGAGTTGGCAATTTCCATTTTGCCCTCTAATTTTGGTTCATCGCCATGTTCTCTTACTAATAGCTGCCTAAATGCCCATGTAAATGGGACCATAGTTTTGCATAATGTTTCTTGAATAATCTTATAGTGATTCTATAAATGATAGGATGGTATATTTGCATTACTTACACATTTTTAGGTTAGGATTTAAATGATTGATGAACTACGATTATTGATGAACCTTGCATGACACAATGATTAATCTTTTACATCAATGACATTATGAGCGAGTTAAAATTGCAAGACAAAATTTGTTGCATTAATCTTTCCCATCAATAGGATCTGGGGATGCAATGAGCGGCTATGCAAGACAACTATGCCTTGCTTCGTGCCAAATTTTATTTGTTGCATATATATTATTTAGCATAATCCATAAATAAGATCCAGATTGTTTTTAGGTTCTCTGCTACCAAAATTCTTAGAGTTGCTCATCATTAACTATTCTTTCCGATCCTCTTTGGTTTAATGTAATTTCTGTTATTATTTTTATATGCATGCAAGATCATTTACTATGCCTTGCTTATAAAGTTGCTAACAATCCAACTAATTTGTATTACTAATGCAAGGATGAGCGCTTGTGATAGGTATCTAGAATACTTACACATTTCGATCTAGGTTTTAATCATGATTATTTTTTATCTATTGCGAGCGAGGATTGATGCTGCCAAGTTAAGTTTCATAGACGTTGCAGCTGCCAAGTTAGGTTTCATTGGCATATCCATTTTTAGCGTTGATCTCGACAGAGAACAAATTGTATACTATATATGTGTCACTAATGTGCTATCACGAAACAACGAGAGATTCAATTAGCCGTCACATAAATATCATGTTTTTTACTTAGCTCCTTATGGTGATTTTGATACTGCAGCCTCTATATGGTTGTTTTCGATGAGCTTATGCCATCTTCGGTTTTTGTGATTATTTTTAGCCTATGTCGGTGAGGCGCAAGCTTGGTTACATTGGAAGCCATTTGGTTGATCGACGAGAGAACAAATTGTATACTATAATTGTATACTAGTCTCCTACAAGAGTTATAGCTCCTACAAGAGTTATAGCTTCCGCGGGGATATTTGGATGCTTTTGTCTTATGTCACATACATCTTCTTTTTAATCAAGAGATAACTAACCATTTTCAATTGAAGATGTTTTGCTCAGTTAGTGAAGATGTCTTCCATGACTGGAGATTTTATGCCAAAATCAGGAAGAAGCCAAGGATTATTTCACAATGGGGTATTTCCCTCTGTATATAGAGAAGAACATGTTAGGTTGATCTCCACCAAATTAGTCTAACGGCCAATTTGGGCCTTTGATCCGCGCCCTGATCGGGAACACCCAACCCAATCATGGTTGGTGGGCCCCCATCACGCAGCGCTATAAAGAGGAAGATGAGGGCCAGGGCACTGGTACAAGGTTCACCGCAGCCGCCAACTCCCCACCTACATCCTAACCCTAATCCGATCTAAGAGGGCAGCGCTGACCGCGACAGGAAGCTCCGCCACCACGCTGCCTCTGCGTCGCCACTGCACTGCCACCGACTTCGACTTCACCGCCGGACTCCACTGCTACCACTTCACCGTCATTCGCGTCATCAACACCGGCCATGGCTTCCTCCTCCGCTAAGCCAACTGATGGTCGGTAACTTATCCCCTCTCTCCTTCTCTCTCTCTCTCCCTTTAGTTCTCTTTCTAGTCGATCTAGGTTGTTTTATCCCGAATAGAAGAGGTTCCACCCGCTAGATCTATGACTAGTTGATCCTGCTGTTCTAACAATGGTATCAATCGCCTCACTAGTGTGTAGATCTAGTCTTTGGGGTAGAAATCCAAGAGAAATTAGAAGGAGATGATTCAAATTTTGTTTCGGTCAAACTCTAACCCCAGATTGAAACACTAACCCAAGCAAAGAAAAGGAAAGGTGGGGCTTACCTTGTGTTCGTCACGCCACCACCACCGCCTCGCCGATGCGCGGGAAGACGAGCCGAGCCGCCGCTCGCCGACGTCTAGCCGCGACGCGTGCGTGCTCAAGGCACCATCGCAAGGCTGCTCGACGGCGGCGTGCTCACCCTCCGGTGGGCGCGCCGGCCGGTGAACGGGCCCGCGGTGGCACCGCCATCCTCCTCTCTGGCCATCGAAGGCGACTGCCGCTTGTCGGCAGATGAAAGTGAAAGGGAGGGGAAGAAATGAGCTAGGGTTAGGACATCCCCGTCATGGATGACATTTTTGTTACGCCGAGACGCGCGGACAACTGTCGGATCACATCCGACGGCCGGCGTTGATCGGCAGCTTTTGGCCTAGGCGGAAAAGAGGATTCCCGGCCCAGGCCCAGATTGCGGCCTGGGCGCAGGGAGTGGCGCTCGTGCGGCTGGGCCAGGCCATTTTTCGCAGCTAGGCCGCGGGCCGAGCGTGGCGCACGTGAGGCTGGGCCGTGGGACGATTTTGATGCTGGACCAAAATGAAAAGTTTGAGTCAGTTTAGTTTTATTATTTTCCAAAAGCATTTTTGATGAATTTTGTAAAATTTTCATGTTCTATCTTTGCACAAATTTGAACTAACGAGAAAATTTGTTCAGAGAGTAGATAAGTAATTTAAAATGCTTCTAAATAATATTATTTTAAGATTATTTTCATGTTTTCACTGCAAAGATGATGTTTATGATCCTCTAATTAAATTGGAACCAACGGAAAAAATTTAGTTGGAGGAGTAGTCATTTTTCGTTTAAGTTAAATTATAGTATTATTATTTTCTGACCAACGTTGATGATAACAATATTATAAGTTTATTCATGAGTAATTTTCCATGCATTAATTCCATTTCTGCCCAACGATGATATAGAATTAATGTAGAAGAACGTTGTATTTACGATATTGCTATTTTCTGACCAAAGTTGTTGATAGCAATATTATAAATTTTTAATTTATGAGTTTTATGGATTAGTTCTATTTCTGCCCAACGGTGATATAGAGTTAATGTAGAAGCATATTGTATGTTTTAAATTTGACCAACGTTGAATTATGGCATGCAATTATTATGTCAAATGTTTCTCACTTTCTCTGACGTTGTTTTCAGGATATAACCCAATGACGTTTATCTCGTCCATTCCGCCTCTCAATGAGAGCAATTATAACACATGGCGAGAGAAGCTTGAAATAGCACTAGCGCTCTCTGACAATGATCTAGCACTTATCTCTCCGTATCCCACTGTGGACCCAGTGAGGGCAGAAAATGAGACCGATGCAATTTTTGCTACTCGGCAGTGTGACCAATAGTTAGTATCTCAAAAGCTCTTACAATTTATTGTCCAGTCTATCAGTACACATAATTGTGATGTCAATGTCACATGTGCTGAATTTCTGAACATAACACCTTTTGTTTTGTAATTAAACGGGGATGAACTTTGTACAATGATTTAAAAAAAACAGAGAACCAATAAGATGATATTATTTTCTCATTTTATTTCACATTATTATCCATTGTTTATATGGAATTTCCCCTCAATCCTGCTGCTACTCTCTATGTTATCATGGTGGATGCTACATATAAAGTCTCAAGCTTCATAAATCCTCTTTCCCTTTATAACACTATGATCCCCCCGCAGCAACACGCGGGGTATCATCTAGTTTTACACAATTCAAAAGTTGTATGGTGAGGGACTATAAAAGAAGTTTGTTTACATGAAAATATAAGAAATGGATGGCTTACAAGTTAAGCAATGCAATGATGTAAATAAAGGCCGAGGACCATTTGATAGCTTTTAGAGCATCTCCAAGAGACTCTTTATATCTTTTTGAAATTACAGGAATAGAGTTTTTGTTGAAAAAACACCCTCCAACACTCTTCAATTGGATATCCAAATATAGATATCCTCTATTCCGGATTTCTCGCTAGACAAAGATGGAGAGTGAGGATGGCTCTCTACACTGCGAACAAGATATAGAAAAGCTGTTGGAGAGCATAGAGATATAGAAAATGACTTTTACTCAAATGACTCTCCAAATAATGATTTAGAGAATATATTTTAGAAAGGCTCTCGGAGATGCTCTTATGTCTTTTAGAAAATACTATGGTAGAAAACAGTTACCTTATATACAATACTCCCTCCATACTAAAAAATAAAGTCGTTTTAGACAATGCTTGGGTCAAACATTGGGAATATAAATCATGAATAACTTTTAAGTTGTTGAGTTTGAAAATGTGAAAACCATGTGTATAGATTTGTCTTGAAAAATATTTTCACAAAAATTTACATATATAACTTTTTGATAAATATCTTTATAAAAATAAGTAGTCAAAGTTATGCTTTGGAGACCGTGTCGCTGTCCAAAACAACTTCATTTTTTAGTATGGATGGAGTACTTATGCTTGGTGGGGTGGTTATGAGTTATGACACTTTCCCCCGCAGCCCTAGTGCGTGAATCGTGATTGCCCCTTTTCACTTGCGGAAAACCTTATTGTTAGGCAACTTGGTCCTTTGTGGAGCCACTTACAAGTCACAAAGTCATTTAACCAAACACCTCTATACGTGAAATCGCTAGGGATGTGGTGCTTTCCTGGGGCTGACGAGGAAGCTTTTAAGCTACCTGATGCTCCGCCATCCCCATGGCCTATGGAGAAGAGATACGTTGTGATATCGCTGTCTCTTTTGCATAGCCATGAGCCAATATCTGAATTTGGAGTTTTGCTCAAAGAATAATTGCTTGCAAGTCTACCTGCACTAACTAATAATTATGAGTACACCATCTAATTCTAATTTGTCAGCAAACTACTTTTTAAAAAGTGACCAACCAAGGATAAATTTCATTAAGGCCCCGTTCGTTTCTTTGGGAATGAGGCCCATGAAGAATTCCGGCCAGAATCATTACTTTAATTAATTTATATAAGCACAGCTGGCTGGATTGATTCTTGGCGTCAAAACGACTTAACCGAACGAGCCCTAAAAGTTATGAACAAAATAGGAACAAATTGAAGAGAACTCATAAACCTCGGGCGTAGCTAGGTGTATGATCACACCTCCCACCAAAGCAACAAGTTAAGTTAGGCTCATTTCCTTTTACTACTCCTTAAACAATTGGATGAATATCATGGTCCCGAATTTTCTTCTCAACATATATATTCTCAATCATCTATCCACACTCTAGCTTCCATTTCCTTTCACGGCGAGCACAGGTGGTAACTAGTGGCTACCTCTCAAGCGATAAATGGACGTGTCGATAAGAGTCGCGTCGACGCGACCCTGTTAGCTAATCGTGTCGTGCCATGCCTGCCCATAGGCTGAGCCATCGGCCCAGGCATGACCCTACTAGGGTTTAGCTGGGCCGACGACACGCTTGGCCCGTCATGACTGAGATGTGTCGTCACTATGTTGCTATGCCTATGATTCATCGAGCTATCGTCACACCCATGGTTGACCACGCCGTAGTCGCTCACGCAAACACGTTGTCAGCGTTGATGTCTCTCCTCCGTGGACATTGGTCGAGGACGCCCCAGCGCAGCCACGTCACGAAGACGAGGTGGGGCCAAGGTCGCCGCCTCCTCTGCGCGCATCAGCTCCTCCTGTTGGTTGTGGATTGTGGTTGATGGTTGGAACAGTAGAGAAGGTGAAGGGCATTTTCGATGACATGATAATATTTTTAAGAAGAAAAGAAATGGCTTTCATAGTTGGCACGATTACCAACTTTCTTTGAGTAATGAAATTAATGTCTATAAAACCAAAGAATAAAATTTCCATTGAGAATGGATGTTTGGTCTATGTTTTAGTTTATTTTATATAATATGACAGTCTTATAAAACAATACTCTAGTGAGAGACTGGCCTTACTTGAGCTAACAATGTTCTGAACTCACTAACTGTAGATTGTCTCCAATGGCTGATCCATTAGAGGAGACCCAAACGCAAAATGGGTCTCCGACAGTACTGTATCGGCCTCCAACAGAGTACCTATAGATGAGACTAATTTTCGGTGCCAGGAGAAGCACAACCTAAATTTGAGTATCTTGTCTCCTATGGAGATCAATTTGTAGAAAGGGTTCTCTTTTGGATCTTATTGTTGGAGAAGACAAAAAATATGTATTAAAACCTTTGCTTGCAGTGCTATACCCAAACGTGAAATAGGTCTACTATTTTAGGTTCTTTGGAGATAGTCTTGCTTGAGCCAGTGAGGCATCCCACGAATGTAGGTTGGGGAGTGAACCCATCCCACGAAACCCGCTCCGGGCCTAGGAGTGACTTTTTTTAAGAAACAATCGGATGCTCTATAGCAATTCCGTTTTTTAAAAATAAATTTAATTCAGAATTGCTATAAGTCAGTCGGTTGATTTAGCCCCCTGCGACATGCGATTTTGTGGCCACTAGATCAGAAATCGCACTGTCATTGTGCTCCGTCAGTTGGTCGCGCGAGACGGGCTGCCGGTCTCCACCACATGCTCGTGCTCCAGCGTTCCAGGTCCCGGTCGTCCAAAATACACGCATGTATGTCCGTGGTTGGTCCATGTACGCCCACGTCTACGCCCGTGTATAGCTCAAGCGGAATACACGTAGTATGTACCGTGTACGCCCATCCCACATGTATATTTGCATTTTCTCTGAAATTTGTGAATAATTTGTGAACAATTTGATGATATTTGTGAACAATTTGATATATATTTATCTGATATCTGAAATCCATAGAAATAATTTGTAATTTTTTTCTGAAAAAATTAGCATATATTTGTGTTATTCTTAAATTACCTCACTATGTCCATTAAATTATATTGAACAAGTCATTTTAAATATAATAATAATTTAATGTAAATATAGGTAGAAAACCGTGTAAGTGTATGGAAAAAATTCAGTTGATAACAGGGAAAAAAAACAACCGAATGTCACGTAGACAGATCTGGTAGCACCATTTCACACACTTCAGTAATCGTCAGTTGTGACTTGAGAGACGAAGCGCTTCATCTGGCATGGCCATCACTGAGACGGCAGCACGGAAGCTCCTGCATGGCGGCGCCGCTGGCACCATCGCCCAAGGCGTCGCCGACGTGGGCGGCATCAGCTTCGGCCTGTGGGAGATGATGACCAGCTTCTTCGCCGATATCCTCGCCTACCTCTTCCGCCGCTCTCGCGGGCGCAGCCCACCTGCTCGTCCTGCCACTGGAGGTGCTCTGGCAGTCGCTCGTCACTGTCGTCACCGCCGCCGCGGGCGCCGTCGCCTCCGGCCTCGACGGCCTGTGGCAGCACGTCACGGGCTTCTTCGCCCACATCTTCGCGGCCATCGCCGGCGCGGCGCACCTCTTGGTCCTGCCGCTAGAGACGCTCTGGCAGTGGCTCGCTACCAGCATGGCCGACGCCGCGGGCGCCATCGCTTGCGGCCTCGACGGCCTGTGGCAGCACATCGCTGGCTTCTTCGCCCACATCTTCGCGGCCATCGCCAGCTCCACCCAAATGTTGGTCCTGCCGCCAGAGACGCTCTGGCAGTGGCTCGATACCAGCATGACCGACGCCGCGGGCGCCGTCAGCTCCGGCGTCGACGGCCTGTGGCAGCTCGTCGCGGGCTTCCTCCCCGGAGCCTGGGCCGCCGTGGCGAGCGCAGCCCACCAGATCCCGCAGAAGGTGGCGGATCTGTGGCGGTGGCTACAGGCCGCGGCCCCCGTCGCGCTCCCGTACGTGCTCGGCGTCGTAGCTGCGGTCGTGCTCGTCGCGGCGCTCGTCTGGTTCTGCTGGCCGACCCTCTTGGGAGCTAGCGTGGGGGTCGGTCAGGCACTCGTGACCGCCGCCTGCCACTTCGTGCTGGGGCTGTTGTACGTTGGCGGCGCCGTTCGGTCGGTGTTCGTCTTCCCCTGCCTCCCTGCACGCAGTGCCTGGCCGTGGTCACCATGAAGGCCCCCGGCGGCACCGGCAGGCTGATATCGCGCGCGGCCTTCGAGGCAGCCCCGGCGCTCTACTTCGCGATCCTGCATGCCGCTTCATCCATCGTGGCCGCCACCGTCTTCTGCACGGAAATAGTGGCCTTGCTCGTCGCTGCCCCGGTCGCTGCTCTTTTCGGTGCTTCAGTCGGCGCGCGGTGAACTGGTGAAGCATGCAAGTCGGTTCTTCAGTCGGTCATGTTCGCTTCTCTTATAATCTGTTTTTTTCAAATTATTTTTTCAGCTAGAACAGTATTTTTCTCTCCCAACAAATCAGTCAGAAGAGTGTTTCGACTTGTTTTTTCAGCGAAGCGAACGGGACCTAAGTGAGGGAAACAGATCCTACGATACGAGACATTGTCTCATGCATGTTACTGCTCTAGACTTATGAATGTGTCACTGTTTTTGTAACCATTGTTAAGTGACTGTGTGTGTGTACGTACGAGATCGAGAGTGTCTGTGTGTGTGTGATGTCATGCATGGTTTTTTTTTTGCGAGCAATTGCATGGTTGTATGTGATGTGAAACGAACCGTATCTATGATCAGTTGTGTACGTACGTGACTGCTGTAATGATTTCGTAGTAGTTTTATCACTTTATGTATTGTGTGCGTGCATTTGGTCCTACTACTACATTGTATTGTACGTGCACGGTGTACCGGCCTCATGGGCAGATCTATATACACTATGGCCCCGTTCGCATGCCTTTAAATCCGGCTTGATCCGCTTTTTTCGGAACAGTGTTTTTCTCTCACAAATTCCTCCAGCATTCCTCCAAACCATCCAAATTCCTTCATACATAAGGTGCAGTGCACCCACAAAAATATGAAAGAACAGTGATTATAATTAAATTTTCACCATATACGTACATAGACGTTAAAATCCTATGTACCTTGAGGTAAGCGCACCCTCTATGGCTCCGCCCCTGACTGGCCTTTTGTGCTTCTTTTCCCTTGACGATGCAACACTGTACGTACAAGTTGGATCAGACTACTACGCGTGGTGCTCACTTGCTTTGGTGTGGATTCGTAACTAAAGCGAGCGTCCGTACGCTAAAGCAGAGCTGTTCGATCAATTGTGCTTTGCCGATATGGGTTCCCAAAGGCCAAAGGAAGCTGGATGGCAAGATGGGGCCATCACCCATCAGGATGAGCCAATTGGGGCGAGTTGCTTCGGCATCCTCGCGGCCGGCTAAAGCAGAGCTGTTCGATCAATTGTGCTTTGCCGATATGGGTTCCCAAAGGCCAAAGGAAGCTGGATGGCAAGATGGGGCCATCACCCATCAGGATGAGCCAATTGGGGCGAGTTGCTTCGGCATCCTCGCGGCCGGCTAAAGCAGAGCTGTTCGATCAATTGTGCTTTGCCGATATGGGTTCCCAAAGGCCAAAGGAAGCTGGATGGCAAGATGGGGCCATCACCCATCAGGATGAGCCAATTGGGGCGAGTTGCTTCGGCGTCCTCGCGGCCGGCCCCAGCCACCGGCTCGGCGACATCGATCAGTGTCCCCGTGAAAGAAGATGCTGTCACCTTCTTTCCGCATCTTTTTCCTCCGGTGTCCCCGTGAAAGAAGATGCTTTTCTTTTCTTGTTGCCGTTGCTAGTCAAGTCGTCTCCCCCAGTCGTCACAGGTCTAGCTAATCGTCTACGCATAGGTTAGGAATTGCTATGGAGTCCTTATTTTAGTTGTTGATAAGATGTTTTTGC
The DNA here is from genome assembly GCA_904845875.1 of Miscanthus lutarioriparius. Classification (NCBI taxonomy): domain Eukaryota; kingdom Viridiplantae; phylum Streptophyta; class Magnoliopsida; order Poales; family Poaceae; genus Miscanthus; species Miscanthus lutarioriparius. Next base: position 10,660,583 of record CAJGYO010000003.1, on the reverse strand, counting down.
CCGGAGGTGGACACAAAATTTGGAATAAAGTGGAGGACTAGGCACACCATGATGTATCCTTGTAAAACAATATCAATTAATTCCTTGGCCTCATCTTACTGCTACAAACATTATTCCTGGTAAGCTAGCAACTTCATCTCTGTCCCTATAACTTTATATACCAGATACTTCTCCGTCCTTAAAAAAAACTAAAAACTTCGTTTCTCGAGGAGTCAAATAATCTTAAGTGCTTACCGGAAATAATATCAACAGTAATATTTCAAATAGACTTATAATGAAAATATATTCCATAATTAATATAGTTATACTTATTACGCATTGTCTTGTGTAGTGATCCGAGATTTCATTTGATTCTTAGTATATCTTTCTTTAAAAAATGTCTCTACAGAAATGATTCATCCTTTTGATTCTTTGTATTTTATATGCACTAGTGGATCCCTCCTGCCACTTGATGCTTCTTAAAGAAAAAAATGTTTTGGGGCCAACCAGTCCCTTGGTCACAAATGCATGTTATTTTCGTTCATGGTATGGTTTTCTAAATAGATTCATGTAAGTTTCAGAATTCCTAATCTAATTTAACTTTTAGACCTAGTAACATTATGTTTTTCAAACAAAAAAAAGATGATAACAATGATAAAAGCTCTACTATCTACAATATCTAAATGAAGAGAATGCATTCTATTTTTCTGTAAGAGGATATAAGGAAAACATGACAAGATGTCCAAGTGTACTTTTTCATATAGCAAGTGGTTTTTGTGTAGTGGTACAAGTTAAATATAAATGATGGAATATATGCAAAAGTTCATGGCTTCGCTAAAGACAACAATGACCTGAGTGCCCGTCTCCACCACTTATCATGCTAGTTTACTTGCGGTGAAACGTACCCACCTAGGTTCGAGTCTAAGACTTGGCATGCGTGCTTATATTTTCTGAGTTATTTTAGGATTTAACAGCTCTATTTTCAGTGGTATGGTATGCCAATCTCGAAATCCATCGGCTCAGCCTTTTCGAAAATGTAATATCATACTTACTTTTGAAGAAACAATAGTGGAGACTGATGGAGAGATATAACTTGGTCTTGTTGGAGATCTAACCCATAATAGAAAACGAGTAAATTGGATGTATTTGTAACATACACACAAGCATTTGTTACCCATTAAGAAATTAATTTTAATTTAGTCTATAAGTGATATGTATACTCTTTTAACTAGAACTAGGTGTAACCATTTGCATACGCCCTAAATAAGAAAATAAACCACGGATTCAACCAAGCCTACACTCCAACCTAGACCGTGAAAGTGTAATCATTGCTTCTCCATGAGCCCGCACTTTATTCTTTGCATACATTTCTTCCAAATCCACCATTCAATCTTTGCACTTATTACCTCTAACATGCTCTCTTCTTTCTTTCTTATATTTATACATGTCTCCGCTAGATTTGATGCATTCTTTTGAATCCTTGTATTTTCTATGCATTAGTTGCATGAGTTTCCCCTCTTTTAAGTATACATTCTTCTTTAGTTAAATAACTGTTCAAGAATACTTCCTCCGGTCACAAAAAAAATAATGCTTTTTAACACAAATCTAGTAAAAGTTTATTTTCAAAATTTGAACGCCAATAGTTAATGAAATATTTTGTTTTTGGAAAACATAAGTTATGTGAAGATTTATCTTGAAAAGTAGATTTATAATCTTATACTTATTATATTGGTTAATTTTAAAACTTGATTTGATAGTCATAGAAGTTCAACCCGAAAAATATTTATAACTAGACGGAGTATTTTTCTACGAGGCACAACCCACCGACCACAAATGAACATCGTGTCCGTTCACAAACCAATTCTTAGAACTTTCAAATTAAATATATTTTTGGTCTCACTAGACACCAAACATTCAAAAACATTGTGACTAACCTTTCAAAAAGGGAATTTCCTTATATGCTATTAAATAACTCATAATAATCTTTCATATGGCATTGATGTGTCAATAACATAAGAGACGACCCTCAACAATCATTGACAGACATCACACATATTAAACATACGAGGGGTTTAGGTTTTTAGGGCCTATTTGGTTCCCACCCTGGGAAACGTGCCTGGGCCAGGCATCATTGTGAGGCATTTGATTTCTAATGTCCGGGGTTGGATGCAGCTGCCTGGCGTCGCTCCACCCCCACCACCCTGCCGCTGCATCCTACAAATACAAGCGTCCGGCCGGGTCCCGTATCACACTGCGCGCCGTCCGTCGTCCACCCCCACCACACACAGCAGACAGCACATCATCTCGATCGCGCGCTCTCTCCAAGTCCTAGCTAGCTCCCGTGTCTCCGGCCGTCGTCGCGCGATGAGTTCGAAGAACGACAAGGGCGTCGGCGGAGCTGTTGCCGTTGCGGCGCTCGCCGTGGGCGCCGTGATCTCGTACTTCCTTTGGCCCGTGGCGGCCCCGGCTGCTGCCGTCGTGATGATGAAGGCGCCCGGCGCCGGCGGGCTGCTCATCTCCCGCGCGGCGTTCGTTGCGAACCCGCAGCTGTACTACAGCCTCCTCCGCACGGCCGGCGCTGCCGCCGCCGCCGCCGCATTTGCTGCCTAGCGCTGCCGGGCGTTTATGATCTTATTGTATGCTAAATAAAAGATGGCGCGACATTGCTTGCATGTGCACGCAGCAGTATCATACGAATTATTCACCTATCAGTTACGGATGTTATGCCGATTCTATGTTTATGTGTGCTTCTTATTGCTGCTTGCTCGTCTTGTTGGTCGATCTTTACACGCACATGCGCCCGTTACCGTCATCTTCCCTGTGATGATCGTCTCAGTTTTTTTTTTTTTGACAGCTTGAGAATGTTTCCATGCTCACTGAACCGACTGAAAATTTAGTGTAAAGCATTATTGTTTCGCGTTTTCTTTCAGTCTTTCTGACCAAGAATGTAGGCCGAAATGCTACACAGGGAGCGAGACTGGGCTTCTGTTTTGCCGATGCCTTAGCCCCTCGGGCCCAACATCGGGACTTTTTCAGTTTGGCCGGAAATCGGAAGCATTTACGTTGGGGAGATTCGGTATCACGTTGTGGAGCAAAAACCAAAGTACTAAACTGTAGGACTTTATATACGGATAAAGCCCGGCTGATGAAAACATTTTTGATTTGGAGGACTCTACTATGACGGTTCGCACGATTTGGAATCGCGTGACTCTTCCCTCCTCGTGTTGCCCCCTCCACCACCGCCCGAGCCCTCGTGCTTCTACCGCCGGCGGCAGGCCGCTCCCGTCGTCTCGCTGCACCACCCACCTCCTCCCGCTGCCCCCTTGACCCCGCCCTCCACTAAACACAGGGAAGTTGCCAGTGAGCTCCGTCGCGACGCTCCCACCGGCCTCGGCTTCGCCACACCCACCTCTCGCCCCTGCCCCCTGCCGCTAAACCGCCGTCTCCTGCCACCCGCCTCGTCGCTATCTCACGTCCCACCATCGTGTCACGGTCCCCACCCGCCTCGTCGCTATCTCACGTCCCACCATCGTGTCACGGTCCCCCCGGTCCCTTCTAAGCCCGTCGGAGATGGAGAAGAAGAGAGGGAGAGCGTGCTAGTGGGAGAGGGAGCACCACGGTTTCGTGTTTGCATTATGATTTCTCCTAGTTTCTCTTCAGTGGTTCATTTTTGTTGTTACAGTGCACCAAGAAAAATTGTTCTTTTAGAAGGCGTTATACCAAATATAGCCTCATTTGAAATTTATTTATTTTTCCCTTGAATCATGTAAGGCTGTGTTTTTTAATCCGTTTGCACCACCAATTCAGACAAATACAAGAATGAGACCTAGTCCGTTTGCATCACTGTGCTGTTTAGAACAAATGCAAGAATTAGATCTAATAATATTTTCTAGATGACAATTAGACCCGTGGACGTGGGTGCCACGCCCGGCAGGGTATGGGCGGACTGCCAATTAAGTTGGGTGTTATCCATGTTATAAATTTTTAGTCCATTTTAAAAACATGTACATGATTAGTTAACACTTATGTGCAGGGGCAGATCTAGTAGTAGTACCAGGGTGCGATGGGCTTAAGCCCCACTACCGCTACTCCAAGCATGAAAACCCTCCTACTATAGTTTAGTATCCATGGAAACTTAAAAGGAGTGGCCAGAGATGGAGGATAATGGAAGGAGCCTCTCCTAACCTGTTTTGCTACATCCGTCATTGCTTACGCGTTAAATGGCTAGAAGTCTGATATACTTAGTAGATATGAGGATTAATTATTCATCTTTTATCTTTCTATACTTATTAGTGCAATCATGATGATGTATTGTACCGTTAAGACACGAGAGAGACGTGTATTAGAAACCTGTGGGAACAGGTGCGGCGTTGGGTAATTTTGCTTCACCTGCTCCGCACCCAACCCATTCCTAAGTGTATTTTTATTTTTATTTTCAAAAAAAATTTGGCACTTTGAATCAAGCCAGAACTCTACCGTGTTTTCTAGTGAGAAGGCGAAGGTGCTCTACGGATTCTTTTTCGGAGGGTATGCTCCATCTATCGTGCACATTTTTTTATTGGAGTAGGAAATTTTTAATGAGATTTTCCAAAATGTTCATGTAGCCTTTCAAAATGTTGATTGGTGTTAGACCTACACGATGATTATTGCATGGATTAGAAGGAAAATAAAAAAGCAGAAAACAGAAACATTGGCTAGGAAACTGTACAAGCACATGGGATTTTAGTCTTCCGTTGTTTGGGCCCACTTGTGCCGTGTGCGATTCTCGGGGCCCACTTAGGGCAGGTACAGCAATGGGCGTATCGCCCACCACGTCAGCTGCCTGGACGAGATGGAGGAGAGAGAGTGCCGAGCTTGTCGCTGCTTCCATCGATCAGCGCAACACGGTGGCTGAGACTACTTTACAGGTAATATGCCTCACATAGATATGCCATTCTCCTCTCTTCCCTTTCCATCTAAATAAAAAATAGTATTTAAAGTAGGGGAAAAGACTAGTTATTGTATGAATCAGGATCTAAACTTGGCTATTGATGACTTGACTTGCTTATAGCCAAGTCTTATTAGCCTTGCTCTTATGGATAGTTTTCAAGCGAACCACGGCGGATTTGTGGGTATTAGTACCGGCAAATTACTACACTACTACTCAAAAAAATCATTTAATAATTAATGAAGTGGTAGTAGTACCAGCAAATTACTACTCTTAAAAAATCATTTAATAATTAATGAAACTAATCACCTCTTATCCTCGTTCTCACTGTCAAGTGCCAAGCAACAATTCAGCTTCTTCAGTGCCCGTTTAGCTGCCAAAAGTAAGTTTTGAGAACCAAAGCCGGAGGCCCAGGCAAGGAAGGTGCTCATGAAAAAGGCCGGGCTTTTGGTCGAGACGGTGAAGCCTGATGAGGCGTCCTTTGAAGAATTTTAGCAGACGTTCAAAGGCCCCCTTTCTCCTAGTAAGCAGGAAGCCATGCGGGTACTCTTTCCTATGAGGCGCCGATCGTTGTGGTTTGGTGATGGGCGTCGAGTAGGCTAAGCATTCCCAACGCTTTGTCTTGTTGTACCCCTGGTCGTAGATTATACTACCGTATAATCCTTTGCATATGTTGTAGCTGCTAGGATCTAGCTCTAGCTCGTTGACTTATTTGGTTGGTCCTAAACGCTAGTGTCTTGTCAGCAGGTTTGGTTTAGCCAGATCTTGTCGATGTGGTAACTTTAAAACTTTCTTATCCTCTTAATGAAAAACAGGCTTTGGCCTGATCGGAAAAAAAAAGTTTCTGCATTTTCAATGCGCTCGACTCAATTCATTCACACACTTTGTGAAGCGACCTCTTCGTCTGCGCGAGTTTCGCGTGTGCTTCGTGTGCCCGGGAAGACGAGACTGGAGCAAATGTTAGGCTTGTAGCATGTACTTAGCGTGTAACACAGTACTCTACTAGTGTTAGTGTGTGTGTGTGTGTTATGCGTTTTCGCGAGCAGTGTCGTGGTAGTTGTAGTGATCTGATGTGCTCTGCGACTGCGAGTAGTCAGTGGGTTTGTTCTGTGAACGTCCTTAGTTTCTGATGTACGTTACTATCTCTCTTCCTGAATAAATAGACTTGAAGTTATCTTAAGTCAAATTTTTTAAATTTTAACCAAATTTTTAGAAAAAAATATTAAGATTTATTATATGAAATTAGTATCATTAGATTTATCATGGAATATGTTTTCATAACATGCTCATTTTATATCACATATATTGTTACTATCTATACTCCTTTTTACTTTGCATTTCGTTGTTCGACATGTTTGTACATCGCCATGTTCTACTTCAAACGCGATGGATCATGTTCGCGGCGACGGCGCCCTAGCTTCACCTGCACCGCAGCCAACCTATTGCCATCCCTAAGTGTATTTTTATTTTCAAAGAAATTGATACTTCGAATAATGAGTTACTCTCGAATAATCTATCTCCTCTTTGGAGGAGATGAGTTTAACATTTGCGATACAAACCCTCTTTGGGATCGATTCTACTCTTTCTTTTAGGTAGTATATTAGTGCAATTTCAATTTTCAAATACCAAACTCCATCGTTTTATAGAGCATCACTGTAGCAAGTCTACTAGTTAACTGTAGTGAGAAGGCGAAGGTGCTCTACATATTCTTTTTCAGCAGATCTACTCCATCATGCACATATTTTTAGCGGCAAAATCTATCAACTGACGAACAACGCTTGCCCCCACGACGGCACCCATGAGCCCATTGCTTCCTTCCTCCGCTGTGGTTGCCGGAGACGAGCTCATCGGCGTTAGGGGTTCCGGATTCTGGGGGTGCCATGGCCAGCAACCTTAGAAGGGGAAGAGGCCCCGGTAGCAATTTGGGTTCCGAATTTTAGGGGGTGCCATGGCCGGCAGCCTTAGAAGGGGGAGATGCCTCGATAGCAATTTGGGTTCTGAATTTTAGGGGGTGCCATGGCCGGCGGCCTTAGAAGGGGGACATGCCCCGGTGGCAGCGGCCGGCCCGGCTGTTGTGATGGGTTGAGGGCGACAAGCGAGGTGGTTAGGGCACTGCTGATCCGGGCCGTGGGAGACAACTGGTTGGGAAAAGCTCGCACCGAGGGCGGAGATCGCTTGTCGTCGTCCTCCAACTAAGATTAGTGGAGGGCGGGGTGGTTGGCGAGGGCAGGCGGTGGGCAAGGCGGCCGTCAGTGGGAACACCATGGGCCGAGGTGGTGGGCGAGGAAGGCGGGGGTTGGACGTGTAGGGCCGAGGTAGATGCGAGGCGGGAGCAGAGATGGCCGAGGAAGAAGAACGGTTCCTGGTCGCATGCTCCCCTGAAACGTGACCCGTCGCGCATTAACATGCCCCAAGAGTAGGAAATGTTTAATGAGATTTTACAAAATGTTCGAGTAGCCTTTAAAAATGTTAATTGGTGTTAAACCTACACGATGATTATTACAAGTGTCAGAAGGAAATGAAGAAAAGAAAAACACAAACATTGGCTAGGAAATTGTACAACCACATGGGATTCTTCCGTTGTTGGAACTACGTGCGGTGTGCTATTCTCTGATGGATAGTTTTCCAGACGGACACGGTGGATTAGTGTGTAGTAGTACCGGCAAATTACTTCTACTACTCTTATAAAAAGTCATTTAATAATTAATGAAATTGATCACCTCTTAGGCCAGTCTCAGTGATGAGTTTGATGGCGGTGTTTCCAAGACCGTCATGTCATATACAATGAAATGAAACTTAGATGAAACACCACATCTCAATGCAAAGTTTAATTCTAGAGTTTCATAGGCATTTAATTCCATGACTCATAGAGAGTTGGTAATCGTGCTAAGAGAGTTTCATCTTCTTCTTAAATACAATGCCATGTCATCAAAATACCTATGTAGCATGCTATTTAACGCAAATGAAACTCCAACGAGACCAGCCTTGTCCTCCTTCTCACTGCCCCGCAAGACGCAACAAGTCAGCTTCCATATTTCGCTACCGTTCTCTTGTCTTTTCAATGCGCTCGACTCAACCCAGCATTCATCACGCACTTTGTGAAGTTGTCTCTTCGTCTTCGTCCCCCGTCGCGCGCGCTACTTCTTCCCGTGACGAGACGCGGATCGGAGCAAATGCGCACGCAGGCAATGCAGCGCGATGAAGGCAAGCAGCCGCCTGGCCCACCTTGATCAGCCGCTGCAGCCTACAAATAGATGCCTGACACGCGGCGCTGTCCATCCACACTCAGCCGCTAGATCGCTCTCCTCTCCATGCAGCAGAAGGCCAGAAGCTACGACGCCCGCTAGCCCCCCCTGACGTCGTTCAAGCCTGAAGGCCGGTCATCGCCAGGATGAACGAGGACGACGTCGGTGGCCTCGGAGCCGCGGCGCTGTTCGCCCTTGGCTACCTCGGCATGCATTTCCTGTTTCCCGGGGCGTCCCCTGCAGCGATGGTGCTCAGTATGCTGAAGTCGCCCGGTGCTGCAGCGGCGGCGGTCAGGATGATGATGAAGGCGCCCGGTGCTGGCGGGCTGCTTATCTGCCGCGCGGCGTTTCAGGCGAACCCCCAGCTATACTTTAGCATCCTCCGCAGGGCCGGCCCGGCAGCCGCCGCCGCCGCGTACGCTGCCTGTTCCTAGCTAGCGCTAGCTGTGTGAGCTAGTGATCGTAAATAAAAGATAGCGAGCGACGAGCGGTGGTATTAATTGCTTATGCATGCAGTATCCATATATGATTCTTCTGGGCTTATCCTCGTTGCGCTTGTCCGTGCGTGCCCGTGCTTGTTCATTGATCTTGTGTCATGCATTCATGCTCACTGAACCGAATGGACTCTCAATAGCATTTTGTAGTTTATTGGATGGATCGCTTCGTAACGTGGAACACAATCATTTCTCTCAGAAGTCAGCACTTGTAAGAAAAAAATTATATTCGTAACTTGTTTAACGTTTTTTTCCCCACCGGCCTTGACATTTCTACATTGGACAACAGTAGAACACGGCGAGTAGTATTCAACGTATAGTGAAATCTTGCCTCTCCCCTCATGCTCGACACTGAGTCCCCGGCGCAGCACGGTAAAACCTCACGCAGGGCGTCCACCTCATCTATTTTTTTTTTCACGGCCGCACTCAACTGAGCCCGTTTTTCATTAAAAGGGTAGCAAGACGGTTACAGAACGCAAGCCACGGCTTGCAACACGGAAGGTCAAACTGAAGAGAAATGAAAAAGCGGTAAGAAGCAAAGGGCGTTAATACACTAAACCATTTTGCGACCAAGAAGCAACCAAGGGGGCAATTCTCTTGAACCCCGCCGCTACCCAAGCATTGCATTCGTCAAGGATCTTTGGAAGGAGCCATGCTGGCATGGTAGCAAACTTCTCAAAAACCCGGCTGTTGCACTCCTTCCAAATGAGCCAGGAGACCAGCAAAAACAGCGCATCGAAGCCTATGTGGTGTTCTTTCGGTAACAGCTTCCTTTCAACGAGCTACTGATCAACGGCCGTCGACTGATCGTGAACGGGCTGCACAAGATCCACCTCATCTATCACACGTTTGCTTTGACGGACGCTCTCGCACCTGCGGATCCACGGCCTCAACCCCGTGCGCACTGTGCGTCCGGGTTCCAGACGTGCCCGTCGAAGTGGTCGGTGCCCTGCACCCCATGTCTCCAACGCTGGTCATCCCCGATCCTCAGTTCCTAACTGTCTGCTGTGTTCGTCCTTGCAAAAGCTCATCCTGTTTCCAGTTTCGATCCACAGTTCCACACCCAACAATGGTTTTGACCACGGGCGTCGTCCTCAGCGCGGCCGCTGGCGTGGCCTTGTGCGCTGCGTGCTACTTCTTCTGGCCGGTTGCCGCACCGGTCGCCATGATGAAGGCTCCCGGTGCTGCCGGGCTTCTCATCTCGCGGGCGGCGTTCCTGGCCAACCCGCAGCTCTACTTCGAGCTGCTCTGCACCGACGGCGTCAAGGCAGCTGTTGCCGCATTTCTGGCTTGAACTAGTACTCCCTCCGTACTCAGAAATCATGTCGTTTTAGGGGGTGGAGTGGTTTCCACTGATGAAGTCGTTTTGGGCGCATGAAGAGAGTTTTGGACGGGATTACCCCCACCGTTTCGTATCCTGGCCCGTCACGGCGTCGCCCAGTCCCAATGATACATTTAATTACGCCTCCTCGCTTGCCGTCGTCCCTTGCTTCGCTCGCGCTGCGCATCAGAGAGAGAGTCCGTCGCTTATCTCTATGGAGAGAGAGAGAGAGAGAGAGCTCGCGCTGCGCATGGAGGCCACGAAGCGACGCATGGAGGCCATCGCGCCGCAGGACGTCACGGCGGAGGACGTCATGGCTGTCCGTCGATCTACGCCGCAGGACGTCGTGCCACCAGAGTCCGTCGAGCTGCGCCGCGGGACGTCGCTGGCCGCGGAGGGGGAGTCGGAGGATGACGCGGTCGGAGACGCAGGAGCCTCCAAGGAGGATGAGGAGGTGGGCTCTCGGAGCCGGAGGATGAGTCGTCCATGGCCATGGCTCCTTGGCAAGGGAACAGTAACAATGCGGGGTGCGCACATGAAAAAGAAAGGAGATGCAAAGATAGAGTACTGTGGGGATATGGTCCGCGGTATCCACAAGACAAGACATGGGCCGCACCATTAGAGGTGGCCCAGCCCACAAGATCAAGACGTGCACGGCGCTGCTCGACGTACACCGCAAGCTATTGTATAGTACCAAATATGATACTTTCCTTATAACCCTGCCCCTCCAGAGTATATAAGAAGAGGCGGGGGTCCCCTAGTCGACAGATACATACATCTCATACTCAATACAATACACCGAAGACACATGACGTAGGGTATTACGTTGATCAGACGGCCCGGACCTGTCTAAATCGCTGTCTCTGCGCCTTGTGTCACCATCCGGTTCCTGATCACGCGCACCTCCACCGACAAATCTACCATCATGGGATACCCCTCGGTGGACTGCCGAGCATCTTTTATCGACAAGTACTATGTGTTCTATCAATATTAAATGTCTCGTGCATACATCCATATTTGCCTAAATACCAAAGAAGTCTAATTGTACAACTACTAATCCGAGGTCTAGTTGTTCCTCCATGAACCAAGCTTCTCCAAAGCGTCAGCTACCAACGAGAGAATAATATTGAAATTTTGAAAGGCATGTTCATGAAATTAAATTCAGTTATAATGATATACTACTACTCATGAAATTAGACTGAGTTGCAACTAGAAAAGAAAATGTACTTGTAGAGAGTGTATCTATTGAACGCTCAGAATAAGGCCATCAAAGCTTTTTGCATCTTTCTTAATTTCAATAGCTTGGATAGCATGAGATATGCCCAGATCTACGATATCAAAATTTGGTGAATTTGATGGTTGAAAAATGACCCTAATGTCGAAACCATGTTCTTTACCAGCTTCAAGGAACTGTGGATCATCATGTTCTACTCTAATATGAGAAGGTGCATTATCTTGCAGAATGTAGATAGACTTGTCGACATCTTCTAGTGGCCATCTAGCTCGAATAGCGGGAAGAACACTAGAAATCATAAATTCTCTAATTATATCTCTTGTAATTGTTGCTATCGGCTTCGCTTCAATTGTCCCAGTTGGCCGGTTAACACTACTCCTCTTAGCATGCTCAAAAGTAACTAGAGGAAAGCATCCTATCTTTCCGTTAAAAATACACGCTCCCTCCTCATCGAATCTTGGTCGAGCAGTCACACATAAAAACATTATTTTAGGAATCTTGCTCTTGGAAAAACCTAAGGTCAATATTCTAGTAAGAACATAAGAACACCATTCCTCATCTTCCGGTGGCAAGTTCAAATCCAAAGCAGCAAACGCTTTATTGTCATCTAGTAGAGTGGCATAAGAACATGTACACTTAGACTTTAAATAATGGATGCATGCATAAAAAAAACAGAGACGAAGATACAAAGAAACAGGACAAGTACTTACCATTGGGATTCAATCCAGCAAAGAACTCGTCCATGTATTGGGACAGTTGCACGGCAAATGAACAAGAGGAGCTGGCTTAGTGTTGTGTTGCATACTAGTACTGCTTGTGATGTGGCGTTTAAATAGGCAAGTGACCCAAACGAACTGGCGCAAAAACCACGCGCCAGCGAACGGAGCGATCCGCGCCAAGGGAAAAAATCGCGCAAAAAAAAAAGGAGTACGTCCTAGTAATAAGTTGCCTTGTTGCCGTGTGCTGCTGATGCCGGTGGGCGCCCGGCGGATCAACCGTGCGGCGATGGGGCATGCAAGGTTGTGTTGTAGGCCAGTACTCTCTCTCTCTCTCTCTCTCGTGCCCGTGCTTGCCGCTTGTGTTTGGTCGATCAACGATCTTGATTTATATTGTTATTCATTCACTACGGATGCCACGATCTTGAGTGTTCATCCAGGATACACGTCTTCTGCAGCTGAAAGATAAACTTCACCCACTCCGATCTGGCGATTTCGATCGTTGGGCTTAGGTACTTGTACTTCCCTTCCTGGCAGGCTATTGTTAATTCAGCGGCCACCAGATCCATATCATTCGCCCGCCCGTACCAGCCGCGTCAGGCACCGACTCCGAATCGAAGTGAGTTCATCTTCTGCTTCGTGCCTATGGGTCGCCGCTTGCCGTGCCGGGAGGCGGGAATACGGTCCTGCCACGACGACGCTTACTCGGCAAAGTGGCCGGGCCGCAGCATCGTCCCACGTGCTAATGGAACTATGGATCGCTAGTCAGCCTCCACCAGTAAATAATTTGATCGAATCTCATGTGACCAATATAAAAAATCTTTCTTTATTCCACGTTTGCATTACCGTATATTCCTCCAGGTCCGAGAAGAGGATCACCATGCTCACGTACACTTTTATTCAAACACAAGCTGCCAACCGAATCGCAAATCCAAAAGCGTCAACTTCTCGAAATGATCACGGGAAGGCGAGCCCCGTTCCTCGGATCTTCTCACGGAAGATCTCGTCCAGCCGCGCCGCCATCTCCGGCGTCATGTGGTTCGCCCAGTCCCCGGCGACACCCTTCCGGAAGAATGCGTCGCGCGGCATGACGCGGTACCTCCCCGCGGTGCCGCTACCAGGCCTGTTCACCTCCAGCGCCTTCATCTCATCGAAGCTGCACAGGTCCACGACGGCCGCGACGTCCTCGGCGGCCGAGAACGGGCACCCCATGAACTCGGCCAGCCGCCGCACGTTGCCGGCGGGGTCGTGCAGCAGGTCCTCGTACCAGAGGAAGAGCGCCCTGTCCGGGCACGCCACGCTCGCGCGCCAGTAGGAGAGGACGTGGTCCCACACCGGGCCGGCCGCCACGGTGCCGTCGCAGACGGATTCGAACGTGTCGGCGAACGAGAGGTCCGGCTTCGCGCGCCGGAGGAAGTGCCAGAGCGAGACCACCATGTCCTTGGGGTCCCTGCACACGTACGCGACCCTGCACCCGGTGACGACGGGCGCCGGGAGCAGGGCGTAGGGCAGGTGCGTGTTCATCAGCCGCGGCGACGGGAGCGCGTCGAGCTTCGCGTCCTCCCCGGTGGCGAAGATGTCGTCGATGAACGGGACGCAGTCGTGCGGGTTGAGCCGGCGGAGCGGGTGCCCCGCGCTGGCCGGCGGGTACGCCGTACGCGCCGCCGTGGCGAAGGCCAGCGCCTTCAGCCACGTGGTGCCACACTTGGGGTAGCTGGCCAGGATCACGTCGTCGGGGCGCGGCGCGAAGCGGCGCTGAAACACGATGGTCCCCGGCACCCAGTGCTCCGGCAGCCAGAAGCCCTGGTACAGGCGCAGCTCCAGGATGGACTGCTCCCTGCGCGGCAGGGAGGCCACGAGGTCGCGGAACTCCTCCTTGGGAGTGTGCTCCGGGACCGTGCCATCGTCGACGTCGTTGAACGGGACGGGGCCGGACGGAGCCACCGAGTTGGAGGCGGCGGCGGCGGCGGCCATGGAAGTGATGAGAAGCCGAGGGCGCGCTCGCGGAGGCAGAGAAGTGAAGCAAGTGCTCTGTCACCGACTGACAGTGTGGTTTCCGGGCGAGTGGTCGCGCGTTTATAACGAATATGGTGAGGTGGACCAATCATGCAAGCTCCTCCGAACTTTACTGATATTGTTTAAATCCGGTAAAGTTTTAGGGTGTCATATCAAGTGTTACATGAGATTATCATATGGGATGTTTGGATAATAATAAAAAACAAATTATAAAATCCGTCAGTAATCCACGAGACGAATTTATTAAGCCTAATTAATCCATCATTAGCACATGTGTTACTGTAGCATCACATTGTCAAATCATGGACTAATTAGGTTTAAAAGATTCGTCTCGCAAATTAATCGCAAACTGTGCAATTAGTTATTTTTTAATCTATATTTAATACTATATATATGTATCAAACATTCGATGAGACATGGAGTAAAGTTTAAGGGGAGGAACTAAGGGCCTCTTTGGCACGGCTTATGCCGGCTTCGGCTTCATCTATTTTGCGCAAATCGAGGCACTGTAGTGTGAAGCCGTTTTGTAAGCCGGGGTTAAAATGAACTAGAAGTCAAGAAAAACCAGTTTTCTGGCTTTACCGACTTTGGCTTCACCGGTGAAGTCGTTTTGGATGAGCCGTGCCAAAGATGGCTTAAATAAGGCTATGATAAAGATCCAGCAAAATTGGACTTGGCTGCTGACCACGTGGTCTAGAGTTTTTCTGTTTAACAATGAGCCGAGTGCTAACTTGGCGCGCCCGTCAAGACAAGCAGCAAAGCTCCAAAGTCCAAGCCCCCATCCATCCATCTATGCTTCAGAATTCTGCGTATTTTGACCGCTTTTCTGTTATTTGCTTATTTTTAGAAATGTCTCTATCCAAATTCTGTGTAGTTTCAACTTACAACTTACTACTAGTACATACACTTTTGCTCCCTAGCTGTGTCTCAGCGCCAGAGACATTTCTGAAAATAAGCAAATATCACACATTGCTTATTATACCCATGCATCCATCCATTGTAGTTTCAACTTACAACACTACTAGTCACTTAGAATTTTGAAGATTTTTTTTCAAGCTGGCAAGATGATTTGTTATAGAAATTAGAGAACGAAGGACAAGGGCTATGTCTAAATCTGTAATTTGTGAATCGAACTTTGTACGCAGATGATTAATTGATTCATGTCAGGCATAGCACTACTGGAAACCCGCACTTTGCCGAGTGTCTTTGCCGAGTGCCGCACTCGGTAAAGGACACTCGACAAAGAATTAATCGGCAAAGAAGTCTTTGCCCAGTGTTTTTTGTCGGGCACTCGGCGAAGCCTTTGCCGAGTGCCGGAAAATCACTCGGCAAAGATTTACACTCGGCAAAATGAAAATACGAAAAAAAATCCAAAAATAATAGCAATTTTTTTTTCGAGGAAGGGCGCCATCGGCCAACGCCCGTCCGTCCAGCGTCACCAACCATCGAAGTCGCTGTATTTTTTGAGCAAAATTCGCGGTTAATGCGGCCGACGGGATTCGAACTCACGACCTCTCCCTCGTGTGTCTGCTGCTCTACCACTGCACTACACTGTCACTTGTGTCTAGATTCCATTATCTATCCTCATATATTATACTAAATCGAGAGTAAATTGCTTATTTGAGGCCATAAATGAATTCAAATTAAAAAGTGGCTAACTACAAAGTTTCATAACTTTTCGAGACCTACAATTTTCATTTAGAAAGTTTTTTCATCCGAGGTCGTTTGAAAAATTCGAATTTCAAATTTGAGAGATTCAAACGTAGTTTTGCGTGATAAGATGATTTCAAATCAAAAGGTTGTCAACTACATAGTTTCATAACTTTTGGAGATCTACAATTTTCATTTAGGAAGTTTTTCCATCCGATGTCGTTTGAAAAATTCGAATTTTAAATTTGAGAGATTCAAACGTAGTTTTGCGTGATAAGATGATTTCAAATCAAAAGGTTGTCAACTACATAGTTTCATAACTTTTGGAGATCTACAATTTTCATTTAGGAAGTTTTTCCATCCGATGTCGTTTGAAAAATTCGAATTTTAAATTTTAGAGATTCAAACGTAGTTTTGCATGATAAGATGATTTCAAATCAAAAAGTTGTCAACTACATAGTTTTATAACTTTTGGAGATCTACAATTTTCATTTAGGAAGTTTTTTCATCCGAGGTCTTTTGAAAAATTCAAACTTTAAAATTTTTAAATTCAAACGTCATTTTTGCATGACAAGATGATTTCAAATCAAAATGTTGCCAACTACAAAATTTCATAACATCTCAAGATCTACAAAGTTTATTTTGGTCATTTGATCATCCGACATAGTGGTAGTAACATTATTCACAAATCTTATATATCTCTCTTCGACTTTCATGAAACTAATATGAGAGATATGAGAGAGATGTAGATTTTATGAACAACGTTATTGTCGCTTTGTCAAATGAAGAAATGATCAAAATAAACTTTGTAGATCTTGAGAAGTTATACAACTTTGTAGTTGAAAAGTTTTTCATTTGAATTCATTTAGGGCCTTAAAAATTGCTTTGAAAAAATGATTTGCCGAGGGCCAAAAAAAAATGCACACGGCAAAATGCCTCTTTGCCGAGTGCCAAAAAAGGCACTCGGCAAAGACGCATTTTTCCGAGTGCCAAAAAATGGCACTCGGCAAAATATATCTTTGCCGAGTGCCAGAAAAAAGGCACTCGGCAAAGACGCATTTTGCCGAGTGCCGAAAAATACCACTCGTCAAAATACATCTTTGTCGCGTGCCGAAAAAAAACACTCTATCTTTGCCGAGTGCCGAAAAAAACTCTCGGCAAAGCCGTCTTTGCCGAGTGTCCGATAAAATACACTCGGCAAAGCTTCCGGCACTCGGCAAAGTGCCGTTTTCCAGTAGTGTAGAGATGTAACAGTAAGATGAAAAAAGTTTTGTCGCTAAACAGGTATCACTAAAAAAAACTTTCTGTTCGACGATCTTACTATTATTCTTATGATACATGCTTGAAAACAAATAAATCTTAAAAATTCAGATATCACACGTTGCTAGATAAAAACTCCAATTGAATCGACAATAATAGCCCTTAGATTTTGTTATTTCTGAGAGATTTCTAACATATATACCATTATTGATATACTTTAAAATAAATTATTTATACCTAAACAATACATATCTTCTATTATAAAACATAACATGCCTTATTGAAAAACTCACCACACACAACAGATTTGTTTAAAAAAAATCAAATGATCCTCCCTCTCTCCCCTTGGGGTAGGTGTCAGTGTGATCGTCATGAGCTCCACCGCTAAGGTCCCCAGATTCATTCTGGCGATCGTTCATTGGATTTTAGCCCAGCGAACGATCTGACCGGCAAAGCTGCACGCGCCCGCACAGTCTCTAGCTGCCTAGACGTCACTTTTAAAAAATAATATATTTATTTCAAAATGCTATACTTCTAAATGGTGTATTCATTTTTAATTCTGTCTGTATCGGTGTGTTCTACGCGACGAAGTAAACAAAACTAGATCACACTCGCATATGTTTTGAAGAATTTTTTAGTAACAATTTATGTATATTAATTTATTAGAACGTACCACTTACGACTTACAACTTATGCACACAAGTTATATCGAATAACATATGTACACAAGTTGTATAGAATAACTTATGTACACAAGTTGTATTAAGTAACTTATGTACACAAGTTGTGTTCGATAACTTTTGTGTTTCTAAGTTTTGGTAAAAGTTATAAGTTAATTTGTTCCTTTATGAGTTAATAGCTTTTGTGTTTGCAAGTTTTGACACAAGTTATAAGTTAATTCGTTCTTTTGTATTTAATAACTCTTTGTAAATAAGTTGTATTTTCATAACTCTTGAGTTTTTAAGTTTTTCGCATAAGTTATATGTTATAAATTATATGTTATAAGTTATATGTTATAAGTCAGTACACATAACTTGCTACGAGAAAAAAATTCTTCAAAACATAATTGCTATTAAAAAAATTCTTCATATCGTCGCGTAGAATACACCGGTGCAGACGGAATTAAAAACAGATACAACGTTTAGAAGTTATATCAATTTGAAATAAATATTTTTGTTTTTTTTACTATACGAGTGCTGACGTCAGCATGCAGGGGTGAGTGCGTGCGCAGCCGAGAACCCAAAAGATAATGACTGAGCGCACTTGCACCGTCCAGAACAGCAAACAGGTGGAATATTTTTTTTTCTCCAAAAAAGAAAATAAAAGCATGTTGGAAATTTGTTCGCTGGCTTCAATTCCAATGATCGTTCGCTATTTAGGCTGCCTGGCTAAGGTCTAGTCACAGACTAGATTTTTTTCAGGTATTATTTTTTTCAATGGTATTAAGCCAAACCTGTTGCAAAAATCTGTTTGCTAGCCATTCATCTAATGGTGTCTTCAAAAAAACTAAGGCATGTAGTTTAACATGATTCTGTCTGTCTTCCATCCAAATAGCTCATAGGAAACGGTATGGCTAGCGCCCGGGCGTCTGGACTCTAGGCCCTGTCCGGACGCCCGCACCTGCCCCGTCTCCTGCGAAAGCTGTTGTGCCTGTATCGTTGTTTGATGACCGGTAACTCGTCACGGGGTTACCTGGGATGATGTTCGAAGGGCTTCGGCATACGCAGAACTCGACAGTAAACACAAAGAGACGAACAATTTATACTGGTTCGGACCCTCTTGTCGAGTAATAGCCTTTACGTTCAGTCGACGTGTAGCCTTTTACGTTGGATTGATTGTATGATTGTGTGTCATGGCCAGCCGATATAGGGAGCCCTGCCCTCCTTTATATAGCCCAGGAGGCAAGTCTCATGGTCGGTTACAATGTAAGAATCATAGTAGAATTACAGGATAGTAATGTTACTAGTATTACATGCGGAGAATTCCTAGCTGGACTAGATCTTCTCCCTTCCTTACGGGCTACCCGGGGACTATGTCCCACAAGTTCCTAAGCAATGTATGGTTGATCTTGGAAGCCTTCTTGTTTCTCCAGGTCTTGCCGAGTAGAAATAAGCTTCGTCCGAGTGCTTTCTGAGAAAAACCATGTAGTGCTTCCTGAAATCTTCGAGTGGTGTGCACTTTTCGGAAAAGTGCAATCACTAAGAGTAGCCCCCGAACCTCTTGCTATTTGGAACAAAGAGTTGATGGAGGGTCTTGTCCGCAATTCCTTTTCGAAGAAATTTGAAAGCATCCTTTGAGGATATGTATCCCGCAGCCCCCGAGCCTAAAGCCAACTACTCGGAGTCGACTAAGGGTGCAGCAGAGTAACTCCCCGGAGACAATGATCAATGATCGCTTGTCGCCGAGTGGTTGAATGCTTGTAAATTTGGTCTTCCATCCTTGAATCCGAGCCCCTGAGCGTAGTTGGAGTAAAGCCGAGTAAACTGTGATAATTGCCGAGCCCCCGAGCTTAGTGGCGGGATATCCGAGTAGATGGATGAGCATATACATGTACGCCTGTAGTAGAAGCGTGTATGTATGTACGATTGAAGTCTCCCAATAGCTTGCTAGCTTGTCGTCATCTTGCATGTTGCTGTAGAACATGCTCCTTGGCGTTGACCTCATGTTGGAGTCTGATCCAAACAATCTCGTTCTGTCCGTATACATGCCGGAGGAACAGTAGAAGACGAGCGAGATGCTGACGTTGTAGTCGGCGAGGTGAAAGCTGCACGCATCGGCTTCGTAGAACTGCCCGTGCTAGTCGCACGTGATGACACAGCATGGCTTTTGACGTTTGCATGACTTCGTTGATGCGGTGTCTTGTTGAAATGCTGAACGCCTGGAGCCGTCGCGGCTCGCCGCAACGCTAGGTGTCGTCGCAAGTTGCCGAGGGATGCCGCCGTCGTGAACTCGTGATAACACTGCAGTTCTGTGATAATCCGAGATGCTACGAGCACCGAGTACATGCCGTATGTACGTGATGCATGCTGGGTGGATGTGCACATGCATGTGTATATGCAAGTATCTTGATTTAGTCGGTCAAAGTCTGAGAGCCAAGTCCGAGGGCGGCATCCCATGCCGAGTAGCATGTAGTCGAACCGATAAAGTTTCAGCTGTTCCATGTTGGTCCGACTTGAATACGCGCGCCCTTCGTGGCAACCAGGACGACCGCCGAGTAATGGGGCTGTTCGGCAGGACTGAAAAACAAGCTAAAATATTGTTCCGGCTAATTATTGTGAGGGAACAATACTGTTCTGTCTGAAAACACTGTTCACATAGACAGTGATTTCGTGAGTGGGCTGGCCAGCCAGCCAGCCGGCCACCAGCCAGCTGAACGTGCCGAATATGCTTCCGAGTGGAAGGCTTTGTAGTAGATTATAGCCGTTGTAGTTGGATCCGAGTAAGGAAAATAATCAACCGCGTCCTGCATGATGCGGGGTATCTGGGGACTATGTCCCACAGCCTACTCGTGCTTGCTGCGCCTGCTCGCCCGACCCATGCCTATTGCTGTGTCTACCCAACGTCTGCAACTCCGCGCGCTTGTCGGTCGAGCTTGAACTGCCACAATGAGATGGAGGGAAGGGAGGGGAGGGAAGGGAGAGGAGAGGAGAGGAAGAGGCACGCCGCGCGAGGAAGGCGTAGGCCACCGACGCTATTGCAACATGTGCAACACCTGATCTACTTTTAAAACGTCCATATGAAACAACTGCAACATACGTCTGAAGACAGATGAATCACTTAAAACATGTGTGTATAGCCATTTACAACATGTACAACACCAAGATTGACTTTTGAAACATACAGATGAAATATTTGCAACATACGTATGAAAGACCCAAAACAGTTGAAACATAGGCTTGCAACATGCGTATTTTGTCATTGTAACATATGCAACGTCCATATCTACTTTTACAACATCTAGATGAAATGCTTGAAACAAAAGTATGAAACAGCTAAAACGCTTGAAAACATACGCAACATTCAGATCTGCTTTTGCAACATCCAGATTAAACACTTGAAACAAAAATCTGAAACGCCTGAAACACAGTGTTCGTCGCACGGCCTTGGCCTACCGAGTGGGGAACTACGGTAGGTTGGCGAGGAGGACAGGGAGTGGATGAAGGCCATCCTAGCGGAGGCGCTGGAGTGCCAACGACGAGGCCCCCGAGAGGGATGCCATCTTCCAGGCCGACCCAAACACCATGGGATGCTCCGGCACGCTCGCCACTGTCGACAACACGTACCTCATCGGAGCCAGCTGGCAGGGCAGCGACGGCGTGGTGGATGGCCGCAGCGGTGGGTGTGTGGGTGAGGGTGGGGTGGGGGAGGAGATGGAGTGCACGGCGCATGATGGAGCACGGTTGTGGGAATGGGGAGCAAATACGGACACCCGAGTTAGAGCATTATCGACCGGGAAAAGCCTCTTGGCTGGGCCGTGGAGTGAATTGACAAGAACATGGAGGAAGAAAGCACCGAGACCGAAAGCGCACGAGGGAAAGAGGTTATCTGGGCTGCGAGTAAGAGAGCGAGCAAAGCAGAAATGGGCCGGTCATGAAAGCTGCACGCTTAGCAATTCGTCCCCAAACATGGAAAGGATAGATATGACGACTCTGACTGGCACCCATCCGTCTCCTCCATCCAGCAACCACGCCAATACCACAATTCCATTACCACGGTCGCTCGCGCGTCTCCAACTCAGCGAACGATCAGTGGGTCACGTGCGAGACGGGCCAATCTTCGCTTATTAGTTACGCATTCAGCGAAGTATTGGCCGTCGGCGCATAGAGACGGAGTCGTTTGAGCGAGCCATCCTATAGCTAGTACTTACGTACGAGGACATGCCGTGCATTAATATATCATATTATGGTTTTAATTTTTTTGGTTTTTTTCTCTTCTCTTTTTTATTTTTATACAAGTTACTTAGTAAGTACACAGTTTTTATATTTATGCTAATATGTTATAATATTAATTTATATATCTAAGTTCTTGAATATAACATATACGTCTAACTTTGCATCTAAGTCATTTATCAAGTTAGATATTTAAGTTATACAAGCAAGTTATTATCGTATAAGTTATCCATGCTGACTTTATACATATAACTTTGTTCATCTAACTTTTATATTTCTAAGTTTTGACATAAGTTATAAGTTAATTCTATCTGCACCAGTGTGTTTTATATGATGAGGCGAACAAGACCCCAATTCCATTTCAGCGGTCATTCACCCAATTCTACCACGGCGAACGATAGACCACTACTGCGCAGACTCGTACCTTCCCTTTTCCATGCCGTTCATTTCCGTCCTTTCCTTTACTCAGTCCTCAAATATATTCCCCTCATTCCGTGACATGCAAATATCCATACACGCGGGTGTTTTTATTGCATGCTGGTCGGATTTGTCCCATGCCATGGCTACACCTGTGAATGTTTCTTTTTTTCTTTTTACCATTTTTTTTCTTTTTTGACATATTTATAAGTTATACCACATGGTTATTTCCATACATAGTTTCATATTTTTGCTAATATGTTATTATATTAATTTGTATATCTAAATTCTTGAATATAACTTATACGTCCAACTTTACATCTAAGTCATTCATTAAGTTATATATCTAAGTTAAACAGATAAGTTATTATAATATAAGATCAATGTTGACTTGAATAAGTTATTGTAATATAAGTTATCAATGTTGACTTGAAAGTATAAGTTTGTTAATCTAACTTCTAAGTTATACAAACCAATTATTATTATATAAGTTATCAATGAGACTTGTACATATAAGTTTACTAATCTAACTTATAAATCTAACTTTTACATACATATCATCTAGCTTACAAAAGTATATTTTATTTGACTACCATCATTGCAAACGCTGGACCTCGTGAAAACTGAAACAACGGCGCGCACACGAGACCAGCCAATAAAGAAATCATGCGGAAATGATTTTTTTCTAAAAGAGAATGTTACGGAGATGTCTGATCGTTCGCACAATTTTAATCAGTCGCACAACAATCAGCAGAGAACACGCTGACCATTCCAGACGCTGATACGCTGCGGGAAACCATATCACGATTCTGCTCTCCTTAGCGGGGCGCTTTAGCAGCAGCCTGCTACGTACTGTACGTACCATGGCTAGCACCATCGTGCTTAAGGTTACCGGGCCAGTGCCGTTGCCATTCAACAACGCCGGCACCGGCGACGCCGGCGCGGACGCCGAGAAGAATTATCCCCGAGTGAAGGAGTACGAGAGCTTGGCCTCCGCGCTCCCGAGCAACCCGAAGCTGCGGCTGCGCTGCTACCAGAGCACCTGGGTGCTGGGCTGCTGGCGCCGTGGGTGCCGGGTATCATGGCCGTGCAGTGCGGGCTGTTCGCGCCGCGCCGGGGCGACGTGGTGCTCGCGAGCGCGCCCAAGTGCGGCACCACGTGGCTCAAGGCGCTGGCGTTCGCCACCATGGCGCGGCGCACGACGCGGCGCACCCGCTCCTCCGCCTCAACCCGCACGACTGCGTGCCGTTCATGGAGAAGCTGTTCGCCACGGGGTGGGGGAGCCGGGTGGACGCGCTGCCGTCGCCGAGGCTCATGGCCACGCACATGCACCACGCGCTCCTGCCCGCCTCCATCGCCGCCAACCCCGACTGCTGCAAGATCGTCTACATATGCAGGGATCCCAAGGATATGGTGGTTTCTATGTGGCACTTCGGCAGGAGAATGCAACCCAGCCTGTCGTTCCTCGACGTGTTCGAGGCTTCGAGCCCTGCGACGGCAGCGGTTTGAGCGGCCCCATCTTGGACCATGTCCTCGGGTACTGGAATGCCAGCAAGGCGAGCCCGGAGACGGTGCTGTTCCTGAGGTCCGAGCACATGCGGCGCGACCCAGCCGGCGGCACCAGGAAGCTTGCCCAGTTCGTCGGGCATCCGTTCTCGGAGGATGAGGAGGCGGCTGGGGTCGTCACGGACATCGTGACGCTGTGCAGCTTCGAGAAGATGATAAACCTCGACGTCAACAGGCCAGCAGGCTCGTCGTCGGCGTCTCCCGTCGGAATGGTGCTGGAAGGCACCTTCGCTAATGACTCCTACTTCAGGAGGGGCGAAGCAGGAGATTGGGCCAACCACATGGCGCCAGAGATGGCCGGACGTCTGGACGCCGTCATGGAAGAGAAGCTCCGTGGATCTGGCCTCTCGTTCTCGTGAGTCGTGAGCGGCCGGCACTCCTCCTGCTGGCTCCCCCATCTCAACGGATACAACTTTTGTTGCGTGTTGGCATATTGTTGTTCCGGCTAGCTTTTCAGTCATGCGCCTAGGTATTATGGAACTCAACTGTATTCGTCAACCTCATCATGCGTATTGCCCTGTTGAGTTTGGTTTATAGTCTTTTGAGATGTTCGTACCCGTACGTAAATCTTCAGCTGCTTGTATGGGGAATGCTCTATTTTAGATGACTTTGGACATATATTACAATTTGACTGCTACTTTTGTAAACATTTTTAGAGTAGATTATTTTTAAAGTATTAATTTAAAAAGGATTAATAATAATATTATCTCCTCGTCTGAGTCGTGTAAATTTCGCTGCCAGTATATTATGTAGTAGTTAGTGACTCATTTTGTATTTTTGTTGATTGCCATTTGTCTCTATTCATTTGCGTAGCCTTCAGATTTAGCAAATTCAATTGACACACTTTGATTGTAAGTGTAACTGATGCTTCCCCCGATTTGCATACAGATCTCGTGGACACTAGTTATTTAAATCCATTGCAAAACAATGGCCCAATTATTGTTGAAAAAAAGATAATTTCACAATATGAATAATTAAATCATGATTAAAGCATGGACTACCATGTATAATTCTCAAACATACTAATATAATACTAATTAAACCAAACACCATAAACAGGAACAACACCATGACTTGTGTGAAAGTCTCGTTGTCCTTTTCCAGTACGGGATCGCAAAGAAGGCTTTGCATTCTAACAGTCTCGTTGTCCTTTTCGTCTCAACACCATACTTGATTGAAAGTCTTTGCATGTCGAGCTGACGCGCATGTGAAACTGCCTTATCTTCCTCCACACATGGAGAGAGAGCTTTTATATTTAAGCATATCATCCTCTATCTCAATTAGTAAGGTGGGACTAAATCTTCACACAATCATACACCGGCAAAACATGGATGACTTTGAGGCTTATTGGAAATCGTTGGAAAGAAATTGTGTGCGACGGTGCCGTATCTGGCTTACGTGCGACATCCAACGCACGTTCAGCGCCCGATCAACCAATTGAAAATTCAGGGATTGTTTTCCTCATACGGATGTGATTTGCAACATGGGTAGAATCGGTTTCTAGTATCGACAGGTTGTGGTCATCGGAGCACGGCATGCAAGCTGCGGCATTGCCTTATAAGATTTTATTCCGAAATAATTGGAGTTCTCAATGAGGCCAAGCACGTTTATTCCAACAGTTACAATCGAGCTAGTAGTTTTCCATCTGACGAGAAGAATCACTTGTGATCTCCTATGTTCCATTGCAACCTCCTCGTATAACTTTCTCTGGTGACATTACGGCGTCATCTTTGTGGATCACACACGAGCACAAACAACCTCGACAAATTTGTGGAAGTTGTTCAAGGATCCGCCGTCGGGCCCGAACGCCTTGACCACCCTGGCCTGCAGGTCCCGCGCCGTAGCCCTCATCCGGGCCCCTTCAGCCCCTGTCAGCAGCGACGTCACCACCTCCGCCACGCCACCGCTCGTCATCGGCGTGTCGTCACCGAACGCGGTGCCGAAGCACCACATGCGCGCCGCAGCACGCGCATTCATCTGCTGGTCGCCGAAGAAGGGGCGGCACGCCATGGGCACGCCGCCGGACATCCCCTCGACGACGGCCCCCCAGCCGGAGTGCGTGACGAACGCGCCCACTGCCGGGTGCCGCAGCACCGCGGCCTGCGGCGTCCATGGCACCAGGAGCCCGGAGCCGTTGGCCTTGGCGCGGTCCACGAACCCCGGCGGGAGCAGCGCCCACGCGTCCTCCCGAAGCGACCACAGGAAGGGCGCGCCGCTGGCCTCGAGCCCGGAGGCCAGCTCACGAAGCTCGTCCGGTGGCAGCGCCGCGACCGTGCCGAAGCTGACGTACGCCACGGTGCCCGCGGGGCGCTGAGCGAGCCAGGCAAGGCAGCCGTGGGGGTCGTCGGCTGGCGCGGCGGCCCCCGGGAGGAGGTGGTAGGGGCCGATGGGGAGGGAGTTGGGGAGCGCGTCGGCGAGGGCCGCGGACACGTCCTGCGGGAAGAGGCCCGGGAAGGCATTGAGCGCGACGGCGGTGGCGGCGCGGGGCAGGCGCTGCGCCAGGCGGCTGAGGAGGAGGCTCATGACACGGTGCGTGTCGCCGCTGGCGCCGACGCCGCCGAAGGGGAGGTCGCGGACGCGGTAGCTCCCGAGGCCTGGGTGGGAGGTCAGAAGCTCGTCGGCCCTGTTCGCGGCTGCAAGTGCATTTGCATGCGGCGCAACAGTATTAGCGTGTCACTGTGCAAAGTGCAGCGCGTGCAACTCGAGGTCTCGAGCCGAATAATTTCAACAGAATCGGTCGTACCCTGGTCACCGATGTCCTCGCGGATCGCGTCGCCGATGAGGTGTGCCAGGAGCGCGCACGGGCCGCCCGTCCAGACTGCGACCCAGGGCACCCCGGCCTCTGCGGCCATGGACATGAAGGCGTCCCCGACGACGCAGCTCACCATGGCGCCCCCAGCCGCGGCGCGTGCCATTTCTAACGCCTGCCTGAGGCCACCAGCCTCCGCGGCCTCGACAAACAGCTCCATCCGGCGCCACGGCATGGTTCCCTGATCGTCGCCTCCTGCAGCCGGCACCTCCACAAAGCGCAGGTTCCCCGGGACCGCCGCGATACCAAGCCGCGCCAGAGAGTCGGCGGTGGAGATGAAGGAGAAGGTCGCGGTCGGCGCCGCGGTGGCGAGGGCGCGCGCGACCATGAGGAGCTTCGGGGCGTGGGAGGCGAAGGGAAAAGCCACCACGGCGACGTGCGATGACCCCATCGTTACTCTGCGGACTCTGCGTGGGCGGAGAGCTTGTGAGGTAGGCGTGCGCTACGTTGCGTTTATTTACGTGGAATGCTGTCAAAGTGGCTGAATGTGTATGGGCTGCAGCATCTAGCAAATGGGCAAACTGAAATAGCAGGAGTGTCAAGATACAACAGTGGACGTGTTTGATGCACCAGGTAAACTTTAGCTGGCTAAATTTAGTTGAGTTAGGTTTAGCTATTTCAACCTAGTTAAAGCCAGCTAAAATTTAGTTGAGTTTATTAGTTAGAGCATTTATACACCCTAGCTAAAATTTAGCTAGAAAACTTTTAGCTAGCTAAAGTTTTACTTTGAAAGAAGCTGGAAATTCCTAGAAGAAGGCTACTCCTGTCCACTTTGCCATGATAATGTTGATGAAACCGTTATGCATCTGTGTTTTTTAGTGCTCCACGGCTACTACTAGATGGTTTATGATTGGCATCCAATGGTCTGTCCAGGGTAGTATTTTCCAAATGCTTATACAGAAGAAAGCTCAGCTCAACATCCCGTGCTTCATGGACCTCTTTATGATTGCTACCTCGTGCATATGGAAGGAAAGAAATTATTTCATTTTCAATGGGAAACCTCCATCGCCAGCTGCCTGGAAGCAACGTTTTGTAAATGAAGTTAAGCTTCATTTCTGCCGCTTCAAACCCAAATTTCAGCATGTAATTTCCCAGTCGCTAAATTCTTTGTAATAGGTAGTGCTGTTTTTTAAGGTTTGTCTAACAACCCCCTGTAACTCCTTTTTTTATTCGCTGTTTTTAATATAGTTCTGCTGGGGAGCGTGGTTCCACAGTTTCTTTAAAAAAAAAGTTTTACTTTGAAATTTTAGATTAAATTTTAGTTGGGTGCATCAAATACACCCTTTTGTTAGAATTGATCTCATCCGTCTTGACCCAACGGTCGAGACGGACCCCTTGACCGCGTCCTGATCGGGAACGTCCAGCCATCTCGTGGCTAGTGGGCCCCCATCGCACAGTGCCTATAAAGAGGAGGTGGGGCAAACGGCACACGACACGAGGTTCGCCGCCACCACAGCCCACTGTCCTAACCCTAATCCGATCCAGAGGGTGGCACTGCCAGCGGCGGGAAGCACCACTGCCTCCACCACCACCGCCGGTCTTTACACCTACACCAAACGTCGTTGCCTAGCGCAGATCTTCATCGACGAACCAGTGAAGGCAGGGAGCTCCTCCAACGGTCAGATGCTCCTACATCTCTCTCTCTCTCTCTCTCTCTCTCTCTCTCTCTGTCTCCTACCCCGAAGCAAACTCATGATTCAACAGGAAAGAACTAACCCACTGGATCCACACCTAGACGATCCAAAGAATATAACAATGGTACCAGAGCAGGTTTACCTAGGCGTGGATCTTGTCAGGGGCTAGAAACCGATTAGAAAAGAAAAGATAGACTAGATCCGTTCGGATCTAGACAGAGAACGAAGAACCGCGTGGGGAAGATGAACGGTTTTTAAATCGGAAGAAGTAGAAACCCTAATCCTAGCAAAGAATAGAGAGAAAGGGGAGGGGTACCCATAACCCTAACCCTAACAGAAGGGAAAAGAAATGGACGGCGGTTCGGGGGGAAGTCTTACTAGGGCCTCCCCGCCGCCGTCACTACCGCCTCACGCGGGATGGAGTACCCATCATCGGCTAGCGACGGCGCGGGAAGAGAATCAAGATAACAGCAAAGAAAAGAACGGAGCTAGATCCGATTCGGATCGAAAGAAAAGAAATACAAAGGGTTCATCGAACCCTAAACCCTAATCGAGTGAAGAAACGGGGAAAGAAGGAGTTTTCGATTTCGAAAAGTATTCGAACCCTAACCCTAACCCTAGAATCCCCAAATCCTAACCCTAGAATCCCCAAATCCCAGCAAAGATGAGAACGAACACAGGGTCCTACCTGGGCCTTCATCCCGCCACGCAAGATCGCCACCGTCTGGAAAAAGACTTCGCCAAGCGTGCGGGAAGACGGCCGAGCAACAACGCACCGCTGCTGGCTCGATCGCAAAAGGCACCACCGTGGCTCCCTCGACGGTGCAGCTGCAGCGCTCTAGCCGCACGCTGGCCGGCGAGAGGGGTCCGGCGGCGCCGCCCACCTCCACTTCCTCCTCTCTCTGGGCCGCCGAGCGGCCGTTATCGCGCGGATGAGAGAGAAAGGGAGGAAAAGAAATGAACTAGGGTTTAGGGGAAAGGCCGGCCGCGGCGGGGTTTTCATCAGGCGAAACGGCCGGACGGCCGTCGGATTTGATCCGACGGCGTGGAATGACCGGGCCACTCAGCGGCCCAGGCGGGGCGCGCTGCCATGGCACTTTGCCGGCCCAGGCCCACGTTGCGGCCTGGGCAGGCAGTGCGTGCGCGCGAGGGAGAGGGGCCGGGCTGAATGATGAGTTGGGCCGAGCCAGCTTCTGCTGTCTTGGGCCGAGAAAAGAAAAGAATGAGCCTGGTAATGCACAGTGGTGATTGAGAATTGTTTCATTTTTTTCAGAAGCAGATTTCGATGATTTCATTCAAAGAGTGATTTAAAGTCTCTGATAATTTTTGCACCAACGTGTTAGAATTTTCAAAGAGTAGAAAAGTATAGAAAAATGCTTCTGAAAAGTACATAAAGAAATTTTGTCAGGTTTCCGCTGCAAAGTTAAAGGTTTATTGTCCTCTAATTTGAAGAGAAGTTATAGTTATTCAGTAAATGATGAAAAGTTTATCCTCCAGTTAAAATTGGAATAAACTGGAAAAAATTTTAATTGGAGGAATAGTCGGTTGATAGTTAAGATAAATTATAATATTGTTATTTTCTGACCAACGTTGATAATAACAATATTATAAGTTTATTTATGAGTTTAAGTTTAAAGTTAAAATTATGGTATTGTTATTTTCTGACCAACGTTGATGATAACAATATTATAGTGAGTTTTATGATTAAAGTTTAAATCTCTGATGAATTTTGCATCAAAGTGACCAATTTTCAGAGAATATATAAAGATCAAGGAATGCTCTTAAACTAGAGAAATGTATTTTTCATGTTTCCGCTGCAATGAAGTTGATTGTCTTCTAATTAAATTCGAACCAACGGGAGAATTTAATTTTGAGGAGCAGTTTTATGTTTTTAAGTTTATTGAATTTCTATACGTTAATTCCATTTCTGCCCAACGGTGATGTGGAATTAATGTAGAAGAATGATGTTTTATTCTATTTCTGCCCAACGGTGATATAGAATAGAACATAAAGTTTTCAAAGTTTAATGAGCATTATTGTTGAATATTTTTTCAGACAAAAGACCTCCATGCTTTCATTCTTGAAGGCAGAAAGAGAAATGAGCTGGGTACTTGTGACTCAGATGATGAAATGTCTAAGGGCAAGTTATGTATGAAAGAATGTCATTGGTTAAGGGACTATGTTCTCTTTTAAAAAATGGCTTTAAAGAAAAGAATTCTAGGATATTGATCCAAGAAAAGAGATAGATCAATGGGAGTCTTCATTGAGAAATGTCTTTTATGTACTCTCTGTGGAGAAGAATTTATTTTCAGTTTCACTTATGAGAGTTGTAAAAGTCATATACATGTTTAATTTGACTAACATTGGATTAAACATGTGTGTTAAAAGAATATTCGGATTTATTTCTGAATTTGATGATTGAACACGAGCCAATCCTGGCAATTATGTCCGTTCAAAGGAATATCTCGCATGGCGGGAAAAAGTTTATGATAGTACCCACATGGCGGGAAAAGTTTGAGAAAATACCCGCATGGCGGGGTAAAGTTGGCATAGTACATATGTTAACCAATCTTGCATGATGGGAGAGTTTGGCATAGTACTTATCCCGCATGGCGGAGAAGGATGATGTGATGACTCATGTGCTCTAAGTATATCTCTCGCACATGGAGAGAAGTTTGAGATAGCTTTTATGCTATCCTAGTATTGACCATACACTCTGATTGTGTCATGGTCATTAAGTACTCAATGAGTTTAAGAACAAAAGAAAGTTACATGTGAATCAAAAGATAAGAATGATATGCAAGCATGACTTGCGTAAGTATTGATAATAATAGACTATGTTGAGTTTTTGAAGTGTAATGAGGAAAATGTACTCCCATACGAATTTTGTTTGCATGTCAGTAATCATGTGGATGAAGTAAGTAATCAAAGTTTCCTCATTCACAAGAGTTACGAATGTTTCAAATTGTGGTAGAAAAGTTAATACCACATTTCGAGGGGAGAAAAATGTAAGATTAAGAAAGATACTTCTCCATACTTCAGATAAGCAATGCACACTATGCATTGAAGGTAAAAGTGATCTATAAAAGATGAATGTGATCGTTGAGGGAGTAAGACGGTCATAATTATGATACCCCTAAAGTAAAGAAATAGCTAAATTCCTGGACATTTTACGCTTCGATAGGAAGATAGCATAGTCACTAGTATTTATAATTTGGATGACGCCATATGAGTTTTTAGCAGATTAAACCCAAAATAAGAAATTTGAAGATACACCATCTTTACCCGAAGATGGAGTAACTGGGGAGCATGGTATGTAGATACCTAAAGCTTGAATAGAAGTGGGATTACATATCCACTACAGTGTTTAGAGCAACAAATTGCTTAATACATGTTGATGTTGTATGACATATACAACACCAGACGTTAGCTCTTAAAGAGGATGAATAAGTAAACAAGGATCTTGTGATACAGGAGGCTATAGAACAATTGCCTTTTGGCAATGAAGAGTAACAATAGCCCCATATGAAAGAAGTGCCACGAGGCCCTAGAAGGTCTCAAAGAATAAGAAAATCAGATATTTCTGGTGACTAAGAAGAAATTTCT
Organism: Miscanthus lutarioriparius; assembly: GCA_904845875.1. NCBI lineage: Eukaryota > Viridiplantae > Streptophyta > Magnoliopsida > Poales > Poaceae > Miscanthus > Miscanthus lutarioriparius. The sequence continues at coordinate 10,628,820 of CAJGYO010000003.1, read as the reverse complement.
AATTGAGCCAAAACAGTAGGCTATAATGGGTCTACAAGACAAAGATGATTCCAAAGGAAATATGAAAAGCTATAAAACGCCACTTGTGGCGAAATGATTTACACAAAGAGAAGGAATATATTATAATAAGCTTGCAAGGATTCTTTTATAATCATAATGGTATTAGTGGCACATTACGATTTACAGTTACATCAGAAGGATGTAAAGACACATTCCTCAACGAGGATTTGTATGGAAACATTTACATGGCATAACTCAAAAGGTTTTGTCGTGGAAGGAAAAGAACGTAAAGGGATGTTGCCTAAAGAAATCCATTTATGGATTAAAGCAAGCTTCAAGACAGTGGTTCTTGAAGTTTGACAGTACAATAAGAAAGTTTGGGTTTTAAAGAGAATGTAGAGGACAATTGTATTTATGCAAAGTTTAAACATGGGAAATTTATTTTCCTAATCCTGCATGTGGGTAGCACCTTACTCGCTAGTAGTGGTGTTAATCTTCTGTTGGAGAAGAAGCAGTTCTTGTCCTCAAGTTTCAATAAGAATGGTCTTGGTAAAGCATCATTCGTTCCAGGAATTAGAACTTACCGAGATAAAAGGAAAAGGGGTATTAGAACTATCTCAAGTGTATACTTAGAGAAGATTCTAAAGAAATAAAGTATATATGTGAATAAACATGCGCCTGTTCCTATAGTCAAGGGTAATAGTTTTCGAAACTTTCAGTGTTTCAAGAATAAATGTGAGATCGATTAAAAAGGACGTCCTATATGCTTCAAATTGTTGGAAGCTTAATGAATGCTTATAAGCAAGAACTTACCTGACATAGTTCATGTATCCGGGATATTTTAAGTAAGTCCAAATCCGAGATATAGATCACTAGAATGGAGATGAGAATGTTTTGCAATTGTGCAAAGATTTGTAGGCCTCATGGTGAGTAAGAAAGAATAAGTACTCTCAAATAGTTGTGGGTACAAATATTAAATTTTGGCGAGATGTTTAGTGAAACCCACATAGTAGCTAACACTTTCATGCTTGGAGTTTTATTGTGAAAAGCTCCAAAGAAACAGTTTGTGATGTCATCAAGGATGCATACCCACAAGATAGCTTGATATGAGGCTTAAAGGACAAAGCGAAGTGGTTAAAAGAACTTACACCTTAATTGATAATGGTATACAACAAAGAATAACCATTTAAGTAGTTCGCTCCTATAACAACGGGTCAAGTGTGCTGCCAAACACATTGACGATAAAGTTGTATGTTGTGAAGGAGAAAGTCCGGAATCATACTAAAAATATTGAACATAAAAGTAACAAACAAGTGCTTGCGGATCCGCGTACAAAAGGCTTACCACCCAGTGTGTTTAGAGAACACACAGTCGACATGGGTTTATGGTATAGCCTATGATTTCCTGGACAATAAAGGGCCCAAAGTTAAAGAATATGTTTGGAAGAGAGATGTGTATTGTAGCTGTTAAGTCTATCGGCGATTGACCGTGACGATGAAGCATGCTCTATACACTAATCTGTGATGGAACAAATAAAAGTGAAAGGGATTAAATTCAAAGTTTAAGGTTAAAGTATGAGTTGAGATCAAGGGGGAGAATGTTAGAATTGATCTCATCCGTCTTTGACCCAATCTGTCGAGACGGACCCCTTGACCGCGTCCTGATCGGGAACGTCCAGCCATCTCGTGGCTAGTGGGCCCCCATCGCACAGTGCCTATAAAGAGGAGGTGGGGCAAACGGCACACGACACGAGGTTCGCCGCCACCACAGCCCACTGTCCTAACCCTAATCCAATCCAGTGGGTGGCACTCCCACAAGGCGGGAAGCACCACCGCCTCCACCACCACCGCCGGTCTTCACACCTACACCAAACGTCATTTGCTAGCGCAGATCTTCATCGACGAACCAGTGAAGGCAGGGAGCTCCTCCAACGGTCAGATGCTCCTACATCTCTCTCTCTCTCTCTCTCCTACCCCGAAGCAAACTCATGATTCAACAGGAAAGAACTAACCCACTGGATCCACACCTAGACGATCCAAAGAATATAACACCTTTTACTCTATTCTACCCAATGAACTAACCTATCTAAAGTCATCTCTCGTGAGAATATTCTTTTAAGATTCGGGGTAACCTCATCTCCAAAATTTCAATGGAGTTGTCCGTCCCACCTAGGACACGAACCAACACGTACCGCGGAGGAGGGTGGCCGGTGAGCTTCGTCGTTGGCTCCGCTGCGTGCGACCGTGTGGGCGAGCTCTGTCGCCGACCCCACCGCACACTGCCATGCAGGAGAGCCCTGTCGCTGGCTTCGATGCGTGCTACCGTGTGGACAAGCTTCACCATCGGCCCTGCCGCGTGCGGCCGTGCGTGCGAACTCTGCCGCCGCCCTTGCCGTGTGCGGCCATGCGGGCGATCTCTGCCGCCACCCTTGCCGTGTGCGGCCATGCGGGCGATCTATGCCGTCGGCCATGTCGTGTGCGGTTGCGTGGGCGATCTCCGCCGCCGCCCCCCTCGTGTGTAGCCGTGCGGGCATCTTGGTGCGAAGGAAAGGAACAAGAAAGAAAAGGAGAAAAAGAAAATTGACCGGTGGCTCCTACATGTCTCATTCCACTTTTGGTGTCTATAAATCAGTCCCATCCTCCCTCAAACACATAACAGACCGAATCGTTCTCTAGAAACTGATATGAGATTATCCCATTCCTGTGTATTTTCCAGCCAAACACAGTCCTAGCAAACTAACTGGTATAGTAAATGCTTTGACCTAACTCCCACATCAGGCGCTCGTAGGTAACTCTCTCTCTCTAACACAATGGACCTGTTTAGTTTTACACTAGCAGGCAAACCCGACTGGCACGCAAAATATTCCTAGACGTTGAATTTTACAGTCTGGAGTCAGAGTTGGTTTGGATTGCACTCGAGGCAGACTTGCCCCTCCAATGCCTGGGAGCCAATGTATTTTTGAGGCTCGAACCAAGGAAAAAAAAATTGGGTGTAGCCTGGCTGCACCCTTCCACCGTGCAGACCTGTTAGAATCTGGTGACACGTGTCTCAGAAAATCTATCACACGGTCAAATGATGCTCTAAAAATGGATAACTAAAAATTTCTCATGATACTCTAAAAATAAGCAACTGAAAAATCAATCTCCTAGACATGTGATGGATTTTTTTGAGACACGTGTCACCAGATTCAAATAGATCTGCATGGCGGGAGGGTGCAGCCAGACTGCACCGATTTTTTTCCCGATCCAAACAGCCTCTACTGCGTGACCAAAAGTTGTGTAGCCTGCCTCTTCGGAGACATCTGATAAAAAAAAAGTTGTTTGTAGCCTGGAATTTAATCCAAACAGCCCCACGTGGTGGAATTTGCTTGGTCGAGGATTCAATCAAACAGCCGACGCCTAGCCGTTGTTTCTCTCTTCTCCATGCGGCACCAAGTCGACGTGCAATCAGCGAATCACCACACCGTTGTTAGAGGGCCCGTTCGGCTGGGCTAAATTGGCTGGCTGGGCTGATGACGTTGGAGTCACGTCCCATGAGTGTAGATCGCTAGCAAGGAAATTTATTTCTTGCTGCATGCTCGAGGCTGTATGTAGATGTAGTCAAAGCACCGTGATGGTTTTTTACTTATCTTGCATGGTATTGTAGATAATACGTCGTCCTTTGCTTGTTGACATTGATCTTAGTGAAAACCACAATACGTCGCCGTGAGTTGCCTCGTAACATCGAGTCGATAGCGAGGACCACGCGAGCCGTCGATGAGGGTTGACGAGCGCCGCCGAAGGATGATGACGAGTCAATGTCGGGCGACGCAGCCTAATTCCTGCCTATAATGCTCATGTAGACATATGCGGATACTCCAGATATACATGTGTCGTATAACATATTTAATTAAAACGTGACTTAGCATGTGGGCATGTTGTCGCATGCTGCCACAACAAGTCGACGAAGCCGGACGACGACGAGGGCCGCTGCACGATGGCGATGGGTCGACGACGCGAGCTGAATGACGATGAGGGCTTCGGGGCATCTAGTCCGTCGTAAGCGCCGATAGATCGATGACGATTGCCATAGACGAGGGGCGATGAGTCAGACGACGATCGCCGCCGAACAACAATGATTTGATCAATGACGTGATAGGTGCTGCGTGACGGCGGGAGACGCAGCTGATTCCTACCAATATTACTCAGGAAGACAAGTAGATGTAGCCAGAAGCATTTGGATATATAAAAGTATTATATATAGCTAAATGAAAATCTTAACTTAGCTTTTCTGGCTGATCTTGCGATGGAGTCGATCCTCGAAAAGGCGAACGAGTAGTAAGGGGATCGCACGGCATGTGCACACCTGATGCATAGATATATGCATATACACAGATGCAAAAATTATTATACGATCTTACTTGAAGTTGACGTACATGCTGCTGGCTTGCCGCATGTAGCCGTCTCCTTGATTGGTACCGACGAAGGGCAGCGTTGGACCTCCGGAGAACTCTGGCGTTCGAATCGTAGAAATAGGACTTCACGCTGCATGGCGGCGTCATCGAGGCTGCTTGTCTTGGTCGATCGAGTACATGCACCTCGGCGGCAGGTATAGATCGCCCTGCGTACTCCACACGAGAAGCCAGGCTTTTGGATAAAAGTAGGAGATCGGATCAAACCTTACGAAGAGCGATGCGCTGTGATTCCCACGCCATGACACGCCGCCGTGAGTTGCATCGTGATGCTGCCTGGATCTGCCGAGTTGTCATGAACGACGTAGCTAGATCTTAAGGTAAGCCATCTGGTTCGCCAGAGGATCAGCACGCATACCCCCTACCTGGCGCGTCACTGTCGACAAAATATGATCGGCAGTCTACCGAGGGGTATACCCATGGTAGTAGATGATCGGTGGGGTGCGCGTGATCAGGAACCAGATGGTAACAGAGACACAAGACACAAGATTTATACAGGTTCAGACCATCAGCTTGACGTAACACCCTGCATCATGTGCTCTGTTATTTTGTATTGATTGTGTATCAGATTGGATATATAACCCGTCTAGGGGACCCCTGCCTCTCCTTATATACTCTGGAGGGGTAGGGTTACAAGAAAAATATCATATTTGGTATTATATAATAAATCACATCTTCATGTATTCTTGTGGTGCACGCCTTGATCTTGTGGGCTGGGCCACCTTTGGGGCGCGGCCCATGTCTTTTCTTGTGGGTACCGGGGGCCATACCCCCACACCGTCTGATTTTCCTAGTATGCCTATGCCTCCCCGACGTCCTCTCTCCTCCCTCTGACAGATTCTACTCGCGCGCTGCCCGCGCGGCCCCTCCCCGGTGGCCGGTGGCCCTGCTCAGCCGCGCGGCTTGCTGCACCGCCGCGCCCAGGCCACCGCCGCCGCCCCGGTGAAAGGTCCTTGTTGGTTTTGGTAATTGAGTGACAACCTAGGTGGACTAATTGTGTTTATGTGAGATACACAGGTGATTAGTCCACAGGTACATGTGTATGAGCAACATATGCCATGGAGGTGAAAATGGCTTGGAGATGTTGCAAAGCTCACACATGTGATGATGAAGGAGCTTATTGCACATGAGACATGACATTGAGTCATGTGATCAAGGTGGAGAAGATCAAGACAAGACTTGGCTTGATGGACCGGTTGCAAGCGTGAAGGGCAAGTCAAAGGCTTTGGAGTGATGGACCGCGTGGCGGTGAAGCTTGAGCAAGACTTGACGCCGATGGACGATAGCAACAATGAAGAGCAAATAGAGTCAAGATCGATGAACCAATATGATCATGTGATGATATGAAGTGGATCATATCATTGTTGATCGTGTTGGTGCATGTGTTGCATCGACATTGAAGGAGATGGAATGGAATGCGTAAGGCAAAGGTATAACCTAGGGCATTTCATTTCATCGGTCATAGGTGTGTAGAGAAGTTTATGACCGGGTTTAGCCGTACTATCAAGAGGGGCAAACTTGTTTGCATATCGGTCATCTAGTGCCACTTGAGTGATCTAACTTTGCATTGTCGCTAGAATCGAGTGGCGTGGCAAGTTGAGTGGCTAACATCCTTTGGGAAATGATTGTGAAAATGCTAACACACATACACATGGTAGTGTACACTTGGTGGTGTTGGCACATTTACAAAAGGAGGTGGTGTTTGCAGGGTTGAGATGGGTTTGGGTCCCTCTCTCCCTCCCGCCAAGCTTGCGAGGCGAGATTCGGCGCTTTCGGGAAAATGGAATGTCTATTTTCTATTGCGCCAGATGCAAATTCTCGTGGTTGGCACATTGGAGCAAGGGTGAAGAAGTTAGAAGTAAAAACGAGTTGATCGCGAAGATGCTGGCGTCGGTCCACTGACCGGACGCTGGGTCATGCAGCGACCGGACGCTGAAAGGCTACGTCCGGTCAAACTGACGGGTCTGCTCTGTACCGAGGGTATTGCACCGGACGCTGGTCTGTGTCCGGTCAAGGTGGACCCGACGCGTTCGGTCGAGAAAATATGCCTCGGGGAGTTTACAGGAAACGACCGGACGCTGGGGCTTCAGCGTCCGGTCAGTTTTACCGCTGCGTCCGGTCAGGTCAAGTGACCGTTGGGATCGGGACGCGTGGCCGTCTGCGGACGACCGGACGCTGAGGTCCAGCGTCCGGTCAACTCGACCGGAGCGTCCGGTCAGCCCGACTTTTGTCCAGTGAAGGGGTAACGGCTAGTTTAGCCTTTGGGGCTATAAATAGAAGTGGCCCTCGGCCATGGCTGCTGCTGAGCACCTAAGGGGGCTTAGTGTCCATGCTTGTGAGTGCTTGGGAGCCCTCCATCACACATATACTTGATAGTGATCATTCGATTGTGTGAGTGAGCGATTCTAGTGCGATTGCATCGTAAGGTTGCATCGAGTGGCACTAGGTGGTCGTGTTGTAAGCCGGTGGTGCTTGTTACTCTTGGAGGTTGCCACCTCCTAGACGGCTTGGTGGTGGTCTCCGTCGAAGCCCGCAAGAAGCTTGTGCGGCGCTCCGGAGAAGTGCTTGTGAGGGGTACTTGTGCTCGCCCCACGGGAGTCGCGAAGAGCAACTTTAGTAAAGCGTGTCATTGAGCTACCCTCACTCAAGGGGTAGGTTCTTGCGGTGCCCGACGTGCGGGCTTAGCGGGTGATGCTAATTAGCCGCCGAACCACCAAGTGAGCGGTCGACACAACGGGGACTAGCGTGTCGGCAAACACGTGAACCTCGGGAGAAAAATCATCGTGTCAACCTTGTTCTTCCCGTTGGTTTGTATCCCCATTACACAAGCTTGCAATTACTTTTATATATCTTAAACTTGTATAGTTGCTCTTGTAATTAGTTAGCTTGTGTAGCTTACTAGTTACCTTCTTGCTTGTGTAGCATAGAAGTAGCTCCCTTGCGTGGCTAATTTGGTTTTAGTAACATTGTTAGTCACATTGCTTAGTTTGTGTAGCTAAGTATTTGCGCTCTCTAATTAGGCATTGGTTGCCTTGTTATTGAGCTTTGCTAGTGAACTTAGTTGGCTTTGTGCTTTTGCTTACTAGCACGTGTAGGAGCTCCCTTGTTGCTTAAAGTATTAGTGGCATAGGTTTGTGTGACCTTGCTCCTAGAATTGTTTAGGAGAGCTCTAGCTAGCCCGGCACCTTAGTTGCATAATTAGTATCTTTGCAAGGTGCTAGTGAGCATATATAGAGGGGTGTAGTCTTGGCTAGACCGATTGTTTTAATTCCGCATTTATATCGGTTAGCCGACGCGATTAATTTTAGAAAAGACTATTCACCCCCCCTCTAGTCCGCCGTCTCGACCCTTTCACCCGGCTCGAGCGCGGGCGCGGGCATCCCAAGCAGGTCCCCGCGCAAGCGCCGCCGTCTCCATTGCGCCGCCGTCCTCTGCTTCCTTCTCTCTTGTTCTGTTGCTCGAAACTCTGTTCTTGTTTTTGTATCCTCTTTGTTCTTCCTTTTGTAAATTTGTGAATAATTTGATGATGTTTGTGAACAATTTGACATATATTTATCTAGTATCTGGAATCTATAGATTTTTTTTTTGAAATTTTGTTATATATCTGTCTAAGGTATTGTGTTATCCCAAATTACATCACTCTGTCCAATAAATTATACTGAAGAAGTTATTATAAATATAGTAATAAGACAATGTAAGTGTAGCTAGATGACAATGTAAGTATATGAGAAAAATTCAGTTAATAGGAGTGGCCAAAATAACTGAACGTCACGTAGACACTGCCATAATAATTTGGAGTGCAACCGGTACTGCTCGACCGGATGGGGACCATGCCCTTGCAGGTTACAAGGTGGCCACATGGAACTTGCATTGATATCTACGGGCCGGCTGGGCAGGGTTGGTGAAATCTGTGGCCTGTAATACCGCACGCATCGTCATTAAGTGGAAAAGTAAGCGAGGCTATACAAAGCATAGTGATGCTGACGGCCATGATCCCGTAGTTAGTGAGGAGAAAAGTGCCTGCTGCCCTACCCATGTCTGTCTGAGACATTACTCCAGCACGAATGAGCGAGCTAGCTGATGGAGTGGTCGATGGGGATGTGGAGTGAAGCTGACGGTGATCGATCTGTTGGTTCTTTAACAGTGCTAGCTGTGTCAGACTGTCAGTACGTGCTGTTTACTGTGCCCCCGGCTGCTGACCAGCCTGACCTGCCGCTAATCAGTGATCTCCCAGCGTCTGCTTATTGCTGTCTCTTCTCCACTCTTCAGCTACCAAGTGACGCGTCGGTGGTCGCCACAGGTGGCAGTCGTTTCGTCCAGAAAACAATCCCTGCCTGGTGGCATAATGAGCTCGAAATTAGTAGAGCAACAGAGGCGAAAAAATATCTGCTAGAGCTAGATTGAGCCCTGGTTTAGTAGGAGAAATTTGGATTTTGGGCTACTGTAGCATGTTCGTTTTTATTTGGCAAATAGTGTTCAAACATGGACGAATTAGGCTCAAAACGTTCATCTCGCAATTTCCCACCAAACTGTATAATTAGTTTTTCTTTTCGTCTACATTTAATGCTCCATGCACGAGCCGCAAACATTTGATGTGACAAGTACTATAGCAACTTTTTGGAAGTTGAGGTGGAACTAAACAAGGGCCGACTGATTCGATTGTGATGTGTGGTGTGTGCACCACCACTGTCATTGCAATGTTGAGATTTAGGAGATCCCAACTGACGATCTGGCAGGATCATCATTTCCTTGGACTGATTGCACTTCGTTGACGAGGCAGTCACATCAAAGTAGTGATTTGACGGGGATTATATATCTTGTGCAGTGCAAACAAGAGCAGTGGGTTAAATTATATTCGAGCTGAGGTACGAGTTACGTACGCGCGGTGCAGTGCGTGAGGTCGGCCGTGACCGTGAGCGACGACGCCGCGCGAGGCCCGGCGGATGGTTGGTGGCGTCCGGTGCGAGGACACGCGCGGGCGGGCGGCGCCGGGGGATTAATGCGGATGACGTCGTCGTAGAGACGAAACCGGCCGGGCGGCTGGCCGGCGGGGGTGAGAGTTGCCGGTCCATCAGGCAACTGGTGGTGTAACATACTCCCTCCATCTCTCAGAAAGAGTGACGTTTTAGACTTTCAGAGATCGTGTGGGCGAGTAGCTTTCGTTCAATTATGATGCATGACCCAACGCGCGCCATGGGGCCGGCCGGACGTGATTTTTGTAGGATTTTTTAGCGGCTGCGTCGGCCTAGCTAGCTTGGCCTTCTGACTCGCTGTGGCCGAGTTGACAGGCTCTTGAAAGCAGCGTCAACCCAACCTTGTACCATCTCGCGCTGTCGGTCGAACAAGAAAATCACCAATGACCTCACTGCACGGCCTTTCTTTCAAATCTAGGCCTTGATCAGTGGCTCGCTAGAGTTTAGTTCCTGTTCCATCAAATATTTAGACATATATACGGACCATTAAATATAGATTAAAAAATAATTAATTGTACAGTTTCTGACTATTTCGCGAGACGAATCTTTTAAGCCTAATTAGTTCATGATTTGACCATGGGCGCTACAGTAACACATATGCTAATGATGAATTAATTAGACTTAATAAATTCGTCCCGTAGATTACTAACGAATTCTATAATTTATTTTTTTATTAGTATCTAAATACCCCCATACGATACCCGATATGACACCTTCAAACTTTACGTCCTGGATTTTAACAGGTCTATCTCGCTCCGTACTGGCTGATTTTTATTTTGTCAAATCTAGATCTCGCTTCGTACGGTACTTGAATGGCATGATCGATGTGCGTGGTCGCTCGTTTCCTACCATTCTGAGTCGCGTCATCCGATGATGTCACGTCCCTGGTGCACCGCCGGCCGCGGCGGTGGGTAGCTACATCCGTCGCAACCCAACAAACAACAAAGGGTCACCGCCGGCCTTCTGCCTGCCCGTCGATCCACGCCACCTATGGGCATAGCACTCGAGACCAGCCGGCGGAGCCCAGCAGGCACTCGACCGACCGACCAAATAGCGACGCACGATTGCGCTCCACCCTCATGGATCCATGATGGCCAACAGTGCACGGATTGTACCCACACACACTGAGACACACTGTTGCTGCTGCATGCAACCATATCTCTCATCTGCTGACTGCTGCAAAACATTGCTCCCTGTTGCGGATTCGCGTAGAGATCATACGAATGATGATGATCACAGCCATCCTAGCTAGCTAGCTTCATCATCATCGCATGGGTAATGGGCTAATGGCCTACGTACTACCTACGCATGCATATATACTGTTACTACCGGAGGGGACATGTCACATGTGTGTGTGACATTTCATGGATCGAGGGCTTTTCACCGGTGGAGAACGTACTTTCGGTCTTAGACTTTAGTCCGGCTATTTTGCACCTAGAACTAAAGAAAAAATTAGTCCCGGTTGGAATTACCGATCGGGGCTAAAGTCCCTGTCGGGGACCAATACTAGCGTACCCGAAGAGAAGGGGCTAACGGCCATCAACGTTGATTCGTCCGAGCGGTCAAGAGCGCGACTACACCTCTTACTGGGCTCCTCCTCGTCCGACTACCGAGGTCATGGGCTTCGCCTCGTCCGACCCCCGAGGGTTGGCTCCGCCTCGGTGGACACTGAGGTCGCGGGCTCCGCCTCGTCCGACCCCCGAGGGTTGGCTCCGCCCCGCCCGACGTCTGAGGGCTGGCTCCGCCTCGCCCGACCCCTGAGGGTTGGCTCCGCCTCGGCCGACGTCTAAGGACTGGCTCCGCCTCGCCTGACCCCCGAGGGTGGACTCCGCCTCGCCCGACGTCTGAGGGTTGGCTTCGCCTCGGCCGACGTCTAAGGACTGGCTCCGCCTCGCCCGACCCCCGAGGGTTGGCTCCGCCTCGATCAACGTCCGAGGACTGGCTCCGCCTCGCCCGACCCCCGAGGGTTGGCTCTGCCTCGGCCGACGTCTAAGGATTGGCTCTGCCTCGCCCGACGTCCGAGGGCCAGCTTTGCCTCGCCTGATGTTTGAGGGCTGGCTCCGCTTCGCCCGATGTCTGAGGGCTGGTTCCGCTTCGCCCGATCCCTCGGACACGGTTCCTAACGGAAGCTCACGCTACCGCCAACCACTACGGGCAGAAAGTACGACCCAAGGTCAAACCTCTGGCATCGTGTAGGGAGCGGTCATGTCTCAACACGACCCGTCCCCGCGACATGTCATTCCAGTGGACTCACATCGCCCACAGTGACGGACGCGTGGTCACTGTGCTGCCCACTCCCTGTGCGGCCACTTATCAGCACGCTGGTCAGCCACACCGCCCGCTGGGGAGGAGTGGGACGTTACGACTCGCTGACAAATGCCAGGGCATGGCATCGTCAGGGGACAGGCGACCGCGCGTGGAGCTGTCCCTGTCACCGCCTGCTGTGTCAGCGGGGCCCTCATGGAGGAAAAAGAAGGCCCGGCGACCCTGAAGACTTCCTTGGCCACTCGTTCTCCTCCTCTCCCATTGTAACCCATGCTTTCCCTTAGCCTATAAAAGGGAAAGCAGGGCATTCCATTAAGGGGGATCAAAACAAGCGCATCACATAGCATTGGTTCACCGCACCTCATCACGAACAACACACCACCAGAGACTTGGGACCAGTCCCTCTCTCGCCCCTTTGTAACCCCTACTACGAACTTTTCGGTGCTAGTAACACGAGCAGCAGCAACGAACTGGACATAGGGATATTCAGCCCGAACCAGTATAAATCTCATGTCCTCTTAGCACACCATCTGGCCCAGACGCGCAATAATACAAATTTACTCGTTGGTGTTTACTCGAAACACCGACAGTTGGCGCGCCAGATAGGGGCCTTTGCATGTCTCGACATCAACACCAGGCTTTGGATGGCCAATCACGATATCAGCTGGGTCCCAGGTGCGCACGTGCGCTTCGGGGACCTGGACTTCATCATCACAACGGAGGGGGAATTGGCAATGGCTCCCGCCGTCGTCCGATCACTCCCCTCCGCCGGCCTCGACGCAATTGCCGAGGCGCTTGAGGAGCTGCAGCTGCATGCACCGGAGGCTCGTGCCCCGGAGCAACCAGCCCCTGGACTTTGACTACGGGAGGTTGGGGCGCCAGCTCGGCGCCTTCCTGGGACTACGACCGTCCCGGGAAGACCTGTGCCACCTCACCTTCTCGTTCACCAACGTCATGGCACAGCTCGAAGGAGGAGAGCCCCTCTCCCCAGAATACCTCATCCGGAGCACCCCGACAGTGCTCCTGTTTGGTCTTCGCAATGCCGCAGAGATTGTTGGCCACCTTGTGGCACAATGCATGATTCCATCCCCCACGAACAACGAGTTCATGGGGGTGATCTAACACGTCGTGGAGTCCTTCCATGACCTCCTCGCAGAGGAGCTAGAGTCACCCTCTAGCTCTGACTCCAGCAGTTGGAGCCATCACCCCTCTCGTGAATATTTCATGATAGGTACCCCTGAGGGACATGTCGAAAGCATCCACGAGAAGGAGGCTACCTCGATGAACGACCCCAACAACGAGGTCGAGGGGGAGACGGCCGCCCCACCTCGCATACGAGTGGAGCAGCTGAAAGCCCGACACCAAGAGCACGAGGAAGAGCGACTCCAGCTCGAGTAGGAGCGCGCGAAGCTCGATCGAGAGATCGAGCGCCACGAAGACGATGGGCGCGCACGCGCCATGGCCCGTGACGTGAACCGGAGGATCGTCGAGGATGATCAAGCGCTCCCGCACTTCGCCCGGGCAAGCCAGAACATCGCTGCTGTGGCAGCCTTGCTCAGGGGGCTTCCAGGACCTACGACGCCCGAGGATCGATGGGCCCACCGCGAGATCCGCACGTTGCTCGAGCATGCGACGGCACAGCAGACCGAGAGCTCATTGTCTCGGCGATGCGAGCTCGACGTCAGCCAGCGCACGCCCTCAGAGCGCCCTAGCAAAGACACGTCAGTCCACTAGGCACCACAAGATGGTAGGCAGCGCATCGCGGTCCTGGTGCATTAGCATCTCGGCCGCAACCATGACGCACGTGACACCCTCGATGCCCGCAGACGTACCCACGATGACCCAAGAGAGGGAGCTAGCCGCGGCTATCACCCTCGTCATGGCAGACGCTACGACAGTAGCGAGGATCAAAGCCCGAGCCCTGGCCTACTGGGGCCTCAGGCCTTCGGTCGATACATCCTCAACGTTGCCTTCCCGCCAAGGTACCGACCACCAACCAACATCCTGAAATACTCTGGGGAAACGAACCTCGGACTGTGGCTCGAGGATTATCGGCTTGCCTACCAAGCCAGTGGAGCGGATAATGACAATTTTATTATCCGCAACCTTCCATTGTTCCTGGCCGATTCGGCACGAACATGGTTGGAACACCTCCCGCCCAACAGAATCCAAAGTTGAACGGACCTGAAGGAGATCTTCGTGTGGAATTTCTAGGGCACGTACAAACACCCTGGGAATCCATGGGATCTCAAGAACTGCCGATAGAAGACCGGAGAAACCCTTCGTGGGTACATACGACGCTTCTCCCAGCAGTGCAATGAGCTGTCTAACGTCGACGACACCGACGTTATAGGAGCTTTCCTGTCTGGGACTACCTGTGAGTCCCTGGTTCACAAGCTGGGACGCAAGGGCCCGCGAACCACCAAGGAGCTCCTCGACATCGCCACCAGCCACGCCTCGGGCGAAGAGGCGGTCGGAGCGATCTTCAACCGCCTCAAGGACAAGGCGAAACGGGACGAGGATGCCGACGAAGGCGCCTCCAACCGTCCCGCCAAGAAGAAGAACAAGCAGCGGCGCGAGGGCTCGCTCGTGGCCGTCGCCGACCAAAAGGGTGGCCAGAAGCCCGCAGAGGGCACTCCGAACCACTTCGAGAAGCTACTCAAGGGGCCATGCCCAAACCATGCCTTTCCTGTCAAGCATCTGTACAAGGACTGCGACCTCATAAAGCGGTTCTTGTCTAGAGGCTCCAACAAAGGGGAGCGCGGGAAGGACCCCGATCCGACCACGGACGACGCCGAGGGAAAGGACGACGGCTTTCCGACGTCGGATGGCTGCCTCATGATCTTCGGAGGGTCGGCAGCCTTCGACTCCAAGCGTCGTCAGAAGCTCGCGCGCCGCGAGGTCTATACGACCGAGCCGGCCACGCCTGCCTTCCTCCAATGGTCGGAGTCCGCCATAACCTTCGATCGGACCGACCATCCGGAGAGCATCCCGCAGCCTGGGAGATACCCGCTCGTGGTCAACCCGATCATCGGCACGTAGTGGCTCACTAAGGTACTGATGGATGGAGGTAGCGGCCTCAACATCATGTACGCCGAGACGATCGACGCCATGGGCATCGACCGAGCGTGCATCCGGCCGACCGGAGCGCCTTTCCACGGCGTCGTGTCTGGAAAGCAGGCCATGCCACTTGGGCAGATCGATCTACCCGTCACCTTTGGGGGTCCGTCCAATTATAGGACGGAGACCCTCACCTTCGAAGTGGTTGGGTTCCACGGAACCTATCATGCCATCCTGGGACGACCATGCTACGCGAAGCTCATGGCCATCCCCAACTACACCTACCTCATGCATGTATGCATGTAGAGCATTGGAATTATCTAGGGGGCGTGTGGAACTGCTCCACAAACTCTTCATAAACTTCACCACGGAGCAGCTCCATAAAAACCTAGAGTTTGTGGAGCACCTCTTTAGGTGCTCTCACAACTCTACCCTTTTTGTCCGAACAGAGTGCGTGGAGCTGAAACCGTTTGGCTAAAAAACGTGAAGTGGTGGAGCAGTCCCAAACACCCTCTTAGAACCTATTTGGTTGCCTGGTTCATGCCTAATCAGACTCCTCAGATACATCTTTAAAGTGTTTGGTTGCCATTAGAATCTGGCTCTTCATATGCTAAAGATAGCCCAGAGAGCCTGACTCCCTAGATATGGATTTCATTTGTGTTTCTCACGAGCATGGCTCGCATGTTGCAGTGCAAAGTTTCTTAATGATGCTATTAAGGGCCCGTTTAGTAGGGATCCAGATTCTCCCATAAACGTTTCGGATCTAGATTCTCTCCAAAAATATTTCTCTATTGAAATAGGAATCACTTAGTAAGAATCGGTGAAACGTTTGGCTATTGATCCAGATTCTCCTTGAAATGAACTAGAATCACTGCGAAACACCTATTTAGGTGATTCTCATTCCTAGTAAAAAACGAGAAATGTTTCTCCGAGAATCTGAAACGTTTCTGTCACATATTTAGGTGTTTGGCAGCGATTCTAATGATTCTACTGAAAATCCGAAACATTTCTGTCATCCAAACGGGCCTAACATATGATTAATACGTATTAAGTGACATTAGTATATTTTAAAGTAGACTAAGATATCCAAAGTAAAATATGGACTGCTAGAGTGTAGTTATACAAGTTAAATATTTTAAGGTCTTGTTTTTTCATTCTTATTTCATACGGTACGAATATTATCTCTTCTTAACCAAACTCTATACATGCAAACAACCAAACAACAACTCTTGCATGTGCACAGCCTTGCGAAAGCCTGGTTCCCAGATGCAAGGCTCCCCTCACCATCGAACCAAACACGCTATTAAATGAGCAGAGAATACGTGCGAGAATATGTATGCACGAGCCTAATTTTAATACAATTAGCTGTATGCATGTTCATTATATTAATAGGATGTGCATTAGGTACGTGCATGAATGAGTGATCGTGACAGGTATGGACATCAGGGCCTCTTTTCTTGCCTAAAAACAAGGGCTGTATGCACGTTATATATATATATATATATATATATATATATATATATATATATATATATATATATATATATATATATATTATATTAATAGGATGTGCATTAGGTACGTGCATGAATGAGTGATCGTGACCGGTATGGACATCAGGGCCTCTTTTCTTGCCTAAAAACAAGGGCTGTATGCACGTTATATATATATATATATATATATATATATATATATATATATATATATATATATATATATTACTATCCTACTAAGGACACTTTCAGCGTAGAAATTAGATGTTTTTTTATAACCATTAATTAATATACCAACTAAACAAAATATTGACGTAGCATTGTAGTTAATAAAGAGAGAGAGAAATAGTTTTTATATAGGAAACTATGTCTACACAGGAACGATGATACAAAGAAATCTGAATGGTAGATGATATGAGAGAGAAAACATTTGATAGGACAAAAATTAATTTTAAAAAAACTATCTATTGGAAATGTGGTTTCTATTTGTAATGTCTAGTTGCCTTGGTAAGCATGGCTAGGTCGAGATTTCCCTAATTAGGGTTACAAGGCATATATTAATTAGGGGTTGCAACATACATACGGATTAAGGTTATAAAGTTTGCAATTCAATACCATAACAACACGCTGATCAAAGGTCGCGACAGACATGTGCGAGGAAGAGAGACAGTTGAGGCACACCGGCCCCATGTAGGTCTATCGGGAAACGGGTAGAGGGTCGACGGTCTTCCGACTGCCTAATGGCCCTTGCGACAAGACCTTGCGCCAACCATCAGCGTCCCCGAGCGGAGATGCGCATGCGAGCGCCAGAGGTAGGTTGTGGTCCGAGCTGCAAATGGGCTAGCACGCACCGCGTGTCATCGTGTGCAACCCGGTTAGTCCCGCCGTTATTGTCCCTACCGCGGACGGGAAGCTCGTGAATGAGCCGCAGGCGCAGCCGACGATGCTTTGGGCACTTGCATCGCCACCTGACACCCTTCTCAACAACGACATCGCGGCGCATGCCTCCAACGAGATGGGGCACGACGGAGTTCTCTCAGGCAGCTGCGACGTCCTTAGCGGCGGTGGCGGCTCCTGACGAACCACATCCAGGTAGGGGGTGGGGAAGTGGTCGGCGACAACTCCACATCTGAGGCGTCGAGGATATCATCGTCCGCTCACCAACGAGCCCTTGAACTCCCCACCAGGCTCCCTCCTAGGTGGGAGGAGGAGGCAAGGGAAGAGAGCGAGAACGATGGGCTTAGGGCGGGCTCCTTGTGGTAGCCAGCGTTAGAGGGAGATACATTGATGAGGTGGACAACTTGTATGTTAAGATTGGCTTGCGAGAGGGCCACCTTCTCTTCTACTAGTCCTAGGAGGACGACGGAGAGGCGCCGACGTTGGCTGGGCCATTGACCCATCTCCTCATGTGCGAGAGGGCGATAAGAGGAAGTAGTACTAGATCATAAGCGGCAAGATTGCAACTTGTAGTAAACTATTCTCTTTCTACTGTCGTTGTTACTTGATGGTTCATCTTTTGCTTTGGTGTATTTGCCACGCCGGCCGTCTCCACGGCTTCGATTTGCAGAGAAGTGACGCTCACCACGTGTTTGACGAATTGCCTCAAAGATGGTGAAGTTACCTACACAAATAAGATGTGGCTCTATCCAAGCTAAACCAGCCAACCAAACAAACTAAATGCTAGCCAGACTTAGATTATGTAGACAACCAAACAAATCCATCTAGGCTTGTTGGAGACAGTCTTATGCTAGCCCTAGCCAGCCTAGGAGAAAGCCCTAGATTTAATAGAGTTCCACGTATCAGACCAGAACGGGGGCAAGAAGGACTTTGTGGCTCACGGCCCACTGGCCACTGGGGGTATCCATTCGCATCCCCGTATGCTGTGGATGGATATGGGCTATGGCAGGGGACAACCCATGCTTTGAAGCTGGGCTCTGCCAGACAAGAGGACGAAACCGGCCCACATCAGGTAGCACGCACACAACGGGACGGGACGACGAGAGTGTGAAACGGCCGCGGCGCCGCGCAACCGCCGCCGCCTCCGCGTCCGCCCCACCTCCTCGCTCGGCACGCGCCAAAACCAGCCACCGGCCGCCGGCTCCGGAGCCGCAGCCCTACGCTCCGGCTCCTCCACCTCCTCACCGCGCTTGTTGATGACGGCGCAGCAGGAGGGGAGGGAGGTCCAGGTCCGGGCCCTCGATGGGCGATCCACGGTCGTCAAGCTGCCCCCCGGCGGCTCCGTCCGGGACCTCAAGGCCGCGCTCCGGACCTCATTCCCGCCGGCGCAAGTCGCCCCCAGCTTCCACCTCTTCCTTAAGGTGCGCGCAACAGCCTACCTCTACCTACCTCTAGCTTTCCGGCCTGTGCCAAAACTGTCTCGCTTCGTCATGGCATTGATGCCTCATTGGGTTAAGACTGTTAGAGGTTGCAGCTTCACTATCGACACTAGTTGAATACAGTAGCACCTTACTCATGCTGAAATTTTCCTCGTGTGCTGAAGGGTGCTAAATTGCGTTTAGACGCTGAGATTGGCAGCCTTGCAATCGGCGGCAATGAATTCATTGTTCTCGTACCCTTCACAAGAATGCCACAGCAACGTTCTTCAGTTTGCATGGCAAGTCAAGAGCAGGGCCTCAATCCACCAAAACAACCAGAGGTGTCTTCTGCGGCTAATTCAGCTTGGCAAGACATTATGGATGACCTCTCAGCAATGCCAACCAGCCCACAGCCTGATGCTGCTTCCAAAGAATTTTACTCCTCACGTGACCCGTGCTCTGGGAGATTTACGGAGGATATGACAGCGGGTCAAAGCTCGTCAAGTTGGTCATCAAGGAAAAGGAGGAAAACATGCAAGGAAAATGGAAATGGTTCCCCACAAATGGTGTCCCCTGAAGCGAATGGTACAGCTGAGAAACACAACATAAGTAAGAAAACTGGGGTGGCCAAATCTACTGCTATGTCATGTCATGTATGTATCACCTCTTTTTTTCTTCCTATCTGCCACTGCCAATTTCATCTTAACTTTTATCACCCGGAGAAGAAAACCAAATGGGAGCTTAGTGTTTCTTGCCCAAGAAGAATGCAATAGGCATATGGCATACTGCATACATATTGGCTTGCCATACATATTTTTTACTTAGAAGCTGGATAGATTTTTGAATGTGGTTGCAATGCAGGATATGCACCCTTTGGAACCTACTGAAATGGTTGAACATCTGAAACAAGGACTTGGAAAGCAGGAGCAGGTTTTCACTTATATAACTTTCTGGAATTGATACTGCAAACAAAGCAATAGTCTTTTAGTCGTTGCAATTTGTATGTGCAGATCGTACATATCCAAGAGATATCATCTAGAGAGACATCATTTACAGAACTTCCATGTAATCTTTCAGAAGCTATGAGAGAAGCGCTGAAGAGTATTGGAATATCTAGACTGTATAGCCACCAGGTATGCCGGAGTGTGTCATATTTAGTGCATATTTAATTAGGTTGTTGTCTTATGTTTTTTTTTATTTGAGTGCAGTCTCAAGCCATAAAGTCCTCTATTTCTGGAAGGCACATTGTCGTTGCAACTTCTACGTCAAGTGGAAAGTCTCTATGTTACAATATTCCTGTTCTTGAATCTCTTTCCCAAGACTCGATGGCATGTGCTCTGTACATATTTCCGACAAAGGTCTGGGAAATAACCTATCACATTTTAGTAATGGTCAATTGGCCATCAATAATATCGATAGAAATTCATTCTCCTTTTGTTTTCCAGGCTTTAGCTCAAGATCAGTTGAGGACTTCACTAGAGATGAAGAATGCATCTCATATTGATATTGATGTTAAAATATATGATGGTGATACTCCTAGAGAAGATCGTTTGTGGATTAGGGATAATGCTCGACTGGTAAATATGTCTAGGGCTATAGAATTGTGTTTTTAATTTGATTTCTTTATTTTAATGCGTCTGATCACATACCGTTTTACTCTCAGTTAATTACCAACCCAGATATGTTGCATGTGTCAATCTTGCCGTACCATGGTCAATTCCAGAGGATTTTATCAAATCTCAGGTAAAAGTAATTGGTTCCTTAGTTTTCTCAATGATCTTATTCATTGGTCTTTTTTTTTTTTGTCAATGATGTGTTTTTTCATCTGGGATATGCTTTAAGTTTCCGAATGAATAGGTGTGCATTTTGCTAGTATGTACGCAATTTCTTGTGTTTTCCACAATGACATATCATTTCTGTTGCATTTTACTCAGGTATATTGTGATCGATGAAGCACATTCATACAAGGGGGCATTTGGCTGCCATACTGCACTTATAATTCGGAGATTGAAGCATATTTGTTCAAATGGTATGTATAACTTTTTATTTGATAGTTGACTTATTCATCTATCTTGTGTACTAGGACTAGGTTTTGTAGTTACATGAATTTATTACTTGACTCCCAGAATCCTAATCAGAGCCCAAAAAATTACAGTAAGTTCCTTGCAAGCTGTAACTTCTGATGTGTGACTTTGCAGACCTATAAAAATTTAGGAGCTACTTATGCAGTTACACATATAATATAATCTATTAAAGCCCTTGGTTTTCTGTATTTGCAGTTTATGGTAGTCATCCTACATTCATATTTTGTACAGCAACCTCAGCAAATCCATGTGAGCATGTCATGGTAGGTTATTCCCTCTCTTTAGCATAGTTTTGAGAAGACATGGTTGTACCTAGCAAAAAGAAACCTGCTGTTCTTAATATTTTTTCAAAGGGAAAATGCAGGGTGGTCCCTAAACTTGTCCCAGGGTGGTACCCAGGTCTCCAAACTCTCAAAATGCATTTCAGGTCCTTGAACTTATCTTGGGGTGTCATTGAAGTCCAAAGCTCTCAAAATGTTACTTTCACGTCCTTGAATTTTTCATCTCGTGTCATCCAGGTCCAAAGGGGCTCCAATCCACTCTGCGCCTTGATGTGGCAGGCTGCTGTGCATCCCTGGTGGCTTAGGTCTTGATCAGTGAGTCATGTATGGTAGGGGCGACATGCCAACCTTTGGTGCTCCATCTCCGTGCTCTGCCTTCCTCATCCTTTCTCTCTATTTATACCACCAAGCAGACCTCGCAGCTATCGCAATCCCCAGCATGCCTTCATTCTTCACCCCCCTCCTCAAAGCCAATGACATCCCTGGTAGTGAAGGCCATAAGAGCGAAGCTGGTGTTCCACGAAGCTAGAGGTTGACTTGTGGGCCCCACCATCATGTGGCAGTCACTGGTCAAGAACTGAGCCAAGGGGATCTACTGTGGCATGCGACATCAAGGTGTGGAGCAGTTCAGGTCCTGTTTGGACCAGGACCTATATGACACTGAGGATGGACAAGTGTGGGGATCTTGAGAGTTTAGGACTTGAATGACATCATATGACAAGTTTTTTTTTGAACATAATGGCAGGAGCTCTGCCCTTTAATTAAGATAGGGGAACATCATATGACAAGTGTTGGGAGCTGAAAATACATTCTGAGAGTTCGGGACCTGAGTGACAGCCAAGGACAAGTTCAGGGACTGCTTGTGTATTTTACTCATTTTGCTAACTGCTCGTGTATTTACTCCTTTTGTTAAAATATAGTGGCCTCATGTTATAATTTTTCTTAAAAATTATGTTCATCCGATCTTTCAAGAATATTGCATTTGCGTGGAACTGGATGTATTTTATCTTCACAATGAAATATGTTTGTCCTAGGAATTGGCCAATTTGGATGAAGTCGAGTTGATTCAGAATGATGGAAGTCGTTGTGGTTCCAAGTACATTCTCTTGTGGAATCCCCCACTACATATGACAGAAGGAAGGTCAAAAGCTAGTTCAGTACCTAGGCGCTCAAGGTATAGTGATATATGCTCCTTTTTGTTAGAGTATATTTGGTAATTTTGGATTGTAATTTGATATTGTCACATGTATCCGGGTGGCAACTTGCCCCCAATGTATCTCCACGTTATACCCAAGCTACTATGTTTTCATGGCATCATGAGTTCGGGTTTTGTTCCTGAACCCTAAGGCTTCTGCTGCCGCGGTCCCTAGGAGATCGATCTCCACTGTGGGCAGCGCCCTCGTAGTTAGATTGGGCTGATCCAGTTGCTCTGCGGTGTGTATCATCGTCAAGTAGCATTGGGCAGCAACATCAGACCTCCAAATGTGCGTCGTTAGGCTGATCTACCACGGGCATTGCTGGACCACGTGACTGTCTCATGCCATCGCTGCACCGTAGGGTGCAATGCCTTGTAGGGTGCCACTGCAGGCCGGGGCAAGGGGCATGCCATACTCACTGCCGCCGCCGCCGGTTGGGTCGCGCCATTGTTAGCCACGCGGAGGAGTCTACTCTCCCAAGGACGAGGTTGTCGTTACGTGCCCTCCCAGGCAGAATGACATTGCTTCTGGTCAAGCTATCTTCACGGGCACCGCATATCCAATGGCACCATCCAGGCTAGCGCCACCCATGCTGTCGGTCCTCCTCGTCACACTGGCTCTCGATCCAAGTCCGTGCCTACTGTTGCCACCTCTTGGACATCGTCGCCAATGTCATTGACGGATGACGCGTGAGTGCTTATTGATACGCCCAGGCAGCCCCATTTGCCTTCACCATTTGGTCAGCTCATCATCGTGCTGCTGCCATCATCAAGAAGCTGATGATTATGTGTACTTGTGCCTCTGTTGATGCTTTGGACCCATGCCTCCCTCCACAATTTCGACCAGTCCGACCTCATTTACTTCGGTGACAAAAAGGGCTGTTGTCCACATGAGCTACTTGTTGGTTTCTACTCTAGTCGTAGCATCTGTAATGCGACGTCGCTAGAACTGTCAGGGGATGTTAGTCTTCGACGACTTCTCCAGTCTGACCTGCTATGACCGTGTGTGGGATGTTTGAGTATATTTGGTAGTTTAGGATTGTGATCCAATATTGTCATATGTTTCTGGTAGGCCACTTGTCTCTATAGGCCTTTGTACTCTATATATACCGCCCGAGAGACTCAATGCAATCTATTCCCACACATTATACCCAATTTACTACGTTTTTTTTTATGAAATCACCGGCGGCGGGGGGTGAGAGAGTCCTCCACACCTGTATATATTGATGATTTGGCCCTTATGGCCTGATGTCAAGGTTACAATAACAGCACTTAAGTTTACATCAGCACTGAGCTTATAAAGCTCCCATTTGAAAGATACTAGTTACATACCAACTTGGCTAGCACCGTTGTTTTGCTCCAAGGCTGCTGTGAAGATTGAGCACCATACAGAAGCTACGTTTCTTGATTGGGCAGGCAGTCTGTGACTCCAAAGTTGAGCTTCTGTTTTGCACTGACTGACTAGCTGCCTCATTGAGGTCACTTGCCTTTGGAATATGAAATCATTCCTTCTCTTCCAGAGTAGCCAGCAGCAAAGGATGATAAAAACATCAAAATGAGTTGCAGGGATATGACTGGGCCTAGCCAGCTTATATATGTCTGCCGCTGTGGTGATATCGCTTGTCTGAACCTTGATCAAGTCCCAGAAAATTTTGGCAAAAGGGCACTCGAACATAATATGTGCTGCTGTTTCAGCCCCATGTGAACAGATTTCGCATGTACTGTCATCAATTATCTTTTTCTTGAACAGGTTTTCTTTGCACTGAATGCGATTGTTGAGGAGGAGCCAGGCGAAGAATTGCACCCTTGGTGGTGCGTGACTTCCCCAAATGAACTTCGCTCGATCGTCGTGTTGCTGCCCTGATTTTAGCAATTTGTAGAGCAGTGATGCAGAGAAGTTGCCAGTCGCGGTTATAAGTGGGCTTTGTCTAGTATCTTGTTCATCAGTTATCTGAAATTGTTGCAGCAAAACTTGGGCAGTCTGAAGTTCTTCAGTGGCTTGTGGTGATAGACGTGGCACAAGGTGTGGAGTGATTCCTGAAGTAACAACCTGAGCTACAGTCTGAGTCGGCTTCCTACAGTGGCTGAGCAGCACAGGAAACATGTCTGCAAGGCAGTCTTCCAGCCCAAGCGTCAAACCAGAAGGAGGTGTGGCATCCATTCCCAAGTTTCACTGTGGTGACAGCTCGGTAAACCGGCAGCAAGGATCGCAGAGCGTTCCAGTGCGAGCCGTTGAGATTGCCCTCCATAGTGGCAATGCAGGCATGTTCGTGGACCCAGATGGCCCAGGACGAGGTTGAGTTCTGATGTAACCGATGAATCAGTTTCAACATGAGACAGTCATTGTGGATGGCCAGGTCTTTGACGCCGAGTCCTCCAGCGGTGCGTTCCGAGCAGACGCGCTCCCAGGCGATGAGGCACTGAGTGCCCAAAGCTGATGACTGGCCGTTCCACAGGAAGGCCCGTCTTCGACGATCAAGCTGCGAAACCACACCCGGTGGCAGCGGAGTTGCACACATGAGGTACACCAACTGACTGTCAAACACCGAATTGATAAGCACCGTTCTGCCCATGGCATTTAGTAGTGAGGCTTGCCAACCCGCCAGGTACCGATCGGTCTTGCAAATGTATGGAGTGTAAGCTTGTAGGCGCAGCTTCTCATGCGAGAGGGGCAGCCCCAGGTAGGATTGTGGAAATCCATCCCGCTTGCAGTTTAGAATCTGTATGCATTGTTGTATCATTGCTTCGTCCATGTGCAAAGGTACCACTGTGCTTTTGTTGTAATTGATGTACAGCCCAGTTGCCTCTGAGAAGCTGTCAAGGGTTTGTTTGAGCAGTGTGACGTCCTGGATGTGGCCCCGAAGTAGAATTAGTGTCATCAGCGTATTGTAGTGTTGCACATGGGGTTGAATCCACGATTGGGTGTCGGATTTCAGGGTTGGCCTTGATTAGTGTCTGCAGAATGTCTGCGACCAGAAGAAAGAGGTAGGGGGATAGTGGATCTCCTTGGCGGAGTCCCCTTTTGCAGGTGAACCATGGACCTGGGCATCCGTTGACAAGGACAGCTGTTCTCGAAGAAGACAGCAACTCCATGACCCAATTGCACCAAAGTTTAGGGAAACCTCTGGCTTGCATTATCTTGGTGAGGCTGTCCCAATTGACTGTGTCAAAAGCTTTTGCAAAGTCCAATTTAAGTACCAGGGTGGGGACTTTCCTCTTGTGACAGCATTGAACCAGTTCTGTTGCATAGACAAAGGTGTCTGTGATGGATCTCCCTTTTATGAAGCCTGACTGATCGTTCCATATTAGTGTTGAAATTTCTCGCTGCAGCCTTGTGGTCATTATTTTGGAGACGATTTTAACACTGCAGTTCTGAAGACATATAGGCCTGAAGGAGTCCAGAGTCACTGCACCCGGCTTCTTTGGTAGCAGCACCATGAAAGCTCTATTAACCCTTTGCAGATCGATATTGCAGTCATAGAACCCCTGTAGGAACTTCATCACTGCTGCTCGCGTTGTAGACCAAGCTGCATTGTAGAAACTCGGCCCAAAACCATCCTTTTATTGCTGTCCAAGCTTCAACTGCAGTGAAAGGAGCAGTGAGGGCTGTGGTTGTTGTGGGCAGACCTGTGTAAAGTGACTGAAGATTGAAATTCCAGTTTGCGCTGACTGTTTGATTCATCAGACTTGTAAAGTAGGCTGTCAGTGCTTCCACCTTCCCTTGATGGTGAGTGATCTGCGTACCACTGACCTGTATTTCCCTAATGAGGTTCCTTCTCATACGCAAAGTGGCGTGAGTGTGGAAGAAACCGGTGTTTGCATTCTCTTTAATTGCTCTTCTTTTGCCTCGCTGTTTCCAATATGCTGCTTTCTCTTTCAGTGCCAATGCTAGCCTTTCTTGGCAGATCTGTCTGACCTGGGATTCAGCAGTAGACAAAAAACGGTCTTCCTCGAGATAATCGAACAAGAGAATTAGAAATTTGCAGTTGTGGATGAGCCAGACTGGCGCTCTGTTGCATTTAGCCCATACCTTTGCCGCGGTTCGAGCTGACTTGAGGCAAGCAACGAGCTGGCCAGCAGCGTCAGCGCAGCGAGGGGCCTCATGCCAGGCCGGGAGAACTGCAGGAAGGAAGTTGGTGTTTTGGAGCCAGTAATTTTCGAAGCGGAAGATGCAAGAGCGGGGTATTTGAGTGGAGAGGGAGGCAATGATGGGAGTATGGTCTGATGTAGGGTGGGGGAGGGGGTTGAGGGAGGTGTCGGGGAATTTAGCACATTGATCCATGTTACCGACACCCGATCAAGTCGGGCGAGGGTTGGGCGGTCTCGTTTGTTCGACCAAGTAAAACGATGTCCGAGAAGAGGGAGCTCATGGAGTTCGAGATGGTCGATGGCTTCATTGAAAAGATCACAAAGCCTTTGGGACACACCGACTGTGTTTTTCTCCTCCGAACAGTGGACCAAATTGAAGTCCCCGGTAATGATCCACAGGCCAGTGAAAACATGTTTGAGGTTTTTAAGGCATTGGAGAAAATGTTCAGAATGTCTATGATCAGAGGGAGCATACACATTTGTGACTGTAATTGAGAAATCTGAAACCGTAGAGGAGAAGGATGTAGAGAGCGAGTATTGACAGCTAGTGACTGAGTCCAGCGTTAGCTGTCTCTCATCCCACGCTGTGAGGATGCCGCCACGCGAACCCTCCGCGTTGATCAGCTGAAAGTTGTTTGCTAGTCTTGAAGGGAGGAAGGAGTGTGTTTTTGTGTGGGGCATGTCATGGAGTTTGGTTTCTTGGAGGCAGACAATGGTTGGGGAGGCATCATAGATCGCATCGCGCACAATCGTGCACTTGTCCGGGTCACCTAAGCCACGCACATTCCATGACATAACGAAGATCTTTTTAAAAGACTCATTCATTCTGGTGGGTTTTGCACCACCCCAACTGCACTGGCAGTGTTGCAGCCCAGACCTGCTGCATAGACGAGCCTGCGAAGGTCCAGAACTGGGATTGATATTTTTTATCTGGTCATTGCTTTGCACTTTGCCACCTGAGATTTCAAGGCCGCGGAGCAAGGCTGGAGTGAGTTCTGAAGGGCCTTGAGCTTGATGGCCTTGTCAGTCATGTCCACAAAGGAGGCAGGTGCTTTTTCTGCAAGACGTAAACTATGGCGCTTAACGGCCCCTGGCTCCTTGTTCTTGCCTCTAGTCTTTCTGATGCTGGGCACCGACGTGGCAACCTCAGAGGTGGCCGGTGTTGCAGTAGGGGCATGAGGGGCTTCGGTGCCGTCAGAATCATACCAGGTCAGCAGCAGTGGGGTTTGCGCCACCAGGGTTTTTGTGTGCGCATTTTGCATGAGTTTGGTAAGGGCGCTGGTGGCGATTGCAGTTGCAAGCTGAAGCAGCATTTCAGTATGGGCGGCAGGCGCGGTGTTGGCACCAGCATGTGCGGGCGGCGGGGGAAACATTTGGTTTGCGGCATGTGGTGGTGGGGGAGGCTGCTGGTATGGTAGCAGCGGTCCACGAGGGAAAGGTGGAGGCGGAGCACCAGCGGCAGGCGGCGGCGGCGGAGGTGGCGGAAGGGGTTGGGAGGACCTGGCGAGGTTACCGTCCGGACCAAGTTGATCTGCCCTGTGCCCTGTGACAGACACAAATGGGCTGCCTGACATGCAACTTGCAGTGCCGCTGACGGTGGCCGAAGCTTCGGCACCGCCGGCAACGGACGGGGTCGCGGCAATCCTGGACGCGGTGGTCTGGAGCAAGACAGCGGAAACAACCACCAGGGGAGAAGGGAGGCAGCTTGTTCGGTGCTGGAGGCGAGTGCTTTGCAGGTGTCAGGGCGCTTGCAAGTAACTGCGTGAGGTGACTGGTAGGTGGGGAGCAAAGGCCTTTGGTGTTGGGAGTAACGGGGGCAGCTGGCAAGGTTGTTGACAATCCATCGGCACAGCGCGCATTGAATCCTTTTTCAGCGACGTACGCCCTCGAGCCGCACGCCCACATAACTGCTCTGAAGAACGGACTTCTTTTCCATTGTTTGGCATGGGCAGGTGAGGCACAGTAACTGAATCTGTACGGTCATCTTCAACCTCGGGAGGGAGCAAACTTGCAGCTTTCCTTGCCGCAGCCATGGACGAGTGCGGGACTAGGACAGATTTGCCGAGGTGGAGAGGGCCACGAACAACCAGAACGTTTGCCACATTACGACTCGCGACAGATGCACGAAAAACTCTAGAACCCAGGCTGACAACACGAAGGCGACCCGGACTCGCGGTTAGGAGGAAGTTCAGCATGTTGCGGACAAAGGCAAGGTTGTATCGGGGTGCTGTACTGAAAGGCGTGAACCAGACGTAGAAGGTGGAGGAGGGGGCTACAGTGTGGGGAAGAACGGTGGAGTGGAAATCTCGAAGGAAAAGATCCTGCAGCAGCTCTCCTGGTTGGGCATTGGGGCGACGTACCTGAACACTGGAGCTGGCGTCGTTGCCTTCCACAAGTGGCTGGCGAGACCGGGCATTGGGGCCGGCTTGAGTTTTGCAGGGTGCTGGCTCATTGCAAGCTATGGTGGGAGCTAGGATTGGGGTGTTGGCTGGTGTCGCTGGGTGGGCTGGGGTGGGGCACGAGCTAGGTAGGCACGGCTCCTGGCCGTTCCGGCGGCTTGCTAATGGGCGGACGGTGGTGCTAGGTTGGTTTGTCCGGCGGTTCCGTGGTGGTGCCGCCAGGGTAGGCGGAGTCGCGAGAGGGGTCGCTCATCTCCTCCGGTCGCTCATCTTCGGAGACATCCGATAAAATTGGAACGATATAGAGAAGATTAGCATGGCCCCTGCGCAAGGATACAACAACAACAAAGCCTTTAAGTCCCAAACAAGTTGGGGTAGGCTAGAGTTGAAACCCAGCAGAAGCAATCAAGGTTCAGGCACGTGAATAACTGTTTTCCAAGCACTCCTATCTAAGGCTAAGTCTTTGGGTATATTCTATCCTTTCAAGTCTTCTTTTATTGCCTCTACCCAAGTCAACTTCGGTCTTCCTCTGCCTCTCTTCACGTTACTATCCTGGCTTAGGATTCCACTACGCACCGGTGCCTCTGTAGGTCTCTGTTGGACATGTCCAAACTATCTCAACCGGTGTTGGACAAGCTTTTCTTCAATTGGTGCTACCCCTAATCTATCACGTATATCATCGTTCCGAACTCGATCCCTTATTGTATGACCGCAAATCCAACGCAACATACGTATTTTCGCGACACTTATCTGTTGAACATGTCGTCTTTTCGTAGGCCAACATTCTGCACCATACAACATAGCAGGTCTAATCGCCGTCCTATAAAACTTGCCTTTTAGCTTCTGTGGTACCCTTTTGTCACATATGACACTAGATGCTTGGCGCCACTTCATTCACCCTACTTTGATTCTATGGCTAACATCTTCGTCAATATCCCCGTCTCTCTGTAGCATTAATCCTAAATATCGAAATGTATCCTTCCTAGGCACTACTTGACCTTCTAAACTAATATTTTCCTCCTCCCGAGTAGTAGTGCCGAAGTCACATCTCATATACTCAGTTTTAGTTCTACTAAGTCTAAAACCTTTGGACTCTAAAGTCTCCCGCCATAACTCCAGTTTCTGATTCACGCATGTCCGACTTTCATCAACTAGCACTACATCGTCCGCGAAAAGCATACACCAAGGGATATCCCCTTGTATGTCCCTTGTGACCTCATCTATCACTAAGGCAAACAGATAAGGGCTCAAAACTGACCCTTGATGTAGTCCTATCCTAATCGGGAAGTCATCCATGTCTCCATCACTTGTTCGAACACTAGTCACACTATTGTTGTACATGTCCTTAATGAGCCCGACGTACTTCGTTGGGACTTTATGTTTGTCCAAAACCCACCACATAGTATTCCTTGGTATTTTATCATAAGCCTTCTCCAAGTCAATAAAAACCATGTGTAGGTCCTTCTTCTTCTCCCTATACCGCTCCATAACTTGTCTTATTAAGAAAATGGCTTACATGGTTGACCTTCCGGGCATGAAACCAAATTGGTTCATAGAGACCCGCGTTATTGCTCTCAAGTGATGCTCGATAACTCTCTCCCATAGCTTTATAGTATGGCTCATCAACTTAATTCCCCGGTAATTAGTACAACTTTGAATATCCCCTTTATTCTTGTAGATCGGTACCAATATACTTCCCCTCCACTCGTCAGGCATCTTGTTCAATCGAAAAATATGGTTAAACAGCTTGGTTAGCCATATTATAGTATGTCCCCAAGGCATCTCCACACCTCGATTGGGATACCATTCGGTCCCATCGTCTTACCTCCTTTCATCCTTTTCAACGTCTCTCTGACCTTAGATTCTTGGATTCTCCGCACAAAGCGCCTATTGGTGTCATCAAAAGAGTCATCCAACTGAAAGGTTGTGTCCGTATTCTCACCATTGAAGAATTTGTCAAAATACTCTTGCCATCGATGTCGGATCTCATCCTTCTTCACCAAGAGATGCTCCCTTTCATCCTTAATGCACTTAACTTGGTTGAAGTCCCTTGTCTTTCTCTCACGAACCCTAGCCATCCTATAAATGTCATTCTCTCCTTCCTTCGTACTCAAATGTTGGTAAAGATCCTCGTACGCTCTACCCTTTGCCACACTTACAGCTCGCTTTGCAGTCTTCTTTGCCACTTTGTACTTCTCTATGTTGTCCACACTCCTGTCATGGTACAAGCGTCTATAGCATCTTTTCTTCTCCTTAATAGCCCTTTGGACTTCCTCGTTCCACCACCAGGTATCTTTAGCCTCGCCTCCACTTCCTTTGGTTACTCCACACACCTCTGAGGCCACCTTCCGAATGTTGGTTGCCATCTTCTCCCACATGTTGTTTATGTCCTCTTCTTCCTTCCAAGAGCCATCTTTGATAACCCTTTCCCTGAATACCTCTGACGTCTCCTCTTTCAGTTTCCACCACTTAGTTCTTTCAATCTTAGCTTGTTTATCCCCTGATATGTTGAGAAACAACACACTCCCCTGGTATCACCTTGTAACCCAAGCATGCTCGTTTGTCCTTTCTTCTTGCGAGAACAAAGTCAATCTGGCTAGAGTGTTGTCCGCTACTGAAGGTCACTAGATGAGATTCTCTCTGTCTAAAGAAAGTGTTGGCTATCATCAGGTCAAAAGCTACCGCGAAGTCCAGAACTTCCTCCCCCTCCTGATTCCTACTACCATACCCAAAACCTCCATGAACTGCCTCAAAACCTGCGCTTGTAGTACCTACATGCCCATTAAGATCTCCTATAAAAAGCACAAATCGAGAAATGGTCCAAATTTTTTGAGAAAGCTATGAACAAGGCTGACTGGTATCAAACTGTTGGAGTAGAGCCCGGCACCAATTTACTACGCTTTCACTTCTTTCTAGTTATATATGTGCTGTTACCTTTTTCAGTCACTATATGTTCAAACTTAATAAATCCCCATTTGTTGTTAAGTTGTTTTGTTGTTATATGCGTTGTAGAGTGGTAGTTACTTATGGTGTATCACCTCCTCTAGAAGAAGGGACAATAATAAATCACTTAATCTGCTGCCCATGTTGAACGAATCTTTAATAGAGAGGTGCTTATAAGAAAATGAACGCGCCATCTATAAGGCTGGAAGTAATTTAGTCAAGCACCTATCCCAGACCAATTAGATGTGAAGAAAGTAGTTACCCGCTGCCAACCATAAATGAGTGTTGTAATTAGGTTGTGATCTTTTTATGATTGTTTGATCATTGATGCCAGATTGCAAGTTCCCTAGTTTTATTTTGCCTGGTTAAAAGTATAATTTCTATTAAAAGTCATGCTAAGCGATAGCTCGGTTGATTGCGTCTCCTGTTGATGAGGCTTCCCGCCTGGACTCAAACCCAGGTGCTTGCGAAGTGGTACATCCCTGAGAAGAATGGCTAGTATGTCTCCCATCTAGCCAAGGGCTGGTGCCTCCCTATATTAAGGACAATGCCAAGGGGTCGTCTATTGCCATGGAGTTACCTTATTTACACTACTGGCTAGTCTTTTGACAGCATTTCATGCATCAGAAAATGTTCTACTTTAATGTTCCATGTTACTTGAAATTCTCAGAAATTCAAGAGCATGGTACTTGAGTTTTTTTTTTTTTTTCAGAAGAATATTGCTTATCTGCAACACTGTCATTCTTGAGTACTATGTTATTGTATGTAAGCAACACATTATGTGTTTAAAGTACTTTGTTTACTGCTGCTCACCAATGAATAGGTGTTTGCACCTATATTAAGAAGTATCTTTTCAATAGATACTGTTTCATGAAAATACACTAATAGCATTGTTTTCTTTGCTAGCTCAATAGTAGAGGTTTCGTATCTATTTTCCGAGATGGTTCAACATGGACTCCGCTGCATTGCATTCTGTAAAAGTAGGAAGCTATGCGAGCTTGTCCTAGCTTACACGTAAGGACACATTTTTTCTATGTATACCATTTTTCTGTTTTTGTTGAACTTTCGGGAACATGCACTTTTACTACAGATGACCCATAACCCATTTGTTGTAGGCGTGAAATTCTTCAGGAGACTGCAAAAGAATTGGTAGATTCTATCTGTGTATATCGTGCTGGCTACATTGCTGAGGTTAGTATGTCCTATCGCTAAAGTGTTCTGCCATTCTGCTTGTGATTTGTGGTATGCTCTAATGATTTTTGGTCTGACAAAATACTATAAATATATTTCTTGCCCATGATCTCAGAATTGGTTTGCTACATGTTGGATTTTTAAAAGCATAGTACTATACATACTTGCGGCACTGCCCACTGCCCAGCACTTCAATTTTTTAAACTTCTAATAGACG
The DNA here is from genome assembly GCA_904845875.1 of Miscanthus lutarioriparius. Lineage (NCBI taxonomy): Eukaryota > Viridiplantae > Streptophyta > Magnoliopsida > Poales > Poaceae > Miscanthus > Miscanthus lutarioriparius. The sequence continues at coordinate 10,595,865 of CAJGYO010000003.1, read as the reverse complement.
GGTCTGTAATTTTCTGCCTATGGTGCTCTTTCATTTTTCTACCCTGTATGTTTAATCTTCCTGCTCTCTTGTGTATTCAAGAAAAAAGAAAGACCAGTCAAAACCATGTATGGAGGCCACTTACGGGCTGTGCCGGTCCTGGTTCAAAATTGATTAACCCAAGGTCAGAAGATCTGATGACGAGCAGCTGCTACCGCCAATGCAGTTGGTCCCCGCCCTTTGACTGTTGGGCCTGCAGGAGGTTCACAGATGTTTCACGCAAATGTGTGCCAAAGCGGAGGCATGGAGATGATGACGCTGACAGCGACTGTACCAGCGGCACCCTGACGACAGGGGTGTTGTCAGAAAGGACAGTGAAGATGTGGGAGCCCTGGAGGATTGAATGGTTTACTTTGCTGCTGCCATCATCATGACTCATGTGGGATGCGCAATTAGACCACCTAGACATAGATTAGTCAAAGAGTAATTGCTAGTCATGCGGTGACCGCCTATCTACCATCTAGGATAACACTTACAACACGCTCGTTCCCCTTTCCTGCCCATAGATGTGAGCATCAAAAAATTAAAAACAAAATGAGGTCTTCTTTTGCATCCATTTACAAAACCTACAAGTAGCAGCAATGCTTCAGCAATTATGTTTTTTCAGGGATTTTTGTCCCTTACTAAAAAAAATGTGTTACAAAATGTTTTTAGGATTTTTTCACAGCGACACATTAGGCATCAAAATGCTTTGAAAAAAGATTGGCAGGGGAGAAAATATTTGACACATTCACTAAATAATGGAATAACTAATAGCTAAGTGGAAATACGCAGAGCTCAAGCCCAAGGCAATCAACATGTAAGAGGCTTGCTCTGCTACTGTTACTAAGTGGAAAATGAAAACACGCAGAGCTCATTTTATTAAGATGGTGTGCTGTAAGTCCATTTCTGGACCATACCAACCAGTGTGGTGCACCACTTAACAAGTTTAGAGACCTAGAAATGCATTTTCAAAGTTCGTGGACCTAAGTGGCACCCCTTGACAAGTTCAGAGGCTATGTTATTGTGCAATGTAGTATGGTCTCAGAAATATTTTTTTCCGAACACGCAGGAGAGCAGCGTGTCACTTCATTAATTGGTAGAAAACAGTCTGATTATACGCCGACTTTGGTCAGTGAGAAATGAATTGTTTTCAGGACAGAAGAAAAATCGAGGCTGATCTTTTCGGGGGGAAACTTCGTGGAGTCGCTGCTACTAATGCTCTTGAACTAGGGATTGATGTTGGGCATATTGATGCAACATTACATCTTGGATTTCCTGGTAGTATTGCCAGGTAGGTGAAGAATGACATATTCAATGAAGCTGTATGTTTATCTTGTCATCCTGCTAAGGTACAGAATTTTAACTGCAGCTTGTGGCAGCAAGCCGGTAGGTCTGGAAGAAGAGCAAAACAATCACTAGCCATTTATGTTGCCTTTGAGGGTCCTTTAGATCAGTATTTCATGAAGTTCCCACATAAACTATTTGGCAGGCCGATTGAGCATTGCCAAGTTGATTCACATAATCTAAAGGTTTATAGATCTGTGTTTATTTTATTAACTAATTGGTAAGTATAATACCTTGAGAACCTAACCCTTCTCTTTTATCTCAAAATTGAAATTTATTACAGGTTTTAGGACAGCACCTTGCTTGCGCTGCTTATGAACATCCCTTGTGCCTGCAATACGATGAGCGCTACTTTGGCTCTAGTCTCGATATTGTTATGACAACCCTTAAAGACAAAGGTTATATCATTAATAATCGAGTTGGATCTTTCTCTTCAAGCATGTGGAACTATATTGGACCTGAGGTTTGTTCATTCTTTATTTGTATCCTATAATGTCTCTTATTTTGTTTTAGTAAGAGAAGTATTTTGTCTTTCCGCAGAAAAGCCCTTCACAGGCTGTAAGCATATGGGCAATTGAGCAGGACAAGTATAAAGTGATTGACAAGTTAAATAATCGATTACTTGAGGAAATTGAGGAAAGTAAAGCCTTTTTTCAGGTATATGTTCCTTCACTACACATCATCTCTATAGGCCTCTTTCAATACTTCTCCACTACTAGCACAACCGACAGATTAGTTGATGAATTTTTGAATTAGCATAAAAAAATTATGTATGTTATTATGGACTCATATGTATGTACTGTAGATCTGCTACTATGTCTTCTGTCATCTGTAGATTACTGTATCAAGCGTCATTTTCTTCAACTTCAGGTTTGTGAAGGTGCTGTTTACATGCATCAGGGTGTCAATTACTTGGTTGAGGAACTTGACTTGGCATCAAGGACAGCCTTCTGTAGGAAAGCTGATTTGAAATATTACACAAAAACATGAGACTACACTGACATCAATGTCCTCGGAGGAGAATTTGTATGCTCTCAAGACTGACATCTCTAGCTCCCTGTACATTTTCTTCATTGTTGACTCATCCCCTGGAGTGGTTTTCAGCACTTCATTTTGTTTACTATTTTTCTACCTTGTTTATTTAACTCTAATCTAGTTCATCAAATATTATGAACTCTTGCACTTTGACTCTTCCAATATATGTTGAAGGCTTATCTTCCTACAAGCACATGTAAAACTAATCGCATGAAGACAACTGCTCAAGCAAATGACTGTACGGTGACTACTAAATGGTTTGGTTTTTATCGTATATCAAAATCGAGCAATAAAATATCCGACAGCCTTGAGCTTAACCTGCCCCCATATTCCTTTATTTCCCAGGTCCGTGGCTTGAATACGATTACTGCATAAAATTTTGACACATTCTCACATGATCCTTACATTTCTGTATGTTGCCCAACCAGGCTGTTTGGGTGCGAATTCCCCACTCAGTAAAGATGATCGTGGAGGAAAGAAACCTAGAGTTCAGAGGTGGCTCACATGCTGCTTCGCATGCACTCCTGAATGTAGTGCCTCTGTAAGTTATTCATTGACCCCAGAAAATTTGATGTCTGATCGATAATTTTCTAAAGAAAATATTTTCTTAAACCAGAATATGGGTGGTTGGTAATGCAGTAGTGAATATTTCTTTCTGGAGCTACACCAGAGACTTATAGTGCAACTGTTCAGGTTTTTTTTTTGTTCTTTTAATTGTCTGTAACTTTGTGTTGATTGTGCATAAATTTTCGCAGGCATATGATGTGCAGTGCTTCTGACCTAGGAACAGAATGCGCGAATCCTCATGAAACCCGTGGCATCCTGGACAGAATCCTTTTATATGATAGACATCCAGGTGGTATCGGCATAGTATCACAGGTAATTTTTCACTGGTTGAGATTGTATTGCCGTCTATGTTGTACATGTTGTACTTACAGAGATTGTAAATCCGTTAATGTTGTCACTCTCCCCTGAGAGATGCTTAATCATTAGAGTGATGGAGTACTCATGGATCTACTGCAGCCGTATAAATCAACAGTTTTTGCTAGCACAATTAGCTTTAACTGATTAAGTGAAAGTCTAAAATATTCCTTCTGTCTTTTTTGTTCAAAATGTAGGCCCAAATGCTCTTCGGGGAACTTCTACTAGCTGCTTTAGAATTCGTTTCCACGTGCAACTGCACAAGCGCCGTTGGCTGTCCAAACTGTATCCAAGTAAGTCTGAACGCATGCTGTGCAGAACTGTAACTTCAGAGAAAAGACGAGCTCTTCGATCTGATATCCTCTATTTTTTCAGTCACTGACATGCAGCGAATATAATGAGGTTTTGGACAAGGAGGCGGCAATTTTGATTCTAAAGGTAAGTGATTTACGCTTGTTAAATTTTATGTGTCGCTCACCGTCGATCACCGCAGTAGACGTATAACATTGTCATTGATATAGGGAGTAATCGACTTTGAGAGATCGTACTTTGAAGCGGAAGCTGACGTCGAAGCTACGCGCCGGTTTTGACAGTAGGTAGTGAGGAGTGATGTGTTCATTACTGTTTTTTTTTCGCAAAACAAAAAAGAACAGAAAAAACTTCAGCGTTGTTTGGTGTTCCTGTTTGTAGATGTAGAATTGTAGGGGTTCAGTGTACTCACATTTGTAGCCTCGTCATATCAAAGTTGATAGCACCCTACAACAATGGGGTCCATACATCTATACATCCAAAAAACGGCACAAATTGTCATGTGAGAGCTACTGGCGGGCCCGCTCATGTTCGGACGTGCATCACCTCTAGCCCAGGTGCCAGGTGCATTGCGGCCTAGCCGCCGGCCGTTGACCTCTCGCGCGCCGCCCACGCTCCGTGGACACGAAGCGCGCCGCACAATCGCGGTTCCTGTCTCGACGTCGTCGACGTTGACCTCTTTTTATCCCGTGGCGGACGCTCGGGACACGTCCTGTCCAGTCCAGCCTCGTCCCACCTCTCACCATCGGTACTCCTGTTGCTCCCGCTGTGCTGCGTGCACTCGGTTCCCGGCCACTCTCTCTCTAGTGCCCGGCCGGTCAGCGTCTCCACTCCGGCCGGACGCACGACGCCAAGGCACGACTTTTGCTCCTCCCCCAGCTTTCTGCGACTGCGACCTGGCGGCAGCTGGCCAGATTTCTTTTGCCCCCTGCCCCTGGATTGCGCGGCAGGGCACGGCGGATTGCTTTTGGGCATGGAGATTGGAGAGCGAGTCGCCGTTGACCCCGGGGAGACATGATCCCGTCCGGCCACCGCCGCTACGAGCCCAAGCTCGGTTGGTGGTGCGAGTTGACAGGCGCGCGCCCCATGCATCGTCGTGCTCCGGACGTGACGCCTCGTGACGATCGGACGCGACACGGCAGCAAGTGCAGTGCAGTGCAGGCACTGGTGATCTCTCTCTGTGCACAAGCGCAGCGTTGACCTCGTAGCCTCCACTGACAGTGTGTTGTCTCCTGGAGGGATGTGTCACGAGGTGACACCTCAACGGCACCGACTCGCTGCACGAAGGAGTAGATAGGATATACAAATAAATACAATATATCTAATAGATGCAAAACCCTAGGAAGCAAGCAATTTAGATACGAAATTGAAACGACTGGCATGCTACCTGACGAACCGGCGATCCGAAAAGAAGAGAAGCGACCCGCGGGGAACCACCGACTCGGCTAGGGTTGGCAGTGGCGTGGATCGGCGACACTGGATTGCGATTGAAGTCACCAGCGAGGATGCAATTTGGATGCTAGGGCACCGGAGGGTTTTGCTCGGCGGTGGAACTAGGGCACAGTGATGCTGAGCACGGTGAGGGCGCGGCGGAGCTTGCGCGAGGCGTGGCGGCTAGGGCACGCGCGGCGGTGCGGGGAGTGCAGCGCGGGCTAAGGCGTGCGGGGCTCGGCGGCGCGGGAAGTTGCTGGAGGCGCGTGGGTGGCGAATCCGGCGAGAGTGATGCGGCGGCTCGGGACGATGGGGGCGCGGCGATGTCGGCGGTGGATTAGGTCAAAAGAAAACGCCGGTGATTTGATTAAATAGGATGGCCCCCACGAGTCAGAAAAGGAAACAGGAAAGAGACCTGATGCCGCACGTTATCTACTGACCGGACGCTCCGGTGGTAGCAACCGGATGCTACCACCCAGCGTTCGGTCGATTCTAGAGAGGTCCAATTCCTCTGGAATCGCGACCGGACGCGTCCGGTGGACACCAACCGGACGCAGCCAGAGTCCGGTCACCTAGCCTTGAAGTCTTCATGATTGACCGGACGCTGAAGCTCCTCCTGACCGGACACTGGGAAAACACTGTTTCAGCGTCCGGTCACTCCTGCTCGGCAGCTGTTCACCTCCTGTGAACTGACCGGACGCTGGACATCAGAGTCTGGTGCAGCGTCCGATCACTCCTTTTTCAGCAAATCTTCACTAACTTTCGTGCTGCCTGTTCCCAATCAAGTCCCAACCCAAATAAGATCCAAATAAACACCAATTGGGACTGATGTGAGTGACCTCTCTCAAACCCTCAAGTTTTTCAAAATATTTTGCCTTAGGCTATAATTCTTTTTAAGAAAATAGGCAATAAGAGGGCAAGTTAAGATAAACGACAAACAACATTCATGTATATGCAATACTTGAATGTAAATCTAGTTGCTTGTCAAGTTTGATCCAAGGTTAAGCTTCTTCACACGCTTTTCGACGGTTATCTTAACCATGTTAGACAAGCCCTATGTGCATTGCCACAAAATAAACATGTAGTATATTGCAATGCAATGCAAGGGACAACATAAGCTCATCTTTTAGTGAAGTTACTAAAATCAAGCACATTGAGCTCATTCCGCAATCTACAAAATGTTGTCTCATCTAGCGGTTTAGTGAAGATATCCGCCAATTGATCTTCGGTCCTTACACCTTCTAATGATATATCATTCTTTACAACATGATCTCTAAGAAAGTGATGGCGGATATCTATGTGCTTGGTGCGAGAGTGTTGAACCGGATTATTTGCAAGTTTTACCGCACTTTCATTGTCGCACAAAAGAGGTACTGTTTCTAGAACTACACCATAGTCTAGCAAAGTTTGTTTCATGTAAAGTATTTGTGCACAACAAGCACCCGCGGCAATGTATTCCGCTTTGGTGGTGGACAAAGCCACACTATTTTGTTTCTTGGAGGACCAAGACACAAGTGATCTACCAAGCAAATGACACCCTCCGGATGTGCTTTTTCTATCAACTTTGCATCCGGCATAATCCGAATCGGAATAGCCAATTAATTCAAATATAGCTCCTTTGGGATATCAAAGGCCAATGCTTGGTGTGTGTTTAAGATACCTAAGAATTATTGTTACGGCAATTAAATGAGTTTTCTTAGGATTAGCTTGAAATCTAGCACACATGCACACACTAAACATGATGTCGAGCCTAGATGCGGTTAAATACAATAAGCTACTGTCGACGAAATATGGTCGACAGTCTATCTAGGGGTATACCCAAGGTAGTAGATTGTCGGCAGACAGATGCGCAAGCCACAAACAAGACGGTGACGCAAGACAGACACAAGGTTTTATCCAGGTTCGGCCGCCAAGAAGGCGTAATACCTACGTCCCGGCGTCGATTTGTATTGTCTGTATGTCAATGAGAGATGTTTTTAGAGGGGTCCCCTGCCCGCCTTATATAGTTTGGGGGACAGGGTTACAGATCTGGAAACTAATCCTAGCCAGTTACAATTGTCATATGTGGCCGGATAAGGATTCCTATTCTAACCGACCAGGATCTTGATTGATCGCCAAATCCGCCTTGACTCCTTGCGCGGGACTCCGATCAGGTTAACCGGGCCGCACGTCGTCTTTTGGTGGACCGAACCCACCGATCCGGGCCGGCCCAAGCTTAGCCATAAGGGTATAGGGGTTAATACCCCCACAGCTAGTCTTCGAGCACCATGTATTATGCTGCGACACGCCATTTTAACCTTCTCCGACAAGTAAGGCTTGAGTCCTTGACGTCTCTGACCACCGTTGTCGTCGGAGAAATCGGTTGTCCGAAGAATATATGGTGCTCTTAAGAAAAAAGAAAAAGATTTTCGTCCTGGGAAGTGTGCCCACTTGTATTTCTGAATAGAAATGTAAATGCGTCTCGGAGCGTAGCGTCCTTGATCATCAGAGGCGTAGGGGTCGAAAAACAAACACATTCACCGCAAGGTGAAGTGTGCCCACTTAGTCCCCGAGCCTGGTAGTAGGTGACGTAGGCACGTGGTGCCGTGGTCTAAAAGAATTCCCGCTTAAGTTGAGAAACGAATCGTCGTACAAGCGATACAAGATGCACCGGCAGGTGCATCGTACCGATGTAGTCCCCGAGCTTGCTGGAAGGCGAGGTATGAGCCTTGTAGCAAGGTCTAAATAAATGTCTCTCAACTGTATGTGAGTACAAATCACATGTAGCCGAGAAGAATGATCTCCGAGCAGTGGTCGGGACAGTCCCCGAGCACATCAGTAGCCGGAGAGGTCCCCAAGCGTGGCGATGGTCTCGAAAGCAAAGCCGAAAACGCAGCGATGGTCCAGGCGATCCCGAAACTGCGGCGATGGTCCAGTCCATCATTGAGCTCAAGATATGCGTACCAAAGAAAAGAACACCGATTGTATTATTATTTGGTGTATTTATTTATCTCCTTACTCACAAGTCCAATCGCCACGCGTCTGGTCAAAAAAGCGCACGGATATAACATATCACTCGCCTTCTTACTTTTTTTTCGACAAACGATCGCTTGGCGCTGTGGAGGTGCGTCGATGTGGGCCCTCACACATTATCAACGAAGAGGCGCGATCTTTGAAACGAAGGGGCGCATTTGTTGGCGTAGATCTCGAGGTTGTGAAAACAACCGTCTGCGGCGTGTGCGCACGCCTCCCAAGAATCTCGGGCGGACGAAACGACGGAGCCCTTGGTTATTTATAATATAGAGCTGGTAAGTTACTTTTTATCGATCCCCATTGTCATTCACCGCCGCAACCTTCTTCTTCCTCTCGCCGAACCCTACTCCTCCGAAAATCACCACCAATCCCTCCTCCACCGCATCCACCCTCTTAACAAGGGCAGATCAATGGCGAAGAGAAACGCCCAGAAAAAAGGCGGAGTCGTGGCGAAGGAGTGGTGGAAGTCAAGGAGCAATGAGCAGACCATCGAAGACCTCGTCGCCATGGGAGTGCTCCACAACAAGGCACTCGCGGGATGGCGTGCGCTGGAAGGAGAAAGCTTCCCCGATCCACAACCAGGTGAGATTGTGGTTTTCGTGGATTTCTTCAAACGGGGTTTTGGGGTTCTAGTGCACCCTTTCCTTCAGGGGCTCTGCTTATATTACGAGATTGGGATTTGCAATCTGCATCCCAACTCGATTCTTCTTGTCTCCACCTTCATCCATCTTTGCGAAGCTTATGGTGGCTTCCAGCCCCATTTCAACCTCTTTCGCCATCTGTTCTGTCTACGGAAGAAAGGGAGCGAAGGCTCAAAGGTAGCCGGAGGCGTATACCTCAATCTGCGTGATGGTATGAAGGCCTAGTACCTGCACTACCCATGGAACACCTCACTGGACGAATGGTACAAGAAATGGTTCTACATCCGCGAAGAGCCGAACACGATCACCCTGTGTGACGTGGGGTTGATTCCGGAGAAGAAGAACAGCTGGTCGGAGAAGCCCGAGCACTTGGAGCAGATCACAGAACTGCTCGGGTTGATCCCTTGGGGAAAACTGGATGGTCCAAGCGTGGTCGGGAACTTCATCAGCCGAAGGATCCAGCCCTGCCAAAAGAGGGTACATCCTGGCTTCGAGTACCAGGGTAGCGCAGATCCAACGAGGACTAGAAAAGAGACGCTCGACAAGATAGAAATCAAGGCCAGAATTGGGGAGCTATTCAATCTAGCCGACCCCAATTATGTCAGGTTAAACGACATCGAGCACGCCTTCAAGCTGGCCCGACCTCCCCCAAAGGTAAATGATGCCTCCTTGTACCTGTAGATTTATGTTGCAACAAAAAATTGACTATTGTCTCCTTTATGTTCCCTAGAGTAATGGTCATGACCGAGCAACAGTATTCGTGTCTCCGCCCCCTGGCGTGGATTGGCCGCAAATTGCCGGCTCAACCGCCCAGACCAGTGCCAGTACCGAAGACGTCGACTGGGCGGTACTCGGAGTTGGGGAGGATGTAACGGCCAAGGCTGCTAGCAAGCGGCCAGATGCCAACAAACGTCGCCAGGCCATCTTCCCCCCTTCAGACGATGAAACAGAGGATGCGGACATCTTCCGACTCATCCCTCGAAAGAGGAGGAGACAAATTGGGTCAACAGAGCAGGGTAGCTCCTCTGTGCCAGCAGTGATCGCACCACCGACCACTGCAACACAGAAGACAAGCGGGGGAAGTGTCGAGCACCAAACCCCGACGCCTTGATGCAGTGGTGGAAAAAGACCGGTGGAACTCGCCGAGCACGTGGAGCAAAGCGCGTCGAAGAGACGCGTTCTTTCGCCACGTTATTCCGTGCTTCCGAGTTGTAAGTATCTGTAACTTTGATATAATATTATAATTTGTATTGAATACTATTGTCTTCTGAACTTTCTCTGGTATATTAGGTCGGCGTCCACCGAAAATCCCGACCAGATAGCCGGTTGTGGCACGGCCGCCAGTATCGGCGGAAAGAACTGCTCGGTAGCTAACTGCAGAGGAACTCAGAAGAAGAAATTCCTGGAACCACAAAGACACGAAAGCAGCCCAACGTCGGTCCCGAGCAATGGTCGAGAAGACAAACCGAGCAAAGTACAAATGCTCCGAGCACTAGCCCTGCTGAGGCGGATACCTTGGCGCCAAGGGAACCAGACCGAGCCGAGGAGCAGCAACCGGAGTTGGCATAGAATACGCTTGCCGATGCTACGGCTCGTGGGAAAGCCATAGTGGTCGCGGAGACTACTATCTCCGGCCCAGCGCCGCCCCCTGAACAAAAGGCCAAAGAGGACAAAGTCGAAGAGATCCTAGGCCGTCCCAAATACAAACGACAACATGTATATGTGTCGCGTAGGCGGAACGACGAGTGGGTTATGTATGAAGAAATCCCCGAGATCGAAGAGACCCAAAAAGTTGAACGAGCGGCAAAGCGTTTGGTGACAGAAGTCCAGGTATGTTTGGCTTGACCACTTGACCCTGTAATGTAGTCAAACTGTCTGACTTAGCTTGTTTATATGCAGGACTTGATGAAGACCGCAAAGTACCGAAAGAGGTGCTTCGACCAGATTGAGGGAATCACGGCGAGCAATAGAGAACTGGCGGCCGAGGTGGAACGCTTGCGCCGCCAACTTGAAGCCACCGACCAGGAGAGGACAGAGCAAGAAACACAGAACCAGAACCTGGTCGGCCAGCTCAATGACAAAGAGCGTCAAAAAACAAGTAAGTTGTCATTTTGTCACATCAAGTGTATGACACGTGTTGTTGCATTGTTGGTAATGACAATGTAATGCAGAGCTTAGAAGCCGAGGTAACCCGCCTCCAAGAGGAGAATAGCCGCGTGGATCGCAGAGTGTGGTCACCAAGGAGGACAACGAGAAACCGGTGCGCATCCAGTCTCAACTCTAGGACCACACCACCAAAATGAAGGAGGAACTGAAGAGTAAGTATTCTAGGCCACCGTTCTCATTCTGTTGCCCGCCTTGACTTGTCGTGCCTTTACATTTGATGTATTGTATGGCGTGCAGTTTTAAAAGCCAATGCCAAGAGGCATCTAGAAGCTGTGATGAAAGAGCGTGACGGCTGGAAAGCACAATGCCTCGAGGCCACCGAGGATCGGGACACATGGAAGAACCGGTGCCAGGAAGTGGCAACTGACATTTTGCCCATCCTCGACCTTGTCGACCTGGCGCTCACAGAGGAAGAGCCAAGGACCCCCAGCTCGGACTGGTCGAGAGATGCAGACAAGCATGGGGATGGTTCTAGGAGTTCATTAAGGAGGTGGGTGAGTATACGGGCGCCCATGTGCTAAGCATGGTGCGTGCCCACTACCCTCTGATTGATCTCAAGCGCCTGGAGGCTGGATACCCGAAGGAAGTAGACCCAGACAAGGCGGAGGAGCTTCGGGTGGCCCAGCTAGATCTGTCGTCAAAGATAATTGGCGACATTAATCTGTGTGGAGGTGGGACAGCACCTGTACAGGGTATGCCATCGACAAGTCACCGAAACGCCATCTGTTGCTAGCCAATCGACGGCTCATGCGGTCTCGACCAGCCAGCATCGGTGAAGAACCATCCCTTCAGCTCGGCTAGCACAAGAGTCCCCGAGACTCAAGTAGAATATCGGAAGCAATGCGAAGAGGGTGCCACATGGCCTACCACCAGCCAATGTAATAGGCTTAGAGCTGTAGAAGGAGGACATAGTTGTGTTATTGTAAACTTGGGCCTCTTCAGGCAAGTATATCATTATAAGCTTGTTTGCTTTGTATAAAGCGTATTTAAGCTTGAAACTTATGTTGGTGGAACTAAGTGAGAACATAATAACATTCTGTTTAGTTGTACCATTTTACCCGACACATCATCCTGAAAAGTTTGTGCGGCCCTAGTTTGCCATGTGGTCGGAGTGTGAGGTGCGTGACCTGTGCACATGCAGACGCGGACAAGTCAAACCAAGGGGGACCTGCCGATCACCCACAACATAGAGAGCGGATCCCATGCACGTGTTGGGAGGAACCGGAGACAGGTCCTGCTCCAAAAACCGTAGAAGGAGTGGTGGTCGGCTTTTACTGGCTAAGTTAGAATAACCATAAAAGTCGAAGTGACACATTAGAGTGGTCGGAGAAATAATAATAGCTTTATTGAAGTAAATCAAAAATACAAAAGGGGGTACATATCTCAGTAGTTAAGCATAGAAATGTCTAAGCTTGTCGATGTGCCACGAGTTTGGTACGTCCGTACCGTCCAGGTGAGCTAACCTGTAAGACGTTGGTTGTGTGACCTCCTTAATCATGAAGGGCCCCTCCCATGGGGTTGCGAGTTTATGGACACCAGCCTGGTTCGTCTTCCACTTCAGGACCAGGTCCCCGACCACAAGAAACCGCTCTTTAACGTTCTTGTTGTAGTACCTGCGCAAAACAGCAAGGTATTTGGCCGTACGTACACAAGAATCGAGCTGCTTCTCTTCTGCGCTATTCACTTCTAGCTCCCATACTTCATTGGCCTTGCCTTCGTTGAAGTTCTCTACCCGTGCTGATCTAAAAGCTATATCTGCAGGGAGGACCGCCTCAGCGCCGTAAACCATAAAGTATGGCAAGGCGCCGGGGTGTTACTGGTGGTTGAGTTCTGAGTCCCAGACCACTACCGGTAACTCTTTGAGCCATCTTCCGGGAGCCTTGTCATTTTCTCTATACACCCTCTTCTTCAACGCGTCCAAAAATCATGCCATTTGCCCGCTTTCGACCTGCCTATTAGCTCTAGGGCATGCCACCGAGACGTATTTTACTACTATGCTCCTTTCATCACGAAGTCCCAAAAAGCGTTCCCGGTGAATCGAGTACCCGATCGGTGATGACGCTTGTTCGTATGCCAAAACGATGGATGACCTGGTCGAGGAACGTGATGACCTTTTACGAGGATGCTGTACCAAAGGCATGTATTCTATCCACTTAGAAAATTTATCGATCAACACAAAGACGCATGTAAATTTCCACCGGAGCGGTTTGAAGGGCCCGATCATATCCAGGTCCCGGCATTCAAGGGCGGGAGGAGGTGGTATTGTCCGGATCTCATGTGCTAGTACGTGGATTCTCTTGGCGAAGAACTGACAACCCTCACAGTGGCGGACTAGCCTCTCTGCGTCGGATCTTGTTGACGGCCAATAGAACCACTCGCTGAAAGCCTTGCCGACCAGGCGTTCTTGAGGCCGCGTGGTTGCCGCAGGAGCCGAGTGGATTTGGTCCAGAGATGTTCGCGCCATCCTCCTGGGTTATACACTTCATCAAGATTTCCTCTTTTGCGTTCTTGCGCCATAGCTTGCCATCAACGAACAGGTACTGCTTACTGCGACGCATCGGTCACTTGTTCTCTGTCCGATCGGTGTAACCGCTGCCATCTGTTAGGTACTTGATGAAAGGTATTCTCCAATCAGGCTCATGAGTGGTCGGAGGGGCTCGGCGGTGCTTGATGCCGAACCGTAGCCACCAATTGCTGGTCTCGGAGGCTTGTCTGCCGTGGAATCTTTCTCTTCGGACGGGCGTGAGCGGTCTTGAGACGAATATGCCATGTGGGATTTTTGCTTGGGATGATCCTAACTTTGACGGTGCATCCGCCGCTTGATTCTTGTCCCGACCACGTGTATGTACTCGATGCCATAGAACCGCCTTCCCAACTTTTCGATCAAATTGCAGTATGCTTCCATCTTTTCACTGGTTGTGTCCCAGTCCTTGTTGAGTTGGTTGATGACCAGAGCAGAGTCTCCATAGACGTAGAGACGTTTAACGCCAAGCTCAACCGCAATGCGCAAACCATGTAGGCATGCTTCGTACTCGGCGGCATTATTAGATGCTGGGAAATAAATCCTGAGGACGTACCGAAGCTGCTCCTTGGATGGTGATATAAAAAGGACTCCTGCTCCTGCACCGTCAATGTTGAGAGAGCCATCGAAGTACATCGTCCAATATTCGTCGGATCCGGGAGAGGCAGGCATGCTTAAGTCTGTCCACTCGACGATGAAATCAACAAGTGCCTGAGACTTGATTGTAGTGCGGCTTGCAAATTCCAAGGAAAAGGGACATAGCTCCATTGCCCATTTGACGATGCGCCCGTTCGCATCCCTGTTGCTAATGATGTCTCGCAGAGGGTACTCAGTCACAACCACCACACGATATCCGTCGAAGTAGTGTTTCAACTTTCGGGATGTTATCAGTATGGCGTAGATCAACTTCTGAATCTGTGGGTACTTGGTCTTGGACTCATTGAGTACCTCACTAATGAAATAGATTGGCCGCTGTACCTTGTAGATGTGGCCGGGCTCGTCTCGCTCGACCACCATGGTCGTGGAGACCACTCGATTGGTAGCCGCAATGTATAGCAGGAGTGTTTCGTCTTCTCTTGGAGCAGTGAGTACCGGAGGTGACGTAAGGTATTGTTTCAGCTGTGTGAAGGCAACGTCTGCTTCCTCCGACCACTCAAACTTTTCGGACGCTTTGAGTAGTTTAAAGAACGGTAATCCTTTTTCGCCTAATCTTGATATGAAACGGCTGAGGGCGGCCATGCATCCGGTAAGCTTCTAAACATCCTTCACATTTTTGGGCGGCTTCATGTCCAAAACAGCTTTGACTTTTTCCGGGTTAGGGCGTATGCCGTCGTGACTGACGATGTTGCCGAGGAGTATGCCAGAAGGAACACCAAAGATGCACTTCTTTGGGTTTAACTTCCACTGGAATGTGTTAAGGGCTGTAAAAGTGTGTCCCAGGTTGTCAACAAGGGTATGAGTTTCCTTGGTTTTGACAACTATATCATCAACATAGGCCTCGACGAGGTCATCTTTTATCTCGTCTTTGAGGCAAGCTTGTATAGCGCGTTGGTAGGTAGCCCCGGCGTTCTTGAGCCCGAACGACATGGTCGTAGTAGCGAGGGCGCCGAAGGGCGTGATAAAAGATGTCTTGATCTGGTCATCCTTTTGAGAGCGATCTGGTGATAACTAGAGTAGCAATCGAGAAAAGAAAGGAGCTCATAACCGGCGGTTGAATCTCGACCTCGTCTATGCGAGGCAAGTCAAGGGATCTTTAGGGCGGTGTTTGTTGAGATCGATGTAATCAACACACATTCTCCATTCATTATTCTTTTTATACAAAGAACTGGGTTGGCTAACCACTCCGGATGATACACTTCTTTGATAAATCCGGCTGCCAAAAGTTGTGTAACTTCTACCCTAATCGCCTCCTTTTTGTCGCGAGCGAACCGTCGTAGCTTCTGCTTGATAGGTTTGGCCTTGCCGTTGACATTCAAGGAGTGCTCAATCAAGTTTTGAGGTACACCGGGCATGTCAGCAGGTTTCCATGCGAACACATCCACGTTGCTCCTCAAGAACCTGACGATCGCGTCTTCCTATTTGGGATCTAGGTTGGCCCCGATAAGGGCCGTCTTGCTTTGGGATCACTGTCGACCAATTGGATCACCTTGTGCTCCTTGGACTTGATGTTCTTGCGTGGAGCCTCGAGCTCCGGGATCTCCTGGTGGTCGACCGAGGTCTTTTTGGCGTTGAGCACGGTCTCGGCCATGCGAATAGAGAGGTTGTGAGCCTCTGCTATTTTGAAACTGCCATCTTCGTGAGGTATAAGCTGCGTACCGTTGCCTCGGAGGGTTAGAACTCCTTTCTCGGTAGGCATCTTGAGCACCAGAGGATACCAGAATGAGGTATGGCCATGAACTTGGTGAGCGACGGTCGACCAAGAATAGCATGATAGGTGCCGTCGAAGTTGGCGACCACGAAGTTGACGTGGTCGGTGCGGAAGTGATCCGGGGTCCCAAACTGCCTTTAGTAGCGTGATCTCGCTTTCGAGAGGTGTAGAGCTCATGCGGGAGAACACCCGGCGTGCCCTCATATGGCTTGAGGTCCGCTGAGCTATCTTGGTAGGCGGTATCGTTTCTTGAAACAAGATATCAATGGAGATGCCGCCATCGATCGATTACTCTCGGAACTGAACTTTGTTGATACAAGGATCGAGGACCGGGGAAAACGCCTGCTCGGTATTGCGGCCCATTGGTCCTTTCTGCTGAAGGAGATTTCGTGGTGAGACCATGGAGGGAGCCACGGATCGGTAAGGAGATTGTCGGTGTTGGCCATGTTCAAGCAAGCGCGGGCGAGCAGCTTGCGTTCTCGTTTGGTCTCGATGGACACTTTGCCTCCGATGATGGTGTGCACACGATCGGTTGGCTTGACGTACTTGTGACGGGGGTCTGCATCGTCGTCGTCGTTATCCTCGTTGCGCTGTTCCCCTGTGTCGTTAGGCTTGTCGGACATATCCGGAGCTTGTTGACGCGTGTAGATAGACTTGAGGACGCGACAATTCTCCATGGTATGGTTCGACTTAGGATGGAGCTGGCAGGGCCCCTTCAATGCCTTGGTGTAGTCGTCTTCATAGTTACGACGTCCGCCACCCTTTTTAACGGTGTTGACCTCGCTTGTCGTCTTCCGAAAGCACGCTTGCTCTCGTAATCGTCCACGGCGGTTACGCCGCTGATTACGTTGGTCACGGTGGTCGCGGAGTCGCTTATACCGGTTCGGGCGGTCAAAATTGTCGTTCCGACCACGGTTGCCGCGATAGTCATCGCGGTGTGGGGGTGGTCGAGCGCGGAAACCCTTCTTTGCTTCTTCAATAATTATCTTTTAGCGTCGTCGGCGTCCGTGTATTTCTTAGCGGTGGCGGGGAGCGCCGTGACCGAATCAGTCTTTTGCGAGAGAGCTTGTCCCTTAGGGCATCGTGGAAGCGGAGGCCGGTGATGAAAGCCTCGATTGCCTCGTTGTCGGAGATTTATGGGACCTTGATGCGCATCTCCGAAGCGCGCCGGACGATACTTTCATGCAGCGGGCTCATCTTTTGATCTCGAATACGCTGCGGATCGTATTTGTTGCCCGGTTGTTCACAAGTAGCAATGAAGTTGTCGATGAAGGCTTGCTTGAGCTCCCGCCAAGAGTCAAAATAGTTCGCCGGCAAGTGACCAGCCATTGGTGACCCGCATGGCCAATGTAACGATCGAGAAATAGTTAGACATGACGTGCTCGTCCGCCATGGCTGATCTGCACGCAGTCTCGTAAAGCATGACCCATAATTCGGGGTTTTCCTTGCCGTCGTACTTCTGAAGTTTCTCGAGCTTGAAATTCTTGGGCCATATGACTTGGCGAAGGTGTGGAGTAAAGCGCTTCAAACCCGGCGGGCCGTGGGCGATGTCATATTCCATACGGCGATAACTTTAAGTGGGGCCGATCGTCGGCTCTCTGGTTGATCTGGCCTTGATCGCGCCCCACCGAGGTAATGGCGGAGATCGTTATTGCCATCGCGGCGATCTCGATTGCCATCTGGATTAGCCCTGCGACCATGGTTATCGCGGCGATTGTCACGGTTGTCCCGGCGGCGGTTGTCGTCCTGGCCACCATCATGGCCACCGTTTCCTCCTTGACGGTTGTCTGATGGGTCGTTGTTGCGTGAGCCACGTTGGTTGGGCGGCTGTGAGCGACTTGGGTGCTGGCGGCTGTGGCTTGACTCGACCGAGACGGATGGAGCCCGAGCTTGGTTTACAATCTCTGCGGTCTGGGCCATAGCAGCCGTCAGATAGGCTTGTATTTCATCGCGAACTGCTTGGGTTTCCGGGGTGTTGGGTAGCCGTTGCATTGTTGTCATGGCGACGGCTACATTGGCACTTGGAGTTCTGAAGACCTGTTTGTCCCCCACCCTGTCGAAAGCATCGTTGAGGTCACGTGGCTGGACCCTTATGCGTCGTGCCTCTTGGTCTGCTTCGGCTTCGATATGTCGGCGATTAAACCGGTCAATATTGCATGCTTCGCGTGCAGTCCTTTCTTGTTCTGTTTCGCCAACTGCTGGCAATTCGTCATTGCTGACAACATGGATCAAATCCCCTCGTCTTGGTGGGAAAGACAGGAATTGTGAGAACCCCAGGGCGTGGTCTGGGATATCCAGATCGTACTTGACGCCTTCATCTTCGTGATGCTAAAGCTCGGTGTGGACAGATGCATTAGATGTGGTGCCAGACGAGGAGCTGGGGTCGCCCTCTTGGACTGTTTGAATGGATCCTTCTTGATAATCTTCAATCTGGATCATGTTGACGAAGTTGCGCGGCTTCGGCTGAGGTCGGTGCATAAGACACAGATCCAAGCGGCGTTGCAGGTCATAGGCGTAGCTGGAGGCAGCGTCTTGCAGGCCGTAGGGCTGGACCTGGTAGTTCTCCGTCGAGGCTTCGTACTCGGAGAGCCAGAGACCCATTACGAAGGCTAGCCGGCGACGAGCAGAGCGCCCTTGAGGAGTAGATGTGACCACGAGATCTGTACCAAGTCGTGTAGGACGACTGGTCCGAGCTGGTCGGGTAGATCTGTTGTGGGGAGCGGTTACCTGCTCATTAGGCTGACTTTGAATCATACTTACCAGAGCCAGGGTTTCAGCGAGCTTGGTGCCGACCCGATCGATGGAGTCGAGCAGGTCGGTGTTGTCGATCTGCCTCCCTTTGTAGCGGGGAAGCGGATGACAAGTTGTCGGCGTGGCTGAAGGAGATACAGGCGTGGTCAGAGCCAGATGTACCGTGGTCGGGGCCAAATCCATCGTGGTCGAAGCCGCATACATCGTGGTCGGAGCCGTGTCCACCGTGGTTGGAGCCGTATCCACCGTGGTCGGAGCCGTGTCCACCGTGGTCGGAACCGTATCCACCGTGGTCGGAGCCGTAGCCGATGTAGGTGAAGCAGTGGTCGACGCAGACTAAATCCACACCTCCTCCGTGGTCATGGCGATGAAGTCGTCAGAGCCGGTGGTCCAGGTGATCTGGCCAACGGTGAACGTGAGGCCGTTCGGCGTAGCCATGGAGCCAGAGATGATGACCGTCTTGTTTGCTTGGGAAGCAGTACACACACCCCCTACCTGGCGCGCCACTGTCGAAGAAATTTGGTCGACAGTCTACCTAGGGGTATACCCAAGGTAGTAGATTGTCGGCAGACAGATGCGCAAGCCACAAACAAGACGGTGACGCAAGACAGACACAAGGTTTTATCCAGGTTCGGCCGCCAAGAAGGCGTAATACCTACGTCCTGTGTCTGATTTGTATTGTTGTATGTCAATGAGAGATGTTTTTAGAGGGGTCCCCTGCCCGCCTTATATAGTTCGGGGGGCAGGGTTACAGATCTGGAAACTAATCCTAGCCAGTTACAATTGCCATATGTGGCCGGATAATGATTCATATTCTAACCCACCAGGATCTTGATTGATCGCCAAATCCGCCTTGACTCCTTGCGCGGGACTCCGATCAGGTTAACCGGGCCGCACGTCATCTTTTGGTGGACCGAACCCACCGATCCGAGCCGGCCCAAGCTTAGCCATAAGGGTATAGGGGTTAATACCCCCACACTACCAATCATAGAACGGTAGAGAATTTGATCAACCGTGTTACATCCCTCATCTAGGTTGAGATGTCCATTAGTTGGCATTGGTGTCTTAATTGGCTTACATTCATCCATCTTGAATCTCTTGAGAAGGTCTTTTGTATATTTTTCTTGAGAGATGAAGATCCCTTCTTTCATTTGCTTGACTTGAAAACCAAGAAAGAATGTAAGCTCACCAATCATGGACATCTTGAACTCCTTCGCCATCAATTCACCAAATTCTTTACAAGAGTCTTCATTTGATGATCCAAAGATGATATCATCAATATATACTTGACAAATGAAGATATGCCCATCAAGCTTCTTGGTGAATAGTGTGGTGTCGACCTTCCTAATGGTGAAGCCCTTCTCAATGAGGAAGTCCCGAAGGCGCTCATACCAAGCTCTTGGGGCTTGCTTAAGCCCATATAACGTCTTGGACAACCTATAAACATGATTAGGATATCTAGGGTCTTCAAACCCGGGAGGTTGATCAACATAGACTAGTTCATTAATAAAGCCATTTAAGAATGCACTTTTCACATCCATTTGATAAAGTTTCATTTCATGATGTGATGCATATGCAAGGAGGATACGAATGGCTTCTAGTCTTGCAATCGGTGCAAAGGTCTCTTCAAAATCCAAACCTTCAACTTGAGAGAACCCCTTTGCAACTAGTCTTGCCTTGTTCCTCACAACAACACCTTGATCATCTTGCTTGTTTTGGAACACCCACTTTGTTCCAATGACTCTTGCACCTTTAGGTCGCTCTTCAAGAGTCCAAACTTCATTGCGAGTGAAGTTGTTCAACTCTTCATGCATGGCATTGATCCAATCCGGATCCTTAAGAGCTTCTTCTACCTTGGTAGGCTCAAAACAAGAGACAAAAGAGTGATGAGCAATAAATGAAGCAAGTTTTTATGAGCGTATCATCACTCCCTTTGATGGACTCCCTATGATGAGATCTTGTGGATGATCTTGTAGTAGAGGTGTGTTTCTTTTATTGACCACTTGAGGTGGAGGTTGTGGAGCATCAACATCTTGTGCTTGTACCACCATTTGCTCATGGGAGACATGAGTGTCTTCATTTTCTACTCTCCCATCTTTTTCACCATCTTGTGGCACATTTGATGAAGAGGGTGAATCAATCACTTGTATATCATCTTCATCATCTTTTGGCTTGATGTCTCCAACCAAAATGTTCTTCATAGCCTCCCTCAATGGTTCATCACCTACATCATCAAGATTCTCATGTGCTCCTTGGGAGCTGTTAGATTCATTAAATTCTACATCATATATTTCTTCAACCAAGCCGGTGGCATGATTAAATACTCTATATGCTTTGGACTTTGATGAGTAACCAACAAGAAAACCAATATCACAACATCTTTAAAACTTCCATAGGTGTTGCCGCTTCTTATAGATGTAGCATTTGCAACCAAACACCCTAAAGAAGGAGACATCCGGCTTCTTCCCATTGAGCAACTCATAAGGTGTCTTGCCAAGAAACTTTTGAAGGAATAGGCGGTTGAATGCATAGCATGCGGTGTTGATTGCTTCCCCCATAGAGCTTCGGGGGTGTTGTACTCATCAAGCATAGTTCTTGCAAGAGTGATCAATGTCTGGTTCTTCCTCTCAACTACACCATTTTGTTGAGGAGTATATGTTGCGGAGACTTCATGTTTGATTCCAACTTCATCACAATATGCTTCTATGTTTGTGTTGTCAAATTCTTTCCCATTGCCGCTTCTTATCTTCTTGAGCTTCACTTCAAATTTATTTTGTGCTCTCTTGGCAAACTTCTTGAAGCAAGATGCAACTTCGGATTTGTCATGAAGAAAGAATACCTATGTATACCTTGAATAATCATCAACTATCACAAGACAATAAAGATTTCCTCCCAAACTCTTGTATGTTGTTGGTCCAAATAAATCCATGTGAAGGAGTTCTAGCACTCTTGTGGTTGACATGAAAGCTTTGGTTGGATGAGTATTAGCAACTTGCTTGCCGGCTTGACATGCACTACAAAGCTTGTCCTTCTCAAACTTCACATCCTTCAACCCTCTCACCAAATCATTCTTCATAAGCTTCTTGAGTGAGCTCATCCCAACATGAGCAAGTCTTCTATGCCATAGCCACCCAAGTGTTATTTTGGTGAAAAGGCAAGTCTTCAAGTTAGCATCTTCGGAGGTGAAGTCCACTAGATATAAGTTGTTGTATCTAAATCCTTGGAATATCACTTGATCATCATCCTTCTTGGATACAACAACCTCCTTCTCGGTAAACAAGCATTGGAAGCCAAGATCACACAATTGTCCAACGGATAGCAAGTTGAAGCTCAATGAAGCAACATATAGCACATTGGAGATGGAATGATCATTTGATATTACCACTTTGCCCAATCCTTTAACCTTGCTCTTTGAATTATCTCCAAATGTAATTCTCTCTTGTCCATCTACTTCTTCATCAAGTGAGGTGAACATACGAAGATCACCGGTCATATGTTGTGTGCAACCACTATCAATAACCCAATGACTTCCACCGGTCTTGTAGTTCACCTACACAAAGAGATTCAAGTTTTAGGAACCCAAACTTGTTGAGGGCCCTTCACCTTCTCAACAAGTGACTTAGCAACCCAAATCTTTTTAGGCCTATTCTTGTTAGGAGGTCCTAAGAACATGACTTTCATCTTTCCACTAGAATCCTTTCTAAGCATATAGTGAGCATTGAAGGCAAATGGTCTAGCATGCTTGGGTAAGGGTTGTGGTGGTGGAGTTTGGCACTCATGAGCAAATTGGCCTTCTTGTCCACACTCAAAGCATCTCTTTGGCTTCGGCTTTGATTATTGTTGTTAAACTTGAGCCTTCTTCTTCTCTACATGTGCCACATATCCAATGCCACTTCTATCCATCTTCATGACGGTGTTCATAAGTAGCTCACTTTGAAGATATTTGCCTCTTGTGAACTTGCTCAATCCAACCTTGAGATGCTCTTTCTCCAACTTGAGCTTCTTGTTCTCTTCCTTAAGAGCATCATTGTTCTTCTCTTCCTTGAGCTTCTTGTTTTCCTCTTTAAGCTTCTCATTCTCAAGGATTAAGTCACCATCATGATCAAGGGTTTCTAGCACAATGGTGTTGTGGCTTTTGATTTCTTCAAGATCTCTCTTGAGCTTTGCATTGTCATTCTTGAGCTTGACATACTCATCATAGTCATTGCACTCAACCACTTGCTTGCCCTTGATACTAGAACCTTGCTCAATGCTCTCAATGATCAAGTCATCACATGATGTAGCTATATCAATCTTAACAATATGGTTAGTAGCATCATGTGGCTCATTGGATATAAATTCTTGAGCAATAACAAGATTGTCATGATTAATCTTAAGAGTAGTATATTCATCTTTTAGTTTGTTGTGGCTAGTGATGAGCTCATTGTGCACCCACTCAAGTTTATCATGTTTATCTTTAAGCTCTTTCTTAGAAGATTTGAGCTCCTTGAGTTTGGATGACATAGCATCATTTGCTTCTCTAAGCTCAACATTAGCCTTTTCTATTGTATCACATTTTGCTAAAAGTGAATAATTCTTAGCATCTAGTTTTTCATTTTTAGCTCTACTCTTTCTAATAATCTTAGTGTATTGTCTTAGTATTTTAACAAGATCATCATATGAAGGTGAATCATCATCATCGCTATCGCTATTATCATCACTAGCTTGCTCATCATCACTACTATCATCATTATTAGTTACCTTGCGTTCACCCTTGGCCATAAGGCATAGGTGTGTAGAGGATGATGGCGGTGGTGGCGATGAAGATGAGAGATCAATATCTATGGCGGCCACCTTCTCATTGTCACTATCATCATCGGATGATCCACTAGATGAATCAATATCCGTGAGCCAATCACCGACAATGTAGGCCTTTCCACTCTTCTTCTTCTTGTGGAAGTCTCTCTTCTTGCCATCTCTCTTCTTGTATGGCTTGTTCTTCTTTTTTTCATCTTCTTCTTCATTGCTTGAGTCATCTTTCTTGCCCTTGAACTTGTTCTTGAACTTGTCTTTCTTGGGCTTGGTGCATTGGTGTGCTAGATGACCAAGTTCACCACAATTGAAGCAATCCATTTCGGAGATTGGTTTCTCCTAGAGCTTGTGAAGAACTTCTTCTTCTTGCCATCGAACTTGATGCCACTCTTGTTTAGCTTCTTTAGCATCTTGGCGGCTTTCTTCACCATGAGAGCAAGATCTTCATCTTCATCTTCTTCATCACTTGAACTCTCATACTCAAGTCTTGCTTTGCCCTTATCTTGACTAGCTTTGAATGCTAAATCTTTTTCTTTCTTCTTAGTAGAGGATGAGCCATCTTGAGGTGTGATGTGCATGTACATCTCATGAGCATTGATCTTTCCCAAGATTTGTGTCGGTGTAGCGGTGGAAAGATCACCTTGATGTAGCACGGTCACAATATGCCCATATTTGTCAATGGAAAGGACACTCAAGATCTTTCTCACAACATCGGATGGTGACATTTGAGTAAGTCCAAGCCCATTGACTTCCTCTACAAGAACATTCAAACGTGAATATATTTCATTAGCACATTCTTTAGGAAGCATTTCAAAAGAGTTGAGCTTTTTCATGACAAGATGATAGCGTTCCTCATGCTCACTCTTTGTTCCCTCATGGAGCGCACAAACGTCCGACCATAGTGCATGGGCGTCTTTGTGGTTCCTTACACGGTTGAACACATCTTTGCAAAGGCCTCTAAAGATGGTGTTGCGAACCTTTGCATTCCATTTTTCATAGTTCACTTCATTGCCTTGAAGTTGTGCGGGATTCCTAGGTCTTGGGAAGCCATGTGAGGCGGCTCTAAGTATTCCAACGTCTAGAGCTTCTAGGTACGCCTCCATGCGAATTTTCTAATATGGAAAATCATCCCTCTCGAAGATAGGAGGAGGTCCATCCCCGTGAGACATCTTGCTCTAAGCGATTAAGCTTAAAAACGTGAGCATGAGGCTCTGATACCAATTGAAAGAATCAAGATGCCCAAGAGGGAGGGTGAATTGGGCTAATTCTAAATTTCTTTGCAATAATTAAATCCTATGGTTAGCCCAATTAACCCCTTGTGCCTACAAAGTGTTTCCAATTGTTCTATCGCACAAAAGACTTGCAACCTAAGTTCTAATCCTACTCTAGCATGGCAATTCTATGAATGTAACAACAAGAATTGAATTGCTCAAAGTAATTGCTCAAAATAAATACTCAAAGTAAATGCTCAATGTAAATAGAGAAGGAGATGAAACGCGACGATGTTTTGTCGAGGTATCGGAGAGTCGCCACTTCCCACTAGTCCTCGTTGGAGCACCCGCGCAAGGGTGTAGCTCCCCCTTGATCCGCGCAAGGATCAAGTGCTCTCTACGGGTTGATTCTTTGACACTTCGTCGCGGTGAATCACCCACAACCGCTCACAACTTGAGTTGGGTCATCCACAAGCTCTCCGCATGATCACCAAGCTCTCAATCACCACCAAGCCATCTAGGTGATGACGATCACCAAGAGTAACAAGCATGAACTCTCACTTAATCACAACAAGCCTAGGGAGAAGGGTGGATGCACACTTTGCTACTCTTGATCTTACTAATGAGGGCTCTCTTTGGGATTCTCAAATCTCAATCACCTCACTAGGACCTTGCTCTTCTTGGCACTCATAAATGTGTTCGTCAGCTGTTGGAATGAGCAAAAGTGACTCCACACATGAGTGGAGCTTCTATTTATAACATGGGCTGAAAAACGAACCGTTATGTGCCTCTACGGGGTGACCGGACGCTCCGGTCATGTTGACCGGACACTCTGGTCAGTTCAACCCACACACCAGTGTTTAAGTGTTGACCGTACGCTGGCAGGGTCCGATCACCACTGACCGGACGCGTCCGGTCGCAAATATCCCTCACTAGAACCTTACTGTACTCGACCGGACGCTGAACCCCTAGGGTCCGGTCAAGATCGGGACGACGACCCGGACCGGACGTGTCCAGTTGCAGAATTTCTTCTCTGGAACCTTACTGGAGTCGATCGGACGCTGGTCTTCAGCGTTCGATCACTCGACCACTCAGCGTGCAGTCGCGCCAGACGCAATCTCCTTGGTCAAATGAACTGACCGGACCCTGGACCAGTCCGGGTCCCAAACCAAGACCGGCGTCCGGTCAGTATTTGACCCTCCATTCACTTCCAATTCTCGATCATATGTGAATGAAGTTTGCTCCATAGGATCTAAGGGCTTAGTTGGAGCTACCTAGTGCTAGACTTAGCAAGTGTGCACCACACCTAACTCACTAGACTCACTTAGGTCAAGCTACCCATCCATACCCCCTTAATAGTACGACCAAAGGAAAAACAAAGTCCTAAACTATTCTAAGTGTCTCTTCAACTCCAATCGACACTTAGAACTAGTCATCCTTAACCTTGTCGTCCATCCTTTGAAAACCGAAACGATTTCCATTGTAGGGGCATGACATCCATGATTGCCCAATCGATCTCCATTACCATGACCTAACTTAATTGCATCTGCAAAACACACGTTAGTCATAGTAATCTTGTATTGTCATTAATCACCGAAACCCAACTAGGGGCCTAGATGCTTTCACATGTGATTACTTTGTAACTTTCTATATAGTAATGCCATACGGGGCCCACCTATAACATTTGCTAATCTTAACAAGTTCACAGAACTACTTGTTCCTTTGTTCTGACAACTTTATGCGCATATTGCTCGGTTCTAAATTAGGGTTGATTAAATCAGCTAAATCACTGCGGCTATTTTTATTTGGTAATTCTATTCTACAAAACAAAACTAATTGATTTTATCAGTGTTATAAAAATAAAACAAAGCTTAGTTATAATGTCAAATGTTTTCGTAGCAGATGTATCGGTACCAATCAAGAAGCAATTCAACATTAGATTCCTATACTTCAAATTCGAGATTTTGTTTTTGTATAATGCAACGTCAGATGTACATCAGGGTCAGCTTAGTTATAAATTTACATTATGTGTCTGACTGTTGGTTACTGCTATTGTTTATAATTTTCTTCTCTTGCTTATTGCCTGAATAGGCTTCAACATTTTACATGGATATCATTTTATTGGTTGGTAGCACCGAGGATTAGTAAGGAATGGTTGGAAATCTTTTTGATGATATATTGTCAGGTTAATGCTTACCGTTATATCAAACAGTGAAGTTCTTATTGTAGTTGCTGGCTTGCTGCCAAATAAAAAGCATTAGTTTATATTGTTGTCTTGTCAACGATGGACAAGGATTAGCTTTAGTATTCTTCCTATGTGAACAAAGGAAATCCAAAGTCTAATTCTTTTATAGAAGCATACATGAAGTTTATTTCAGAAATATTTCCTACCAGCCAATAAAATTACTAAATTGTTCTATATTATATAACACTATAATTGGTGTGTGTACCCTACAGTGAGAGGACTTGCTCCCCTAGCACACACCATGTGTTGTCATACTTCAACATTTCAGCCATCCTGTTTGACCTGTTCAATATTCTGTTGCAGTTCCTTTGCAGTAGGTCATGACAAATTAGTGAATTACCTAATTAGACAACTAGCTCTGCTCTATATATCGTAATGATGTTTATTTCAGTTCTATTACTGAATTCCTATGGTGTTTATTTCAGTTTTATGTATGTTACTAAAATGGCTCTCATTCTAGACTAAAGTGACTATGGTTTCAAAAGCATGAGCTTTTTTAGTTCTGCACCGTGGTTCAGTGACCCTCCAAAAGTTGTTTTCAAAGAGAAAAAAGTTGTTTTTAGTCTAAGAGCATTAGAGGTCATAGAAAAATATATGTTTTAGTCCATAAATATCCATGGTGAGGGTTACATAGATGTGCATTGATCCTTGCTACTGTGATCTGCTCTTTTGGTGCTTCTACATTAGCTTTCTATTGTGAGAAATCTTTGGGGGAAAAGCAATGACATACTTTTCTTTTGCCATTTATTTTCCTCTCTTTCTAGATGATCAGTAATAACTCTCCAGCTAGAAAATCCATTGAAGGCAACATGTAGCAGCTGCTGCGCTGCTCGTCATTTCTGTCGATTGCTAAGAAAGACAGCTTTACCTTGCGCCTGTGTCGTAACTGTCATGTACCAAATGCCAATCCATTTGGACACTGCAGAGACCAGATGGATGTTTACAGGCAGACAGTGCTCATCTCTATGGAATTTCAATCCTCGTATTCCTGAAGGCCTGCACTTCTAGCCCGAGCTTCGCTCCTGCGGCTGTTACCAGTTTGCCTAGCTGAAAATTGCCCTACATATGTTTTTTATAGCTAATGATTATGAGATGGCCGCTTTTGCATGTGATATCTGAAGAACGGTGTTTGTATGTGTAACCACTACGCACAGCCTATATTACATTACATATTGAAAAATGCAGGCAGTGATTTTGGCCACTGCTTGCTGCCATTTTAAGTACTGATTTGAATCAGATGTATCTTTCTTCTCGACATGGTGACGTGCCCAATATAGCTATTTAGAATGCTTAGTTTGCTTTAAAAGATATGTATATCTTGTGTAATTTATTTCGAATGCTTAGAATCTAATAATTTAGAATACTTAGTTTGTTTTAAAATATCTATGGTGCCAGCCTGCACCCAAGGGCGCGTGCCCCATCTCAGAAACTATACCTTCTTGGTGTTCTGTCTGTTTCATGTAAAATTATGTACTATCTTGACATCTAGCGTCCCGGTGTGGACCGTCTCGTATAAGATATAAGTACTATTTGGACACTCTCTATGTCTCATGTAATATATATGTAGTGTTTGAACACCTTGCAGCTTGTTTTAAAAATCCAGCTTTCTAATCGGCGCTCGTGCTGCCATACTCATATTGTTGGCTTCATTTTCATTCTTCATAAACATTATTCTATTTTTCAGATAGAACTGAGGCCATGACTCGCTCGCATGGGCATGCGCAACACAACAGTAAAATAATTTTTCACCGTTTGATCACAATCACGTGGCCAAAACTCGATGGAACCGGGTAAAAATATCTACTCCTCTTGACTCTCGTATCTATCTATTATGCGATCCGTGTGTTTTTAATACAAAAGTTTAGTTGTCCCGTAGCAACGCACGGGCATACTACCTAGTCTTTAAAAACCATGAGGTAGATTACAGTCCATACAAGACGGACAGTGACCGGAACCTAATTAGAAACGTCATACCAAGCCTCCATGCAATGCAATGCCAGACAGGAAGTGCAGGCAGGCTCTCCCCTTCTTGGCAACATTGAGGTGGTCTTGCATTTCCCTGCACAAACCAGATGCTCCATTATTCATCCAGTGAGATATCCATCCTTATCCTGCATGCCTTCTATTTTGTCTGCCCCCTTTCGCTGCTGCCTGTGAGTGAAAGCCACCCTGCTTATCCTTTGTCAAACCGCAAATGCATGCCATGACATTGGCATTGCATGACAGGGAGGATAACAAAAACATTAGCTTTTTTTATTCATATTGATAGTGAGATGGTGACTCCTCATAGATCAACGATTTGCATGTCATTTCTTGTACATTAAGGATGTGAATGTGATGCAGATGCGGTCCCCAGATATTTTATTTTATTTTATATATGCCCCACTGTTAAGTGCCGACACTGATGTCCAAGTGTCAAGATTTCTGATGCGCTGGATAATAAAGAATATATACTGCAAAGAGAGCGTATACGCTGATGCGGAGTCTGGTATATATGCTCCTGTCTTGTGATTCTGTTCACCGGATCTATTTTTGCATTGTTCTTCAGCTGGGATATTGTTGTGCATGCTAGTGTGATTCTGAGGATTAAATCAGGGTCTAAATCAGTCTTAAGTTTCTTACCTGCAACTCTTCTTGAAAAGTTTCCTGGCTCGCAACAAGTTAATTCCCAAAACTTCAGTATCAGTAATATATACAAGATTAGACCATTTTTAGAATATGGGAATTTTTTTACTATTCCTACATTTTTATGTTCCAAACGACTCTAACAAGGATGACTTTTTTTTAGGAAAAGAATTTTTATTCTGGCCTCTGCATAAGTTATGCACTTAACTAACAAGATGACTAGAACCAAGGATCCGATGCTACTTGTCATATACTCGCTCCATTCCAAATTATAAGTTATTCTATATTTTTAGATGCATAGCTTTTATGTATCTAGATATAACGTATACCTAGGTGTGTAACAAAAATTATATATCTACAAAAGTCAAAACTGTAATTTGAAATGGAGGGTGTATCATTTTTTTTCTTTTTGAATGGTTAAGCTCGTGCCGGCACTTGTCATCGCGTGACATGACATCTTAAAATTTAAAATTATCTCAACAGCAGTGGAAGAAAAGCACCAATTAAGTAGTTCTAAGACAGCAATGAGAGTAATAAAATAGAAAAAATGTCACGGTCAGTAGTTACCAGAGTCATAACATACTAGGTAAGCTAAGCATGTCATATTGTCAATGGCAGCATTTGTGTCATGGCAAGGCTACTCGTCGTTCGCCATAGCTCAGTTTAGCAGCAGCTTATATAGGAGTACAAATCATGGGATTACCGAGAGGTTAAGGAACTATCTTAACCATATCACTGGGTCCATTCAGCACAACATTACTTACCACAAAAAGAAAAGGAAAATGAAGGTTAACTTAACCAGCAGGCCGGCGCTAATTGCCGACACCAAGCAAGAAGCCGGCGGCGGGCTTGAGCCATGCAAGCATGGACGGCGACGGTCGGTCACAACCTGTCCTGCCTGCCGAGCCCTGACGGCGACGACGACGAGCCTCCGCCGTGGCCATATGCGACACCTTTCCCGCCCATCGCCATCTGGTGGTGCGGTGGCTGCGGGTACCCTGACGACGCGGCCGACGGGGAGCCGCCGTACATGGGCTGTCCCATCATCATGATCATGCCGCTCCCGCCTCCGCCGGCGCCGCCGTACATGCCGTAGCCGCCGACGGGCCCGCCCGCGCCATTGTGCGTTGACGACGGCGTCGTCTCCCCGTGCGGCTGCGGCTGCGAGCCGCCGGAGGAGCCCGTGGCGGCCTTCTCGCCCTCGAGCTCGCGGAACTTGTGGAGGTAGAGCTTGAGCGGCTCGATGTAGTCCTCGAAGCCGAGCGTAGTCATGGCCCAGAGTATGTCGTCGCCGTTGATGGTCTTGCGCTTCTCGCGCTGGCACTTGTCGGAGGCCTCGCCGGTGATGAAGGAGATGAACTCGGACACGCACTCCTGCACCGTCTCCTTGGCGTCCTTGGAGATCTTGGCGTTGGCCGGGAGCGCCTTCTTCATGATCCGGCTCACGTTCGCGATCGGCAGGAACCGGTCCTGCTCCCGCCGCGACGAGAAGTCCGCGTTGCTCGGCCCGCCGGACTCGTTGTCGGAGTCCGGCATCGAGGCCGAGGCCGAGCCACCAAACAGTGTCGTCCGGTCAAGTCAAACAACTCCGAGGAGGCTGACCAAAACGATCCAAACGCACTGCTTCCGAAGCAAGAACGTCAAGAGCAGCAGCAGCGGGAGCGCACCAAACGCAGAGGAGGACGTGCAGAATCAATCTGGCCTGGGACTGGGAGGAGGGGAGGAAGAGGAGAGAGCAGGACAGCAGCGGAGGCGGAGCGCGAGCTGGAACTGGGAGGGAGAGCGGGGTAGGGGGTTTGAGAGCGGAGTGGAGAATGGGGCAGCGTTCGTCGGACGCATCGTGGGGATAAGAACGCATCGAGGGGGCGACGTGTCGCGCCGCCGGCCGTTTGTTTGTCGATAAGTCTGGGGGCCAGCCGGCGCTCGCCGATGCCGTCCGTTTCCGCCACGCTGGCGGGGCCGGGGCCGGGGCCGTCCGCCTTCCGCGTGATCCACGGGGTGGTCCCCGGGGTGGCTGCCACGTAGGAGTGAGGACGTGGAGGGGGTGAGCCTGACGTGTCCTGGGTCCATTGACCGCTTGTGTGACGTGTCTACGACGCTACAGCAACGGTTACTGCTAGGCGCGCTAGTTTCAACTGCAAAGATCTTTGGGAGATGGTGAGAGGTGAATTGACACCATCAAGATCTTTCTTAGTAAAATTGCTACCGGAACCATCCTATGATCGGCGCTGAGAACTAGCGATGTCCCATGAGTGCTACTACCTAGTGGCTACTTGTCTGCTCCATTCGCTTCGCTGAAAAAATAAGTCGAAATATTATTTCGGCTGAATTTATTGTGAGAGAAAAACACTGTTTTGACTAAAAAAAAGCGGAAAAAGACGGATTATAAGAAAAGCGAACATGGTGACTTTGGCGGCTGTTTGTTTCTGTTACAGGCTTACAGATACTCTTTTCGTTTTAAATTATAAATTATTTTGATTTTTCTATTACTATATACTCCCTCGGTCCCTTAAAAAAGAGTCGCTATAGGAATCGTGCTGATCAAACTTTCTCAACTTTGACTAAATTGATAAAAATACGTACAACATTTATATCTCTAAATAAGTTTATTATGAAAGTATATTCAACATTCTATTTAATGATACTAACTATATACCATAAATATTAATATTTTATTAAATAAAATTGGTCAAAGTTTAAAGTTGTTGACTTTTTTTGAAGCGGGAATGACTCTTTTTTTGAGATAGATGGAGTATTTAGATATATAGCCAAAACTATATATACTTAGAACAACCAAAATATTTAATATAATTTAAAACGATTAAGTAATATTTTACTAACTATACGCTTTTCTGGAGCCTTTATGTTAAGATATTAATATATACTTGGAACATGTTTGGATCCACTGCTAGTAATAGTTAGCTAAGTATAATAGCTAAAGTTATAAATGCATGGTAGGTCCTTGAATTTCCAGCATCCTAAAGTTGTCTAAATATGTCACTTAGTTCCACGAGCCTACATGACATCGCCAGCGTGGCACTGACAGTTCACAAGAGCTGACGTGGCGGCACTCCTCGATGTCGCCTGGTCCCAGGATGTGCGCACCATGCTTAGGCTCGTCTGCGGCCTAGCCAAGGGCGACAAGGAAGGCTTCTATGCTCATCCTTAGCTCGATCACCGTCGTCACGACATACGCGGATCCAGTAATCTACGAATGCAACTTGCAACGCATG
Organism: Miscanthus lutarioriparius; assembly: GCA_904845875.1. Classification (NCBI taxonomy): domain Eukaryota; kingdom Viridiplantae; phylum Streptophyta; class Magnoliopsida; order Poales; family Poaceae; genus Miscanthus; species Miscanthus lutarioriparius. Next base: position 10,563,240 of record CAJGYO010000003.1, on the reverse strand, counting down.
CATGTGTCCACGTGCGCGTGAACTCCATAGCTAGCTGCTGGCTCTCCATCCGATAGCACTAGCACAGGTGTAGGGCTGGGGTAGGAGACATGGGGAGGGGGGGGGCCGCCTCGTCGTGCGCACGTCGATCTGTTGAGACGACCGCGCCGACCTCCGCCGGACCTCAGCCGCACGCTCAAGGTCGAGAACACCACCCTCGGCTGCCGCGTCAAGAACGTGCTCATCATCATCGCGGATGACAGCGTCGACTGCGAGGGGGCAGCGGCGCCTTGGAGTGCATGGTGTCATCAGCCGCCAAGGAGTCAAGAGCGGCGGCATCATCAGGCGCCGCCGGGCTCAAGCGGCAGCGCCCACGACGAGCCTTTCGGCAATCCTAGAAAATAAGTCCATCTAAAAGCTAACATATACCCTCATGAATCAAATACTACGATTCATTTTTCTACTTCCCACGTGAGTCCAACCAGGAGTACCTCAACATCTTGGACAAGCACTATGCTTACCGCGTTCGTGACCGGCTCTGCCGCGAGGTGCTGGTGCCGCTGCGCAAGGCCCTCGAGCTCCAGGAGGTTTACATGTGTGCGTGCAAGTTTGAAGCGCTGCCGTACGCGCGGGTGGCGTCCTTGGCAATGAACAAGTACAAGGTGTTCTAGAAGCACGACAAGCACCGCGTGGCCGGCTTCTTCAACGAGGTGTGCACCAGTTGCGCCAGGATGCTAGCGACGAGGTGCTGCCACACGACGAGGCTGCCGAGCTCCAGTGGCGTCGCATGCATGGCTTCCTCTCTAGTGGCTGAGGGTGAGCGCGTCTTCGCATCCCGCGCGCGCATCCAGAGCGCGGCGGCGTAGAAGCCTTCCCTGTCGTCCTTGCCCAGGCCGCAGAGCCTGAGCGCGGTGCGCATGTCCTGGGACCAGGTGACGTCGAGGAGTGCCGCCACGTCTGCCCTTGTGAACAGTCAGCGCCATGTTGGCGATGCCATGTAGGCTTATGGACCTAAGTGACATACTTAAACAACTTTAGGGTGCCAAAAATGCATTTTGAGAGTTCATGAATAATCTAAGTGACACCTTCATACAAGGTCAAGAACCTACCATGCATTTAACTCTAAAGTTATTAACTATTAGCTAGCTAATTATTAGCTAATACTCTCCATTCTAAAATTATAATATATTTTTAATATATACTCCATCCATTTCAAATTATAAGTCGTTTTGATTTTTTTTTGGTACATCCATGACTTATAATTTGGAAGTTTTTATTATACACTTATATATACCATATATCTACATATATAGTTAAAACACCAATCGGGCAACAGGGCTCCTATATATCAAAATACTGGCTAGTTGGAGACGTCCCTATCCAAAATGATGCCACATAACCCACGCCACTAAACAAGCATAGATAAAAAAAAACATATATATAGCCTTTGGCCACTAAACGGCCAACCACTCCGAAAAGAGGCAATTTTCTTTCTAGTGATGCAAAAGCAGCCGATGCTGCCAACATATATCTAGGTCAAAGCTTCTACGACGCCTGCCAAGTGGCATCGACTGAAGTGCCCAAGTTTGTGCGCTGCCCCTTTTGTATATTTCCTAGGTTTCACACACTTGAATTTTGTACCTACTAGTGTCGGCTAATAATTGATTTGATTTGAAAATACTACTCCGTAGCTCAGAATTTCGTTCGTTCTAAAAGGTATGCATCATGCATGAGTCATAATGAGCCAACAATATTGTCCCTTATCATCCTGGCTTATCAGACATAGAATAGTATTTTCTCTCACGATAAATCGGCTTCAGCTGGCTTATCGGCCGCAGAAACCATCAGTCGAGCAGCTCGTTAGTTAAAATTAAACTCAGAGTACATATAATGAGTCATTTGTGCTTTGTTTTCCTTTAAGCGCGAGCTCAAAAGCCACAAATTATTGTTTTCCTTTAAGCGGGGAGCTCAAAAGCCACAAATTACCGGTGTCCCTTTTTTAATGGGTGCTCCACTTGATTGATCCCGCCTAATAACATGGCAATTTACAGGATGAAATAAAGTTTGATTTTTTTTTGCCATGATTGTTCTTGGACAGTTATCATTAGCGGGATGCCGGGATTTGATTATTTATTTAGTACTCCCTTCTTTCAAAATTATAACTGTTTGATTTTTTAGATATATGTTGTGTCTAGATATATAGTAAAGATTTATACTTTAGAACCGATTGAGTAGTACTCCTAAATTATAAGACGCTCTAATTTTTCTAGATATATCGATTTTATTATATATTTAGATATATTGTATATCTAAGTATATAACAAAAACTATACATCTAAAAACATCCAAAATATCTTGTAATTAGAACAGAGACAGTAGCTTGACGATCAATAATAATTAGAAACGCTATCCATCAACTGGTTGATTCAATCAATTGTATCAAACGTTTTTGTGGCCGTCTGTTGGCGTCCGCCCGATGGCTATGGCTGTCTGTCGACGAAATTTGGTCGGCAGTCTAGCGAGGGGTATACCCATGTTAGTAGATGATCGGTGGGGGTGCGCGTGATCAGGAACCAGATGGTAACAGAGACACAAGACACAAGATTTATACAAGTTCAAGCCATCAGCTTAACGTAACACCCTGCATCATGTGTTCTGTTATTTTCTATTGATTGTGAATCAAATTCGATATATATCCTGTCTAGGGGACCCCTGCCTCTCCTTATATACTCTAGAGGGGTAGGGTTATAAGAAAAATATTCTATTTGGTATTATACAATAAATCACATCTTCATGTAGTCTTGCAGTGCACGCCTTGATCTTGTGGGCTGAGCCACCTTTAGGGTGTGGCCCATGTCTTTTCTTGTGGGTACCGGGGGGCATACCCCCACAGCAAGTCCCCGAGTGCCTTGTGTCATTTGAGCAACACTGTCTTAAACAAGTCCGAGCAGTTTAACGTGAAACCGATCAGTTTAACCGGTGATCCGAGCGGTGGAAGTCGAAGCCGACCAGTTTAACTGGTGAACTGAGCGGTGAAAGTCGAAGCCGACCGGTTCAATTGGTACGCAGATCTCGGACTTAGCCAAGTACGGCTTGCCAGAAGGATGTAAGGGGCTCAAGATAAAAATTTAAAAATTCTCCACCTTAGACGAAGTGTTGCCACTGAGACTCCGTTTGCGAGGAATCATCCATGATTTAGTCAATAAGAAGGGTAAATCAAGAAAAGAGCACTACATTCACCGCTAGGTGAAGTGTAGCCACTTAGTCCCGAGCCTACTAGAAGATGAAAAATGAATCTTATAGCAGGGTCAAAGAAAATAAATCTGAAAGCTTATCGACATCATCTGACATGTGTGTATCAAGACCTAGATGTGCTGTCCAAGATCAGCACCCTATTCGAACAGCTTGGAGCAAGTTGATAGCACATCGATGAGATATAGCAAGATCCGACAGCCAAGGGAGTCTCCAGCTTAGCTGGTGACTCTTGCACAAAGAATCCAAACGCTGAGTCCCTATCTTAGCTAGCAATGAAGCGACAAACAATCCAAAAGCCGAGAAGTCCCCAGCTTAGCTGATGAGCCCCAGTAGAACGAACGATGAAGCAACGAACAATCCGAACGTCGAGGAGTCCCCAGCTTAGCTGGCGATGAAGCGACAAATAATCCAAACACCGAGGAGTCCTCAGCTTAGCTGACGAGCCCCAGCGTAGCAGACGTAGCTGGCAATGAAGCGACGGACAATCTAGCCAGTTGGTTGGCAAAGAATCGAGCAACGAGCAGCCCAATCAACTGGTCGGTGGTGAAGTGAGCGCCAAGTAGAAGTAAGCGCCGAACATTCCGACTAGCTGGTTGGTGACGAATCGAGCACCGAGCAGCCCAACCAACTAGTCGGTGAGCGCCAAGTAGAAGTGAGCGCCGAACAGTCCGACCAGCTGGTTGGCGATGAATCAAGCACCGAACAGCCCAATAAACTGGTCAGCGGTGGAGTGAGCGCCAAGTAGAAGTGAGCGCCGAATAGTACGACCAACTGGTTGGCGACGAAGGTCATGAATCTAGCGGTCCGACTAGTTGATCGGTGGAGAAAACAGTGGACGAAGCTTGCCGGAGACATCGACCTTAGGTGAAGTGTACACACTTAGACTTTGTTAGTGAAGTCAGATGATCATCATCCATGACTTAGTCAAAGAGGATGTTATTATTGATACATACGCCGCAAGGTGCAATATATACATTGTAGTCCTCGAGCTTGACAGTAGGTGAAAAATACACCTGGTGTTAGGATCAAAGAATTTCAACGATCACTTAGTCAAAACAACTAATTCCCAGCTTAGCCGAGCACACAGCTAGTCCCCAGCTTAGCTAAAAAACCAGTAAGAAGAAAAAAAAACACATTCACCACAAGGTGAAGTGTACACACTTAGTCCCCAAGCCTGCTGTAAGATAGAGAAACATCTTGTAGTAGGATCAAAGAATTAAGTGTAAAGGACGAAGTCCCCGTACTTAGCACTAGGCATATGGAGTAAAACTTATAATATCGAGCAGTAAAACATGGAGAAAACATAAAGTGCTTAACACTGGATTGTTGCGATAGATATACTTATCAAAGCCCCTGATGTGCCACCCAGGATCAACACCCTAATCTGGACAGCATGGAACACCTTGATATCACACATGACATGCAGTCGGCAAAACATATTAAGCCAACAGGCGAATCGATAGACGAAGTCCCCAGCTTAGCTGGCAAGCCCCCAGCGTAGCTGACGATGAAGCGACAGACAATCCGACCAGTTGGTTGGCGAAGAATCAAGTACCGAGCAGCCCAACCAACTGGTCAGCGGTGAAGTGAGCGCCGAGTAGAAGTGAATGCCAAACAGTTCGACCAATTAGTCGGTGACGAAGTCATGAACCTAGCGGTCCGACCAGTAGATCGTCGGAGAAATCCAAAGGCCAGATGGTGCGACCACCCAGATGATGATCCTGCAATACAAATATGTAGGACAGGTAGTACATGATTTAAAAATAAAATATATGAACTTGGTGATGAAGAAAACAGAGCGGAGTTTATCAGAAGCAATGTATCGGTGAATTTTATGTCCTGCAGAGGAGTTTATGTTTATTTGGAGTTTATTCATATTTGTATAAAGACGAAATTCCTATGCTTAGCACTGGACATAGGAGTAAAATTTAGAGAGTGCCGATCACTTAAAAATGGAGAGAGTACTTAGCAATTGACCGTGGCGAATTTTGAAGAGTGCTTAGCACTATACCATGGTGAAATTAGAGAACATGGAGAGTGTTTAGCACTATACCGTGGTGAAATTGGAGATATGGAGAGTGCTTAGCACTATATCGTAGCAAAATTGGAGAACATGGAGAGTGCTTAGCACTATACCGTGGTGAAATTAGAGAACATGGAGAGTGCTTAGCACTACACCATGGCTAAATTTGGAGAACATGGAGAAATTTAGAGAATATGGAGAGATTGGAGAACATGGAGAGTGCTTAGCACTATACCATGGCGAAATTAGAGAACATGGAGAGTGCTTAGCACTAAACCGTAGCGAAATTTAGAGAACATGGAGAAATTTAGAGAATGTGGAGAGATTGGAGAACATGGAGAGTGCTTAACACTATACCGTGGCGAAATTTGGAGAATATGGAGAGATTTGGAGAACATGGAGAGATTGAAGAACATGGAGAGTGCTTAGGACTATACCGTGGTGAAATTTGGAGAATATGGAGAGTGCTTAGCACTATATCGTGGCAAAATTCGGAGAGATAACCCTATGAAAACCGGCCCAGCCATTCAGTATGCCCTGAGGCCCATTGAACCATAAAGAACTTAGCTCTTGATCACGCTTAGGAGTATAGGCATCACCGAGGAGCCGCTGCCAACCGCCTATGACGTAGAGCGCTACTGCTCGTGCATGTTTAGGTGTTAAGTCGAGGACAGAGCTGCTTCTGGATAACACAAATGAGAACGTCACTGGTCGGCGGCGATGAAATTGCCCAGCCCTCGAGCTTTTCTGGCCTGTCTTCATGGCGGTGGTTGCTATTGTCACAACACCATTCTTCGCGGCGATCATCATCACGGTGTGGCACGACTTTCTTATGACTCAGGTGGCTCGCTTAGCAGCTTGCTTGCCGGCTCGATGGCGTGGCGGCGCGGCGGCTCGGGCGGCTATGTAGAGTCGTAGGCAAACGGGCATAATCGGAGCCTAACGTAGTCAATTCGCGTGGGGAGGCGAAGCCCTTGAGCATGTCTGACCGAGGCGAGGGTGCGGTCCGATTTGAATGGCGATAATATACGTCATCTTAAAGATGTTTAGTATGAAGAAATAAGTAATTTGAGAAAAATTATGGAAAACAAATGGAGAAAGCACATAGCCGTCGTTGTTGTTGACAGTTATCAAGGTAGACAAAGTTATCCACATGTATGCATATATGTTAGAATACTCAATAGAAAAAACCATGACTTAGTCGTTTGGATTGATGACGTTGGAGTCACGTCCCACGAGTGTAGATCGGTAGCAAGGGAATTTATTTCTTGCTGCATGCTCGAGGCTGTATGTAGATGCAGTCAAAGCACTGGGATGTTTTTTTACTTATCTTGCATGGTATTGTAGATAATACGTCGTCCTTTACTTGTTGACGTTGATCTTAGTGAAAATCACAATGCATCGCCGTGAGTTGCCTCGTAACGTTGAGTTGATAGCGAGGACCACGTGAGCCGTCGATGAGGGCTGACGAGCGCCGCCGAAGGATGATGATGAGTCAATGTCGGGCGACGCAGCCGAATTCTTGCCTATAATGCTCATGTAGACATATGCGGATACTCGGGATATACATGTGTCGTATAACATATTTAATTAAAACATGACTTAACCTGGGGGCATGTTGTCGCATGCTGCCATGACAAGTCGACGAAGACGAACGACGACGAGGGCCGTTGCATGATGGCGATGGGTCGACGACGCGAGTTGAACGACGATGAGGGCTTCGGGGCATCTTGTTCATCGTAAGCGCCGATAGATCGATGACGATTGCCATAGACGAGGGGCGATGAGTTAGACGACTATCGCCGCCGAACGACAATGATTTGATCGATGACGTGACAGGTGCTGCATGACGGCGGGAGACGTAGCTGATTCCTACTAATATTACTCAGGAAGACAAGTAGATGTAGCGAAGCATTTGGATATATAAAAGTATTATATATAGCTAAATGAAAATCTTGACTTAGCTTTTCTGGCTGATCTTGAGATGGAATCGATCCTCGAAAAGGCGAACGAGTAGCAAGGGGATCACACGGCATGTGCACACCTGATGCATAGATATATGCATATACACAGATGCAAAAATCATTATACGATCTTACTTGAAGTTGACCTACATGTTGCTGGCTTGCCGCATGTAGCCGTCTCCTTGATTGGTACCGACGAAGGGCAGCATTGGACCTCCGGAGAACTCTAGCATTCGAATCGTAGAAACAGGACTTCACGCTGAATGGCGGCGCCGTCGAGGCTGCTTGTCTTGCTCGATCGAGTACATGCACCTCGGCGGTAGGTACAGATCGCCCTGCGTACTCCACACGAGAAGTCAGGCTTTTTGGATAAAAATAGGAGATCGGATCAAACCTTACGAAGAGCGATGCGCTGTGATTCCCACGCCATGACACGCCGCCGTGAGTTGCATCGTGATGCTGCCTGGATCAGCCGAGTTGCCACTAACGACGTAGCTAGATCTTGAGGTAAGCCATCTGGTTCGCCAGAGGATCAGCACGCATACCTCCTACCTGGCGCGCCACTGTCGATGAAATCTGGTCGGCAGTCTACCGAGGGGTATACCCATGGTAGTAGATGATCGGTGGGGTGCACGTGATCAGAAACCGGATGGTAACAGAGACACAAGACACAAGATTTATACAGGTTCAGACCATCAGCTTGACGTAACACTCAGCATCCTGTGCTCTATTATTTTATATTGATTGTGTATCAGATTCGATATATATCCCGTCTAGGGACCCTTGCCTCTCCTTATATACTTTGGAGGGATAAGGTTACAAAAAAAATATCTTATTTGGTATTATACAATAAATCACATCTTCATGTAGTCTTGCGGTGCACGCCTTGATCTTTTATGCTGGGCCACCTTTAGGGCACGGCCCATGTCTTGCCTTGTGGGTACCGAGGGCAATACCCCCACACCGTCCGATGGTCCTAGTATGCCTTTACCTACCCGACGGCCCCTCCCCTCCCTCCGACAGATTCTACTCGCGCGCTGCCCGCGCGGCCCCTCCCCGGTGGCTTGTGGCCCTGCTCCCGCAGCCCCAGGCCGCCGCCGCGCTCGGGCTCGGGCGTGGGCATCCCAAGCAAGCGTCCCCTCGCGAGCGCCGCCGTCCCCATTGCGCCGCCGTCCGCTGCTTCCTTCTCTCTTGTTCTGTTGCTCGAAGCTCTGTTCTTGTTTTTCTGTCCTCTTTGTTCTTCCATCTGTAAATTTGTGAACCATTTGATGATATTTGTGAACAATTTGACATATATTTCTCTGGTATCTGGAATCCATAGAAAAAATTTATAACTTTTTTTTGAAAATTTGGTATATATTTGTCTAAGGTATTGTGTTACCCTAAATTACATCACTTTGTCCAATAAATTATATTGAAGAAGTTGTTGTTAATATAGTAATAAGACAGTGTAAGTGTAGCTAAATGACAGTGCAAGTACATGAGAAAAATTCAGTTTAGGAGTGGCCAAAATAACTGAACGTCACGTAGACACTTCCATAATAATTTGGAGTGCAACCGGTACTGCTCGACCGGATGGGGACCATGCCCTTGCAGGTTACAAGTTCCTTTCCACATGGAACATGCATTGATATCTACGGGCCGGCTGGGCAGGGTTAGTGAAATCTGTGGCCTGTAATACCGCACGCATCGTCATTAAGCGGAAAAGTAAGCGAGGCTATACAAAGCATAGTGATGCTGACGACCATGATCCCGTAGTTAGTGAGGAGAAAAGTGCCTGCTGCCCTACCCATGTCTGTCTGAGACATTACTCCAGCACGAGTGAGCGAGCTAGCTGATGGAGTGGTCGATGGGGATGTGGAGTGAAGCTGACGGTGATCGATCTGTTGGTTCTTTAACAGTGCTAGCTGTGTCAGACTGTCAGTACGTGCTGCTTACTGTGCCCCCGGCTGCTGACCAGCCTGACCTGCCGCTAATCAGTGATCTCCCAGCGTCTGCTTATTGCTGTCTCTTCTCCACTCTTCAGCTACCAAGTGACGCGTCGGTGGTCGCCACAGGTGGCAGTCGTTTCGTCCAGAAAACAATCCCTGCCTGGTGGCATAATGAGCTCGAAATTAGTAGAGCAACAGAGGCGAAAAAATATCTGCTAGAGCTAGATTGACTGATTCGATTGTGATGTGTGGTGTGTGCACCACCACTGTCATTGCAATGTTGAGATTTAGAAGGAGATCCCAACTGACGATCTGACAGGATCATCATTTCCTTGGACTGATTGCACTTCGTTGACGAGGCAGCACATCAAAGTAGTGATTTGACGGGGATTATATATCTTGTGCAGTGCAAACAAGAGCAGTGGGTTAAATTATATTCGAGCTGAGGTACGAGTTACGTACGCGCGGTGGAGTGCGTGAGGCCGGCCGTGACCGTGAGCGACGACGCCGCGCGAGGCCCGCCGGCTGGTTGGTGGCGTCCGGTGTGAGGACACGCGCGGGCGGGCGGCGCCGGGGGATCAATACGGATGACGTCGTCGTAGAGACGAAGCCGGCCGGGCGGCTGGCCGGCGGGGGGTGAGTTCCCGGTCCATCAGGCAACTGGTGGTGTAACATACTCACTTCGTCTTTAAAAGTTTTAAACTTCAGGCAGTAGCTTTCGTCACCCAACGCGTGCCATAACGTGATTTTTGTAGGATTTTTTAGCTTCGTCTCCAGTTTAAAAAATTTTGTAAAATTTTTCACATTTCCCGACGTTTTAAATATAAATAAAAAATAAAACTTTCAGACAAATCATGTGGCCTTTTAAGCCTAATTAGAATAGCACTATTTGTCAAATAACAATGAAAACGATGATGATGACATCTAAACAAGCCCTAGCTAGGGTCCAGTTTAGTTTTGTCAAAATTTTGTCAAAATTTTCGCCCGGACGTGATGAAAAGCATTAAATATAAATAAAAAATAAAACTAATTACACAGTTTAGACAAAATTCACGAGACGAATCTTTTAAGCCTAATTAGACTATGATTAGACACTAATTATCAAATAACAACAAAAAATACTATAGTACATTTTGCAAAAAATTTCGCCATCTAAACAGGCCCTAGCGCCTTCTGACTCGCTGTGGCCGAGTGGACAGGCTCTTGAAAGCGGCGTCAACCCAACCTTGTACCATCTCGCGCTGTCGGTCGAACAAGAAAATCACCAATGCAAGCATGGCGACGACCTCACTGCACGGCCTTTCTTTCAAATCTAGGCCGTGATTAGTTGCTCCTAGAGTTTATTCCCTATTTCATCAAATATTTAGACACATATATAGAATATTAAATATAGACTAAAAAATAACTAATTGCACAGTTTACGACTAATTCACGAGACGAATTTTTTAAGCCTAATTAGTTCATGATTTGACAATGTGGCGCTACAGTACACACATGTACTAATAACAGATTAATTAGTTAGGCTTAATAAATTCGTCTCGTGAATTACTGACAGATTCTATAATTTTTTTTATTAGTATTCGAATACTCCGTACAATTTTCGATGTGACACCTTAGAACTTTAGGTCCTATATTTAATCAAGGCTATCTCGCTTCGTACTGGGGCCTTGTTTATATGAGGGTTGAGAATCAGTATTTGACACTGTAGCATTTTCATATTATTGTCCAATTATAGTCTAACTAGACTCAAAAGATTCATCTCGTAATTTACAATCAAACTATGTAATTAGTTATTTTTTTTATCTACATTTAATACTCTATGTATATGTCAAAGATTTGATGTGATGGAGAGAGAGAAAAAATTTAGAATCTAAACAAGGCCTGGCTGATTTTTATTTTGTCAAATCTGGATCTCGCTTCGTACGGTACTTGAATGACATGATCGATGTGCGTGGTCGCTCGTTTCCTACCATTCTGAGTCGCGTCATCCGATGATGTCACGTCCCTGGTGCACCGCCGGCCGCGGCGGTGGGTAGCTATACATCCGTCGCAACCCAACAAACAACAAAGGGTCACCGCCGGCCTGCTGCCTGCCCGTCGATCCACGCCCACCTATGAGCATAGAACTCGAGACCAGCAGGCACTCGACCGACCGACCAAATAGCGACGCACGATTGCGCTCCACCATCATGGATTCATGATGGCCAACAGTGCACGGATTGTACCCACACACACTGAGACACACTGTTGCTGCTGCATGCAACAATATCTCTCATCTGCTGACTGCTGCAAAACATTGCTCCCTGTTGCGGATTCGCGTAGAGATCATACGAATGATGATGATCACAGCCATCCTAGCTAGCTAGCTTCATCATCATCGCATGGGTAATGGGCTAATGGCCTACGTACTACCTACGTATGCAGGCCACGTTCGCTTGTCTTATGATTCATACTTTTTAGCTTGTTTTTTTAGCTGGAATAGTGTTTTTCTCTCACAACAAGGGTCAGTTTAGTTCACTTCATTTTGCAAAAATTTTCAACATTCTCCGTCACATCGAATCTTTAGACACATGCATGAAGCATTAAATATAAATAAAAAATAAAACTAATTACACAGTTTAGACGAAATCTACGAGACGAATCTTTTAAGCCTAATTAGACTATGATTGGACACTAATTGCTAAATAACAATAAAAATGCTACAATGTCATTTCGCCAAAAATTTGGCAAACCAAACATGCCCCAAATCATCCAGAACAGTATTTTGGCTTGTTTTTTCAGCGAAGCGAACATGGCCATACTGTTACTACCGGAGGGGACATGTCACATGTGTGTGACATTTCATGGATCGAGGGCTTTTCATCGATGGAGAACATATTTTCGGTTTTAGCCTTTAGTCCCAGCTATTTTGGACTTAGAATTAAAGAAAAAGAATTAGTCCCGATTGGAGTTACCAATCGGGACTAAAGTCCCCTGGCCAACTGCTAGAGTCGTAGCTTTTGCAGGAGGGGAGCAAGATAGAACCTTTAGTCCCAGTTGGTGGTCTAAACCGGGTCTAAAGGTCACCCTCCCATCCCGGTTGGAGCTACCAGCCATGACTAAACCTTTAATCATGTTTGATGGCTCCAACCGGGACTAGAATTCTACTTGTAGTCCGGATTTACACCACAAACCGGGACTACATGTCCCGGGCTATATACTTTCTCCTTCTTCCCCTAGTCCGAGCCATTTCAAGCTCTCTGCTCTGCTCTCTGTTCTTACTCGTGGAAGGAGTTCATGCTTGCGGGATTGGTGAAGACTTCATTCCTCCATCCATTCTTGGGTTCTAAAGGTTACCAACTTCATCCTCTCATTTTTCATCACTAGCCTGAGCTCATTTTGTGGTCTAGAAATAGAGAAATTTGTGGTTTTTTAGATTGGGAATGATGGTGTTTTTTTTATTTATATACCATTTGAGCTCGAAATCACTTGATAGTTTAAATATGAAGATGAAGGAAGCTTATAGTAGTTCATCAAAACTAGTATACACTTTTCATTGCCTCATTTCATAGTCTAGAAATAGAGAAATTTCTGGTTTTCTAGATTGAGAATAATGGTGAATATTTTTTATTTATATGCCATTTGAGCTCAAAATCCATTGATGGTTTGCATATGTAGATGAAGGAATCTTATAGTAGCTCATCAAAACTACTATGCACCTTTCATTGCCTCATTTCATGGTTTAGAAATAGAGAAATATAATGGTTTTTTACTATATAGCTCATTTAATTTCATGGTTCACAAAATAAGAAATTTATAGTAGTTGATGAAAATGAGTATAGAGAGTCATAGATGGCGACTGCTTCTGGATCCTCGGCCTTACATGGGGCCCCTAAGCGACTGAGGCCGGACCTCCCTCTCATTGCGTGCAGCAAGTGTGGGCAGAAGACTGTGAGGGAGTACAGGGTGAAGAAGAAGGGTGTCAATCAAGGGCGCTTCTTCTACACGTGTCCAAATCACGAAGTGAGTTATTTTTTGTCATGTTTTGTTATGGTTTGTAGCTATTTTTCGTGAATGATTTTGATTAAAGTTAACTGATGTTGGTTTTATGGATCCGAATCACACATTCAGTGATATGGTTACTCCATATGATAGATGTGATCCCAAGTGGAGAAGAATCTATTTAGGTTCTTAGATAGGCAACATGACAAGACATTGATACTCTTCCCTTACAACTTCAAGTGAGTGTTAATGTCTCATTTTATTTTGCTTACTCCATGTTGACTTTAGTTAATGAGTTATGCCTACATATAAACATGTAGCTTTCACTGGATACTGCTGGTCATCGATATGCCCAGGAGTCTTGTTGTAACACCTCGTGTGTTACGAGCTCGCTAAGCACTAAGACTATGATCTAAGAGATAAATCTATAAATATATTGAGTTAGTTACTTAAATGCCTATATGTGTTAATGAAAAATCCTAACGCGAAGAGTGGAACAAGTAGTTCTAAACATTGGCACGGAAGCAATTTTTATAAACAAAAATTAAATATAATTTGTATGTAGCACTTGAATAAAGTTAGAGTGTAAGTGTAGTAGATAGAAATGCAACATTAATTTTTGGAGAATAAATACTATTAGTTAGTAATTTGGAATGTTCAAAAAAATTAAACTTTTGATTTAAGAAGGGTCATTTCGTTACCTGCAAACGCTTGAACTTGTGTTTAAAAGTATCATTATTTGGTGAACTATATTGGACAAACTAATTAGGAAGTGCTTAGATATTTTTTTTTCTAAGAGTTAGTGTGTAGTATGGGCTAGGTCATGGTACAATTGTTAGTTGAATCCGGCAAGGTTTAGATCTATTAAAAATTAAGGTCAAAAAATTAATGGATACTTGGTCCTAACTAAAAACCTTAAGGGTGGTACACAATACTATTTTGGCATTTAATTTCTAACAAAAATGTTTAAACACTAGTTGCATATTTTGGTATTGTTGATTGCATCAAAGTGAGTGCTTGAGCATGGCATAGGTCGACATTGTGTTGGATGTCACGTTGTCTGCTCTAAAATTGCCCTAACTTCATTAGAACGCGTTGTCGGGGTTGTGTCGGGTTTCGTTCGTGAACCGGCATTCTGCGCGACGAGCTCATATTGGCATCCTTCTATTCCCCTCTCTGGTTGCTCTCGGGCCATGTCGATGGCTTTGCTGGGTTGCTAGTCATCTTGACTTTAGGATAAGGGAATTAGTTGGGCCTCAATTATGATCGTTGGTAGTTTTCGCTTCGCTTTAAAATGCGTGCACGTCACCTATAGTAGCCGTTCGGACTGGATTCGCGGTCACCGTGGGCACAAAGCGGTGGCGCCGGGGTCGCGTTGCGACCATGTCGCTGATGCCGGCTGCGCGTGCGCTAGGCCCGTGCCTGTGCGCCTAGGTCTGGCGTGGCCCGACCCGGTTGGCAGTGGTCTGGTCACCCGGCCACGGTGTGCGTGTGCCAACGCCAGCCATCGAGCCATGCGCAGGGTCATGCGCGGGGCCATGGCGGGGCGGTGACTGTCACCGCTTTGCCGACGTGGTGCTCGTCTCGCCCTTCATCCTACCTACCACGTCGAATCTTTGGACATGTGCCGCTTGAAAGCTCTAGTTTGGTTTTGATGAATTGATGAAACCATAAGTGCTAACCTAGTTTATCAAGTGATCATGAGATAGGTAGCATATTCCAAGTGGTGAAGCAAATGAAGATCATGATATGATGATGGTGATGCCATGGTGATAATCAAGTGCTTGGACTTAAAAAGAAGAAAGAGAAAAACAAAACGCTCAAGGTAAAGGTATAAATGGTAGGAGCCATTTTGTTTTGGTGATCGAGACACTTAGCGAGTGTGATCACATTTAGGTTCGATAGTCGTACTATTAAGAGGGGTCAAACTCGTATTGAAATGCGGTTATCAAAGTGCCACTAGATGCTCTAACTCATTGCATATGCATTTAGGATCTAGTGGAGTGCTAACACCCTTGAAAATGTTTATGAAAATATGCTAACACATGTGAACAAGGTGATACACTTGGTGGTTCACACATTTGAGCAAGGGTAGGAAACTTCACCGGCGGAGTGTCCGCCCGTAGAGTACGGACAGTCCGACGGTGCCACCGACGCCCTAGACAGAAAAGACGGAAGGTCGATTGACTTTATGAATTAGTTCAAGGGATTCGAATGAGGTTCAAAAGCAAGAAGGTGAATTGAGAGAGATGAAAAGGGGTTCTTAAGATATTCTAGAAGGGGTCAAACGGATTTGCTACGGACTTGTGCTCTCCAACATAAAACACTAAACCAACAAAAGAACTCCGGCAAACTCCTATAAGTAATTCTATATGCATGCAACAATTTATTTATAAATTGTTCTTAGTTTGACCTGGCATCTACATGCTTCACACTTTGAAGGAAAATTTTTAAAAAGTTCGTATTTTTGGCTTCTCCAAAAACCCGGGTTGTTACACCGTGTATTCTCGGGACTTCTTTCGGGTGACCCGGGCCATGCATTGCAATGTACTTACGCAATATATGTATGCGATGATGAGAATGATAGCATTTGCGCAAAAATATTTAAAAGGTGTAAACTTATTATGCATGCTGCAAGAATGTTGGTTAAGTTTGAATGAAAGACAAGCTATGCATATAAGAAATAATGTCCTCAAATGAGAGGGTAATAGTTTTAGATGGCTAGCGAAGGCTGCCACTTGATAGCCTGCATGAGCACAGGTAAGATTCATAGCAGTGACTATAGTAAGGATTAGTTCCCTGTGAAGGTTAGCTCAAATATTTGATTGATATAGATATTATGAAGATCTTCAAAGAATTTAGTTAGTATAGCCTGCAAAAAAAAGGAAAACATGTTAGTGTTTGTGGGTTCGAAGGTTGGTTGGATGTTGAAAGTCAATTTTTGATGGAGGTCTCCGACTAGAAGGCTGTTAACAGGCGAAGGCTGTAGAGTGACGAAGGCTACCAACTGATAAAGTTCAATGAGTGACGAAGGTTGCTGAAAACCAATGATAGATGAAATCCACTGATTGATGAACGAAGACCATGACTGACGAAGGCTCAAAAAGATGAAGGCCAAAGACTGACAAAGGTTATTGACCGGTGAAGACCAATACGTGTCAAAGGCACTGTCCGGCGAAGACCGTTGACAGATGAATAATCGGCGAAGGTCCTTACTGACACATGCCCTGCTGAAAGTTGTAGAGAACCTTGATTGATGAAAGCCACTGACTGATGACGGAGGCTGTTGACTGATCGAAGGCTGCCCACTGACTGATGACGGAGGCTGCACTAACATATAATGAAGACCGGTCTCCGCCTAAGATGGGCGGAGGCCGGCCTCCGCCTAAGACGGGCGGAGGTTGTTGGCTGTTGAATACCACTTACTGGAGAAGGTCATTTGTAGATGAATATTCACTGATTCATAGAGGATCACTAAGTTATCTTATAAGTGTTGAATATTCTATGAGAACCACTGACTGGCAGAGGTTATTGACTGATTCATATAATTGTTGGACAGATATGTGACGAAGGCTGATCACTTAACGAGAAGAATTGCCTGCTGTAGAGTATTGACTGATTTGGCTTGAGGAGGTGAAAACACGCATATAACGAATGAAAATATATTCTAAGAGAGGATAAGAGATACTTACAGTACTGGTGACCTGCATGTTATTGAAAAAGAGATTCGACAAGAGTTGAAAATTGTTTTAAGTTTAGCCGGGTCAGGACCAAGCATGTATAGCCATTCAGACCATGCTTTTGATGTGGCGAAGGCTGCAACAACTTTTTTTGGTCACATTGGTGACAAGTTGTAAGCGAAGGTTAAATTTGGAGATCTGCCTAAGTGAGGCGAAGGTTATATCAAAATTATGATGAAGTAAATCATAAGAGGACAAGTTATAAGGCATTATGAGATGGTGAGAATTTATAAATTAGTGAGAAATTCTCACGTTTTGATTTGGTTCCTGCGAGGAGGTGCTTTCAACATCAATAAAAGTTTTCGCATTCTGCAAGGCTTTTTATATGCATATACACATATATGTATATACATATATCTCAATAGAAAGGAGAGAGGATGGGATATACTCATCGTGTATTTTTGTCTGAGGTGCTCGTTTCGTCCAGAAAACACAAAATAGACGAAGGTCCGAGCTCCGCACCATCGAACTCATATCGAGTGTGTGCCGTAGGCCCGGAGGTCTGCTATAGCCTGTTTGAAACATGGAAAAGCACGCAGCATGTTGTATTGTTAGAATAGTATTTGAGTAGGTGATTTTTTATGCTTATCTTTATCGAGTAGGCGAGGCCGATGAACTTCTGCACGAAAACGTGGTGGTCGTGTTGTCCCGTGCTAGCCGTGGTGGCGTCCATGGCCCTGCGCACACGTTGAGGGTGCGGCCGTGCGTCGTGGACTTAGTGGACTTAGTGGTGGCTGACAGAGACATGAGCTGGTCGTCGAGTCTAGCGAAGGTGCTGGTCTGGCTCGGTTCCGTTGCAGGCCTCCGCAAACAGGCGCAGGCTTGAGGCGCCTGGGCGGAGATAAAGCTGTGGCGCTGGACCATTAGAGGCCAAAGGCTTGTCTTTGATGAAGACGTCGAAGGCTTTCCACCAGGGTTCAGTTGGCGAAGGCTTTGCTTGGACGTTCAGCTTTTCTCGGGGATTCTCACAGGACATGGTCTGCCGACGAAGGCTCCAACTTGTAGCTCTCTAAAAAATTTCGTGCCGAGCACGGTGGGCGCCACTGTTGAAACACCACTGTTGAAACATCGGTTTCTAACAAGAATGAGAAGTGGGCGGAGGCCTTCGTCTTAGGTCGGGGTCTCCGCCCGAGATGGGCGGAGGCCGACCTCCGTCTAAGACGGGCGGATGTCCCTGAACGCAGCGCACTCCTGTCGGACAAAATCCTCTGTCGGAGGCTCCAGACAGAAGGTCGCTAAACGAGGGATTCAGTAGGCTTTGGCCAAGTAGGAGTAAGAGAAAGGGGCGGAGGCCCTCGACTTTGGCCGATGCTCCGGACTCGGGCTTTGGCTCAGGCTCTGCCTGAAGGAGAGAGTGAGGATCAAGTACCGACTCACAAGAACTGGGGTTTCATAATTGCTTCACCAACCTCTCTCTCACAGTTACAAGTGTTCCCTATTTATATGACTCAACTACCACTTTACAGAGTTTACAACAGTGCCCCTCAACTGCTATGGTACATTCCAGGAATATTCCAGCCCTAATGTCTAACCTCAGGGGTGTTCTCGTCATACCATCTTGCAATGTCTTCACCTTGGGCCTAAGCCGACGCCCATTGGAGGCCCATCAACTGTCCTCACGTATGCCTTGCTGACTTGATCGTTCCTTGATGGGCCTCCGCCGCCTTGGGGAACACCTTCGCCATGATCACTGCGCTTGGCCTCCGCTGTCCCGAGGAGAGCCTCCACCGTCCCGGGGAGAAACTCCACCGTCATTCTTGTACTAGGCCTCCGTCGTCTTGGGGGGAAGCCTCCGCCGGCTAGGCCTCCGCCGTCTTGGGGAGAGCCTCTGCCGTCTTGGGGAGAGCCTCCGCCGGCTAGGCCTCCGCCGTCTTGGGGAGAGCCTCCGCCGGCCGGGCCTGCGCCGTCTTGGGGAGAGCCTTCGCCGGCTGGGCCTCCGCCGGCTAGGCCTCCACCGTCTTGGGGAGAGCCTCCGTCGGTCGGGCCTTCGCCGTCTTGGGGAGAGCCTCCGCCGGCTAGGCCTCCGCCGTCTTGGGGAGAGCCTCCGCCGGCTAGGCCTCCGCCGTCTTGGGAGAGAAACCTTGGCCCGGGCCTCCGCCTTCTTGGGAGAGCCTCACGGCCGGCCTCCGCTGCCTCTTGGGAGAGCCTCCGCCTGCTAGGCCTCCGCCGTCTTGGGGAGAGTCTCCGTCGGCTAGGCCTCCGCCATTATTCCTTCATCAGGCCTCTTCGAGGGGGAGTTGACCCATACTCCGTATGGGCTCCCCCAACACCTTGATAGGAGAGTGGTGGGTTGGTCCTGCTTGTGCTTGGGGTACAAGCGAGCCATGTGTTTCGTGGTACCCAACTGGGCTACATTGATTCACGAATTGCCGTATAATACGATACGACCTGGCTACGATCTTGCACCGTAGTAAGAACTGAAATATAAAAGATGATAAAATGGTTCTAATTGCTTAGCACCTGCTTGAAAGTAGCATAGGTGCTTACATAGAATGGTTAGTTCATGAACTAATGATGACTGCTAATAAAATTGAATATAAGGATGCACGCTTAGTAATGCTTCCTGCAGATGCAATAACCCACAAGCCAGATAGCCTTGCATATCCTTGGAGTCTTTTCTTTTCTCCTGACAGGTAAGCCTTGCGTAGTATAATTGAGTACTCAGGGTTTGTCCTACCCTGTTGCAGGTGACACGAACTTGTGGAGCTGACACTTGTGTGTGGAAACCTCCTGATGGAGCACAGCAAGGATTTCCTTAACGTTGCGGACATAGAGTTTATTTAAAACTTTCACCCAAAATGTTTTACAATGAAAAACTTATAACCTATTATGATGTATATAATGGATGATCGTGTTAATATTTAACTTGTCATTAAATGATTTTATGTCAGCTGAAACTCTGATAACATGGTTATATTCCACTATTATAAACAATAAATATTATACTCTGGTGTTGCATGGAAAGTGATTTAAGAAATGGCTAAAATGTTGTAAGCTTTATTCTTTTATTTAGGATCCTGTTGAAAAATGTAGATTTTTGGGTTCTCCCATGTGGTGTGCTCGACAGAACTGTCTGATGTAGCTCATCTTTGGGGGTGCTTAGTGTCTAGTGAAAGACAAGCGCATCCGTAAGTGAGTTATTTCGGACGGTTATGCCACACTTGTAAAGATCTTTGACTCAGCGATAAAACCACGAGAAGATTACCAAGAAATGATAGATATTCTCCGGTGGTAATTTTGGTATCATATACTGTATACTCTCTTATGTCATTTTATTGATATAACTCCATTTATTTATTTTGTTGGGCAGTGCTTGAAAAATGTTTGTCCAGAAACACCATTATGGTCATTGGAAAGTGCCTCTAAATATAGTCCAATACTCAGTAAGTACTAGCTAGGTCACCGCATCTTTATTTAGTTTAATTTATTATTACCATGCTTCATTGGTTTATGATGAATTTTTTTCTCGTAAAGTGGTGTCTACGAGCAATAACTTATGTGGATACTACGTCTGCGAGTTTCTCATGGAGTACTCAAGGAGAACTCCAGAAGAGATCTTCGAAGTACATAAAAAATATATACAATTTATTTATTACTATTATGTTGATATATATAATCTTATATATATATATGGAGAGTACATTCAGTAGTCAGCTATAAAATAAGTTATTCTGTAGCCACTTCCATTTACGATAATTTTATATACTAATTTACGATAATGTCAATACATATTTATGATAGTTGGGTTACTATAACACATGGGGATATTTACCATAATATTATAGTAAAACGCTTAGTAAGGAGTTACTATAATCTCGTAAATTAACATAGTAATTAGCATAACTCAAAATGGCTATTTACCATAAGTTATTTTGTAGTAAGAGTTACTATAATCTCATATGGGATAGTATATATATATATATATATATATATATATATATATATATATATATATATATATATATATATATATATATATATATATACTTTTTCCTTTTCATTCAAATTGAAGGTTGAATGGAAGAAACAAAGGGTTCTACTATGTGACCAAATCAAAGCAATTCAAGATGCATTGTCAGGATTTCTTATGGATCAGGTCATAGATCTCGAAGGCACGTACTATTATGACCCTAAAGAATTATTACCTAGTAGCCATACGACTGAAAATTCGGGTTGAATAAAATCCCAAGGGCATGAGTATAAGGTTTTTGACTTTATTATGTACATATTCCATGCTCGTACAACCTCTTGAAATATTTATATATATATATATATAGTTTCATACATTTTAGTGTGTTATTTATGTATAATACTCGAACAGAACCTTATACGTACGTATATATGAACGTATATTAGCAGCGTAGAATTTGTATACGCTAATCGAAACCAAAAAAAATAAATTGGAAAGAAACCATAAAATAAAAAGGAATGAAATGAAAAAAAACATTTAGTCCCGGTTAGAAACACCAACCGGAACTAAACGTGTCAGCCCCGGACATGGTCCGGAAACCATTTAGTCCTGGTTGGTAATAGCAACCAGGACTAAAAGTCCACTTTCAGTCCTGGTCCCTAAACCCCATTAGTCCCGACTGATGCTCAGTCCTACACCAGTGTTTATGTGGTTCCACACTTCAATTCCATTCCACCACAGAATATATGCGATGCCTTTGGTGGCGAGTGCTTCAGGTGGCGCCCGGTCGGCTGCCGCGCCCAAAAGAATGGTTGACTCGTGACTTGACAGATCATTTGCGCATTTCTTCTCATTGATTATTAGTGGAAGTGGCACAACGCTGAAGAGATCGATCATTCTGCCAAGGGTCACCTGCCAACGAGTACATCAAGTGCATGCATGCATGCGGCTGCGGCCACATGGTTTACTTTTTTTCCGAAAGTGCTAGAGCATCAGGATTTCCCCCCTTCCTTCTGAAATTAACGTTACTACATGGAATACTCCGTCCCTCCCTAAAAAATTTTAGACAGATTAACAACCTTGGCAAAAGACACATATGCTCTTATCACTCCTTTCCTTTTCTAGAGGATATCATTTGAATTTCACAGTTATCGTTTATATGCACCTCTATATGCTATTCTTTTGACAAATTTCAAACATTAGAAAGTTATTTATTTTGGAATGGAGGGAGTATATGAGAGGTTTGCTCTCTCTCTCTCTCACACACACACACTCTCTCTCATTTAGACAGGAGTAGTTCGAGAATATAACAAATGCATTGTATAAAGTATATATGTTGCATCCAAAATCCAAAATTACTATATATATAATAATGCTGTAAGACTAAAGTTCCACTCCCGCACTGTTCATCGATCACATCTAAAGAACCACACTACCTACAAATTTCTCGTCACAGCATCAAAAGGTGTTGCCTCTATCCCTCTTTGTGAATTGTGAGAGGTTGAAGTGCCCAAAGGTCCCAAATGATCATACATAATCTAAGGCCCAGCCCTTCCGAATAAAAAATGATTCGTGATTGGTTTGAACTATGTTTGGCCTATGAGGGCCCATAAATTCCTATTGACGGACTGATCATGCAGCTTTCTGTTTGAGAACTGTTTACGGGTCTTTGTACCTCAAAGGCTCAAACGAAATCAACCCACGCGTAGTGGTGGCCCTCGGGGCGGTCAGGTAGCGCTCAGCAGGAGATGCACCATTGTTGCTCCAGGAGAAAGTGTGAGTGCAGCAAGGATGACGTGCAGTGTAGATCTGTGCTGGTTGCTATGTGCTAGGGGACGGAGATCTTTGTTGGGAGAGGGGTTGAGTTTAGTGATCATTTTCTTGGAAAACTTGAGATTTGTAAGGTAATCTTTCAGTGATACTCATAGGGATTGTGTGTTTGTGTTTCTAGGGGTGAGCGTGCTTGCTTCTACGTCACCATGGGACCACGAGATATTCCATATTTTCAACCATAGACTCTGATAGTGTTTGTTGGACTAAATCTAACCATGTGTTTATAAGTGTGTTTGCATATGTACTCTATACTGCACGAAAAAAAAAGAAAACCCCCAAAATGGTGACAAGTCCTAATTAGGAGGTGAAAATGGGGACTACCAAGGTTCTCTCGGTTTTTTTCTTCCTTTCTTTTCAAATGTAGATGAGGATTTTTCTTTCTTTTTTTGTCTAGAAATAGTACTAATTAGTAAATACATTATATTTATAATATGGTGTGACTAAAGTTCTAAATTGTACTGTTATCATTTCATCTAAGGACTAATCAAACAACATTACTAAGTACCAGCAAAATCTTCCTCGGCCTAAAAGGAAAAGGGTTTTAATTTATCGTCCCAGTGCAATTGACTCAATAAATGACCTAATCTAAGGCCCAACCTTCTAAAGTGATTCATAATTACTTTTTGGGGATTTCTATTCATCTATCGGGTGTTGTTTTGTCTCTTAATCAATCAGTTTTCTATGGCTATGATTTTGTTGAATTATCTTTCTTGTTGGGCCGTTTCAGTTTCTTGTTGGGGGCTGTGTATCAGCAGTGACCGGCCGCGCAGCCACGACCCGCCGTGTCTGCGCCGAGCTCGAGGCACGTTGGGAACCACAGCTTCGCCGGACGCCGCGATGAGCAGCTGCTGCCTTTCTGCCTCGTCCCGAGCTTCCTCGTCGTCGGTGCTGCTCGTGACCATACTGGACATGTTTCCCTACAAAAAAGATAGAATCGTATACTCGTACTACTTTTTTGGAATAGTGCTCGTATGCAGACATGCAGTGTGAAAATGTGCCATGAACATGTTATATATATATGGAGTATATAGGGAACAAAAATTGTTTGCCCGATGAATAAGTATAGAATTGTTGGATCCCGATGAATAAGTACAGTACAGCTTGAGCACATTGGCATTTGTAAAGGAAATGAGAATTCAGTAATCTGTTTCAGTACATGGTTTTTTTGTCAGTTGTTCATTTGTAGAAGTTGTTATTTTTATTTTTTATAATAATTTGGTCTGATTCTGCACCTTTGAGTGAGGATGAAGCCGGATGTTTATTCCCATTGTCTTAAAAAAAGAAGTTGTTCTTTTATTCAGTTTGAGCTATTATGTTTTTTCGAGCATAAGTGGTTCAATATTTATGTTATTTAGAAACCTTTCTTCATTGGAGTTAAATAACTTGTTACCCGGTACCTTTGCCATTTGTTTTTTTTCAAGTGTAGTCTTTTGTATCATCTTTTAAATTTGTCCAGTAGATTTTAGTCAGATGTTTCCATTAACTTGTAGTTTATTTTATGTCTAGGGCAAGTTTTTGGTAATTTGATTCTATTAGTTGCTAGTTCTTTTGTCAGTGGTTGAGTTTCAGAATTTGTTGTTTTGTTTAGTCAAGTTATTTTATTTGTTCAGTTTCATTTTCAGTTAAAATATTCTATTTAGTTTCAGTTCAATGAGTTCTGAGATTCAGTGGTTCATTTTATTTTTTTTCATTTTTCATTTTTATTTTTGAGGGGGGAGGTTTAACTCTGGAGAAGGATCTAATGCCCAACTCATGTACTTACCGAGGCAAGAGCTGCAATCCCTCTGCTCCTTCTGTTCCCTCCTCTTCTCTCATCCTACTAGAGGAAGACGAAGATGTCGTCGCCTCCATGCTGCTCCACCACACCAAACCCTGTTACCTTCCCACTACTAGTAGCACCGACCCTGTTACGTAGTTGGAACGTGCTATTAGTTTTAGTCCAATGAGTTATGAGATTCAATGGTTTATTTTATTTCTCATTTCCTAGATGTTGTATTTTTATATGTTTTATTTTCTTCATCTGATGCGTTTTTAATGATTTTTAGAACCTGCAGCACCTTTGTAGAAAAGATTAAGGCAAGATACCCCAATGAATCTAATTCATCCTCTAGGTAGAAAAGAAGTTGAGAAGGGAGGCATTGATCAAGGTTTTTTTCTCTCTCTTTGTTTTTATTGGTCAGTTCAACCTAATTCAACCTTGTTTTTTTCAATTTTGTGGATTTATCCTAGTTGTTAGGAATTTGAGAAAATTGATTTCACTTCGAATGGTTTGATATTTTATTTGGCTTCATATTGTGTTTATTTTTTTAAAAAAATTTGTGGGTTATTCCAAATAACCCCATAGATGCACCTGTGAAGCATGCTAACAAAATTCTTGGTGGTTTGAATTCTACTAAATCATTTGTAAGGGTAAGTATAATTTTTAATTTGTTTCGGTTTCAACTATTCTTAATCCTTAAAAGTTTTGTCTTAGTTTTCTTCTTTCTCATCATTTTTTTCTTGGCACTCAAGTTGAATATTTATGTCACGTGAGGCCGTGAGGTGCCTCTTTCCTTTCTCTCACGTGAATGGATCGGATCTTGTGGAGGTCAGTAGTAGGGTGTGATCCACTCAATGTTTGAGATCTGATTGTTGGCAGTTTTAGTTTTTCAATCACTTTTTTTATTGTGCTTGGCTAATTAATTTCTGGTTGTTTTATTGTCCCATATCTTTCAGATTTTAAATCAGATTGACTTGTGACGTGTCAGTCTTTGGTTGGTTGAAAATCTGGTTGATTTAATGAAACAAGATCAACTGAAAGTTGTGTAGTCACTCCCTTAGTTTTTTTACTAGGTTTGACCCAAATAAATGACGGCATCCATCAAGGGCCATGCAGGCCTGGTAGTGGGGCAAGGCCAACCGTTACCCGCCTACCTTTTTTTTTTGCATGATTTTAGGTATCTTTACCGGCTCTCCCATTCCATCTTGATCATATATATAGGTAAAAAATAGTATTCATAAGATAATGGTACTGTAATACATAGATCTTCTATCTCATCTTCTATCTATACCTATAATTTTTAAAAGATCTTATAAAACATGTCCACTCTCCTAGTGAAAAGAGAACCCCTTTCTCCTATCCCTAAAGAAATATACAACAACAACAACAATAACAACAAAGCCTTTTAGTCCCAAGTAAGTTGGGGTAGGCTAGAGTTGAAACCCAACATGAGCCCCTAGTCACGGTTCTATCCCTAAAGAAATATAGAATACAAATTTTAGATGATCTGAAGCAGCAACAACAACAACAACACCAACAATAACTCCTATGTGCTAAAATAATTTTAGGGTACTATCATAGCAGAAGACATATAATATAAAAATTAGGTAGAGTTGCTCTATTCTATAACTCTAGCATGAGCTCTTAGGCCTTGTATAATGGAGTACATCCAAACGGAGTACATCCAAACAAACCTTATACCGAAAATAAACCCCTACACCAATATAAACTCACATTAAATCCTCAGGGCAGCCCGTTTACTAGTTACATATTTCAGCCCATGGGCTTTGCGCAGGTTGTTCCTTGCTTCACCCTGCAGGCTTGCGAAGTTGCTGTGGGTGCAGCAGCATGTGCACAGACAAACATGTCACCCTTACTTAGGGAAAAAAGAAAATAAAAAGAAATGATAGCAACGAAGTTAAGGGATGTTAGCTGAGCTGATTACAAAGCTACAAGGGATGTTGACTGAAAGAGTCGACAGACTAAGCGATACAATTTACAGCACCAAACAACAATTTATATGCTTTTTAATTATTTTTCATTTGAGAATGAGGCTAATGAAAAACGAACTCAACATGCTAGGCATAACTTCAGCCACCTAAAGCATCATTAATAGTCTAGTGATTTGCTTCCTGAGTTCAGTGACTTGGCAACTTCGGGACCGTATCTTAGGCAACTGATTCAGCCTGAGGACGAAAAGTATAGCCGTAAAATCAAATACGCGAGAAGAAATGGTCTGTATATAGGCTGAACGGGATGGCTCTTATATATATAAAAAAAAGAACAGAATGGCGGTGCCCCTAGTGGCTATTGCAGATTTCATCCGATCCATACCTCACGCACAACTTGCAACAACTTTCACTGGTTCGCTAATCTCCGTCCGGACGGAGAATTTTTATATTTAATCATTTTTTATTTATTTTATTAATAATAATCGCTTCAAAAAAATTCAAATCTATTTGGTCGCACCAGTGAGACTAGGCGTGACCAAATAACGCTGTTGCGCCACATGCGTTGGCACGACGAGATGTGTCGCCACTTCCGCTGGCACGACAGTTCAGTCTTGTCGCATCGGAGTGGCGTGACGAGACTGAATTTTGAAAAAATCATAACTCTTCAATACGACGTTGAATGAAGACGATTTCTATATGAAAATTCTAGATCTCGATGAGATCTACAACTTTTTAGTTTTGAGTTTTTTCATTTGAAAATGTTAAGATTCTCAAAAAAAATATATAAGATTTCAGCAGCATAATAATCGCGTAAGAACGATTGTCGCATTAGAAAAATAATATATTTTCTATAAGCTGTCAAATGGAGATACTTTTTATATCAAAATTGTAGCTCTCAATATGATCTACAATTTTATAGTTTTAAGTTTTTATATTTGATGTTGTTAGGATGCTTGAGAAAATAATATAAAGTATCTCGATTAATATGCAACTGAAACTTTATCCTATTTTCTAGTGCATCTTAACAAATTCAAATGTAAAACCTCAAAACTATAGAGTTGTAGATCGCATTGAGAGCTACAATTTTGATATAAAAAATATCTTTATTTGGCACCTTTTAAAAAATATATTATTTTTTAATGCGACAAGCGCTAGTACGCGATTATTATGCTGCTAAAATCTTATATAATTTTTTGAGCATCTTAATTTCCTCAATTGAAAAACCTCAAAACTAGAAAGTCGAGATCTATAATTTTTATATAAAAATCATCTTCATCCAACGTCGTATTGAAGAGTTATGATTTTTCGAAAATTCAGTCTTGTCACGCCACTCCCGTTGGCGCGACAAGACTGAACTGTCACGCCAACGGGAGTGGTGCGACAAGGTTTTCCACATCGAAAATGCCCTCCAACGTGGCACATCTTGTCGCGCCAACGCATGTGGCGCGATAATGTTATTTGGTCACGCCAGCCCACTGGCATAACCAAAAGGGTCAGATCCGCAGAGTATTTTTAGAAACGATTATTATTAAAATATTAAATAAAAAAGATTAAAAATAAATAAAATCCCGTCCGGACGTCCGTTTCTATGCCCCGGCCCGAAGCCCACCGCTGCAGTCCGTTTCCGCGCCCCCATTTCGCGTGTCCATGCGGGAGCCCTCGCTGCCCGGACTCACTCGTCAAGCTTGCGTTTCGCGCACCCACACGGGGGGCCCACGCCGCTCGGACGTCGCTCGCGCCCCTTCCCGCTTTCCACACGCACCCCATGTGCAAGGTCCAATATGCTTGAAACATTCAGATGCAACACTTATAACTTACAAAAGAAGACAAATAAAACACATAAAACATGGGTCTAAAACTCTTGCAAAGACACTTAAAAATCATTTACGCAACATTTAGTTAAAACACTTACAACATATGTGTTAAACATATGCAACATCCTGATAAAACACACTTTGCAATATAAAACTGAAATATATGAAACATTGGGAACAGACGCTTGCATCATACCTCTAAAACACTTGCAACATCCTGATCTACTTTTGCAAAATCTTTATAAAACATTTGCAACATACCACCGAAACATCTAAAAAACATGAAACAAACATTTGCAACACATGGGAGGGGAGGCCGGGGTCGATCTATTCCAGCTGTCGGGGTGGGAGCCAGCTGCGAGCAGCGGCGCATGAGAACCACCAGCATCGACCACGCTCATGGATGCCTTTGGCTCGACCGGGGACGATCTGAGGCACCTCAGCACGTGGGCCTAGCGGGCATCGGCCAGCGCTCTCGTAGTGGCGAGGCATCCCGTTAGCGCTGGGGTTGGAGAAGAGGCCGAGGAGGCACTCAGCCTGTTCGCTTGTTGGTTTCAGCCAGGACTTATCAGCCAGTCAATAATGTTTTTCTCTCACAACAAATCAGCACCAACCGAGCTTATCAGCCCAAAACTAACCAGCGAACAGACCGACTGCGCGAACTGATGGAGGAGGCAGCGTGGTCGGCTTGGGTGGAAGAAAGAAGCAGCGGTGGTGCTCTGTGATTTCACAGAGACATGGAGGAGAGAGAGACACACGAGATCAAACAGAAGTCTAAGTGACCACTTAAGATAGAGGCATCAAATATTTTTTTTTACATACGGTGTTTACAATAAGTAAACAACATGAGACCACGTACCGTGAATAGAGACTGTCGGCGTCCGGACGCTCCGACAAAGATGGTCCAGTACTTGTTTCGGCAACAAATAAATCTTCTACATCGGCCGCCCATGTATATGTTTTTACATGCCTCGATCAAGCCTAGCCCATTGGTTATGCAACTTTCTGTTTGAGAACGTCAGAACGACTAGTCTCCTGTTCGTCAAGACGTCAACACAAGACTGGAGAGTAGGACGTTTTTGCGGTTATAAACGTCTCTCAAATCTTGATTTTTTTTTTTTAACACTTTTTTTAAACAATTTTCAAATTTGACACATTTTATTTTTTATTTTCAAATCTAGCACCTTTGGCGCGCCTTTTGCCGTGGCGCGGCCAAACCACTCTGCCGCGCCATGCATGGCGGTGCGTCAGAACTGCTGACGTGGCAGCGACCGGGACGTTGATCGATGACGTGGTCAGCTCTGCCGCGCCACGAATCTTGGCGCGGCAGTGCCACGCCATCGCGCACGGCGTGGCAGGGCCGAATGTCGCGTCCTTCTCTTTCCTTCACTCTCTCCCTCACTCAGATCCGGTCGATGAGTTACGCGCCGCCGCGGCCGCCAGCCCCGTTCTCTCGTCGCCGTCGGCGGCTCCTTCCTGCGCCCTCTCCCCCTTCGCACTGCCCTCCCCTCTCTCCCCTAACTCCCCAGAGCTGGCCGCCGTCTCCCCTCACCCCCGTTGCGTTCGTCAACACCGTCGGCCGGCCATTGCCGCCACCGGCCCCATCTCTCCCTCCCTGCCTCTCTCTCGTCCTTCCCCGCTCTCCCACCCTCTCTTGAGCCAGCCCTATCTCCCTCCCTCTCCTCTCTCTTGACCCGCCCCCATCTCCCTCCCTCTCCTCACCGTTAGCCAGTTGTTGGCACTGTGCCGACCTTGGGGTGAGCCCAATCTTTCCCACAGCCATTGTCAAGGTAATTCCTTCTACATTGTGTAGTTTGATTCGAATGTTTGTTAGTTAGGGTTAGGATTTAAATTTTTTTTGACTGATTAGTTAGGGTTAGGAATGTGATGAGATTATTGTGGTTGTACTATAGTTTGTAGTTGTATATTTAGTTAGTTGTTTTTTATTATTACAGCTAGAATAGGTATTAATAATAGATTGGTTAGGCCCCGTTTGGCAGGGCTTCTCTAGCATCTTCAGGAGCCGCTTGGAGCCGTTTTCTGCCAAACGGGGTAAAATAAAATGGCTCCACCGATGAAGCCCCTAAAAACGTGCTCTCACAGAGCTTTGGGGTGGGAAGGAGCCAAAAATAGTGGCTTCTCTCGGCTTCACCTCATTCTACATTGCGTTCTCTGAGAGCATATTTTAAGAAAAACTATATGTGAAGTTGTTTTGCCAAACGATTTATCAAAACGGCTACAGCTCCACCCATAGAGCTGTTCATGGAGCTGAAGCCCTAAAAAAGAGCTTCATGGGTGAAGTGGAGCCATACCAAACGGGGCCTTAGTATAGGTACTAATATTAATATAGTTAGTGTACGTAGTTATTATAGTTAGTCTAGTTTAGTTAGTTATTATAGTTACTTAGAATAGTTAGCATAGGTGTTAACATTAGATTAGTTTGTATAGTTTATTCCTTTTATATTTACTTTGTTTTTATGCACTAATGTTCCATCATATTATAGTACTCTTAATGTTTCTTCTAACACGTCCATTTGAAATTTTAACTAGGACGGGGGATCATCATCCGTAGTACTCTATTCTTGAGGTGCACTACGACAAGGACCACCGAGCCAAGCACCTGTCGGAGCTTCAGGATGACTTGCAATCTCTTAGACTACGCACACACCAGCCGCACCTCTGGGACGAGCGATACTGGTCGTACATACAGTGTGCCGGTTTCTTTGAGATCGTCCGGGTCTTCAACACTGGGCTACCGATCCTCGACCCTACAATTCTCACTACTGTTGTCGGTAGGTATGATTTGATACACGTTTGGTGAAGTACAAAGCATTGATTTGTCTTATTGTTTGAATTAAAAAACTTCTTTATTGAATTAAAAACCCACAGGTGGAGGCCAGAGACCCACACCTTCCACCTTCCTTGCGGCGAGATGACTATCATGATGCAGGACATGAAGATAATTCTGTGTCTGTGGTTGGGGGATCTTCCAGTGACTGGCAGCCTTGATAACGATCACTGGATTGACTTGGTGGAGCAGTTCTGTGGCAGAAGACCACCCGAGGACGAGGATGCTAAGAGAGCAAAGTAAGAATTTCTATGTTCCAAACATTTATCATTTTGACACCAACACATGCAAGTCTTTGGTTGGTCTCTTATATCACAAATATATGCTATGGTCTAAGTCTGTCATTGATCTACATATTCTGCAAATTATTTTGCTATTTAAACGGAGAGTGTAGTACATAACTTTTATGATGCATATTGTCTTTGTCTAATTTAATGTTTATTTTTGTTCCCTCAGCTCTCATGTAATTGTCCTTCAAAAATTTCAGCAAAACATCCGGTGTCAGTTCGGTCTGGATAACAGAAAACTTTGGGGCGCCGCTGCACCTAGACGCTACAGAGCAGGAGATCGAGAGTTATGCTAGGGTGTGGCTGTGGCACTTCTTAGGCGCCTTCCTATTCCCCGACGCGTCGGATAACACCATCAACTGGGCCTTCCTCAACATACTGAGCCAGCTATGGAAGAATATAGGAGCGTACAGCCGGGGCAGCGCGGTCCTAGCATGCATCTATCGTCAGCTCTGCGTTGCCTGCTGACGTAGTACAGGAGGTGCCAACCTAGGAGGTTGCTCCCACCTACTACAGGTTTGGTGTTGGGAGCGATGGCCAATCGGGAGGCCCGTTGTTCACGGTTTACCTGTAAGTGCATCGCTTTTTATTTTCCTCAAACTTGATGCCACACTTGTGACTGACTATCCTATTCAATGCAGGCATAGAATCACGTGGACGTAGAACCAACTGCTCTGTACGTCTAGCAAGAAGCGGAGGTAGTTAGAGGGAACCCGAAGCAGCGGTACAGGCAGTACTCGGGCACGCTAAATGTCCTGACACAACACCAGGTAACGACCACTTTGATACTGCTAGTCGGTGTTGTTGCCTTTTTATTATTCCAAAAACCTAACTGTAGTTACCTAACTTTCAGGTGAATTGTTGTCCTTGGTCCAGATTCGAGCTAGAGGGGTACCTGAGTCCTCGCACTGAGGAAGAGTCGGACGAGTGGCTTTTTAACGGGCCACTAATTTTCTTCCACGTGGTCGAGATGCACTACCCTATAAGGGTGTATAGGCAGTTCGGAAGATTACAACCATGCCCACCGCCGCTGTACACAACCAACAGAAAGTTGCACCGGTGCGACAACTAAAACATAATAATTTAGCAGTCATGATGTGCATACATACAACCACTAACTTACGTTAAATTTGTAGGTACGATCGAAGGAACATGTATAAGGAGAAGGAAGAATTGGGTCATGACGCACGCCACGTTCATCCACGACTAGGGACAGTCGGCAAAGGGTCCTGATTGCCAAGATATCGCCGCACGACCACGCAACTTCAACCGCTACCTCCAATGGTTGCATAGGAGTACCCGCACACATATGTAGGCCGCCTACACTAACAAACCAATTGACGAGGACGAAGTCAAGGATGACATCGTTGATGTGTACGACGAGGCGACAAGGATGGAGACACAGCTTCAGAGAGCCCCGCTATAGAGATAGGTGGTAAGAAATTTGAATGTCAATACAACTGCACGTCGGCGTTCCTATGAATTGTAATGATACGAACTTAGCTCGCTTGTGTATGCAGGCATCATAGTTCACAAGTCTATCCAACGAAGTAGCCGTGCGACTTCATGTAACACCCAAAAATTTCAACTGCAAATTAGTAATTAAATTGAGCATTTATTTGATTTTCTATACATTTTAACCTAGGCCAAATAATAAAATTTGGTAAATTAAAATTAACTATAAGGTTTAAAAATATATTTGTTGCATTCATGCCGAAACATACTATTTTTGGTTGAGTGTGGGGCTAGGTTGTTAAGGTTGAATTCAAATTTCATTTGAATTTGATCAATTTTCAAAACTCTGAAAATAGGAAAGGAATTCCTTTTAAAAACTTCCTTGTTTCTCCTATCTAGCAAAACTCCAGAATCGGCCCAACCTCTTTCACGCACTTGTCCCGGTAGCCTTGGCCTGCTGGTGGCCCAGCCCGCGCCTTCCCTCCCTTCCCTTCCTCGCGCACGTGGCCCGCTCCGTGCTGGCCTGCTCGCGGCCCGCTCAGCGCCGTTGCTCCGTGCCGTGGCTTCGCTC
Organism: Miscanthus lutarioriparius; assembly: GCA_904845875.1. Classification (NCBI taxonomy): domain Eukaryota; kingdom Viridiplantae; phylum Streptophyta; class Magnoliopsida; order Poales; family Poaceae; genus Miscanthus; species Miscanthus lutarioriparius. The sequence continues at coordinate 10,529,938 of CAJGYO010000003.1, read as the reverse complement.
GCACGCGCGTGCGCCCACAGCCCACTACCACGGCCCGCATCGGCCTGCTACCGCGCCCACGCCGCACACTCCACTCTCTTCCTCTCGTTGCGACGTGGGACCCGCCCGTTAGCCGCCCGCCTCACTTTCCTTTCTTCGCCGCCCGGTGATGGCGCTGTCATCTACGGCAACACGCCACCACGCCCGTGCCCGCATGGAAGGGGCTCACAAATCCGTGATTCGCAGTCCGCGCGCTTGCTTTCCATTCCCGCAGCGCCCCTCTCACCTATAAAGCCCGCAGCGGAGCCCTCCCTCTCTCCCTTCCGTTCGCCGCAACCGAGCTCGCACTGCCGCCATCGTCCGCCTACTCCGGGGCCCAATCAACGCCTCCGACGCACCCCGAAGCTTCGTCGTCACTCACCGCGATCGTAGGTGCCCTTATTCCTCCATTTTGGCCTCGGATTACAAGAGATCACCCTAACCCGTGACCGTCTTCTCTCTCCAGTTCGCCATCGCCGTCGACCCGGACACTCGGAGCTCTCCCGGACGCCGCGACCACCTCCATCGAACTCATGGTGAGCTGCTCCACCTTCACGTGCCCCCATTTCTTTGAATGACACCCTAGAGCGCCGTATCGGTGAGCTCCAGTCACGCCGGCCAGTGCGCCGCCGTGGGGCCGTCGTCCCGACGCGCTTCCCCGCCATTCCTTTGGGTCATATCGGACTCGCGTTGATGCACTCATTGATCTTGTGCCCTCGGCTTGGTCTAGGGTGGCCGAAATCGCCCCTACCAGCGACACCGGCGATCTTGGGCCACCGGCACCCATGGCGCCGCCGTGTGGGCACAGCACGCCGATGAGGAAAGTCGTTCGTTTCATCAGCGCCGTTAGATCATCAGCGAATGGCTTTGATTAGAGCATACCCCTTCGGGGTCTTAACCGGTTCACCGTGGGCTGTGGACTCGGCCCACAGCGCCACGTCAGCGTGCGCCCACGCACACATGGTGCACAGCGCCAACCAGAGTGAGCCACGTGGCATCCAGTCAGCAGCCACGTAGGTCAACCCACTGTCAGCCATGCACGTTTTGCAAATTAGCCCCTCAGTTTTTGGTGAATTAACCCGCGGTCCAATATAGTTCAAAAGTATTACTTTTCAGTCCTGTTTTTGTTCGTTTTAGCGCCAGTAGTTTTCGGAAATAATGCGCGCAGTCCATAATCCGTGTAAATTCAGATTTTAATTGTTTTAATTCAAAAATGAGTTTGGTTTATTTACAGAAATGCCATTGGAACCTTATTTCATGCATAACTTTTGTGTTTTAAGTCCGATTTGAGTGATTCTTTCGCTCATGTGTTCGTAGCAATACGTAGATTAGTTTTATAAGCTTTTTAATATTCGTTTCTACTATTTGGTGTACTGTTCTAATAGAAGTCTATTTGTATGCATGTAATGATTGGATTGGATGCTTGATTGGTGAATTGGAACACGTTTAGAGGGTGATCAGTTCGAGGTGACTGAGGATCAGCAGGGGGACCAGCAATACCAAGAGGAAAACTTTGAGGAAAGCAAGTGTAGCAAAGGCCCCTTGTACCTATGAACTCTATAATTTATTTACATGCATGTGTCTAAATTTGAATTACCTTTAAGAACTTTACCTAGATTATTACTTGTACCACATATCCTTGTTAACTATGATTTGGGATGCATTTTGGATAGATGCTGCAACGCTCAACATAAAATAATTGTTAAACATGATTAAAGGTATTATGCAATATGATAAAATGGAGCTTTTTAGCAACAATATGGGGGCTAAAGTACAGGGTTGAGTGCTCTAGTGCCTCTCCATAAGGACTTAATCCTGAAGCGGCCACCCAGGAGGTTTCGTACAACCCCGAGTGTCATATGGCTCTGACTTAACCTGTTAACTAGATTGTACTAGCTCGTCTGTAACTTTCCATAAAGGGCAAGAGGGGGGCACTAGTTGGTATGTTTCCTTTCCTGCTAGGGTGTGTACCATGCCGCGACCACGCGTGTCACTCCTAGAGGAGGGCCACATATGGCTAGACAGCTGAAACCTTAGCAGCTGTGACTTGTTGGTGCGACTAGCGAAGGGTTACGTAGTGAAACCCTGCCACACTTCCTAGGTAGAGGTGTTGTGGGCTTTGCAAACCCCAGCATTAGGAATCATGGCTCGCTGGGTAAAGTTGTACAATTTTTGTAGAAATATTCAACCTGTTATAACAGTCGTGCTCACGGATAAGAACGATCTAGATCCTTTATGATTAGTGGTTACTCTGGATGGTTGGGAAATGGATATAATCTTGATTATTTACTATTACCACTTGGGATTGGGATTATTCACTAAAGTAGTGATTTAGGATGCTAAAACTTGACCAACTAAAATTGTGAACCGTAGTCAAATCATGTCTAGCCTTTGAGCTTCATAGATCCCTTTGATATATTTGCTAAGCATGGTGAGCTTACACTTGCTTTACATTCAATGAAAATCCCGGCTGGGTAACAGATAATACATATGAAGAGTTTTTGGAGGATGTCCAGGACTACTAGGATGATGTTCACCAGTTGGAGTCCCTGTGGCAGTTTGGGCTAGTTATTCCACTTGTGTAATAATGTTGCCCATGGGCAAGACTATGTGATAACATTATGATGAGATATGCAATGTAATAATGTACTTTACTTTGATATTATTACAATTTGATGGTATATGTGTGTTTGGACATCTTGGACGTACATATATGAGTACTTGATTTTGCTATGCAAAATTGGGTGCGACAAATTGGTATCAAAGCTATAACTGACTGTAGGACGATCAACCTAGTTAGAAATGGGCGTTTTAGGATCACATTATCTTTATTTTGCTACCTTTAATTTACTATAAAATTTTGCTTATATTCTGTCCTTTATCTATTGCAAAAATTATCTTATTCTAATACTCAACCTTTTCAATCTTATAGATGGCCCGCACCAAGTTGACACCCCGCAAACGTACCATTGTGGTGCCAACAAGGAGGACGAGGTTCATGCTTGGCATGTGCGTTCCTGCACACCTAGTGGAGGCTCTTAGGAGCATGGAGGAGGAGCCGCCTATGGAGGTGCCCATGGAGGAACCTGTGGAGGACCAGATGGAGGATGAACCCATGGATGAAGAGACTGACGAGGGGCCCATGTTTGAGGAGCCCATAGAGATAGAAGAATCTGGGGAGGAGCCCATGGAGGGAAATGGATAGGGTGGTCAGGATGGAGCTGGTGACCCTGATGATGGTGATGATTCTGACAATTCTGATTCTGATAATGGAGATGATGGTGGTGATGGTGACGAAGATGGAGGAGACGGTGGAAATGATGGTGATGATGACCATGATGCACTGCTGGCTCAAGGGTCCACCATGGAGATCCACTATGATCTATAGGGAGATGCCTACTACCACCCCAAGCTTCTCTCACTTGTACATAGCTACCACACCAGATGCACTGTGCAGTATAGGATGGAGCATTGGACCCATCCCGACTATACCGGCTTCTGGGAGACAGAGGTGTACATCCGTGAAGGGAGTCGGGTGCGCTACATCCACCGTGCTATCACTGTATGGCTCACACGTGCAGCTGCCATTAGGGATGCTGCTCGACAGGCATTGGTGGTCAACCGCGACCGCCACTTCGACGACATTGCATGGGAGGAGGGTCGTTATCTTCCCCGCCGTCGGAGCGGCCAGTCCACCTACAACATCGTCGCACCACTTGGGGAGGCGAACCCTAGGCTTAGGCCTACCCTGATGAGCTTGTCCCAGACCAACACTGACTTGGATCAAGCCTTGGATGAGCTCGATGTCATGGTGAAGGCCTACCTGCAGCTTGCCCGTGAGAATGCTACGTTGAAGCAACATCAAGGAGCTCCTGATGTGGAAGCGCCAGGTGTTCCTGCTCAATTGCCCCCAAGGAATAGAGGAGAATTTGGAGACCCCAATACCAGAACCAACATCGACCCATAGGAGGATTTCCTAAAATATGTAATAAACACGTATAGATGTGCGAGAGTGTGTTTAGTTTCTTTTCTTTTTAATTGTTGAACAATTGTTACTTGAATAGTTGGATGATTGTCATAATGAATAATGTTTTATTTGGATTTTTGGTATGATTGTGATGACTTGTGGGTATGTCCACAGTCATTTAGCTAAGATTAAGGCTTAAGGATGATATGAATAAATAGTTGGGTTTCTTTACATCTTGTTGTCCATTCTGTATCAGTCTGAGTAGTTCATCTTTATCAGTTCACATCTCATGTTATAGATGTCCAATGGTCATGACAATTTTATGGAGACAAGTAGACTTCTACATCTTTCTTTTGGCTCTAGAATCACCTCAATACCTATTATGAATTGTGAGATACAGCTGTTGTAAGTTGATGTTTCTCTGCTGTTAGAATTCTAGAGCAGTATTGCTTGTCGTCTGTTTTTGCCTAATTAAACGTTAGAATCTTAAAATGTGTTCTAAATGAAAGTTGTAGATAATTTCATAAGATTTCCATAAAGGTAAAATTAGCATTCAAATGATAAACAGAGTGTGAGATATGCTCATTTTATTGCACTGTTGTCTGTACAACCCGTCGAAAAAGTTCAGAACAATTATCACCTACTCTTATTAGGCCATTATCTCTTAAAGGTTATATATTTTGGATATATGAGACTTATATGATGTATCTACAGATGGTGAACACCAGGAGGAACAACCAGGGAGGCGAGGACCTACCACCGTCACCCCCTGTCACCATGGAGCAACTGATGATGATGCAAACCCAATTGCTTCAGTAGATGGCTCAGAGCATGTAGAATATGGGGAATCGGAATGGGAATGGGAATGCACCCCCCTCAAGTCAGAGATAAAAGGGGAGAGTTTTTGAAGGGACATCCTCCTGTCTTCAAGCATTCCACTGACCCACTCCAGGCTGATGATTGGCTACGTGCAATTGAGAGGCAACTTGAGATTTCACAGTGTGATGACAAGGAGAAGGTTTTGTATGCTTCTAGACAGTTGTAGGGAGCTGCACTTGACTGGTGGGATTCTTTCCGCTTTGGCTGTACTGATGCTAATCCCATCACTTGGCAAGAGTTTCGCAGTGCCTTTCGCTCTCATCATGTGCCTGCTGGGTTGATGAAGCTGAAGAAGAAATAATTCTTGGCTCTCAAGCAGGGGAGCATGTCTGTTGTAGAATATCATGACAAGTTCATATAATTGTCATGGTATACACCTACTAAGGTGGATGATGATGAGAAGAGGCAGGAGTTGTTCATAGAAGGTCTGAATGATGGTCTCCAGTACCAACTGTTGTTCCATACCTTTGCTAGTTTCTAGCAACTAGTGGACAAGGCCTTGGTTATAGAGAACAAGCGCCGCCAAATGGAGGACAAGAAGAGAAAATTCCAGTGGCAACAGCAAGGGAGTAACTCTCGTGTCTGCACTCCTCCATAGCAAGCTTACCCGCAGCAGCGCTATCAGGGTTAGTCCAGTCTGAACAACCGCAACCAACAACCACAGCGTGCACAGCAGCAGCAGCAATAGTATAAGGCACCAGTCCAGCGCCAGCAGCAAGCCAACAATGTTCCTGTGAAGAATAATGTCCCCAATGCTCCATAGAAGAATGGCGCACCAAAGGCGCCAAATGCAGTTAATGATAGCAGATGCTTCAATTATGGAGAACAAGGACATTACTCCAACAAATGCCCTATGAGGACGGCTAACATGCAGCAGAACTATGTTCGGGGAAAAGTCAATCATGTGACCGCTGAAACAGTTTAGGAGGCACCTGATGTGGTGATCGGTACGTTTCTGGTCAACTCAAACTCAGCTATAGTTCTTTTCAATTCTGGTGCTTCGCATTCCTTCATAGCATATACTTTCATAAAGAAGCGTGGTATTCCTATATGTGTTATGAAGAAACCCATGTTAGTAAACTCACCTAGAGGGAAAATGAAAACAAATTGGATATGCTTAGCTGCTAGTCTCATCATAACGGGGATAGAATTCCAAGCCAACCTTGTAGTCATAGACTCATCTAGAATTGATGTTATCTTGGGTATGGATTGGTTGAGGTCCCGGAAGGCAGTTATTAATTGTAGGAACAGTTCCATGAACCTAACCACTCCATCTGGAGAGAAAGTTGAGTATGTGGCAACACAGTCAGCCTCGGAAATATGTCGGGTTAATCAATTGGAGGGCACAACCATAGAGGATATATGGATACTAAATGAGTATCCAGATATCTTCCCTGAGGAGTTATCAGGTATGCCACCTGAATGAAATATTGAGTTTATAATTGAATTTTTACCTAGAACTGCACTCATAGCTAAGAGACCTTATAGGAAGGGAGTGAATGAATTAGCAGAACTTAAGAAACAAATAAGGAAATTGCTAGATAAGGGTTATGTCTAACCTAGTTCTTCACCTTGGGGTGCACTAGTACTGTTTGTAGAGAAAAAAGATGGTACACAAAGAATGTGCATAGATTACAGATCACTTAATGAGGTCACAATTAAGAACAAGTATCAACTGCCTAGAATCGATGACCTATTTGACTAGTTGAAAGGAGCTTGTGTATTTTCCAAGATCGATCTCCGATCTGGATACCATCAGTTGAGAATAAGGTGTTCTGACATTCCTAAAACCGCTTTCGTGACCCGATATGGACTATATGAGTTCACAGTTATGTCCTTTGGTCTGACAAACGCAACTGCTTACTTCATGTATTTAATGAACAAAGTATTCATGGAGTACCTTGACAAGTTTGTCGTTGTGTTCATTGATGATATATTAGTCTACTCTAAGAATGAAGAAGAACATGAGGGACATTTGAGGTTAGTATTGTAGAAGCTTAGAGAACATCAGCTCTACGCTAAGTTTAGCAAATGTGAGTTCTGGCTAGAAGAAGTATCTTTCCTTGGTCATATAATCTCTAATGGAGGAGTAGCAATAGATCCCAAGAAGGTTAGAGATGTGTTTAGTTGGAAGCCACCATAGGATGTTAGTGAGATTCGAAGTTTCCTTGGTATGGCTGGATACTATAGGAGATTTATTGAGGGATTCTCTAAGTTAGCCAAACCTATGACTGCTCTGTTAAAGAAGAATGCCAAATTTGTATGGTCTAAACAATGTCAGGATAGTTTTGAGGAGTTGAAGTGGAGACTGACTTTTGCACCAGTGTTTGTCTTACCTGATCTTACCAAAAGCTTCTCTATCTATTATGATGCCTCACGACAAGGTCTAGACTGCATTCTTATGCAAGAGGGTAGAGTTGTTGCCTACGCATCTAGACAACTGAGAAAATATAAGTTAAATTATCTGACTCATGATCTAGAGTTAGCAGCTATGGTACATGCTCTCAAGATTTAGAGGCATTACCTGATTGGTCATAAGTGTGAGATTTATATGGATTACAAGAGTTTGAAGTATATATTCACACAGTCAGATCTGAATTTGAGGCAGCACAGATGGCTAGAGTTAATCAAGGATTATTATTTGGAGATACACTATCATCTGGAAAAGGCTAACGTTGTAGCAGATGCCTTGAGTTGGAGGAGTTATGTGAACATGGCCTATACAACTCAATTACCTAGAGAGTTGTGTGAAGAGTTCGAACATCTGAATTTGAGTATTGTGGCTAACACCATGGAGTTAGAGGTAGAACCTACTTTAGAATGAGAGATTCGTAAGGGACAGTTGAATGATGAGAAGAATAAAGATATTGCTGAACGTATAGTGATTGGTAAAGCCCCAGGATTTCACATGGATGATCAAAGAACAATATGGTTTGGTAAAAGGATTTGTGTGCCAAAAGTGAAGTTTATTAGAGAGTCTATCTTGAGGGAAGCTCATGACTCGGCCTATTCCATACACCCGGGGAGTACTAAAATGTATCTTGATCTTAAAGAGAGATATTGGTGGTATGAACTGAAAAGAGATGTAGCTGAACATGTGACCATATGTGATACGTGCCAAAGAGTAAAGGCAGAGCATCAGAGGCCAGCAGGTTTACTACAACCTATGAAGATACCATAGTGGAAATGGGAAGAAGTTGGAATGGATTTCATAGTGGGATTACCCCGTACACAGAGGGGATATGACTCTATCTGGGTAATTGTAGATCGTCTGACAAAAGTAGCACATTTCATTCTTGTCAAGACAACCTACTCTGGTGCAAAGTTGGCAGAACTATACATGGAAAGGGTTGTATGTTTACACGGAGTACCGAAGAAGATTGTTTCAGATAGGGGTACATAGTTCACATCTCATTTTTGGCATAAGTTGCATGAATCCATGGACACGAAGTTGAACTTTAGCTCAGCTTATCATCCTCAGACAGATGGGTAGACTGAGAGAACAAATCAGATTTTAGAGGATATGTTAAGAGCTTGTGCTCTACAGTATGGAACAAGTTGGGATAAGAGTTTGCCCTATGCTGAATTCTTTTGTAATAATAGCTACCAGAAAAGTCTTAAGATGGCACCATTTGAAGTATTGTATGGAAGAAAGTGCAGGACACCACTGTTTTGGAATCAAACGGGGGAAAGTCAAGTCTTTGGACCAGAAGTTTTGCAACTGGCGGAGAAACAGGTACAAACAATAAGGCAAAACTTGAAGGTCCCACAGTCTCGATAGAAAAGCTATGTAGACACGAGAAGAAGGGATTTGGTGTTTGAGATTGGTGATTTTGTTTATCTCAAAGTTTCACCTATGAGAGGAGTTAAGAGGTTTCATACCAAGGGAAAGTTGTCACCTAGGTATGTGGGACCATTCAAGATCATCAACAGGAGAGGAGAAGTTGCTTACCAGCTGGAATTACTGGAACAGTTCTCAGGTGTTCATGATGTCTTCCATGTATCGCAGCTTAAGAAATATTTAAGAGTACGTGAGGAACAATTACCTTTGGAAGAACTAGATATCCAAGAGGATCTATCATATAAAGAATATCCAGTGAGAATTTTGGAAACAGCGGAGAGAATCACAAGGAGTAGGATTATAAGAATGTGTAAGGTTCAATGGAACAGACACTCTATGGATGAGGCAACCTGGGAAAGAGAGGATGATCTGAAATCTGACTATCCCAATCTTTTCGAACCATTTGAATCTCAAGGGCGAGATTCATCTTAAGGGGGGTAGGTTTGTAACACCCAAAAATTCCAACTGCAAATTAGTAATTAAATTGAGCATTTATTTGATTTTCTATGCATTTTAACCTAGGCCAAATAATAAATTTTAGTTAATTAAAATTAACTACAAGGTTTAAAAACATGTTTGTTGCATTCATGCCTAAGCATACTATTTTTAGTTGAGTATAGGGCTAGGTTGTTAAGGTTGAATTCAAATTTTATTTGAATTTGATCAATTTTCAAAACTCTAAAAATAGGAAAGGAATTCCTTTTAAAACCTTCCTTCTTTCTCCTATCTAGCCCAACTCTAGAATCGGCCCAACCTCCTTCACACAGACTTGGCTCCTTAGCCTTGGCTCATTGGTGGCCCAGCCCGCACTTCCTTCCTCATCCTCACAACGACGCTGCTGCTCAGCCATTGCCGCTTCCATGCCTTGGCTTTCACCCGCGCGCTGCCTGTGCATCGCCCATCATCATGCCGCGGCACTATCTTCCCGCATGCGCTAGGCTCCACTATCTTCCTCTCGCTACGATGTAGGACCCACCCATCAGCCGCCCGCCTTACTTTCCTTTCTTCACCGCTCGGTGATGGCGCTGCCGTCTACGGCAACACGTAGCCACGCGTCCGCGCTCGCATGGAAGGGGCTCGCAAATCCGTGAATCGCAGTCCACACGCTTGCTTTCCATTCTCACAGTGCCCCTATCGCCTATAAAGCCCGTAGCCGAGCCCTCCCTTTCTCCCTTCCATTCGACGCAACCGAGCTCGCACTGCCGCTGTCGTCCACCTGCTCCGGTGCCCAATCAACGCCTCTGACGCACCCCGAAGCTTCGTCGTCACTCACCACGATAGTAGGTGCCCTTATTCCTTTGTTTTGGCCTTGGATTACATGAGATTACCCTAACCCGTGACCTTCTTCTCTCTCCAGTTCACCGCCGCCGTCGACCCGGACCCTCGGAGCTCTCCCGGACGCCGCCGCTACCACCTCCGTCGGACTCGCGGTGAGCTGCTCCACCTTCCTCGTGCCCCATTTCTTTGAATGATGCCCTAGAGCGCCATATCGACGACCTCCAGTCACGCCGGCCATGGCGCCACCACGAGGCCGTCGTCCCGAACGTGCTTCCCCACCATTCCTTTGGGTCGTATCGGACTCGCGTTGATGCACTCATTGATCTCGTGCCCTCGGCTTGGTCTGGGGTGGCCGGAATCGCCCGTACCAGCGACACCGACGAGCTCGGGCCACCGGCACCCATGGCGCCACCGTGCGGGCATAGCACACCGGCGAGGAAAGTCGTTTGTTTCATTAGCACAATCGTCGAACGGCTCTAATTAGAGCATACCCCTTCTGGGTCTTAATCGATTCACCGTGGGCTATGGACTCGGCCCACAGCGCCGCGTCAGCGCGTGCCCACTCACATGTGGTGCACCGCGCCAACCAGAGTGAGCCGCGTGGCATCTAGTCAGCAGCCACGCGGGTCAACCCACGGTCAGCCATGCACGTTTTGCAAATTAGCCCCTCGGTTTTCAGTGAATCAACCCGCGGTCCAATATAGTTCAAAAGTATTAGTTTTCAGTCCTGTTTTTATTCGTTTTAGCCCCTATAGTTTTCGGAAATAATGCACGCAGTCAATAATCCGTGTAAATTCAGATTTTAATTGTTTTAATTCAAAAATGAGTTTGGTTTATTTACAGAAATGCCATTGGAACCTTATTTCATGCATAATTTTTGTGTTTTAAGTCCGATTTGAGTGATTCTTTCGCTCATGTGTTCGTAGCAGCTACGTAGATTAGTTTTATAAGCTTTTTAATTTATGTTTCTACTGTTTGGTGTACTATTCTAATAGAAGTCTATTTGTATACATGTAATGATTGGATTAGATGCTTGATTGGTGAATTGGAACACGTTTAGAGGGTGATCAGTTCGAGGTGACTGAGGATCGGCAGGGAGACTAGCAATACCAAGAGGAAAACTGTGAGGAAGGCAAGTGTAGCAAAGGCCCCTTGTACCTACGAACTCTACAATTCATTTACATGCATATGTCTAAATTTGAATTACCTTTAAGGACTTTACTTAGATTATTACTTGTACCACATATCCTTGTTACCTATTATTTGGGATGCATTTTGGATAGATGTTGTAGCGCTCAAAATAAAATAATTGTTAAACATGACTAAAGGTATTATGCAATGTGATAAAATGGAGCTTTTTAGCAATAATAAGGGGGCTAGAGTATGGGGTTGAGTGCTCTAGTGCCTCTTCATAAGGACTTAATCCTAAAGCGGCCACTCAGGAGGTTCGTACAACCCCGAGTGTCATATGGCTCTGACTTTAACCTATTAACTAGATTGTACTAGCTCGTCTATAGCTTTCCATAAAGGGCAAGATGGGGGCACTAGTTGGTATGTTTCCTTTCCTCCTAGGGTGTGTACCGTGCCACGACCACGCGTGCCACTCCTAGAGGAGGGCCACATATGGCTAGACGGCTGATACCTTAGCAGCTATGACTTGTTAGTGTGACTAGCGAAGGGTTACGTAGTGAAACCCTGCCACACTTCCTAGGCAGAGGTGTTGTGGGCTTTGCAAACCCCTGGCATTGGGAATCATGGCTCGGTGGGTAAAGTTGTACAATTTCTCTAGAAATATTTAACCTATTATAACAGTCGTGCTCACGGATACGAGCGATCTGGATCATTCATGATTAGTGGTTACTCTAGATGGTTGAGAAATGGATATAATCTTGATTATTCACTATTACCACTTGGGATTGGGATTATTCACTAAAGTAGTGATTTAGGATGCTAAAACTTGACCAACTAAAATTGCGAACCGCAGTCAAACCGTGTCTAGCCTTTGAGCCTCATAGATCCCTTTAATATACTCCGTGGCACTCTTTTTTTGCATAAAGTGAGGAGGAGCTGCAAGAAGCTGGCACTCTGCATGGATACTCCGTGGAAGATGTCGTATGACCCGGACCTATCTAGTTCCTTAAGCTCAAGCACTATGCCGACACGAGCAGGTTCCTCCAACACGATGGCTAGTGGGATCTCTTATGTTCGTACTCCCGGCAATGCAGGCAAGGGCCCTGCGGAGCACGACGTTGAAGAGGACGAGGATGAGGAGGACGAGGAGGACTACGATGAGATTGGGATGTCTTAGCTTGGTGATGCACAATTTTCTACACAGTTCGACGAACAGGTACTTGAAACAACCCTTCGCCATATACGTCACAATTACTTAAACATTGTAAGTAACGATGCCTATATTGTAATTGCAGGGTCCTAGTTACACTCAACAGTAACGTCGGGTGTACCGCCAGCGAGGCCGTACCGACGTTGGGTTCACCCCTAACGTGCTGCCTTCACGTCCGAAGAGGCAGCGACGTCCGCGGTACCCATATACTCCTAGGTCGTAGGAGTTCTTTAGGATGACATGATGCACTTGTACTCGGACACCCATATACTGATGGAACATGTAGTATGTCGAGTAATGTCGAACTTATGTATTGATGAACTTATATTGAACAGAGGTATTGTCGAACTTGCGATGAATTTGGGACGTGTACAATTTATTATTGCTGAACTTGTGTATTGATTGTCTCGTGCACTTAACCTTCCTGCTGATCTATTTGTTAAACCGACACAACGAAATAACTTGGCTCATGTGAAAACATAACAGAAGTGCCTTGTTTCTTTTGCTGTCGCTTTGACCGCCGCGCCAAGGTTGGGGCGCGTCAGCCTTGCTGCGCCATGATGGGTAGCGCGGCACCGCCGTGCCATGATGCACGACGCGTCGGCTGCGCCACTCAGCTAACTAGCGGGCTGGGACGTTGCCACATTGGCACCCCTGTCGCACTCCCATGCATGGCGCGACAACTTGAATTCGTCACGCTATGCGAATAGGCGCGGCCAAAAGTGTTAGATTTGGAAAAAAACGAAAATGCTATACAACAACCTGGTGTTTTATCACCTGGTGGCACGAATTTTTTTTGCCGTGGAACCGCACGTCCGCCGCGCCTGCGCCACCGCGCCCGCGTCGCTGCAACACCTGCGCCGCCGTGCCTGATCCTGCCCATCCCCGCGCCGCCGCCCCCGGCATCCTTCTCAAGTCCGGCGAGCTTCTTCCCCAACTCCAGCTCCGCCACCAAATTTGTCTCTGTCCTTTCGTAGAAAAAATTTGTTACTTGTGATTTGTGCTAGGGAGGAAGAGAAGAGACGAGAAAGATGAACAGTATCTATGGAGAAAATTTCATGTGTTACTGGGTGCTAAAACACCCGGATGTTAAAAAGATAGGCTAAAAAAATTAAAAAATGTCAGATTTAAAAATAATTTTAAAAAAATATTAAAACTAAAAAAAATCCAAATCTCAATGATTAAATCGCGACAAGGACTCGTCATCCGCTCCATTGCCGCTGCCCTTATCAATATCATCAGCGCTCCTGACCTGTTCGTTTGCTCGTAAATGATCGTAAATTTCCAGTCAGAAATAGTATTTTCCTTGCACATTAAATCAGGCAGCCGTAAATAATACACGATATGATACGGCCTCGCGAATGGGCTGAGAACTGGGGAGATCGATGGGCACGCCAGACCCGCCGCCGCGGCCAGGGAAGCCCCCGCTGCCGTGGCGCGCGCGGCTGCTTGTGGGCGCCGCCTCCGCGCTGCACGCCGCCTCGCTCCGCCGCGACGGCACCGTCAACCGCTTCCTGCTCTCCCTGTTCGACCGCACCGCGGCACCCACCCCGACGGCCCCCGTCGGCGGCGTGGCATCCACGGACCACGCCGTCTCCGACCACCTGCGCGTCCGGCTCTTCGTCCCAGAGATCCCCGGCGGCGGCGGCAAAGAGCTCCCGGTGGTCCTGTACTTCCACGGAGGCGGCTTCGTCTTCCACTCCGCGGCGTCGGCGCAGTTCGACGACCTCTGCCGCCGCCTGGCGTCGGCCATCCCAGCCGTCATCGCCTCCGTGGACTACCGCCTCGCACCCGAGCACCGCTTCCCGGCCCAGTACGACGACGGCGAGGCGGCCCTCCGGTGGGTCCTCGCCGGCGCGGGTGGCGCGCTGCCGTCTCCGTCTCCGTCTGCCCCCGCCGCCGCCGCCTTCGTGGCCGGGGACAGCTCCGGCGGCAACGTCGCCCACCACGTCGCCGCGCGCCTCCCCGACGCCGTCGCGGGCCTGGTCGCTGTGCAGCCCTTCTTCGGCGGCGAGGCGCCGACGGAGTCGGAGCTGCGGCTCCGCAACGCCCCGTTCGGGGCCCCCGAGCGGCTGGCGTGGCTGTGGCGCGCGTTCCTGCCGCCCGGCGCCACGCGGGACCACGAGGCCGCCAACGTGCCCGCCGCGATCAGGCGCGACGCGGGCGCGGACCGGTGGCGGGCGTTCCCGCCCACGCTGGTGTGCGTCGGCGGGTGGGACGTGCACCAGGACAGGCAGAGGGCGTACGCGGACGCGCTCCGCGCCGCGGGCGCCGAGGAGGTCACCGTGGCGGAGTACCCGGACGCCATCCACGCGTTCTACATTTTGGACGACCTCGCGGACAGCAAGAAGTTTGTGGGCGACGTCGCGGAGTTCGTGAACCGGCACGCACGGCAGCTGAAGAAACGCGCGCTAGACCATGCGAAAGAGTAGTGTAATCCGTTTGCAAGAATCGTAGGAAATCGTAGGACTGGAGAAACTTCCTTGGTGGAAAATTGAAGCAGCGACTGATAGACTGAGCTGCCAGTGTTCGTCCTCAGTCCCTCTGTCATTGTTAGTTACCAGCTGGTTTAGATTGATTGTCAGCTCACTCGACTGTGTAGGCTCCAAAACCTCCCAGCCAATCAATGATCGATTCATTGCAGAGGTTTGTCATCAGGATACTGCTTTGATTTGATGGTCCATAGTGTTACTTGTCATCCTGATCTACTATTGCCGTCTCCAAGAATTTTCAGTGTCATTTACAGTCACACTGCCCCTTCGTGGTTTATGTAAGGCCTTTCTAATAGTGGCTTTTGGTTTGTTGATCAGAGCTTCAGGTGATGTAAGTGTATTATAGTTGAGTTATACATTTTGATGTCTTAGGACCTGATTGGCTACCTTTTTGTGGGGTTGTAGCTACAGCTGTTGGCTGTTGCTGCAGAGATCGAATTGTTCAATTTCGTTGTAATGTCTAGTCTGTTTTTTTTTTTTTAATATAATCGGCAGTTTTTCAGCTTGATTCTTTTTTTTTTTTAAACTACTTATTCCTACAGAATGTGCTACTTATATGTAGCTGCAGCCGGAAGAGAATAGCTAATCAGGCTGTTAGCTACGTGTGCTGTCCACCTGTCCCTTTGTAATAGTCGAGGCTTGATGTATCCTCTTTAAAGGATATCTGAAGCGAAAGTTTCCATTATTTGAATTTTTTTTCCAGTTCGTTTTGATAAGATATACAAGAAAAGAAGATGTGCGGTTTTGAACTTTGATGAGAGTCCCCTCAAACAAAAACCAAATGCACCTTGCGGTTCCACTGTGGTGTAAATCAAAAGAGGCCCACCAGAAGGGGAGGATCCACAACTCGCAGAAGCGCTCCAATAGTCCAATGGGCCGTATGGAACTGGCCGAACCGTGCTCTGCCTCTGCACGTGCTCCGCTGCTCGTGAGGCCCAGCCGTGCGCCGCGTTTCCTTCTCTTTTTGCCTGACCGAGTCAGTAGACTAGCAGTTGCAGACTTGCAGTTGCAGGTGGCCTGATCCGCGTTCGGCCGCCGAGTGTTCACCAAAATTCTTGCAGACTTTGGATCTGATTGTTGCCTTCCAATTTTTATCAAACCAAAATCATGGCACGAAACTGCTAAAGTAACTTTGAGTTGGGACCCAGGTCAATCGTTGGTGTGGATTAACCCCTTCCCAGAGTTTGTAATTGACACGGTAGCTCACGATTTGGCTGAGTTCACGTCTATTAATACAAGGCCATGAAAGGCCGAGTACGAGATAAAAAAAATGATGGCAAGACAAAATTTTCTATGATCATCTTCGAAGACCCAGCCGGTAAATCCTCAAGATTGACGAAGTTACCACAGGCGTCCCGCTATCGACGGAAATCTTGCCTACCACTGAATGCACAACGCTGATAAATCCTAAATATTCGCTCCCACGGGAAGTCAAACCTAGGACCTGATGTACTACTGAGGTTCTTGTAACCACTAGCTAGATTATAGATCCTTTCGCTCGAGAAGTCGTGACATTGACAAGCCTAAGTTTTGGTTTGCTATTATTTTAGTTGGACAATAATTAGAAGCCAAACCAGCATACCCTTTGTGACAAATCCACGTGATGTCTAAATTATCATAACAAAAATATCTTTTATATATTATTCTCTTCCAAGAATTGAGTTTGACCTTATTTAAAAGAGTTTTGTCGGATACCACGAGAAGGGGTACCCTAAGCAAGAACCAAAAATGTTGCTTAAACCTTGCAAAAATCAAAGCCAAAAGACTATCGCCAGGTCTCTGCAGAATTCTCCGATTCGCTCGAGGCCTTCTTGCGCCGAGGCCTCATCACGAAGAAGGCGAGCGCGCCACCGAGGCCCTCTCGCCGAGACCCTCTCTGAGAGCCTCTCGCGCCGAAGGCCCTCGGATGGGATGCCAATTCTCCGATTCGCTCGAGGCCGAAGCTCGGCATACATACTCGTAACCTCCGTCCCGACCAAACTCCTCTCGACGAAGCGTCACGTCCCGGATTAATCGCGCCTAACTACTCCCATAAACGTCAACCGCTTTTCAGTACAAGAGTCGGGCGAACGACCGACAGATGCAGGGATCGGGGGCGCAATGGGGGGTTACCGCCATCGTGATCATCATCAGTGCTACCTAACCCCACACATGCAAGGACAAAGCGAAGATGGAAGGTCAAGTCCTTGTCCCTATAGTCTCGAAACCGCAGGAGAGCCCAATCGCTGTTTTACGCCTCGTCCAGAGACCCCGGCGAGGTCTCGGGACGTACTATTCCTTCTCCACCTCGGTCGAGGCCGGGCTCGTCCCGCATCCTCGCTGTCTCGCCTCAATCGCCCCTCGGGCAGCCGTCCCCATCCGTGTAAGTACCCCCAGTTGCGCCTCGTCGCCCCCCACGATTGGCGGGGCATAGCAATAGGGGCGATGGGACGACGGTCAAATCTCCTTTTTACCATTCCCACTAACGGTGCGGGGACTACCGTGCTTTTATGGACACACGCCTCTGCATTTTCCCACCTAAACTGGCAGATGCAGCCGACCACCACAGAGACCGGCAGCATCATACTCGAGTCACCTCCTGTGCCTCGGCAAATCAGGCCTCGGCCCGGCCGGCCCACAAACACCTGCCAGGCCTCGGCGAACCACCAAGTCAAAAATTCACAAGGCACGGCATGTCACCTACAAAGAAGGTCATGCTTACTAAACGTCAACGAGGACCCCTCGACTTCAATGACCTCGAGCATGGCCGCAAGCATGACGCACAAAGATCAAGTACCAATTGCCATTCCCGACATTTGTCTTTGCGCTGAGAATAGGCCACCATCTTCGATCTTCCTCCCTCGCTAAGGCTCCACGTGTAGCTCTCTCATGTACTCCCGGCTCCCTCCTTGTGGCTATAAAAGGAAGCGATCGAGGCCGCTTTCTATGGACCGGGACCACGCCGCCCTCACGCAGCAAAAACGCACTCACTCAATTCACGCGACGCGCTCCCACACGCACGAGAGCAACGACTCAAGCAGCCCGCACCACTCCACGGCGAGACACGGGACTAGCTCCTCTCTCACCCAACTTGTAACCCCTACTACAAGCACTTCGTGCAAAGAATACAAGATCGATCTCCTAGACTGGACGTAGGGCGCCGATTGCCTGAACCAGTATAAACCTTGTGCCTCTTTGCATCACCATTCGGGATTAGGGGGCACGCAGTTCACATTTACTGGTTGGTTGAGGACCCCCCGGTCCGAAACACCGACAGTTGGCGCGCCAGGTAGGGGCCTCTGCTTGTTAGCGTGATCGTCCCAACAAATTCTAGATGGTTGACCCCATACGTCCACTACGTCTCGGCACGGTGGTCTGGTTTGGGAGCCTAGAGTTCATGGCTCTAGGATGTGAGTACGATATGGTACTCCTCACACCCAGAGCCCCACCGGCCGGCAACGACGTCGCGCATCGACAGCCCGGGCGCAGGCGGCGCCCGGGCCGCCGCTCTCGTCACGCTCGCCAGGCACGACGCGAGCGGGACTACTCCGACGCCTCAGGAAGCTGGTCCCAGACGTCCCTCTCCCCTCGGAGAAAGACCAACTTCCCGAGGGACCGGGTCTCGAGCTCCTAGGGTAAACAGAACAGGGGTCAATCCCTACAAAGAAAACTCGGAAGAAGACCACCACGTGAGGAAAGAAAGTGCGAACCTAGGCGACTCCGGGCAGATCGTCGGCCACCACGGACAGCGTCGTCCGAAGTGACCGCTCCGCCAGCCGGCGGTACTGCTCGAACATGTCCCAGCGCCCGCCCTCGGCCGCGTCCTCGAGGGCAAACAGAGGCTCCGCCTCAGGGTCGTCCCAGCTCTGCCACACCACACACGGGTGGTCCCACCCGCGGGGCTCGAGTCGTACCCGCGCGAGGGCCGAGCTTCCCTCGCCCAGGGTCGGAACCGGCTGTTCCACGGCACCGGCCACCTCGCCATCGGCCATCTCCCGCGCCCGGGAAACATCGTCGGAGGAGATCGGAAGGACCTCTACCTCCCGGGCGCTTCCCGGCAACAACGGCAGGCCTTGAACCAGGGGTGCCACCAAGGCTTCCGCCGCCTTCATCTCCACTTCCTGGGCCGACGGCCTCTCCACCACTACACCGGCCTTGGTGGTCCCATGGGCTCTGGCCCCCGCCATCGTGGCCTCGATGGGCGCAGGGGCTTCGACCTCCGCTGCTGCGGCCTCGTCGGTTGCCTCGGCCTCGGAGACCCTGCGGGCCTCGACCTCGGTGGCCTCGGCAACCGAGGACACCCCGGCCACATCCGACTCACGGCCCTAGCCTTCGTGGGGTGGAGGCGCCCCCTCCCCCGTCGGTGTCGGGGTAGCCTCGACAGCCCCTCCTTGGGAGACCGACTCCGTCAGGCCGGCTATCGCCGACGCCACGCCGCGTCGTATGGCGGCTTATGCCCCCGCCACCCAATGGGTGGTGGAGCCGGGGGTCACCTTGAGCGCCTTAAGCGGCGCCAAGGAAGGCACCTCTGCAGGTCGCTTCCGGCTAAAAACATAATACTTACAGGGTCAGCACGAGACAAAGGAACGAACAAAAAATGCTGTGGCGCCACCTAAAGTACGCTTACCTCAACCGGGGCAGCAACCGCTTCGGCACGGTGACCCTCGTCTACAAAGGCGGCGGCGGCGGCTGAAGCACGACCGTCGTATCCGTCGGCGTCGGCCGGTCCTCGACGGACCCCGGTGCCCCCTCGGTGCTCTGCGGGAGCAGTTGCGTCAGCTCCACCGCCACTTGCACCACCGCTGCCGTCGAGCCCGCCGGGCTGATGGCACGCTTGCCCAATGCCCGCTCCTTGGGCGTGTCGGCCTCAGCCCCGAGGCAGGCAATCGCTGACCCCGAGGCGGCTCCTCCTCCTCCTCTTAGGAGCGCCGGGCTACTTGCCAACGCCCCGGGCGCCGTCTCCTCAACATCAGGGAGATGGTCCAGGGGATCCCGCCCCCTCTCGCCCTCGTCATCTCCGTTCGAGGCATCCGTCGATAGTGACGGCGACTGGGACTCCTCCAGCGGAAGGCCATCCCTCCTTTGCTGCTGACGACGCTCATCTAGCTTCTCACGCGCAAGAATCTGCTTCGTGCGCTTGGCCGCCTTGGCGTCCTTCCGTTTTTTCTGCGCCTCAGCGTGCGCCCGGTTGATCGCCCGTCGCCTCGCGTCCTTGGGAACGAGCGGCGGGGAGGCTCGCATGTCCCTCATCCCCTGCAGGAACGGCGAACGCGCATAAAGGAACGAGAAATAATGAGAAACGGGGAGGGCTCGGGGGATGCAGCGGCGCGTGACTTACCAGCGAGAGATACCCCCGCGACGGACGCATTACGAGGGTGGTCAGACCACCGCTCCGCGGCTTCGCCTCCACCGTCTCCCTCACCCGGCGAAAAATTTCCTCGTCAGAAAGGGCGGAGGCAGATAGCCGGATGCCCACGATCGAATCATCCAGCCTCATCTCGAATAGGCGCTGCCGCCGAGCCATCAGTGGCAGCACCCTCCGGCTGTGGAAGGCGGCCACGACCACAGCCGCAGTAAGGTGGCGGTCCCGTAGCCTCTGCAGCCCCTCTAGGAGCGGGTGCAGCTTGGGCTGATCATCCCTCGGGACGCCATACTTCCACCGCTCCGGGCAGCTCCCCACAATCCGCCCAGTGTAGGGGGAAGTCCGCCGTCGTCGTTGCGAAGGTAGAACCAACTCGTGTACCATCGACGGTTGGATGACGCAAGCTGGGCCGGGATGTAGAGGTGCTGACGATCCTGGCGCACTTGGAGAGTGCAGCCGCCGGCCCTCACCGCCTTCCTCGTGCTCGACGTGCCCGCCGGCTTGGTGGTATGCCCCGCCCGAAAGAGATGGAGCCACAACTCCTAGTGGGGAGCAATCCCCAGATACCCCTCATAGACAGCGACGAAGATAGCCGCCTGTGTGATAGAATTGGGGTTGAAGTTGTGGAGCTCCACGCCATAGTAGTGCGGGAGCGCCTGCATGAATCGGTCCACAGGAATGCCGAGGCCACGCTCGTGAAAGGACACGAAGCTCACGACGTAACTGTCGCGAGGCCTCGGCTCTGGCTCGCCCAACGGAGCGATCCACTCTGGCCTGTTGGGGACAGTCACCGGGCGAAGGAGCCCGCCGTCGATGAGCGACTGAAGCATCTCCACGGTGACATCGGATGGATCCCAAGGGTCCGCCTCGATGACAACAATGTCACCGGCCATGAGTGTGGTGGAGGGCTCAACTACGACGGTGAGTCTCTCTCTCTCTCTACCTCGCCTCTTTCCTTTCTTCCTCCCGGGCCTCTCTGCTCTGGCGATGGCTCAAAGACGGCAAAGCTAATACGGGCAAGGTAAGGAGGGGAGGAGCGAGACTCGTTGCGTATTTATGCAGGGTGAAGGCGAAACGGACGGGCGACGAAATCGGGGAAGTTTCCCTCAGATCCGGCGTGGTTAATCCTGATTCGATTTTACCGCCCGTGTGTCCACCTTTTCCTCATTAATCGCGAGAACAGTTACGTCCCATCCGCTGACGCCACGTCACATCCGACCGCTGCAGCAGTAGGCGTCGTTCTGCCCCCCCAGGAAATCGCCTAAAAAGGCGCGCCGGCCGTTGTCGAACAGATGGGGGAAATATCCCCCCACCCTATTCCTTTCAGGTGAAGGAATCGGGTGCCGAGCCCATTACGGTCCAGGGGTTCGAAGGCTGGGCCCCTAAGGGTTTCGACAGCCACCCTAGGGCAACAGAGTCAGGGGCGACCACGGGCGAGCCCGTACATGGCCGAGACCCAAGCAAGCGAAACGCTTGGGATGCCCAAAGTCGCGTCCGAGACCAGCAGGGAGTTCTCCGAATGGGATCCCACCGTAGGGAGGCGCCGAGCCCCTGGGCCAATCGAACGGCCCTGGGACCCAATAGAGAAGCCCTATGGTACTTTTGGAGTGCGTCTCCGAACCGCTAGCCGACCCTTATCGAATGGGGCACGGGCCTCCACTCGGACTTACCCGATAGCAGCTCCCCAGAAGTGTCACCGCTCGCGCCCACCAAGGGTAGCCTGGCATATTCCACCCCTCCTTCCGAACGAAAAAAGAAGCGCGAGTCGTCGATAAAAAGCGGGGAACCCCCGACGAACCTCCCATGGGAGGCTAAGGGGCTCTCCTACAACTTTGCCGAGACCCAGCCGACCCAGTGTTCGTACTCGAGGGGCTCTGCAAACAAACCCCTCCTTCGAATCGAAAAGGTTGCGCGAAGGTCGTGCAAAAAGCCGAGGAACTCCCCGGCCCTCTTGCTCCGGGCAAAGGCTAGGGAGCTCTTCCCGCATATATCTTTGAGGCCCTCGACCCAGGCTCGCACCCGAGGGGTCTCGACCAACAAACCCTCACGCGAGAGGCGTATAAAAAGCCGGGGAGAGCACCGACGGCCCTCTCGCTCCGTCAAGTGCAGAGGCTAAGGGCCTTCCCTCAGGTTTGCCGAGACCTAGCGACCCGGGTTCGCACACGAGTGGGCTCGGCAAACAACCCCCCGTCCGAACGAAAAGGATGCGCGAGGGCTGAACAAAAAAGTCAGGGGGACCCCTGACCGCCCTCTCGCTTCGTGCGGAGGCTCGGGGGCTCCTTCTGCACCCAAGACAAGGACAAGCGACCCAAGCCCGCACTCATAGATTTGGAAAAAAAGCAACAAAAAGGGCGCCGAGCCCGTTATGGTCTAAGGGTTCGAAGGCTGGACCACCGAGGGTTTCGACAGCCGCCCCAGGACAACAGAGTCAGGGACAACTATGGGCGAGCCCGTACATGGTCGTGGCCCGAGCAAGCGATCGCTCGGGATGCCCTAAGTCGTGTCCGAGACCTAGCAGGGAGTTCTCGGAATGGGATCCCACCGTAGGGAGGCGCCGAGCCCCCGGGGCCAATCGAACGGCCCTAGGACCCAATAGAGAAGCCCTCTAGTACTTTTGGAGTGCGTCTCTGGACCGTTAGCCGACCCTTATCAAATGGGGCACGGGCCTCCACTCGGACTTACCCGATAGCAGCTCACCGGAAGTGTCACCGCTCGCGCCCACCGAGGGTAGCCTGGCATATTCCACCCCTCCTTTCGAACGAAAAGGAATCGCGAGGGTCGTATAAAAAAGCTAAGGGGAACCCCTGACGGACCTCCCCGTAGAGGCTAAGGGGCTCTCCCTACAACTTTGCCGAGACCCAGCGACCCAGGTTCGCACTTGAGGTGGCTCGGCAAGCAAATCCCTCCTTCCGAACGAAAAGGTCGCGCGAGGGTCGTACAAAAAGTCAGGGGTACTCCTGACGGCCCTCTTGCTCCGGGCAGAGGCTAGGGAGCTCTTCCTGCAGATATACTGAGGCCCCGCGACCCAGGCTCGCACCCGAGGGGGTCTCAGCAAAGAAACCCTCACACGCGAGAGGCGTATAAAAAGCCACGAGAGCACCTGACGGCCCTCTCGCTCTGTTCAGAGGTTAGGGGGCTCTTCCTGCAAGTTTGCCGAGACCCAGCTACCCAAACTCGCATTCACGGGCCCAGCAAGCATGATAAAACTCCTTGCTCAAATAGGGAAAAAGCCCCTGGAGGAGTAAACCCACTCCTCCAGGGCCTCGGGGGCTACACCCGGCGGGTGCGCTCGCGCGCACCCACCGGAACCACCAAGTACAAAACACGATCCCGACAGGAGCTGTTGCGAACCAAGTCTCGTCAAAACCTCAGGAGAGTGCCCGCACTCCTCCCGAGGCTCGGGGGCTACTGTCGGATACCACAAGAATGGGTACCCTAAGCAAGAACCAAAAATGTTGCTTAAACCTTACAAAAATCAAAGCCAAAAGACTACCGCCAGGTCTCTGCAGAATTCTCCAATTCGCTCGAGGCCTTGCGCCGAGGCCTCATACGAAAGGCCAAAAGCGCCCCGCCGAGGCCTCGCCCCGAAAGGCCTCGGATGGGATGCTAATTCTCCGATTCGCTCGTGGCCGGGCTCAGCAAACATACTCGTAACCTCTGTCCCGACCAAACTCCTTTGACGAAACGTCACGTCCAGATTAATGCGCCCAACTACTCCCGCAAACGTCAGCCGCACTCAGGTACAGTACGGGCAGAACGACTGATGGGACAGGGGACCGGGCGCAACAGGGGTTACCTACCACTGTGCTCATCACTGTGCTACCTAACCCCTGTGCCAAGGACTAAGCAGTATGGAAGGTCAAGTCCATGTCCCTGTAGTCTCGAAAACCGCAGGAGAGCCCAACTGCTCGTTCTACGCCTCGTCCGAGACCCCCCGGCAGGGTCTCCGACATACTATTCCTTCTCCGCCTCGGCCGAGGCCGGGCTCGTCCCGTATCCTCGTCGTCTCCACCTCAACTGTCCCTCGGGCGGGCCGTCCCATCCGTGTAAGTACCCCTGGTTGCGCCTACGTCAGCCATGATTGGCAGGGCATAGCAACAGGGGCGATGGGACGGCAGTCAAATCTCCTTTTTTACCATTCCCCACTGACGGTGCAGGGACTACCGTGCTTTGCGGACACACGCCCTGCATTTTTCTACCTAAACCGGGTACGACGCTGACCACCGAGACCGCCGCATCGTACTCAGGTCACCTCCCAGGCCTCGGCAAATCAGGCCTCGGCCCGGTCGGCCACAAACACCTGCCAGGCCTCGGCGAACCACCAAGTCAAAAATTCACAAGGCACGGCATGTCATCTACGGAGGAGGCCATGCTGACTAAACGTCAACGAGGACCCCTACGACTTCAACAGCCTCAGGCATGGCCGGCATGACGCACCAGTGATCAAGTACCAATTGCCATTCCCGACACTGTGCTACTACAAGAATAGGCCACCGTACTGGATCTTCCTTCCTCGCTAAGGCTCCACGTGTAGCTCTCTCATGTACTCCTGGCTCCCTCCTTGTGGCTATAAAAGGAAGCAGCCAGGGCCGTTTCTATGGACCGGGACCACGCCGGCCCTCACGCGCAAAACGCACTCACTCAATTCACGCACGCTCCCACGCTGCCTGAGAGCAACGACTTAAGCAGCCCGCACCACTCCACGCCGAGACCTCGGACTAGCTCCCTCTCTCACCCAGCTTGTAACCCCCTACTACAAGCACTTCGATGCAAAGAATACAAGATCGATCTTCTAGACTGGACGTAGGGCACCGATTACCTGAACCAGTATAAACCTTGTGTCTCTTTGCATCACCATCCGGGATTAGGGGCACGCAGTTCACATTTACTGGTTGGTTGAGGACCCCCGGTCCGAAACACCGACAAGTTTAAACTCTACATGTTCATTGTTAACGTAAAATTCTAGGTCTAGAGCACATGAAAACTATTTGACATGTTTTATTAAGCGTTAAAACTCTACTTATTATCATGTGCCTGACATCTGGGATGTTACAACAAATAGGTTTATTTCCTAGTATATATGTAGATATGGGCCTACCAACCTTAGGTCACATGCCATTCTAGTTCTCAGCTAGTCACAAATTACCTTTTTACATGTTGACCTAGATATCTAGAAAAGGTTGCACTAGATTTGCCTTCGGAAGTAATTTTGTAATTGCATAACTTTGCCACGTTACAAAATCTATCTTCGTCCTGCCAATCCAAACTACCAATATATGTTGATACATTGTTCTTTATTTCCTCTTCCACCCAGATCTCATCAAAATTCATATAAATTCTACATTCATAGGATCTCCTACTTAGATCGGATAGGATCACTAGTGTCGTATACGTAGATGAATGCCACACGATTTTGATCTCTCTTCCACCCAGACCTCATTACTATTGATATATCTAAACCGGTCAACCAAGATCGTTGTAAAATTCCTTAGCGGGATCAGATGTTCCGTACGACATTGCCTTTTTGCCCCTAAGAGCATATGCCCCCATGTGCATGCATAGTTCCTCATGTGCATCCACTTCCAAGCAACAACATCATTTTCCATGCATTTCTCCAAGGCATATCTGTAGTATAGATCGACGGATTCTCCTCACAGGTGGCCTCTAAATCGACCATGACGGGCAAGAGATCTTCGAGGGATGAATGAGAACATCTCTAGCGTGCAGGATACAAGGTGGAGTATTCCTTCCGAGACCATCGAGATAAGATATCGACTTATCGAGAGATGGTGCGCGTGCGAGGCTGATCCTACTCTCATGTTTGTGCTCCTCCTCGCCGCCGCCATAGTCTCTCACAATTGTTGTTGGGATTAGTAAGTTGCCAATCGATACAGACAATAAAGCATATACTTGAAAAAGGGTCATGGTAATTCGATGGTTGAGGTTATCATGGATGAACACCAACACCACTAGCTCGGCAAACCTGCAGAATCAGTCGACGCTAGAATACGTGTTTGCTTTGCAGACAAGCATCTACCAGTAGTTTGACAATAGTTGGGAAATATAGGTCATGTTCGCTTGTCTTATGAACCGTACTATTTCATCGAACGAACAATATTTTTCTCTCACAACAAATCAGCGAACAGTATTTTCGGCCATGGCTTTTCAGCAAAGCGAACATGACCATAGTCTTGCACATCTATAAGTAACAGTATGAACATACAGTGGCCGAGCCAAGGGTGGGCCGGCAGGGGCCATGGCACCTCTATCATATCACAATATTTTTTTTCTTCTATAACTTCATAATTTTTATTTATATTAAGAGTAGACCTGAGCAAATTGAGCGCGACCCGGGCCAAGCCTGACGGGTTTTGATCCGCCCATGAACCTTAAAGGATAGGGCCTGGGCACAGACCCTGCTGACACAAAAAAAAATTCTTGGCCCGAGCCTAGCCCAAAATACTCTTTTTAGCTATTTTACACTATAAAATGTGTTGCCAGCCTGGGCCTGGCCCGACTTGTCTAATGGGACAGTCATTGATGGACTTTTTTTGCCCGAAATAATCGGGCTTTTTTTCGGCCCGACCCGCAAAATGCTCAGGTCTAATTAAGAGAGAGATATAGATGCCTATTCGGGCCGGCCCGCTGGCACCATGCTGAACTAGGTTTCGGGTTTAGCCAACGGTCCAGGCATGACCTGTTGGGCTGTTTTTTTTGTGCTGGCTTAGCCCAAAAAGCACGTCACGGCTAACGGGTCGGGCCAGCCCGAAGCCCACAGGATGCCAACAGAGAGAGGGGGAAGGGGATCCGGCCGCTCGAAGTCAGCTGCCATGTTCGACGCCACCGCGCTCAACTGCTCGAGGCAGTCGCGGGGTCCATGGAGGAGGCCGACTGCGCGGGGACGTGGAGGAGGAAGAAACGAAATATCATATGGTTCCATCTTAGTATTACATCATTCCAGAGTTGCCATGTCACCAATGCCATCAAGGTGTTAAAATCTTCTCCTTTAGCAACTGGCGTTGCAGAGCCACCAACAGGGTAGTTTCATAGAGGCGCTTGGGCAGGTGTCGATGAAGCCGAGACAGGAGAGGATCTCCCGCCAATCTTGTGACGAGAAACAACACTAGAACAAGATGTGATCATCAGCTTGAAGCACCTGATCACAAAGCTGAGCTCCCACCAGTTCCAACTCCCTTGGCCTGCGTGCTCTTCCACTGACCACCGGTGTGTGCCGAGCGGTGAACGACACGAGTGGAACCATGCCGGGACGAAGGGCCACGTCCTGGAAACTGCAACCCGGTGGGGCATCACCGTTGGGTGCGGTGCGATGACCATGTTACGAAGTGGATAGGTTTGATACAAAATTTGGGGAAGTAGCAATAGGAATTGAAGTTTTAGGCAGGGAAGCAAAGCAGCAAGCAGGGATCAGACGAAGCTTGCAGAAGGGGCAAGTTTGTTACAATGTTTATCATAGATGATTCTCTCCCTCACGCCTATTACATATATGTAGGCAGCGCTGAGCTGGTTGATCACGTCGGACCTAGTCTTCGCCTGTCACACGCTTGCTCTGCGTTCGCGCTCTGGTGGACCTTTCTCGGTGGCATCGGCCCAGGCCCAGGAACGATGTCTTGTGTTGCCATTGTCGGATGCTGAACACTGTCCCAGGAACGCTCAGGGACGCTCCAAAGCACAGCATCAGATGGAGGATGTGATGAAACCTTGAAAATAGAACGTGAGCAGAATACGCTCACGCGCACTTCTTTGGAGCTGGTGAAACACTGAAAGAAAGACCGGATGAACAGAAGAGGAAGCTGGGAGCTCCAACCGATAAGCAACAGACCCAACTCGAGCCAGAACACGATATGGGCCGAAGAATTTGAATGACAGCTTCTTATTAGCATGTTGCGCCAAGGAGGACTGGATGTAAGGTTGGATCTTAACATAAACCAAGTCATTAACCTGAAACTGACACTCTGAACGATGCTCATCAGCATTCTTTTTCATACGCTGTTTGGCTCGATGGAGATGCTGACGAATAACATCTGTCATGAGAGCTCTGTCAGATAACCAGGACGCCAAATCTGTAACAGGTGTATCTAGGCCAGCCACAATGCCAAACTGCTGTGGTGGGTAGCCATATAAGACTTCAAATGGTGACCGTCCCAGTGCTAAATGTCAATTAGTGTTGTACCATAGTTCAGCTTGGTCTAGGTACTGACGCCATTGCCGTGGACAGGCGTGAGCGAAGCACCTCAGAAATGTCTCAACACATTGGTTGACTCTCTCGGTCTGCCCATCGGACTGGGGATGGTAGGCCGTGCTCATGCGCAATTCCACACCAACGAGCTTAAAGAGTTCCCTCCAGAAAGAACTAGTGAATATCTTGTCTCGATCAGAGACAATAGCCTGTGAAAGTCCATGTAGCTTGTAGACTTGGGCCATGAATGTATGAGCTACTGATGCAGCCATAAATGGATGCTTGAGTGATAAGAAATGAGCTTACTTGGAGAAGAGATCGACAACAAATAAGATGCAATTAAACCCTCCAGATGGTGGCAAGCCTTCAATGAAATCCATAGAGATGACTGTCCAGGCACGATCAGGTACGGGTAATGGCTGCAGAAGGCCCGACAGTTTGGTTCGATCAGGCTTAGCTTGCTGACAGATGGTACAGGAGGACACAAAAGAGTGCACTGCTGATTTCATGCCATGCCAAGCAAAATTCTGCTTCAATCGTCGGTAAGTGACAGCAATTCCTGAATGCCCACCGATTGGCGATGTATGGACTGCTGATATCAGCTTGAGCTGAAACTGTGTATCTTGCCCCACCCATATTCTATTCTTGTAATGAAGGACACCGTCCCGGAGAGTGAAGTGTGGGACCGCATTAGCCTGAACTGTGAGTTTGGTGATCAACTCTTGGGTAGAAGCATCTTGAGCATAAGAAGCAATAACCTCCTCAAACCATTGTGGTTGACAGACAGAAACAGCAGTGACCTGAGCTAACGGACAGCGGGGCAAAGCATCTGCCGCGCCATTCTTGGAGCCTTTGCGGTACACAATCTTATTTTGTAAGCCCACCAGTTTGTCAAACACTTTCTGCTGCCACGAGATGTGGAGCCTTTGCTCAGTGAGCTACACGAGACTGCGGTGGTCAGTGATGATGTGAAACTCAGCGCGTTGAAGATAGCTGCGCCACTGTTCCAGCACCAACAAGATGGCCATATACTCTTTTTTATATGTGGATAATCCCAATGAACGAGGTCCCAAAGCTTTACTGAGGAATGTCGAGGGATGCCCACCTTGCATGAGAACTGCCCCAATGCCCGTGCCACTAGCATCTGTTTCCACCAAAAATGGCCGACTGAAATCCTGTAGAGCAAGAACTGGAGTTGTTGCCAATGCATGTTTCAATGCTTGAAAAGCTTGTTCCTGAACATTAGTCCACACATAGATGGCACCTTTACACGGTAGTTCAGTTAAGGGCTGAGAGATAACACCAAAGTTCTTGACGAATCGTCTGTAATACCCGGCCAACCTGAGGAAGCTGCGTAATTCCTTAGCAGACTTGGGAGAAGGCCACTAACAACTGCTTGAATCTTAGCTGGATCGGTGGCAACGCCAGCTTCAGAAATCACATGGCCAAGATAACGGAGTTGCCTTTGAGCAAAAACGCATTTGGACATCTTGACTTGCCATTGATCTTTTTGCAATAACTGGAATACAAAACGAAGATGCTCCAAGTGCTCCTCATATGTCCGACTGAATATGAGAATATCATCAAAGAAAACCAGGACACATTTACGCAACAACGGACACAATGTAGTATTCATGGCTTTGAGGAAGGTGGCCGGAGCACCAGTGAGCCCAAATGCCATTACCCGGAATTCATACTGACCTGAGTGGGTTTGGAAAGCAGTTTTGAATTCCTCTTCTGATTGCAGACGTATCTGATGATACCCAGCCGTGAGGTCCAGACATGAGAACCAGGACGCATGAGTCAGCTCGTCCAATAATTCTTCAATAACAGGAACCGGGTACTTGACCTTGGCTATGAGAGCATTGAGTTGCCTGAAGTCGACGTAAAAACGAAAAGTGCCATCCTTCTTTTTGACTAGTAGTACGGAGGAGGAAAAATGACTAGAGCTATGCTGAATGATACCCGACTGCAACAATTCAGCGATTTACCGCTCAATCTCACCTTTGATGGCAGGAGGATATCGATATGGACGCACCGAGAATGGACTGGCCCTGGCAACAATGGAATAGTATGGTCACAGTCACGGGCAGGAGGATACCCAGTTGGCGGTGCAAAAACAGACTAAAACTCAAACAACAGCTCTGTAACCTCTGGAGGCAATGGTTCCTGATGATGAACAGTGTCATTTGGCAACACGGCAGAAATCTGGACCACAAAGCCCACAAACAGTGCAGAGAGAGACCCCTGTAACAGACATTGCTCTTGGCCCTGAGATATAAGGAGCCACTTGTGCTGCCAATCGATTTGCATTGGGCTATAGGATGCCAACCAATCCATACCAACGATCAACTCATATGACGATAGTGGTAGTACCTTAGCAGTTGAGCTGAAATCACAATCCTGCACTGTCCAAGTTAACTGCTGAAAGTGGGATGTGCAAAGCAACTGAGAACCATCTGCAATAATAACTCAAAGTGGTGGGTCCAAGGTGGACATGCCATCTAGGTGAACAGCAAGAGACTCACCGACAAAAGTATGGTTGCTGCTAGAATCAATCAAAATCCGAGCCGGATGTCCCTGAATGATACCCATGAACTGGATAGAGTTAACTAACAGAGTACCTAGATGCGGCCATAGAGATGGCCGAGCACAACTGAGCCTCTTCAGCTTCAGAAGACTCTTCTGAAAAATCTTCGGGATATGCATAATTGAAACAGACCTCCCAGAGCTCTTGCAAAGCATGCAGCTGAATGGCTTCAGGACATCGGTGATCGCGGGACCACTTCTCACCACACTTGATGCAGAGGCCGCGTGCGCGATGGTAATCTCGCAGAGCGAAGAGCTTGTCGTCCATGTCGAGTCCACGCCGTTCAGGACCTGGGTTTGGATGCACTGTCCTGTCTTGGCATTCCTGTCTTGGAGGAGCGTTGGGCAATGGCATCACCCCACGCACCAGATCCTTGGCAAAGGTGAACGGCTCAGGTCAACGGAAATCCTTCTTCCGGGCAGGCTCCACCAATTCCTCCTGTAAGAGAGCAAGGACACAAGCAGTATCGAGATTGTCTGGATGTTGTGTATGCACCGCAGCATGAATGTTGGCATGCAGGCCATCAACAAAGCCCATAGTATAGTAAAGTGGATCAGTATTGCGGCCATAAGCTATGAGTTGATCTACTAAACCATGGTACTTATCAATGTACTCCTGCACAGAACCTGACTGATGGATGTGGAACAAATGGCGAATGAGCAACTCGTGCTGATCTTTGCCAAAGCGGTTCATGACAAGCTGGCAAAAATGCTCCCAACTACCCGCACGGACCTCATCCTCTACTGACAGCAACCAACAAGCGGCAGCTCCCGACAGATGCATGGTAGACACTTTGATCTATCGGCGGCGTGGCACAACATACATCTCAAAATAGTCTAAGCAGCACCCGAGCCAGAGCTTTGGGTTAGCACCATCGAATGGAGGAAAATTGATTTTAGGCAGATGATGATTCCCCCATCCCCATCCTCATAACAACGATGATCATGTGGTCTGACAGCCTCACCCGAACCGCCATGAGTGCCCGCCATGAGAGCAAAACTCGAATAGGAACGATGCAATTTAGGCTTGGGATCGGGATCGGGCGGGATGAACGTACCCTTGACCGGGGATCGAGTTTGAAACTCCAATCCCCGGTGGCTTGATTCCTCGTGGTGCCCTAACGGGCGGAAGTGGGTCCACCAATGGGAATCGACCCCGACACCTTGGGACACTGCTTGGGAGGCGGGACACCGAGGCTGCTTGCATGGCGTCGAGGGACAGAAGCGGCTCACGCGACTTGCGTGGTGCGGTCATCTCCTCCCGCATCGTCTCCACCTTCTCCTCCGTCTACGGGCTCGGCGTCCATATTCGCTTCCGCATTGAACACCTTGGCGGCGTCCTCGGCATGCTTTCGGACCTGCAGTTTGAGTTGAGTTCGGAGGATGAGTTTGGTGTTGGGATCCATGGCTTGCGCGTGTTCTTGGTCGATTTGGTGGGGCTCCAGGGTGGATCGGATCCCGGTGACTTGCTCCTGCACCGACCAGATCAGCCTCGCCACGGACCTACGGGTTCATCACTCGTCGCCGAAGCACCGAGGACGATCAACCAACCGTTGGGGCTTACGATCCCAGATCAAGGTTTAGGAAACAAAAATCAGCAAGGAATCAAGGCTCCGAGTACCAATTTATTACAAACTGGATTTTGATACAGAATTTGGGGAAGTAGCAATAGGAATTGGAGTTTTAGGCAGGGAAGCAAAGCCGCAGCCGAGGATCAGATGAAGCTAGCAGAAGGGGCAAGTTTGATACAATGTTTATCATAGATGATTCTCTCCCTCACGCCTATTACATATATGTAGGCAGCGCTGAGCTGGTTGATCACGCTGCGACCCAGTCTTCGCCTGTCACACGCTTGCTTTGGGTTTGCGTTCTGGTGGACCTTCTCGGTGGCATCGGCCCAGGCCCAGGAACGATGTCTTGTGTTGCCATCGTCGGATGCTGAACAGTGTCCCTAACAGACCACTGAGGCGCTGACCATTCATTCATCCATTTCCTACGTCCGTGCACCGTGGTCCAGGCGCCAGAATCCAGATGGCCTGCACAACTGCAGTTTGCAATTGCAAGGCAGAAAAGCAGAGCATGCCATGCCAATCGCAATCCTTCACTTCCATGTCTTCATTGCCATGCCCGACACTGTAGCACGATGCATCAATCAAACACCGGAAAAGAGTGCAGCATCCGTTCAACAGCGCAAAAGCCCCTTTCCTCCTGAGCTCAATATAGCAAGCTAGCTACTCATCCATCTGGCTAGATACTGCTGCTACCATGGGCCGTCTCCCATCGTTACCAAGAATAAAAAGGCGAGCCATGGGGCGGCAAAATCCGCTTCGTCTTCGGCTTTCCTTGGACGCGCACCAGCTGCACCAGCTTTTTACTCCTCCAAAGTCCAAAGGAAGGAGAAGACGGAAGTTCCCACGAAGCCGCCTCGCCTCCATTTCCAAGCGTGTCTGTCTCCGACGCTTTCCGCCGGCGCCAGCCAGCCTGCCTGGGAGTTCCGCTAATCATTTCGCTAATGCGTCGCGGATGCATGGAATGAAATGAAATCAGTGACTGAATGATAGAGGCATAGGCACGCACGCCTGAGTTCGTTCTCTTCACTGATTTGATTGGCCGGTCCTGGTCGATTGGACGGACGTGATCCACCGCCCACCGGACAGAGAAACGGACGTTTAGATCCACCGCCCACCGGACATTGAGAAACATCTCACCGAACCAATACGCATCGCGCGATGTTTTGATTTCATTTACATTTAATACTATATATGCAAATTTGATACTCTTATTTTTTATATAGTACAAAATTAGATCGGAGAACTAGATAAGGCCCGAACCAATACGCATCGCGCGATGTGCGGCTCCTGCAAGAACTCTCTGCAGCAATCTCGATTCGCTGTGAGCCTGTGACCGAAAGGCTTCCGGTTTCCCAGCTCGGTTCTCAAAATTTTACAAAAATTTTTAAGATTATTTATCACATCGAATCTTTGACGCATATCTAAAGTATTAAATATAAATAAAAAATAAAACTAATTATACAGTTTAGATGAAATTCACGAGACGAATCTTTTAGGCCTAATTAAACTATATTGGACACTAATTATCAAATAACAACGAAAACGCTACCGTATTATTTCAAAAAAATTTCGCCATCTATCCTAGTTCTCGTCGCTGTGGCACGAGCCGTCACTCGTCACTTCGGCAGTTCATTCAGCACGTACCGCTGCTGTGTTGCCCTGGTTTAGCAGCGCTTTAGACGCGGCCGGACGGACGGACGCATTGGTGGGCCGTGGGCATTGGCAACGCCCTGTTCCTGCTTCAAAAATCAGGTGCTCCAGCGGAGAACCAAGGGACCAGCCTGGACGCTTGAGGATCTGTGCAAGTACACTTTTTGTTGAGCAGCAGAAGATCCTTAGCCCACTTTTAGCATCCCTTGATCATGCCACGTTCAAGTTTGACTTTTCAAGAGCACTCAAGGTGTTTCATACTGTATATTCTCATTATACTTCATCACAGACTAGACACCATAGGCGTCGCAGCTCAACTGTTCACATGCACAACTCAACTCCCTAAATAAATAAACAAAATCCACAGGCATAAACAAGAACAAGGCGACACGAGGAAAAGAAAAAAACAAGAGTTTTTCTCCCCCTCCGGCAACTCGGCAAGGCAGCACGGCGGCACTGGCCATGGTAGTGTGACCACACACTGATTGCTCTGTCTCTCCATCCGTCCACGGGCTGACGGGCATCGCCATCACATGACGCTGCACCCGGCATTGGGGTCCTCGCCGCAGTGCTGCTGCTGGGGGTAGTACGGCTGCCGGGCGCCGCCGCCGCCGCCGTAGTACCACCCCTGGCTGTCGTACACCGGCACGCCGTAGTAGCCCCCGGGCGCGGCCGGCTTGCCGCACCGGCAGTAGCCGTTGTAGCCGCCGCAGCCGCAGCCGTACCCGCCAGCGCCAGCGCTGTAGTCGTAGCCCGGGTTGTAGCCGTAGCCGAACACGGACCCGGCGGGCGCGGGCCAGATGGACGGCACGGCCACGCCCTGCGCGGCGCCCGGCGCCATCATCGGCGGCGGCGCGATCGGCTCGCCGCGCGGCGGCTCGGGCCCGGCCTTGGCCGCCATCATCTTCTCCAGGAGCGGGCCGAGGTCGGCCTTGGTCATGCCGGGCGGCATCGCCATCGCCTTGCCGGGCTTCGCGTCGGCCGCGGGGGCCCCGCCGTCGAGGTCGAACTTCACCTTCTTGGCCTCCGCCTTCCCATCCTTATTGCCTTTCTCCGCCTTGTCTGGCTTGCCATCCTTGTCGCCCTTGCCCTCCTTCTTCTCGGCCTTCTCTTCCTTCTTCTCCGCCGCCTTGGCGCCCTCCTTCTCGGCCTTGCCGGCGTCCTTGGGCTTTTCGCCGCCGCCGTCCTTGGCCTTGCCGGCGTCCTTCTTCTCCTTGCCCTTGACGTCCATCTCCTTGATGACCCGGCCGGCCTTGCAGCAGAGCTTGTTGCAGACCATTTCGGCGTCGAACGGCCCGGAGATCGTCACGGTATTGCTCTTCTCATCAAACGAGATCGTCTTGATGTTCATCTTGTCTGCGCAACACAAATCAGTCAGAATCAGCCATGCTCATGCCCTTGTGCGGCCAGTCAATCAGCAGCACATAACAGTACGTTAATGATTCATTATAATAATTAACAAAAAACACAAAACAGTTGTAAACAGCAGCTGACAGGTGACCCCAACAACTGGCGAGGTGAACGCTCATGCAGCCATCTGACGGCAGCGGGCCCACATGTCAGCGAGGCTATCAGGCAGTGTGTGTGACAACTGACAGGCCCTGGTGAACCGCAGAGGCGTCTCTGCATTCGTGAATGATGAATGGTGATGAGAGCGGTAGTACAATACTGGACTGCACCTTGGATCTTGCAGAGGACTTTTCTGATCTTCTTGTAGCATCTCTCGCATTCAAGGTCAACCTTGAGGACGATCGTGGAGATCTGCAGCAGAGAGATCGAAGGATTCAATGACGGTAAATAAATGCAGTACTATTATTTGAAGCAGATCCGACTGTGTACAACAATACTCCGATTCAATTGTCATGTTTTTAGTCAGGGATTAGACAGTACTCCCTGATACAATGAACTCACAAAGCAGGAAGATTCCCAGCGAGCCCGTGGAAAGGCAAAGAAAAAACCATGTCTAGATGGACATGAACTGGACCAAAAATAAAAGGCAGGGAAAAAGACGGTGACTCATGAATCCTACAGTATGTTTGAAAAGCGAGCGATTGCGATACAAATGCGAAAACGACAGTAGCGGAGGTTGGGAAAAAATTGTAGCTTTGTTGAAAAGCCTGTTTGGAGAACTGAAAACCAGACAAATGGACAAACCAGACGTGAGCCTTCATCATCTTGGCATGGTAGCGGTTGGGGAAACAACTGGATTCTGCTGGTCAGAGTCACCCAGGGCCAGGGAACATTTGCTTGATCTGTACTTCAGTCGCCATACCATACCACATACCCCTCTGCCCTCTGGTTGAGTGCTTCACACTTTATATAAGGCTACTATAATATATTTGTGTTTAGACCAAAAATGGCGTGCATCAATTCATCAACCCCAATAAGCTTTTCAAGTGTCCCTATCAAACGTAACTCTCTGGTTTGTTTAGTCCTGAATTTCTGAACATGCTGGGGGGGGGGGCGGGAGTCGAGAAAACACAAAACACAGCACACAGAAATCGATCGACGCCATTGAACTGAACCACGAGTCTTGCACAATTGCAGTTCCTCCCCAGTAACAACCACCAACAAGACACGAATGTTTCTACCGAGAACAACCCGAGAGCTCAGCGCACGCACGCAGGCAAAGAAAGATCGACAGGGCTCATATCGCGCAGAGGAACCCGGGAAGCGGCAGCGAGAGAACAAGCAAAGAAGCATCGCGCGCATCAGGACTCATCTCATCGGCGTTCGAGTTCTTACCTTGTCCGCCATGGGAGTGGCGCTCGAGTGAGTCGCCGATCCGTCACCGTCCTGGTGGCCCGCTCGCTCCGAGCTCCGGGATGCCGGCTGCCGCGGGAGTGCGTGTGTGCGTGCGCGTGGGGAAGGAGAGCGAAGGTTGTAGACGGAAGAAGGGATGACAGAGGGGGCGGTGGGTGCGGCGCTTTAAAACCGCAGCCTGAGCTGCGCACGCAGGCACGCAGTGCGTCCCGAGCACCAACCCCGGGCCACCGACGCGTGGGCCCCCGGTCCGCGCGCCTCTTTGCCCCCTATTAGCTGTGCCTGCCGCATGTGGCGAGGCGTTGCGTTGCCATGGCAGTGGCACTATGGCCGTGGCTTGCCAAGTTGCCAGTCGGTGGCCGCTTGGGGCATTGGGCACACTGACACGCGACTACCGACCAGGACGCTTGGGTCCTCACAGGAGGAAATCACACCGGCGTACTAGCGCCATCCGTCCAGAGACCAAACAAGCAAAAACATTTTCTGAAATGAAATGGCACGACACGCACCTTTCATCACCAAACAAAAGCTCTGTTCGGCACGGCTCGAAATGGCTTTTTATTACAGTGTGCGGGAGGAGTTGGAATCAGAGAAAAAAAAATAGTGGTTTCACACGCTTCTAGATCATTTTAAGACTATGAGAAAAATAACTCTTTACTATGTTGTACGGAGGAGCTAGAGTCGAAGTCGTAGCACGTGTTGGATTTTGGATGAATCAGTTCTTGACACACGTGGCTGATATTGTTTTCATGCACAGAATCAACGCCGTAGATGCTCTTATCATAATGTTATTTGGTCATATTATTTTCATATAGGAGTTTTGATTTTCAAAATCAAACTTTTAGCTATAAATTCTTTATATAGTACTCTACTAATGGATTTTAAAATCATAATCTTTGCTGGTACTTTTTAGATACGAATCCAACAATACATATTTGTGGCATACTCCTGTTGATTTACTGGCATGTTTGGATTGACGGACGTACCGATCCACAATCATCCGAACCTAGAATGTCTGTTTGGTTTGTGTCATGTGTTGAAGAGATCTGACAGCAACCCATCCTTGGTAATCTTCCCCGCTAGCCTAATTTGATGGATTGGCCAATTCCTCAACAATTGTTGGACAACGTGGCTCCGTTCCATGATGGACGGATCAAACGATGCCGCAATCCAAACAGATTGAAAATGGTAAAGGCTAATGACTTGCATACAATCGAGAGCTGGCAGGGTAAGTAAGAGTAATAAATAAATAAAGACAGGAAAACATCTCATCGCAGCATGTATCGCTTGGGCAGGCCAGGCAATGCTTGTGCTAGCAGCAGTGATGTCATGCCAATTGCTAGTTGCCAGTTGCCAGTTGCCAGTTGCCAGTTGCCACCCTCTCTGTCTGAGAGCCTGCGTGCGTGCAGGCAGCCACCCTCTCTGTCTGAGTGGACCTGCGTGCGTGCGCCTCTTCATGGGCAGAACTTTGGGCTTTG
Organism: Miscanthus lutarioriparius; assembly: GCA_904845875.1. Lineage (NCBI taxonomy): Eukaryota > Viridiplantae > Streptophyta > Magnoliopsida > Poales > Poaceae > Miscanthus > Miscanthus lutarioriparius. The sequence continues at coordinate 10,491,533 of CAJGYO010000003.1, read as the reverse complement.
GAGCCGTGATGGTGAGACACCTCAGTTCAGCGGCGCCAGCTTGGACGCTAGGTGAACTTTGGGCTTTGGAGCCGTGATGGTGAGGTTTCAGTTCAGGCTTTCAGCGGTGGACGCTAGCGACCGCCACAGGCGGGCCGCCAGCGCCCGGGCGCGGTCTCGTCCCTCCCGTGCAGCCGGTGCCTGGCGCTTCCCGCGGCCGCCCAGGGATTGGGATGGATCGATGCCGCCAGAATGGCGTTACAAGAACCCCCCAAAAAAACTAACAAAAGTTCTCTGATGCTGTATGTTCGACCAGCTCAACATTACCGGTACCTTTTGTGTTCTACGGACCAGTTTCATTTTGAGAGAAAAAACACTTTTTGAGTCCTGTGTGCGTGACAGCTTACCAGAAAAAAAAAAACTTTTTGAGTCCTGTGTTGCTTCGTAGCCTACTTTTTGTACGGGCGTTGGATCAGTCTCGCTCCCTGCTGGTGCTGGTTTTGTTTATGTTATGTTATGCGCCTGTTGGTAGCAGGGTGAACCGGGGTGAAGGGAAACGTGACCGGATTACGGGATTAGGCCAACAACTGCACAATAATAATGAACTACTCCTACTACTAATCCTTTTTGCGTTACGTTGCTGCCTTTTAATCATATATATATAGGCATGCTGAGCGTAGCAATCTCGAACAGGGAGAAAGGGGGCGGCCGTTTGCGTCCGGAGTGCTGTACAACTCATTCGCCATTCGTCGTACTGATCCGCACCGGAATTTTGTAAAATGCACTGGAACCTTCCCGCGTCCTGCAATGCGCCAATGCACGCCGCAAGGCCTTTTCAGAACAGAGGCTTGCAGCTTCCTCTGCTGCCGGATGCCCTGTAGGCAGCATAGGCTGTAGTTTCATCACGTCTATCCTCCCGTGCCGCCGTGCTCCCTCCCCTCCTGGTACTGGGCTCCTTCACATGGCACGAAGAATCTCAGAGCGAGCGGGCGCCGACCCTGTTCCGGACGCGGAATGCGATCACCGTGGCAGGCGGCGCTGTAGCCTGCCCACGTGGTGCCCGGCCCGCCCAAAGACGCCGCCGCGGCTGGCTGGCTGGCCCGCGAGGAAACCAACAAAAACACGAGTGAATGGACGCCCGGTCGCCGAGCTGTTGTTGGGCGTTGAAAAACCTGCGTCGGGGCGGGGCGGGCACGCGCGCATGTGTGTGCCAGCACGCCACCCACCGGCACCGGGGAGGCGAGCGGAGATGGCGGCGTCGTGTACGTATGACCGCGCCCCACCTAACACGATCCCCCTTGCGGCGGCGTCTCCACGACGGGGCCGTCCGTTCTCTTCTCCCTCACTCTGTCACTCAGCGTGCGAGTTGCGAGCCGGTGTCGGTGTCGGTGCCTCGCGCGAGGGCTGGACACTGGACAGTGCGTCAGCAGGTGAACGTTCGTTCCGGTGGTCCGTCCATTTCTGCTGCAGGCCGCGAGAGCACGCACGCAGGCACGTCCGTCCAGTCGCCCCCATCCAACCAATCCATCGGGAGTACGCAACCATTTCTAGCTCCGGCGTCTTGCGTTTACGCAAGTCTGTGAGGCCGTGACCATCTTCGGTTTACGTGTGTGTTGTTCCATGCCTCCGTGACGTGACCAGTTCGTAGCAAAAAATGACTCGTGCGCGATGAATCAAAAATAAGCGCTGAGCTTTAGCGTCACGATCACCCGATATGTACGTCCCACTGTTCTAAGCCTGTTCGTCAGATGGTTTCTGGCCTGATAAGCTGTCTGGTTTGGTTTATTGTGAGAGAAAAATATTATATCATGGCTGATAAGTTCTGTCTAAAACCAGCAAACGAACATGCTCATCGTTTCTATTGGATTGGGTATATGCTAACAGCGCCAACAGGCGTAATCCTGCTCGATGATTGGCCTCTCCAACTCCTAGTGGCCTACCTCATTAGACAAGACGGATAATTCCGAATTCTGGTTGGTTACACCCACCTCAAATATACGTTCTATGCCCCAGCAGTTCTCATAAAAAAGAGAGTGAGAGCATTATCAGGGAGCTAGCTGTGGAGAGTGAGCACGTAGTACCGAGTACTGTGCGCCTGTGAAAGAACGGACAAAAAGCGTCAGGAAGGAATCGGGGAAGATGAGCCCTCGCTTTCAGAGGACCAGAGACGCCATTACGGGCTTAGGCGTCACCCACAGACATTTTACCTGATCCATTACGCGCGCGCCGCCGTACGGCGTACTGGAGCCGCGGACTGCAGAGTGCAGAGCAGGTGGCGGACTGGCGGTGATGGCCAGATCGCCGGCTCAGAGCGAGCAGCCAGAGTAAGGCCTCGTTTAGGTAATCCCCTAAAATTTACTTTCTTTCTCATCAAATGTTTATTTGTAAATATAGGCTAAAAATAATTAATTATAGTTTATAACTAATTTATAAGACGAATTTTTTAAACCTAATTAGTTCATGTTTTGATAATGTGGTGCTACAGTAACACATGTGCTAATGGTGGATTAATTAGGCTTAATAAATTCATCTCGTGGATTACTGACGATTTTGTAATTTATTTTTTTATTAGTATCCGAACACCCCATACGACACCCGATATCACACACCAAAACTTCTCATATAACTAAAAAGAACAAAATGTGGACATCGTTTTGGTGCGACAATTGTCTTGGTTCGTCCGTCTGCCACCTCATGTGATCGATCCCACCTCCCACGCTGTCCAACGGGCGAGCGAGAAAAGAAAAGGAGCGAGCGAGAAAAGGAAAGCCCGCAATTTGTCTCCTTGATTGAATATTGCATGTTTGCAAAATAGAAAGTGAAAATTATTATGCTATCCATATACACATTGCATATTTACATGCACCAGAAACATGGCAACAAGCAAAAGGAAAGAGAATTAACACAGAAGGAAAGAAAATTAAGACAAAAGAAAGAGAGAGACTGCTATCAATCCTCTGCTATAAATCATGTGGCCTCGCCATAGCGCCCACCCTCGCCAGTCTTAGCTCGCCCTCGCTCGCACCGGCCTCCGCCCTCGCGCCCTCCCTCGTCCATGCTCTGACTTGTATATTTTGATTAATTGAACATTATCTTTCTACGATTTATTGACGAATATTTAAACAAGATGCTCATAGATTAGCTAAACAAGCTTGACAATTTGCTTTTCAATCTTGTACTTCTACCTGTGAAAAAAAATAATTATTCTAGTGTTTCTATAATGTATTAGGGCATTTACAATGCTATATCTATTAAGCGCTTGTTCGGCTGGTGGGTTGGGCGGCTTATTCGCACTGTTTTGCACTGTACCTACAGTACTTTTCTCTCTTGCGCTGGCAGTAGCCACAGCCCGACCGACTAGCTTATCCAGCAGCCGAACACTCCCTAATTTTCATACACACTATATATAGAAACCATGGTCCTAATGGATAGTTTTACAGAACAATTTTTTTATCCAGCCACATATATTCTCTCTCCATTCTTTATCAAATCACATCCCTTCATGCCTTAGTTCTCGTGTAGACATGTCCCAAGAATCTGATATATGTCATGATTTCAGAATTATATGCTACTCTTAGGGCTGGATGATGAGGAGATGGTTTCTTTGTGCCCAAACTACTTGCACGGAGCAATGAGGTCCTAGGATCATGCAACGGGGAGGTTGTATAGTTTGGAGAGGATGGTTTAGAAGCAGAGCTTTTTGAAATCGAGCATGGAATGATACTTACATGGTGTTGAAAACTTTAGACATTTAGAGGTTGGCTGGAACTAGATGGTGCTTGGGAGGTAGTAAAACTGACAGCCATCGCGTCTCAATGAAGAGTTGACGATTGACTTTGTGAAGCAAATTTAAAAACATTTGTGTTATAAGGGGGCAAAACTTGAATTTGTGGTTTTCTGAACAGATAGTTTCTCCTTGTGAAAGTGTTTCTAACTAATTCAAAGTAGACCAATGAATCTACGGAAATTTACTTTCTCAATCCCAACTTATATGACACTTTAGCTTTTCTAGATACATAACTTTTTTTATATGCTTAGATATACATAATTAAAACAATATATCTAGGAAAACCAAAATATCTTATAATTTCAAACTAAAAATTATTATTTTATAGTGAATTAGATTGTACCCAGACACAATGCATGAAAATGATATATTTTGAAGTTTACCTTGACATTATCATCTTAAAAAACTAGGAAGAATCAAATGTATAATTATGATAACCTCTAATACTTATGATTTAGCCATTTCTATATATTACTGATGGTGAATCTTACTATAGACACTCAAGTTGATACCTTATTCGACCGTATATGTTTGCGTGAAATAGTTCTAAAGCCACACATATTTATACGGTGAGTATAATATACTTAACGTATTATAAGAGATTTTTCAAGACACGCAATATTACCCATGTGACAGGAATTAATATATATATATATATACTCGAACTTGTGTACATGATGGTATGAAGATACGACATAACTTATTCGTGGATTTATTGGCGTACGAAAGAAATAGATATCGAAGATTTCTTTCCACCGATATAAAACATTATCTTAGTCATATCACGGAAAAGTCTATATAATAGAGTTTGTGAGCTTGCGACGCCGCGCTCTGTGACTGTGTTAATTTCATGAACTTTGCCTTTTAGATTAAATATCACTTTAATATCGGTATTTAATTTTATAATATTGTTATCTTATCGTACGATCCATGTATTTTTAGTATAAAAGTTTAGGCTGTTCATAGCAACAGCATTTACACACGCTATCTTAATCCATATTTATTAGTTTGGAAGGTTAACTTTCTTTGACATATTACCATTTGTAGGGCCTTGGAGCAAGAGGCTATCAAATTCATACAGCTTTGTTCAAACATACGGTGTATCCTGTGGCCATTTAAATAGATCATTTTCGTCCAATCATTGTTGATCAAAGATGTAGTTTAATTTCAGACAAGCACGACCACTAGCGGCTCAGCAAAACTACTTTAGTTTGTTTTAGTTCTTAAGACAATTCAATTTTTAATTCTTGATTTTTTTATTATTATTTTCTAACTTGTTGGAGCTATGGACCTTACGGATGTAATTTGTCTATTGCATATGAATCTTGGTGGATATAATTTGTAATCCATTTATTTAGGCATTGTTATGAATAGAGGTGAAAACGGTATAGATATTTTTCGACTATATTCGAGACCGAATCCATTTAGAGGGTTTAGATCTATCCGTATCCGAGTCCGGATATTCAATGTTGGTAATTATTGGCGTACGAAAGAAATGGATATTGGAGATTTCTTCCGACCAATATAAAATATTATCTTAACCACATCACGGAAAAGATCTATAAAATAGAGTTTGTGAGCTTGCGATGCCGCGCTCTCCGTGACTTGTGTTAATTTCATACACTTTGTTTTTTGGATTAAATGTCACTTTAATATTGATATTTAATTTTTATAGTATTGTTATCTTATCGTGCGATCCGTATGTTTTTAATATAAAATATTAGCTATCCCATAGCAACACATGGACATGCTACCTGGTTACGCCCTAGATTTAAACCAGGTCTAAGCGCCGGTTCGTACTGCATGTGCTGCATTGCATTTTGCAATTTCTTTTTTACGGCCATTGCATTTTGCACTGGTTGATGTCGATGCATGCACCGTGAGTTTCATCGACCGAGAAGGCGAGGAGGAGGAAGAAGCAAGATCCCGGAATATGGTGCACGATTGCACGAAGCTTTAGCAGCGACCGGCGAGGGAGAAGGGACAGACAACGAAGCCGAGGCTCTTTATAAACTAATAACTGATCCTTACGCTAGACGTCAAGGAGACACTGAAAACTATCCAACTCGCACTGATCCTTACGCTGCTTTGGAGCTGGCTGAACTGTCACCCGCAATAGCTGACTCTTCAGCTAGCTATAAGCATTTTTTATATTTTACAAAGGAAGAGGAAAGTTAGCTCTTATTAAGAGTTAAGCTCTTGCATATATTTTTTTGAGTTTATAAGACATCTAAATGGGGCCTAACTATCCTTATATTAAAAGTCAAGGAGATACTAAATTATCAACTCGCACTGATCCTTACGCTGCTTTGGAGCTGGCTGAACTGTCACCCGCAATAGCTGACTCTTCAGCTAGCTATAAGCATTTTTTTTATTTTACGAAGGAAGAGGAAAGTTAACTCTTATTAAGAGTTAAGCTCTTGCATATATTAGAAGGTTATATAAGAGTGTCATACAGGATTATTTATATTAAAAACTATGTCATATAAATTAGCATGATTATTTATATTAAAAGCTATGTCATATAAATTAGCACGGTTGAATATGTTGGTTTAGAGCTAGTAACTGGCTCTAACCAATGTTGGTGCCACTGGTACTGTTCTTCCATAGCTTGGATATTCAGTGTCATTGGAGCGGTGGTCAACACCCTCATAGGCCATAGCAGAAGAATCTCATGGACTGCATGTGTACAGCGTATTGCTTGCTACGCATCATTGGATCGAGACGAATCAGCAATCTAAACAAGCCTCAGTGTCATTGGAGCGGTGGTCCACACCCTCGTAGGCCATAGCAGAAGAATCTCATGGACTGCATGTGTACAGCGTATTGCTTGCTACGCATCATTGGATCGAGACGAATCAGGATCCCGGGGAAAATAGTAGTACCGGAAGCTTTCGTTGCACGGGACAGCCTACAAAGCCGAGGTTTGTTGGGATAAACAAATGGACTGCCACGGACACTTCAAGAGCGCGCGCGCACACACAGAGGCACACAGGCACTCGAATTGACCTTCGCATTGATTGATTCCCTACTGGCGGATGCAGCCATCCACCGGTGGTCCATGCTCCATAGCGCAGCGCCATGAAGAAGTATCGTACGTGACGAAGACAAATGCACGAGCACGAGGGAGAGCTGCCTGTGAAGCCTCAACAATGCGGGGTTTTACGCGAGAGAAAGTGAGTGTATGTGATGGCCCGGCACGCGCGTGCAGTGGAATGGCCGGCGTCAGTGGAATGGGACTGGGGGCAGAGGGGGACGACGGATCGACGCATCGGTTGCCGACTTGCCGTCGCCTGAACTCTGAACTGGAGTGGGTTTCAATGTCTCGACTCGTGCAGCAAGCAAAGCGGAGCGGGCGCGGCGCGACAGTGAACCTGACGACAGGCTTACGGAAAGTTGAAGAGTTGTTTCAACCACTCGTGCCATGCCACCAATGCTCATGGAACAGGGCCGGTCCTTTTCAGCGATTTGAGCGAGTATCCTTTGCTTTTGTACATGACAGAAAAGGAAAACGTACTGAATAATGCAAAAGGGTTCCTTTTGGATCGCGAAGTGGAAGTGCGCGTTGTTATAAAAGGGCAAAGGAAGAAATCGTCAGTTTTGAAATCGAAACGGACAAGCAGAAACACAAGCCCGCTTTCATATCGCTCCGGCCGATCCACTCTGCCCGAGGCCCATGTAAAGCAAACCGGGGGGACGGCTGGGCTGAGGCCTTTCCACACAGACACAGGCTTAATAAAAGGCAGCCTTCAAGGCGAAATGCCCAACGTGTGGCGTCACGGGCTCTCAATCTGCCCCTCAAAACAACGGGCTCTCAATCTGCAACTCACAAGTTAGCCCAACCGTCGCGGAGCGGAGGACCGCTGCGCGCGTGCAACACCTGGCCGCGCTCCCCGCTCACACCATCCGCGCTACCAAAGCCATACTCACACACACGGTCGCGCAGAACGACGGGGACGACTGGGAGTCTGGCTCGCCGATGGTCCAAGCAAGTTCACTGTTCTCGCCCGCGCGTGTACCGGGGCGGGAGGACGGAGCGGGGAGCCGCTCAGCAGTGGGAGACTCGCGAGAACGCGGCCCCGCCCCACCGGTCTCTCGATGCACGGCGGCACGGATAACTGCCTGCTCCAACGTACGCGTACGGCGTACCCCATGGGTGGGAGCGCGACTGCTCGAGCCTGTTCACTGTTTGCTCGCTTCCACCCACAAGCCCACACCACACGCGCATCCCCGCTCCCCAGTCCCCACCGCGCGTGTGGCGTGCCGCGTGCGTCCCCACTCCCCAGCGCCAGCCAGCGGGCATCGTTGGTGCTGCCTGCCATCCAATTTCCATCCGTCGTCGTCCCCGGCAATTGGATGCGGTACGAGTTTAAGGCAAGCCAGTTGTTGTATGTATATGTATGACTGCTAAATTATTATGTTATTAGGATTATGTCCATGCGTTGCAACGGGAAACAAAATAATATCCGCCATCTCAACGCGTGCAATGCCAGAGTGACAAACGCAATCGTGATCGACAGACACTCACACACGGATCGACATCCGTCGACTATACGCTTTGGAGTGCGAAAAATAATACTGTGATAATTCATTGTTCTAGAAAAACGATATAATTTCAGTAACATTTTATTTAGCCAATCATCACTGTTACATGAAAACCATAATGAGATAAGCGTCAGTTTCAACACGAAGAGCATCAAGAAATTGACTTTTTGTCACCAGACACTAAAATCTACTTTATCTTAGCAAAATGTTGTTTTGAGCCAATAGCTTAAAGATGAGCATCAATTTTACGTAACAAGGATACTGAAACAAAAAATTCACATAATTCAAGTACATAGTTCAAAATAAAGATTGCAGGTGAGCTACTGCCACTACAAAGATCAGTATAAGAAATGTATTTGTGAAACAACAATAATTAACAGTTAGTTATTACACACATTCAATCTTTAAGCTATTACCATGAGTAATGGTATTTCAGATTGCTATAGATAGAGCATATATCAAATCTCCACATTTATTAAAATATCTAAAACACTATCAGAATGCTTTCATTGCATTATAAGGAAATAAGCTACATATGAAAATTATAAGGAAATAAGCTACATATGAAAACAACTTTCTAACTCAGAAGAGACAAACCACCTTTGTTTACAAAAGTAAACATGTGAGGAAAATAATAATGTTCCATAGTATTTTAGAATGAAAGTATGTTTCAAATATAATTTACACATTTTTAAAATAATCAAATCCATATTCTTGTCAGACCACAAGACCCGGTTCTGAAACAAATGGCAACACAAGTAATTAACAAACTGTACCATTCAAAAAATCAATAAGTAATGCTCTCACTGGAGAATTGAAAATGAAAGTAAGTAGTTCTCTTTAGTGTGCTAAGCATCACCAGTAACATCTAAGGTAAACACCAAACATACAAGGAGAAAGAATGAGCTCCTTTTGATCATCTACACACAAATTGCAGTGAGTTTCATCATCTATGTGTATATTCAAGTAAATATTTTCATCCTCCCTTTAGCTATTAAAGACATAAGACATAATAATAAAAAAACAGAAGACATCATCAGTTTGTGGCTAGTTGCCTACACATGTATCAATGTCACTGACACACTGAACTTCTAAGGTCTGCAGTGATGTTTGATTCTGAATCAGACATTTTTCAGGTTTTCAGCAACCGAAGTGAAAATCCCTATTCAATTTATCAAATGACAAATGACCTATGCAATTTATCAATCTTCCAGTGATGTATTTGTTTCCTAAACACAAATTCAGTGGAAAACAAAGCTGCTCCAGAGCAAATATTGTCCATGGCACACCTACACGCCAAAGATTATTCAAAGAGCAAACATACAAGAGCTGAAATGCCTTGATTAATGTCTAAGGTTGCAAGAAAATATAGTATTTGATCACTTATCGCACCAAAATGATCAAAGAATTGAATTTACCTGCGAAGGCACTCAATATAATCATTGTTACTTAGATCACCCATGTTATTTTTGTTCAACGGAGGATAGTTCAAACGGAATACTATAAGAATGCACTTAAAGAAACCCCCAGAAACAAATAGGACAAATGACCTATGCAATTAATTTATCAATCTTCCGGTGCTGTATTTGTTTCCTAAGCACAAATTCAGTGGAAAAGAAAGCTGCTCCAAAGCAAATATTGTACTCATTCCCATTTAGTATTGACATGGCCAACTAACTATGTCTTAAATAAATAAAATGTAGTTCATGAAGTGCAAGAGTAAACCTTTACTGTGGAACCAGAATGCGCAATGGCCTCCCTTCACTTCCTCTGTTCCTTAGATATTAGCGATTTCAAGCCATCTCTATTATGTACCATTATGGAAACTTGCCATTGCAAAATTAACAGTTATACTACCTTTGGTTGAATGAGATCGTAATTTTTGTAGAAGGAGATTTTCCAAGAAGATTATAAAGTTTCTATCAATAACAAGCTAAAATAATTTGAACCACAGCAAAAGTGAACAACCTGGAAAGAGTAAGAAAAAAATGCCACAATAGGGTTCATAATAAGTGGGCATCTATTGATCATCTATTATGGTCTGTCAGTTCTGCTGAACCAAAAGAAAAAAGAAATGGTACAAGTAAAATTTTTTCGCTAGATAAATACCTTTGTCTACCACTGTTCGCTGTCCGACAAAATCAATTTTGCATATTTTTTATCTGAAGATATTGGTCTCAGTCTTGCATGTGTCTGTCTACCACAAAAATATATATTTGCATAGCGTTACATGTGTCCTAACTAGATTTTGATAGTTTATTATGTGAGAAAAAATGGAGCCCTCAACAAAAAAAAAAGGAAGCTGGAGAAGCAACCTAAAAACTAAAGGGAACATCCAAACAGGAATTATACTTGAAAGCAAACTTTGATACACACCCTCGCTGAAGTCGCTGAAGCTATGAATTTATCGTAAATGCCATCCCGAAGTTATTATGAATTATTGGCACACATAAAATGAACCGAACAAAAAAGAGAGCGAGAGGTATATATTCATTCGTGGATCATGAACAGTGGAGAGAGGCAAAACCTGGATTGTCCCTAGGGCCGTCTGTAGCGTTGTGGCATATAGTTGAAACCAGCAAACAATTAAAGTAGACTCAAACAAAAGGCTGAAACAACAAGGAAGAAGAGCCAATTTCAGATTATTGGCATTCTGATAGAAGTCGACTGAAACAACAAGGCTGAAACAGAACGATGATTAATTCAATCACAGACTGCTTATTGTAGAAACTATTGCATTCTGGTTATTCTTGATAGTAGTCCAGGGCAGCAATCTCACGCTCGGCACATGGCCAGGTTCAGTTCTTAAGATGCAAGCAGCAAACATCAAAACCACACCATGCTAATCAGTACATGTATACGTTCGATCCAAAAATCTCGGTTTTTTACAAAACCTTGGATCGAGAGCACAATGGTGATGGTGGCGATATAAACCTCACCCTCTTTATTCCATGACGCCGCTCACATTCGATGGTCGCCGGCACGGGTGATGGCCGCTTTGTCATCTGGTCGTCTCAGTACTTAGATATTATTGAAAGAAAAAGAACTAGAATAGAAAAGGGCACACCTTGGATGCCAACGTCGATGATCCACGATCTTGATTGGCCAAGACGGTTGCAGCTGTGGCTTGCCGTTGACGCGCCACCACGGGTTTTCACCTTAGATCATCTCCGTTGTCCGTGCAGCGACGAGGGAAGGTGTCGGCGGGGTAGGCGTGGCCGCGTGGGTGCGTGATCGTGATGGACATCCTTGCTCGATGCACGAATGCAACAATCTAGCGAGGAGGACGCGATCAGGGAAAAGCACGCGATTGGTGCTTCCTTAAAGAAGAACGGGCACGGCGGCCTCCAATCAGTGAGGAGCGTCGGCGAGCAAGGGGATCAGGGAAGAGCGCGCGATCGGTGAGGGGCATGGGGGAGAGGGGTGATGGTGTGGGGGCGTGATTGGAGGACTCGATCTCGCAATTTGAAGGGAGCATGATTGAAGGGAGCGTGATTGGAGGACTACGAGGATTGCGAGAGAGATGACGGATGATGCCGGGGAGACACCGAGCGGGGGATGAGTCGAGCGCGCGTCGGGGAGGCTTGGATCGCGGCGCAGGGAAGGCTGGGCGTGACTTGCCACACGAGATGGATGGTGAGATTTCCTGCAAAATGACTTCCCTAAAGCGTGCTGTCGGTCCCACATGGCGGCGCCTTTCATCTGTGGAGCGATGGGCTTCGCACAATCTCTTGCAGAGCGATGAGCTTTGGTGTCGCACCTGTGGATGGAATAGTTATGAATATTTTACATGTAGAGATAGAGATAGTCGTCACGCCCGTGCAACTTTTTGTTGGTTGTGTACAGCGGCGGTGGGCATGGCTACAATCTTTCGAATTGCCTATACACCCTTATTGGGTAGTGCATCTCGACCACGTGGAAAAAAATTAGTGGCCCATTAAAAAACCACTCGTCTGACTCTTCCTTAGTGTGAGGACTCAGGTACCCCTCTAGCTCGAATCTGGACCAAGGACACCAATTCACCTAAAAGTTAGGTAACTACAGTTAGATTTTGAGAATAATAAAAAAGCAGCAACACCGACTAGCAGTATCAAAGTGGTCATTACCTAGTGCTGTGTCAGGACGTCTAGCATGTCCGAGTATTGCCTGTACCGCCGCTCCGGGTTCCCTCTAACTACCTCCACTTCTTGTCAGACGTACAGAGCAGTCGGTCCTACGTCTACGTGATTCCATGCCTGCATTGAATAGGATAGCCAGTCACAAGTTCGGCATCAAGTTTGAGGAAAATAAAAATCAATGCACTTATAGGTAAACATTGAACAACGGGCCTCCCGATTGGCCATCGCTCCCAACACCAAACATGTAGTAGGTGGGAGCAATCTCCTAAGTTGGCACCTCCTGTACTGTGTCGGCAGCAACAATGCAGAGCTGACGATAGATCCATGCTAGGACCGCGCTGCCCCAGCTGTACTCTCCTATATTCTCTCGATGGTTGGCTCAGTATGTTGAGGAAGACCTAGCTGATGGTGTTACCCGACGCGTGAGGAATAGGAAGGCGCCTAAGAAGTGCCATAGCCACACCCTAGCATACCTCTCGATCTCTTGCTCTAGAGCGTCTGGGTGCAGCGGTACCCCAAAGTTTTCTATTATCCAGACTGATCTGACATTGGATGTTTTCCTAAAATTTTTGAAGGACAATTACATAAGAGCTGAGGGAACAAAAATAAACATTAAATTAGACAAAGCAATACGCATCATAAAAGTTATGTACTACACCCTGCATTTAAATAGCAAAATAATTTGCAGAATATGTAGATCAACGACAGACTTAGACCATGACATATATTTGTGATATAAGAGACCAACCAAAGACTTGCATGTGCTGGTCTCAAAATGGTAAATGTTTAGAACATAGAAATTCTTACTTTGCTCTCTTAGCATCCTCATCCTCGGGTGGTCTTCTACCACAGAACTTCTTCACCAAGTCTATCCAGTGATCATTATCAAGGATCCCGGTCACTGGAAGACCCCCAACCGTAGACACATAATCATCTTCACGTCCTGCATCGTGATAGTCATTTCGCCACAAGGAAGGTGGAAGGTGTGGGTCTCTGGCCTCCACCTGTGGATTTTTAATTCAATACAAGTTTTTAAATTCAAACAATGAGACAAATCAATGCTTTGTACTTCATCAAACGTGTATCAAATCATACCTATCGACAACAGCAGTGAGAAGTGCAGGGTCGAGGATCGGTAGCCTAGTGTTGAAGACCCGGACGATCTCAAGGAAGCCGGCACGCTATATGTACGGCTGGTATCACTTGTCCCAGTGCTGCGGCTGGTGCGTGCGTAGTCTAAGAGGTAGCAAGTCCTCCTGAAGCTCCGACAGGTGCTTGGCTCGGTGGTCCTTGTCGTAGTGCACCTCAAGAATGGGGTACTGTGGATGATGATCCTCCATCCTGGTTCAAATTTCAAATGGATGTGTTAGAACAAACATTAAGAGTACTATAATATGGTGGAACATTAGTGCATAAAAACAAAGTAAATGTAAAAGGAATAAACTATTATGCAAAATGAGAGAATAAACATATATCATAATTGGTACTAACATAGTAGTTTTAAATAGCATAGCAAACAATTAACATTAATATAATAAAATGTATGCTATATGCACCTGTTGCCCTTGTCTTCTATGCCTGCTAGCCTTGTGACTAGGTTCTTTGCAAACGGAGCAAAGATTCCTACCACGGGTCTCGTTGAAGTCTCCCCCTCCGTACATGTCTTCAATTCATCATACCCTCTCATAGCATCCATGTCCCCCTTAAGTCGCTTCTTCTTTCTCCTATCCTTGCTTACCTTCATTAGATCCGAATGTGACACGTAGCCATAACCATGATAAGGTGGCCACTGTGTCGAGTCAAGGTATGGCTCAAAGCTCCTCTCCCAAATACTAATGGTGTTCGAACGGAGATACAAGGGTGACATATATGGCAGATCCTCAAAGTTATACCTGCAAACCCTGTAGGCCATGATCATATGAGAGCAAGGGGCATGCATTATCTGAGGGACGTTGCAACTGCACTCTACTTTATCAAGATCAACTCGATAGTTTCGTCCACCATAACGTTCGCTGCCCAAGCTTGTGCCACCCTTGCCCCATACACTAAAGATATGGCGGCGGGGTCCATACGGCTCGGCGGTGTGCTGCTTGGCCAATTCCTTGGCCTCCTTTAAATATTCTGCTTTGGCCTTTCTGTCCTTCACATCATACTTAACGAATCTAAATATGGACTGTTGTAACAAAGACACCGAAATGTTGTTGTTGTCATCAACGAGCCCCAATATACGACAGGCAAGGTAACATGTAGTGAGTTGCTGATGATTTTCCTTCCCCTATTTGATAGGAAAGTGTGGGGTTCGACCACTTTACTTATCCTCTACTTGCCATCACTCTGTCTCTTTCATGCATTTAACCTCCATATACAACCGTTTTTCCATATCACGTGGTACCTCAACTCCTGGTCCGAATGAGTGACGTTGTACGACCTATGGTGATACACAACATAGTCCTAAAGAAAGAGCTTCATCTCTGACATTGTATTGAATATCATCCCCTTACTAAGGATTTCTTTTTTTATGGTCATACAATGATTTCCTACACATCTGGAGACCGGTGTCACAAACTGCCATATCCGTCATACTGACATCCCTATAGTTCGGAATGCCCCTAAAAGGTATGTTCATCGACCTTAGTTGCTCAAGCTCTGTCACTGTGTAAGGTGGTGGTGGAACATACTATTGTGCTTCGCTAATTCTGCCCCATGAATCATAGGGGGTATCATCTGCTGGCAAATCTGTGACTAGTCTACCCTGAGCTGACATAACATGCAAAACCTCAGTTGGTACTGGTAATGGCATACCATAAACAAATACTGGCATGGCATCAATCGGTGTGGGCATAGCATGTTTACCTCCCTAGTCATCATCTGAATCGTCTAAATCACTACTAACTACATCATCGATCATGTCCTCCTCCTCCTGCTCCTCCTCTCCCCGTTTGAACTCGTTCACATCAAAGTCATTGCTTATACAACCTACTTGACTTGAATGAAACTACTCCTGCGTCAACTGACCATCTAAATCCATAGTACCCATAGTTGGTTCCACATGAACCCCACATTCTTGTTGAGTATCATCATCGAAGGATGGCCCCTCTTGAAGATCATGCATCATATACCCATTCTCCACAACTACCTCAGCCAAGGCCACATTGGAACCTTAGATTACCCTATTGTAGCGGGACCAGTGAGCATGGTCCCGCAAGGGCATCAACACGTAGTGTGCCCTAGTCTTTCCACTATCAAACCTCCCCTTCAGTGTATAATCACCGCCAAACTTTTCATTCAAACGGCCATAAAGATCGTTGAAGCTAGGAGGTTCATCAAACGATTCCAATTCTTCTTCCATATCCTCAAACATACCATCTTCTCTCCTAACACTTCCTCCGTAGAAAACTCTAACATAATAATCCATCTACAAAAGTATTTCAGAAACTTCATCAGGTCATCGAAATTGTCGTGCGTACTAACTGACTGACTACACCTATACTAACTACACCTATACCAACTAACTATACTAACTAATCTAATATTAATACCTATACCAACAATTCTAACTAACTACACTAAACACACTAATATTAATACCTATACTTACTATACTAAGTAAGTTTACTAACTATACATATCTAGCTAACTGCAAAACTAACTACAAAACTATACATAACTTATATTTACTAACTTCACTAAATATCTTTGCTAACTAATTATATAAATCTCTATCCAGTCAAACTAAATTTGAATCATAATCCTAGCAAACAAATTGACAGAGATGCATAAAAGCATTACCTCGACAAAGATTATGGATCACCACAATCCACCAATGGAAAGGAGATGGCCGGCGATGGCAATGGCCTACTTCTAGAGGGCGGCGGCAATCCCCCCTTCTGGAGGACGACGATGGCAGCAGGCAGTAATGTCCTTCACGGCTCGAGACAGTGCGAGAGAGATGGAGGGGCGGCGATGAGGACGTGCGGCAGTGGGGAGATGGAGGGACGGCGGCAGTAAGGGAGGCAACGAGACAGGGGGAGATGGAGATGGAGTGAGGGAGGACGGGCACACGCAGCGATGGCGCGGCGACGAAATCATGAGCGAGAGGAGCGCAGGGCGCAGGCCTTGGCTTGGCGGGCGGCTGGCTGGCGGGACACAATGGGCGGGAGTCGCGGTGGCGCGTTTTCTCGTCTAAGGACGGAGACACTGCGAGAGGAACAAAGGTCTGGACATGATGCATGGCGCATAGTTCAGCCCGCCGCCATGACGGTGGCGTGTCGACCTACCACGTCGTGATGCTTCTGCAGATTGATGCCCCACTGCATGGCGGCGTGAATTAGCCGCGCCGTGCAAACAGGCGCATCCAAAAGTGTTTGTTTTGAAGAAAAAAAAAAACATATCAGTTTTAAAAATAGTTTAAAAAGTGTTAGAAATAAAAAAATACCCCTCGGGACACATCGAAATGTTTTGAACATCCGGTGGATTCGTCAATGGCTAAGATGCATGCATTGCCTAGAAAGAGCAGAGTAGCAAACCAAGTTGTCAAGTTACTCAAGGTAATACCAAACTGACTGATAGATTGCATTTAGTTTTTTATAGGTATATAGTAGTTTTTGTTATGCACCTAAATATATATTATGTCTAGATATATAATAAATTTGTGTATCTAAAAAAATAAGAATGGCTTATAATTTGAAATAGAGAGAGTACAAATGTAACGGGAGACAACAAACTTCAAGTTCAGTAACATTCACGTTCTACCTGGAAAGGGAAGACAGACAACCAAAGAGCCGCTCCATAGTTACACACTTGCACGGACAAGTACATCTATATATTCATAATTAGAACTTGTTAGGTTTAGTCTCATATTGAAATGGTGGAGGAGTACAACGTACACTACTACCGTCGAAGTTTTTCGCAGACGGACAAAATTTATTTTTGAAGGCAGGCAGCCACTCTGCTCCACTTCTACACCTGTGTAAATCCAGATTTCCTGTTAATAAATTAAAAAAATAACAATCCTATGGATGGGGTCCGTTGAGCCCATTCACAAGGCCTGATGAACCCATCGACGTCGCGTCGCTGCTGCTGGTTGGATCTGCCAGCACGCCGTCGTTGTTGGGGCCACCACGCTCACCGGATCTAGGTGGCTGCGAGACCCCACCGTCACACTGCGTTGCGCCGCAGCAAGCACAGGCGCTGCAGCTGAAGGGCCGCCGGGAGGAGCGTCGCTTGGAGGGGAGGGGCTAGGAGAGGGGCAACATTGGTGGGAGTTAGAAATGAGAGAGAGAGAGAGAGAGAGAGAGAGAGAAGTGAGAGAATGACGAGTTAGGGTTTCTCCTGTGTATTAAAATTCCTAGGGTATATTGAGCTCCATCTACAGGCACGAAGGGCCCAATGCCACATATTTGCCACCGACTGCTAGATGCGCGTGTGACATGTCAGCAAATTAGTGGTACTTCTTTTTAGTGGTATTTCTTTTTTTGGAAACATTAGTATTGGTTCTGTTAGAGTGCGCAACGGATACTAGGCCAGCAGGTCTGGCTCACACCACCTAGCTAGGCCAGACTTGGCCAACACCAGTGTGTGCAACATCAAATTGTTTGGTTGCATGTGTCAATGGAACCAGGCCACACATGGACACAGATGCAACTTAATTTGTTTGGTTTCCTACATGCATGGGTACCTCCTGCTTTGGCTAGTAAGGATACCCAAGATTCTCATAGGAAATATTACAACATAAGTTTGCATTAACTAAGATCACAATGACTAGTGATTGAACTAAGATAATGACATCCTTAACATTGGCATATGACTTGATTGTCTTCTGGTACAACAAGATTATCCTCTTATTCTTTAGGAACTCCATAAAATGTGGTCATTGCTTGCTCCGTGGTGCTACATCTCTTGCAGCAACCACCATTATAGCCAATGTGGGGGATATACCCCCAGGTACCACAAGATGGTACATGGGCCGCACCATCCGAGGTGGCCCGACCTGTAAGATCAAGGCGTGCACATCAAGATTATAAGTTATACTAGATATTGTAATAGTACCAAACTGAATACTTTACTTGTAACCTTGTCTCTTCGGAGTATATAAGGAGAGACAAGGGTCCCCTAGGGGACAGGTTAATCTATATACATCTCAATACAATACACCAAAGACATAGGACATAGGGTATTACGTCAATCAGACGGCCCGAACCTGTCTAAATCGTTGTCTCTGCGCCTTGTGTCACCATCCGGTTCCTAATTACACGCATCCTATCGATAATCTACCACCACGGGCACCCCCCTCGGTGGACTGCCGACCATATTTCGTCGACAGTGGCGCGCCAGGTAGAGGGTGTGCGCGCTGATCCATGGTGAACCAGATGGCGTACCTTAAGATCAATAGCATCTTCTCGGCGACGGTCCGTGCGTCCAGCTAGTACGGCTGCCGCTGGCAAGGTGCTCCTACACAAGTGTCCAGTCGCCGAGATCCAATCAAGACGCATGGCCTACAGCCGCATGCACGCAACCTCGTCATCGGCGTCTTCTCTGACTTCGCCGACCCGTTGAGGACTCGGTGATGTGACTACGTGGCGTTTGTACTCCGGGCCGCATCCGTACCGGGAGTCCCGCTCCGGGAAGCTTCGCATCAGGTCCTACCGCCATGAACTTTGCTATAAGATCCAATCAATATCAAGCAGGCAAAGGTCCGTGTATCTACAAGACCATGCAAGCCGATGATGAATAAACGAACAATGGAGACATGCATGGACGCATGCATATACGCGCATACACCTCTCCCACGTGCAAGAGCAGATTCACGTGCCAGCAAAGACATACACATGTTCGCCAAATATTCCATCACCTAGAGGCCAATCTACATGCACGTATGCGGCTCAAGCCCACCAATATGGCAAGCTAAGTCATGTTTCCTATTTCAATTAACTATTCTATCGAATATACAATGAATCTCTGCATGTACGTGATTATTTCTGGCAGGAGCCTAATTGCGCACTCCGTACGCCACGAACCGACGATTCCAGAATCATCCATCCAGTAAACAAAGGAGCGTTCAAGATCTGAAAGGCGTGCTGGCTAATTCCGGCTTGCATGCATGGGTTCATGATCTACGTCATCATGCAAGCTAGATATAGCTTCCACAAGCAAGCATCACCAAGGCGTATACGGGTATATACGCGCATGAACAGGCCATCCGAACCACGTCCGACTCCAACTCAGACACGACGGGGGCTTCGGCTTCCGCGCTAATTGCCTCTGCTACGACAAGGAGTCCGACGTCTTCACGACATGACCCAATCCGGCATGCAAGCAATCAGGAGTTGTATGTATTCATACATGAACGCTTGCATGCACGTGCATCTACAGCACCATGCATACGAAGACCATGGATCATACAAGCAAGCTGTCTTTATCCAAGTCTCCACCAGCGGGCGTCGAGGCCATGCGCTTTGCCCCAGGAACACAGTTCTACTTCGACGCTTTTTGACTTCGACATCAATGGGATCGACGCCGACAACTTCAACTCATGCTCTGGACTTCGTCAAGCTACGCCACGACTCCGCACGTTGCGAGTTCTGACCTTTGCATGGCCAATGCGTTCCGACTACACCCTGTTCGCCTACGACCATGGACCGCATCTTGAGCGGCTCCGCCGAGCTCCGACCACATCGACCACGGACCACGTCGACCACGTCTCGAGCGGCTCCGTCGACCTCCGACCACCAGACCACGTCGACCACGTCCCGAGCGGCTCCACCGAGCTTCGACCACGTCGACCACCAGACCACGTCGCAATGATGATCGCCGCAAAGAACGACGCTACGACAACCGCGACCATCGTCGTGACGATAAGTCGGAAAGCTCGAGGACCGGACAACTTCATCGCCACCGACCAGATTTCTATCCAAAGATAAGTACACTTCTAATATTTATATTTAACACAATTTTCATTACGACGTTTCTCCACAGCGTCCTCGTCATGATTATTCTTCAAATAACGTTTGTCCATGTATACCATCTTAAAGATAACATACAGCTATACTTAATGCAAATCCTCGACCAATCATGTTGACGCTCGATGTCTCCAGAAAAGGCCCTGTCTCCGGCTTCTCCCTACACGTGCACGAGCGTCGCCCTCTGCGTTATGGGTGGTCGGCGGCGCTCCTTAGCGACGCTTTGTTCTTCCTACACGCAGTGCCGCGGGCTCCGCGCCCATGGTTAACGGGCTAGCTAGAGACTCGATACATACTAATTGGTGGTAGTTTATATTAAGTATAAACACAAACTTCATTTTAACATCGGTGTTTATAAAGCATCAACCTTTTATCACATCATGCTCATTTGCAAATGATCGCTGCGTCATTTTCTCCATAATTTATTACTTTGTACATCATGTACTACCATTCTACATATTTATATTGCAGTAATTTCGAGCTATGCTAGGGGACTTCGTCGCCCGCTCCTCGACCTGTGCTCGGGGACTGCCTCGACCACTCTCTGACCACAGCTCGGGGACTTCGTCGCTCGCTTCTCGACCCTACGCCGGGACCGCACTGTGCTTGGGGACTGCCTCGACCACTCTCCGACCACGGCTCGGGGACTTCGTCGCTCGCTCCACGACCTATGATTGGGGACTGCCTCGACCACTCTCCGACCACGGCTCGGGGACTTCGTCGCTCGCTCCTCGACACATGCTCGGGATGCCTCGACCACTCTCGACCACGGCTCGGGACTTCGTCGCTGCTCCTCGACACATGCTCAAGGGCTGCCTCGACCACTCTCCGACCACACTCGGGGACTTTGCGTCTCGACTACATGCATCGGCGACTCGCATACAGTTGGGATATTTTTCTCACTTAGACCTTGCTACAAGGCTCATACCTCGCCTTCCAAAGCTCGGGGGACTACATCGGTATGATGCACCGCTGCATGCATCTCGTATCGCTGTGTCTGACGATTGGATTCTCAACTTAACTGGGAATTCTTTTTAGACCTCGGCACCACGTGCCTCGTCACCTACTACAAGGCTCGAGGACTAAGTGGGCACACTTCACCTTGCGGTGAATGTGCTTGTTTTTCGACCACTCGCCTCTAACGATCAAAGACGCTACGCTTCAAGACACACTTACATTTCTTTTCGAGAAATACAAGTGGGCACACTTCCCGTGACGGAAATCTTTTTTTTTTTTTCTTAAGAGCACCATACATTCTTGGACAACCTATTCTCCATGACAACGGTGGTCGGAGATGTCAAGAACTCAAGCCTCACTTGTTGGAGAAGGTTGAAACGGCGTGTCGATCGTAATACATGGCGCTTACCACAAGATGGTACATGGCTGCACCATCCGAGGTGGCCCGCCCGTAAGATCAAGGCGTGCACATCAAGATTACAAGTTGTACTAGATATTGTAATAGTACCAAATTGGATACTTTACTTGTAACCTTGTCTCTTCGGAGTATATAAGGAGAGACAAGGGTCCCCTAGGGGACAAGTTAATCTATATACATCTCAATACAATACACCAAAGACACAGGACGTAGGGTATTACGTCGATCAGACGGCCCGAACCTGTCTAAATCGTTGTCTCTGCGCCTTGTGTCACCATACGGTTTCTAATTACACGCATCCTACCGATAATCTACCACCACGGGCACCTCCCTCGGTGGACTGCCGACCATATTTCGTCGACAGCCAACAACTATAGAATGGACACATCCCAGCTAGAAAATGCCTCAATTTGTCGTCCAACATGAACCACATACCAAACCATGACCACTTAGTTTAACAAGAATGATTACTATATTACAAAATCCAATTAAACATGGATACTTGAGATGGTAGCAGATGGTATGAGAACATCATATTATGGACATGTTACATTTTGCATAGGCATATGATGGTAGCAAAAGGTTGAGAGAATGCCGCATGCATAGAAATGTTCTAATTTCATACAAACCTAAGAAATTTATCAATCATCACATCATCGTAGCAAGTTTATTAGCAAAGAGAAAAATTACCATGCCTAGTACCTCACAAGATGTTTGATCATCAGATAACATCCCTCATCATAAATGAATAATATGTAAATCTTAATCATATCCACAAGAAGATAGCAAATGTAAGTCTATTTTCATCACAAGCACCACATGTTAACATAACAAACAAGCAACTTGTAGGAAATTCTAAAACTTATGCATGTTTTAGTGGCATTAGGAAAAACATTATCATCATCATGGTGTTGGATCTTAAGGACACGGAAAGTGTAAAAAAGGCACAATGTGTAGTAATATTAGTAGGTAAGTAACAACAAGTAAGAATAATTGGTGTCCAATACCTCCCTCATAAGTTATGGATATAAAAATCTTCATCACAAGCATAAGAAGGTGACAAAACAAAAGGCAACTTAGGATGGAGGTTTTCATCACATGCCCCAAAATTTTCATGACAGGCATAAGATGGCAAACAAAAAGGCAACTCATGAAAGAGGTTTTCATCACAACAACAAACGATTTCATCACTGGAAATGGCAATGACAAACCAGGTAATTGAATATGGAAGGAGCTTATATATCAAGCATTGAATAATATTTAGCTAATTGATCCATGAAACCATTGGTCCACTATCTAATTAATGATTAAGCTTAGGGGCACACAACCACTAGGCAACTGATCTAGGGCCCTAGAATCCACATCACATGTGGGTATCACCTATCTGTGCAGGTTAGAAAGGCCACACTATATTACAACAAAAGTTAGTGTTTTTCTAGCATAATTAAATAAAGATGGTAAGTCACTACACAACAAATAGGCCCCGTTCGCATCAATAAAAAAAACAAGCCGAAATATTGTTCCGGCTGATTTGTTGTGAGAGAGAAAACACTGTTCCGGCTGAAAAAATAAGCTGAAAAAGACGGATTATAAGAGAAGCGAAACAGGGCCATAACATCATGCACAAAAGGGGAATCAATGCAGCAGGAATTGCAACACTATTGTACATTATAGTAGTGCTTGGCGAGGAAAGTCCTTAATCACAACATATAGTGGGACTCACTCATGGTCACATAGGCAATCCCTAGAGCCTTGTTTTCAAGCAGATGTAAAAAGCAACCGAGAAAGCCTCATCAGTGAAGCCAAACATGTACATGAAAAAAAATTGAATTATTTCTTGTCCTCTCTTTTGCGAGCATTTAGTTCAAGTCTTAATCTTACTTAATACTTGCTTTTGTGTTTGTGAGTGCAAGAAGCCACCGAATGACATTTAGGTTCATTTCCATGCTAATATGCTCTTAGGTCATAGGCTTTACCTTTTCAACTAAGAACAATCATGCTAGTATGCCTAGGGTTAAGGAAGTACTTACTGCAATGGCCATAAGAACTTGGTTTTAGTGTGATCTTGTTTAGTTCTATGACTACACACAAGTAGATGAAGCAGTTGTTGCTATGCTAAGGTTGTTGCTTAAATTTTTTTTTAGCCCCAACTCACCTTTATTTTGGTTCATTCGATCCTTTCACTCTATCCAATGGGTGAAACACCGTGACACGCAATGATAGAAACACGACTACACGAGGCTTTCTCTAATATGTTTTTGGCCCATGTTTGTCCACTAGAACTATGAACATCCTTTACGCGATGATAGTCGACATCGTTAGTTAATAGATGACATAGAACTAAAAGGAAAATGAAAGGTACATCACTAGAACCTCCAAGCATTCCGAAACCCTGATAGAACGCAAATGTTACTACGCGATTGTCGCGGTGGAGTGCGACCGCGCGACCCCACTTCCTCTCCCTCCCTCTCTCTCCCTCCCGCGAGCTGGCTCGGCCACCGGCGGAGAGGTAGCGGGCGCGGGTGGCCTTGGCCTTGGGAGCTAGGGCAGGAGGGGCCGCCTTGGGTGGTGGACCTAGGCAGCGGCGCGGCGGGAGCCGGGGTGGTGGGGCACGCGCCATTGCCGCAGTGGTGTGCGGTGTGTGCTCTGCTGCCCGGGGTGTCTCTGCTTCGGTGGAGGGCAGGCGCGGGGAGGAGGGACATGGGGAGGAGGAGCACCAGGAGGAAGAAGGGGGTCGCACGATCCCCAATAGCGTGACGGGTCGCATGATAACCCCCCTCCCTGATAGAAGTCATAGATGTGTTTTTTTTTTTTTTCCTTTCTCTTATTCTTCCATTTTCATATTTATATTATATTCGCCGTGGATAGTCGCCGTAGAAAGAAACTGGTCTACTCTTAGAATTGAAATTCACCTTATTTATTATCATTGATCTTCCAGACCACAGCTCTTATAAACTGTTAAAGGCACGGTTACTCTGGAGTCTGGAGTCTGGACAAAACCATGATCCGTGAGATCAGCTCACCGCTGTTTTTGACTTTGTTCCTTCTATCAGTATCAATCACTACACAACCTCATCCTCACGAGTCACGAACCGAAACCCAAACAGGCTGCGCTGCGCCGCGCTGCCCCCCGAAGGAAAACCACCAACCCGTTTTTGCCCTTGCCCCTGCGGCCCTGCGCCGCTGCGCTCTCCCGAAAGAGAGGGCCCTTCCCCTTGCCCTCCCTCCTGCCCCCATCGACCCCTCGCCCCCTCTCGCTCCTCACCATCCTCGCCTCTCCCACCTGTCCGTCTCCTTCCTCCTCCCTCGCGCCGCGCCCTCCTCTCCCTGCCTCTTCGGAGAGAGAGAGAGAGATCCCGTCCTGCGCACGAGTTCCCCCGTCCCGAGAGGAAACCCTCGCTCGCCCCTTCCGTCCGCACGGCCTGCCACTGGTCTCCCTGAACGCCGCCGCCGCCACCACCGCCGCCGCCGTTGGGTTTCCTTGTGGCGTCACTTTTGAGGGATTTTCTGGGGGTTTCCGAGACAAGGATCAGCGCTGGAGTGGCCTCGCCGCTGCCTTCCGGTGCATGGAGGAGTTCCTGCTCAGCCTGAACCCGTTCCGTTTCAAGCCGCTCTGGCCGGCGACAACTGCCCCCAAATCCTTCTGAGCCCCTAGGAAATCCTACTCCTGCCCGGGGTTCCTAGAATCCCCGGGCCGCCGCCCCTCTCCGACTCCCTTTGTTTCCTCAGACAGTCCTCCGAGGTTTCCGAGAGGCACCCCTTCCTTCTCCCCTGCGAACCGAGAGCCCCTAGGGCCGTAAGTCCTCCTCCTTCTCTTTCCCAGGCCCTGAACGTGAGCGTGCTGCTGGCGGCGGCCCCTCCGTCCGGGTAGTGCCGTGCCCCAGGCCTGTGTGTGGGCGTCCTTCCTTGGCGGCGTTTTAGCGTTGCGGACGAGGATGGCGAGGGAGGACGGCCCGCAGTTCGTGCGGTGGAGGGAGGAGTTCGTGTCGCAGGAGCGCGGCAGCCGCGTCGTGCACTACTACCTCGAAGACGCGGCCGGCGTGTCGCATCTCGCCGTCGTCGGCACCGAGAGGAGCCTTCGCCACATGCTCTACGTGGTCTCGGAGGACTTCAGCGCCGCCTGGGGGTGCGGCGGCGGCGCTGACGACGGCGCCGCGCCGCCGGTGTTTGCTCGCAAGTGGCGGTCACGCCGTGAGGTGGTGGATTGGCTCGCGTCCTTCCTTCCGGTGAAGGCACTTGACTCAAGTAATTACCGCTCTCATCTGTTTCGTTTCACCACTCACTACATGATTTTATTTTTTAACCCATCACTCTTGTTCGTTTAGATCTTATGTTTATGGTTTTTGGAACCTAAATTTTGCTCTGAAAGCCAAAACGCTGAAGTTATGCTCTAAAACTATGACTGCAGCCTAGTAGTGACAGTTTGAAATCTGTAAACTCTGAGGTAGCTGGCCTCCTTTCGCTCTTTATTGAAGAAGCATTTGAGTAATTGAGTGTGACAAGCACTATACAGCAAATTTATGCCTTTCTTAAGGGCTTCTCAAACACATTGAAAAATCTTCACTCGTCTTATATACATTTTACCATGAAAGAGAAGTGGAAGAAGGTTGATCTGCTAAGAAACCTGCAGAGAGGGATGCCCAAAGACCATGGATGGCCTCCAATGACCATCCTGATCCGTCTACGCACACCACCCAACACATACACACACCGCCACGGAGCCGCCACCACCACCACCACAACAACACACACACACACACACACCTTTGCATGCTGGCAAAAAAATTTGGCCTTTATTTGTAGTTGTAATAATTTGTTGTCCATTCCAGAATTCTCAAAATACGGATCTTTTGCGGATAATGACAGTGGGTTAGATGGATACGGGGAAACAAATAGCTTTTTGCACCAAAATCTGGTAAGTCATCACTTGTAACATGTAAATTTGTGTACTTTGGTTCCATATATACCATGAGGTCAATGATTTTTTTTTTTCGTGTTATCCTTCTTAGGGGAAAGACTGCAGCTCAGACATTACATGGTCTGGTTCGTTCTGGACATGTGGCAAACAGCTTCGGCACTATCGAGCTTTTTGTCGCAACGGAACCACAATATCCGTAAGTTCCGTCATGATATTGTGCATTACTCAAGAGTCATTTATAGAATATCTTATGGCATCTTGTTTTGCAGACCCACACTTTTGTGCTGGTCTTGTCAGAGGAAGAAAATCGCTATCTTGCATACTTGGAAGACATGTATGAAGATAAGAAGGGACAGAAGAAGATCAAAGTGCGATGGTTTCATCAAAACCAGGAATTCGCTTGTGCTATACCTCCTCCTCCCCCTCATCCTTGCGAAGTTTTCATCACTCCTTTTACACAAGTAATCAGTGTGGAATGTGTTGATGATATTGCAACTGTTTTAACTCCCGATCATTATGAAAAGTGCTCCAATGCAATGCCAACTTCTTCTTTGGCCGGGATCCGTTTCTGCTTTCGCCAGTATAGTAAAAATAAATTCAAGCATTTTGATTTAAGATCACTGCGTGGATATTTTAGTCAAGCTGTTGTTCTGTCCTTGAAAATTCCAGCTGAGTCAGAAAAGGACGGTGAATATTGTACACCTGGGAAAACTAAGTTTCCGAAGCAGTTAGAGAGGCTTTATTCAAAATGTTTGGGCACTAAAATTTGTCGAAGCCCACAGGCAGACTCCATACCATCTTATCAGATATTAAGTAACGAGCAACCTCCTGGGAAGCATCTCTCAATCAATTTTATAGTGCCCCAGAATAAACTAATGCCAACATATAATACTGGTGACAGATTAGAGATCTTGTCTCAAGACAGTGGCATTATTGGTTGCTGGTTCAGGTGCACTGTTTTGAAGTCATGCACTAATCATAACAAATTGAAGGTTCAGTATGATGATCTCCAAAATGCTGATGATAGTGGGAGATTGGAGGTATGATTGATTACTTGAGTTTGAAATTAGGCTAGATATAAGTATAACTGAGAAAGGCATAATGCATTATAATCCCACACACGCGAGCACACCCAATGTCACTATCTACTCTTTCGTGCCTGCATGAAATGTATTTTGTATTATTTGCTAAAAATATTAGATTATTTCTTGGTGTATCAATAGGATTTTATATGCTTCTATGTAGGAGATGGTACCTGCCTCTGCATTGGCTCTTCCTGATAAACTGGGACTGAGATGCCAAGACCGACTAAGAATCAGGCCGCGTCCTCAAGAAAATAGTTCTGTTGATGGTGCTGCTCTTTTACCTGGAACTGCTGTTGATGTCTGGCAATTTAGTGGCTGGTGGGAAGGACTTGTTGTCAGTTTGGACAACATTGTGGCAGATAGCCTTCAAGTATATTTTCCAGGTGCATTTCAATTGTTTAATTTAATTGTATTTCCTATTTGATTCTCTCAAGCTAATGAGAAACAAAAATCTTTCTTGACAAATTAATTGTCTAGAACTAAGAGAGTAGAATCTAGGTGGTGCGTACCATGTGCCATGTTCCTACCATTAGAACTCAAATTTTGGGACATTTCCACTTTTAATCTTTTCATGTACTCCCTCCGTCCCATATTATTCGCACATCTGGCTTTCAAACGAGAAACTTAGGATAGATGGCAAATGACACTGCTGCCCCTATAAAGCCTATGAAAAAAAGCTGACACACTGCTACCTCTGTGTGGAACGAGTGAACTGGAAGCAGCGCAGTTCGGTTGCAAAGCCTCCATCGGATTTCTTTACCTTTTTTTAGTCAATTTTTTTTTTATTCCTTTGGCCCATGCCACGAGGTTCTGGTAACTTCTGCCTACGATCTCAACCTATGTGTAACGTTTATTGTGGGACAAAATTCAAATCACAGATGTGCGAATAATATGGGACAGAGGGAGTATGCTTTTACCGATTCACTTATATTAAATCTGTTAGGAAACCATGTCCATGTGTTATCTATTGTATAATAGATAATCATATTGTATCCCACAAATACTAAGTGTTTCTAATTAATTATATCATTCTTCATCATACATGCATGAAGATGATGAAACTAATGAATCAATGATGTTGTTTCGTTACAGGAGAGAACTTTTTTCGTCCATGCCAGCTAAGGAATGTTAGAATCTCTAAAGATTGGGTCAAGAACCGATGGGTTGATATTGAAACAAAGTCAGATGTGTTGTCACGGATACCTTCAGATAGTGTCCGAACAAAGCAAGCTGATAATGCACCACCTATTGGTGTGATAGACTCCAGCAGTTCTGCAATGCCTGAGCAAGAGCTTGCAGCTACCCAAGCAAACTCCCATGGAGATAAACCAGTGCCTAAGCAAGAGCTTGCAGCCACCCAAGCAAACTCCAATGGAGAGAAACCAGTGCCTGAGCAAGAGCTTCCAGCTACCCAAGCAAACTCCAATGGAGATAAACCTGTGCCTAAGCAAGAGCTTGCAGCTAGCCAAGCAAACTCCGATGGAGATAAACCTGTGTCTGAGCAAGAGTTTGCAGCTACCCAAGCAAACTCCAATGGAGATAAACCCGCGTCTGAGCAAGAGCTTGCAGCTACCCAAGCAAACTCCAATGGAGATAAACCAGTGCCTGAGCAAGAGCTTGCAGCTACCCAAGCAAACTCCAATGGAGATAAACCAGTGCCTGAGAAAGAGCTTGCAGCTACCCAAGCAAACTCCAGTGGAGATAAACCAGTGCCTAAGCAAGAGCTTGCAGCTACCCAACCAAATTCCAATGGAGTTAAACCTGTACCTGAGCAAAAGCTTGCAGGTACCCAAGCAAGCTCCAATGGAAATAATAAACAAACAGAAGGAAGTAGGCAATCTGAAGTTAGTATGACTGATGAAGCCTCTGGTTTGGTGGAGGATGACAAGCGAACAATTCTAGGGAAGCATCCCAGGGATGATAGTATGACTGATGAAGCCTCAGCTTTTGTGGAGGATGACAAGCGAACAATTCTAGGGAAGCGTCCCAGAGATGACAATGATGCTGAACAGAAATGCAACGGGGAAGTAGGTGTAGATGTTAGCAAGACATGTTTGGGATCCCCAAACTCATTAGACTCGTGTACATAGCTATAGAAATGGTAATTGAAACCCCCAATGGCGGGGTTTTACTATGCTGCTGATATCAGAGCGTATTGTCGCCTCTTTTGCCATACACAAACCTCTCCTAGTTTTCTTATTTTGCTGGTAGTTGTGTTTATGTTAAGAGTCACATGGATTGCAAGCTGAATGGTACCCTTTTCAGGCGCGTTGTATAGCAATCTATATGATTTTTTATCTGCTAGTGTTTTCTGCTTCAGTATAGTTCAATCCGCCTCAGTCAATTATTTTCAGAATGAAATTATCGCCCTTCCTCGCTTGTATTGCAATTTTTATATGGGTATGTACACTTGTGTGGTCTGGTGTGTCTACATTTTGGTACTTTGATGATAATCGCAGTCGATCATGATGATCCGTTCTGATCGCTATGATGACCATCGTGCCATCCCTTGAACTGCAGCTGCGCATGTTGATCTGAAGAGGCTGCAAAATGAGAGCATTTTTTCACTCTCAAAGTCATGTGCCATCTATTTGTGGCATTGGCATTCTGGATCTGAACTTACCCGTGCTAGAAGTCAGGAAAGCCATGCCATGATCTCATCATTTTGATTTTCTGGTACGTTGGGCCTGAGGTCCCATCTGCACGAGGCGTATCACATTCACATGACATGACGGACTTTGGCTCCCCTGTTTTCCTTCACATAATACATGCAAACTCTGTACCTTTCCATGATGGACAGGGCCATCTCAGTATCTCACTACATATATGGGTGTCAGGTTTGTACATGGTACTAGCAGTAGTATATTGTACAGCGTACATGTGTACTGACTAGCTGCTTGCTACACTATCTGCACTGAAGAAGACCGGAGAAGTCGCAGGATCTACACACATCTCGGACCATTGCTCGCCGTCGACGAAGCTCGGCAGCCGAGAGGACGGATCGGATCTACAGGCTGAGCCACTGCTCGCCGTTGATGAAGCTCCTGCCGAGGAAGGGCCGCGCCTCGTTGTAGGTGAGCGAGCGGGACCAAGGCACCCGCTGCCTCGTGCTCGCCCCTGGGCCCTTGCAGTTGTACTCCCCGAACAGCACCGTCCTGTCCAAAAACGAGCCCAGAAATGTCACTCTCTGACGAGCAGTCCAGCAATGTGCCGGATCATTTTCGTCAGGTTTGGAAGGCCCGTCAGGTAACAAACAGGCGAGTCACATCTACGTGGTAAACTAACTGCGTTGCATTTCCCTGTAAAGACCGTTTGGTGAGCCTGTCCTGCTAGGCAACCACCTACCTACTTCCTACAATCTCATCATCATCATCATCATCACCACCCCCACCCCCAGGTTAACAGTAAAACCAGTTCAGCAACTGTAATTGCAACTACAGCAGTGAAGTGAAGGGAAGGGAACAGAATGTTAGTACTCACTTGGTTCTGGAGCGGTCGCCCCAGTCGCTCCAGCCCTGGGGCACGACGATGCCGCTGAGGTCGCAGTAGGAGTAGACCACCCGGGCGTAGCGGCCCCACGCCCTGCCCAGGTACAGCATGCCGGAGCCGGTGAGCCTGCACCCCACGAACGAGAACCCGGAGTCCTCCGCTGGCGAGCTCCGCTGCGACGCCGCGATCGCGCCGTAGCTCGTCGCCACCGCGTGTAGCTTGCACCCCTGCGCGCGGTTACCGTTGGAACGTTCAGAAATCAGAAGCCAGAACCAAGAAGGGATCCATTATCGCCCTGACTGCCACTTGGCCTCGCGGATTTGCTTCTGGTGTTATGTTACAGTTGTGTGCCAGGGCACGAAAGGAATGTGACCACTGGATCTGACAGGGTTTTCAGCATGGATTTGTGTAAGAGTGTTTCAAGCGTCGTGCAGGGCTAAGTGCCTAACGACCTGTGGTTCCACCGAGCTGGCTTGGTAACCTAGCTTGTGTGCCAATAGCTAGACAAAGAGAAAGTGAGAAACAAAAAGGTGGAGCATTTCTTGCTGCAAGACTATGAAATGGGAGGGTTGGTGAGTGGCTGAGTGCCTGAATTGTGATTTTCTGATAGCAACCCGGCAGCACCCATCAAAGGGTGGAAGGCATGCAGATGGGAAGCCAATGATGTCACCATGAAACCAGTAGTGTGGTCATCAAAACAGGGCAGTGTGTTTAGGGGGCATAAATGTCTGATGAATTTCAGAGATTGTGTGTCTCTCTCAACAACAAAAAACAACAACAAAAATTAAATGCTACAGGTCAGCAGTAGAAAAGAAAAGGAATTTACGTACCTGGTACAGGGACCTTGCGTTCCCGAAAATGAAGTCGATGGAGCCCTGGATGTCGCAGTTGTAGAGGAAGTGGCGGCCGATGTTGTCGAACAGCGTGTCCTGCGTCCCCAGGATCCTGCACCTGTACAGCATGGTCTTGTCTCCGGACAGCCGCAGCGCCACCGCCTGCTGCCCCACAGCCCCCGGCGGCGCCGCCGGCGCGGAGTTCTGCGCGCGGGTCACGAGAGCACGCAGCCATGTCGATCGTCAGAGGATGAACCCGATCACGCACGCAGGCAGAGCGCGACGACGTGCACGCACGTACGTACCTCGAAGGTGATGTGGCTGGCACAGAAGTAATCGGCCTCGACGGCGACGGAGGCGGAGTAGAAGGTGCCGACCTGGTGGCCGGAATGTTGGTCGATGTCCGACGCCCTGGCGTTCCACGTGATCACCGTGCGGCCGCTGCCCATGCCGATGAGCGACACGAACGGCTTCGTGATCGGCACCGTCACCTTCTCCCTGCACCCACCCGGCCGCCGCCATTGATGCACACCTTAGTTTTGTACTAATTTCTTGTGCTTTACAATACTCAGATTTTTTTAGTATTTAGAATAAACTAGATGCATTACCGGAGTTAAGGTAGCAATGCACAAATTCAGCACATGCCTGTACTGCATAAAAATTACGGTTCGCAAGGCAGACAAACGCTACACCGAGTTGCTTTCAAGTTTTATTAAACCCTGACAGGAAAATGGAAAACTGCTACTAGTAGCAAACTGAATGAACTGGCTGCGCAAAACATGCAAAGCAAAACAGAGGAAAAAAAACGGAAAAGGGGTCGGGAAAGTTTGCAGCTAAGACGAGTTCAAGAGGCAAGCTAGAGAGGGAGACGATCGAGCACACGTCGTGATCACTTAATACCCCCCATTAACGCCGAGGCAGTTACTAGTACAAGAGAAGAAGAGAGGCGGCAGTGGATGCATTCAGGCATAGCAAGCAGCACGGCGGCGGGCGATCAGCCAGGCAGCCAACGCAACGCACCTGTACACGCCGGGCCTGACGAGGATCTTGACGCGGCGGCGGTTGCCGGCGGGCACCATGTCGACGGCGCCCTGCACGGTGCGCGAGTGCCCGGCCCCGTCCTGCGACACCACGATCGTGTCCAGGTCGCGGGCTCCCCTGCTGCTGGCCGCCTTCACGCCGCCGCCGCCCACGGCGCCCTGCACGGCGGCGGCGGCCGGGATGCTGAGGTCGTCCCACGTTATGAACCCGTCCGCCGCGGCGGACGCGACGACGGGCAGGACCAGGAGGATGTACATGGCGGCCGCGCAGCAGATGCAGCGGCGCCGCCTGCACCCGGCGGCGGCGGCGACCATGGCCACGTCCCACGTCCCACGGCACGCGCGCGGGTCAGGGTGTCCCGTCGAGTCTAACTGGCCAGGTGATCACAGCACGTGACGCCTAGCGCGCGTGGAGCTCGGAACAGCTAGCTGCTACAGTTAGGTCGGGAGACGGCCGCGGAGGGAGGTGATCAGTGCTGGTCAGGGAATGAGAATGAGGATGATATATAGGGCTAGCGCGAGCCGACCGGCCGGGGCTGTGATTGTGTGGCGCCGCACGCTGCGTTGCATGACATGAGACCTGAGCGGGGTGACGACCGACGACGACGAGGGAATGGGGGAGGACGGAATGGGATGCGAGACGTTGGACGAGGCGTGAGGAGAAAGTGGTGACGGAATTGAATTCGAGGCCGCGCCCGGCCGTGTGTGTGTTTGCCCACCGCCTGCTCGTCTGTCTAGCGCTACCGGACGCAGAAAAAGGCACGTCGGTTCGGCGCGCTGGACGCAAGATTCAGGGCGGAAGGCCGTGGTGTTGTGTGCACGGCTTCCGGGCTTCGGCTTCGCTCGGGGACGTGTTTTTTCGTGTCATCTGAGGCCGGAGCCCGGAGGCACGTCCCGTTCACGGCATCGTTGGCAATGGCAACTGACACTTCGCGTGCACGTAGCTAGTGCGTAGACGAGACATCAGGGTGCCAGTGCTACTGCTAGCTACCTGTTTTCCCGTGTCAGTTTGCGACGTTTTCCATCCAGCGGATTGCAGGCGGGTCCAGTGTTGTACTCGGCTAAATTTCGGTGCTGCGGTTCATGCGCGGGGACAAGGGACATATGGAAGGATTATTGGTGATGTGTGTGAATATTTTTGGAGCAGTGGTGAGATGGAAAGGTTGGTCACGCGAGAGAGACGAGCATTTGTTTAGATTTTGCTGCGGGGGGGGGGGGAGGTTTGCATTCCGTGTTGGGTTTCAGATCGTGGAGGAATGCCGGACGGAGGTGGTTAGCGATTGTTTGGTTCAGAGCGGTTGGGGTGCAGTGCAGTGCAGAGTGCAGACGTGGAGTGGAGCTCAACACGTTCGCCTCTTCACCACATCCTCATCCTGCTCGAGTGCTCAGCTGCGGTGCTTGTCTTTGTCTCGCCATGGGTACATGCGTTTCTTGTCCCGTCGTTTCAGAAAATGGTAGATCTGCGACGAGTCAGCGTCAGTGCCGGCTCCTCTCGGAATGGGATTAGGCGGAGGCGCAACATGGCTCGGACCTAACAGCTTTCATGATCTTCCGTCAGATGGTCAATCCGGTTGGGCTTCTTAATTTGACGATCGTCGTCGTCTGTACGTGTTCGTGTTGGGTCAGATTTGCATGCCATCGCTTTCGTTAGTTTTTAGGAAATGGGGTCAGGGTCAAATTTATGTAGATAGTGCCGTAGTGGCATCAGTTACACCTAGTATAGAACTAGAAGTCTAGATCTGGTCAGCTGGTCGTGCCTGAGCAATGGACTGAGTTGCAGTTTTTCTGGCTATTCCTATTCCTGTTTTCTGGTTTTCAGTTTTGTTTAAGAAGAAGGGAGCTAAGAACTCGAAGGCTTGCAGAGCTGCACTTTTGCGTGTGCCATGTTCGTTGGGCCCTGTAGAAGCTTTAGGCCCATTTCGGCCCATGGACTGGTTGGAGTTGGAGACACCGACACCGGCCATCCCCCTCATGTTCTGTGGACATCTAACCGAGCCCAAAAATCCTTTACCTCAACACATGTTCAGAGTACAGATTACAGAACTAGGGCGGTTTTCATTTGCGTGAACAGCACAAGACCAATGGACAAGGACAGGCAAATGCAACACTCTTCAGCATCTACTTACTAGTAAACCAAGATGACAAAGACAAGGCAACTTTGAATTGTTGTGGCGCTCAGACATTGCAGTATCACCTTCAGCCTGCCAGCTCCACCCTCCCAAATGCTCGTCCTGTTCGGCTGTTCCTCTCCTGCAAGATATGATCATAGACTAACGAAATTCAACAACTATCCTCCCAAAGTAGACAGTTCAACCAGCTCAAAACTATAAAATTCAATGGGCGTTGTTTCAAAATTCAAACTGATGCTGCCATGCAAGCAGGGTTACATGCAAATCAACATAGAATGTAGCTAAACCAGTAGAACATGAATTCGAGCTAATGAGTGACTCGGTGTAGCAACCAAAGTTGCTGAGGAAATCATGGAACACTGTTTACACCAGATCTTACTCATTATGCTCTAGTATCGATTCATAAACAAATAGGAACTTCACATCATTCACATTTATGAATATAATAATCCACACATTCACTTTCATAATTGCTGACAGATAGGAGCAAGCGATAACTCACTGAAAATACCAAGCGGCACCAATCTAGATATACCAGGTATTTTGTATAATTACAAGAGCACCATATCAAAAATTGCTATAGGAATTTTCTGTTCGGATCACAATTTTGCAGTACAGATACCTACAGTTTCCCTCTTTCTGTCAGATAACCACCTACTCTTTTTTGTTGGTAATTTACCACCAAATCTTCTTTCCTTGTTTATATACTAAGTACAATTTATTATCTGAAACCGGAAACTAAAGAGGAGACTCTCAAACTTCAAGACGGCTACCAAATTGAAATAATGTGTGGGTTTTCGAAGTACAAATGTATATGCAGTAAAACAATAGTACAGGTTGTCAACTGAACTCTCCTCTTGTCTGATACATGAACATGATCAATTTTCAGAATTGAGAAACTGGGATCTCAGTATTCAATGAAAAAACCAGCCAATGAGGGAAAGGACAATGAGGGACACATACCATTAACATAAATGGAATCTGTGTTCAGATGAGATATAACTCATTACTACAACAACTTATAATACGTCTCAAACTTTGATTTTAGTTGCAGCACTGGATTCAGAAAAGTTAACACGTGCAGCAGTCTACAGGAGCAGTAACTTTAGTATATGTATTTTTCATTAACTTCCGAAGGTTACAATATGATGCCACTTTATTGCTGATAATGAGAACCAGAGAATGCTCACAAGGCAAACCAAGCATAAATAGGCAAAATATTGCCGCATAGGTTTGCACTACATATCTGGAAGGTGCAAACATATAAGTCTGCACTACATATATGTTTGAAAAATGTTTTGCTGCATTAAGATTTGATGACACATCCTAAAAAAAGGAGACAACATTCAGACGTAGTCACTGAGCTCGCAAATAGACCAGTTAGTTCATACCTAATTCCTATTCCACGATTGCTCAAGCTCAGGCCTATGGATTGACATGCGAGCAATCTCAGATATAGCCGCATCAGTAGCAAGCGTATCATCACCAGCAAGCTCCTCATATGCAGCCTCAAATGCTTCTTGCCAGAATCGTGGAAGCCGTACATGATTATCCGTGTGTGTGTACACATCCCACATCCGGCGCACTAGCTTTTCCCTTTGCTCCATCTCCTGTTCAACCCAAGGTTAGGCAAATTTCAGTCTTGTCGTCACAGCCCAAAAGCATGAGTGCATGACAAAAGAGATGTTTGTCTAGTCTAGCTGAAACAATTTAACCGCCTTGCAACCAATGGAGAATTAAGTTCATGTAAGTGTAGCTGTTTATTAACAGTTTAACACAGTGCCAATCGTCCTGAAATTGTGAAATACTGTAAGGGCAAATGAGCTCAGTGCTAACCTGACAATTACCTCCCACTTTTTCCTGACTTAGACTAGATTTATCTTCTAAACAATCACCCATTTAATCTAGACTGTAAACACACCATCTACTTTCGTTTCCCTTTTGTAATGACAGAAAGCTCTTGGCACCATTTATATTTTACACATTGGAAGTTATGAAGAGGATGAACAACCAAGTAAGCGGCGAGATCTAGTAGCGAAAGCAAGGGAATGGATTGATGAGCCGTACGAGGGGGTCGAGATCGTCGATGAGCGGATCGCTCACGTCCCCGAACGTGGCGGCGAGCTCCCCGGAGGACAAGCGCAGCGTGACGGAGGCGGCGAACATGGACCAGAGCGCGAGGAGCGCGATGGCGGCGAGGGCCCACACCTTGTACCTACCCTTCCCGAACAGCGCCGCCTCGCCGGAAGAGACGGGAATCGAGATCTTGGTCGCCGACGCCGGCGTGGGGGAGTGTAGGCCATGGTGGTGGTGCTTGTGTTCGGCGACATTGACAGACTTCATGGCTCGCTCTGGCCTCCGGGGACGCGGTTGGAATCCAGGTCCAGCGACGAGAGTGCAGTGGGAGTGGAGACTGGAGACTGGAGAGACCAGTGAGGAGCCTACAGAGGCTGACAGTGGGCCCGAGTTATTTCCCCCTGCTTAAGTGCCTGTTTAGAACGCAGGAATTTCACATGAATCACGTAGGAATTTCACATAAATCAGTTCAATTTCAGAAAAAACGTAGAAATAGTGAAAAAATCCCGCATTCCAAACAGACCTTTATGTTGTGTTTGATTTAAGGACAAAATGATATGACTGGTCAGAAGTAGTGAGGGTGTGGTATCTACCGAGGATGACAGTGGTCCCGAGTTATTTTTTTCCCTGCTCAAACGGATTTGTGTTGTGTTTGATTGGAGGACAAAAAGATACGACGGTGGGCACGGGATGATCCTATGTGTTTTTAGGAAGGGGGGACTATGTGCCTCGCATAGCTCCGTGGGCATAGCCTCCTCCATCGTAGCCAAAGTTCGACGCTGAAACCATAAAACGTGGTTTCACGTTTATATCAAATGGTTTAATAAAAGAGCCATTTAAAGCCTTTTTAACCGAAGTCATTCTCATGGCTCCTCTAAAACGGGCTCCTTAAAAGAAGCCCTTGAGGAGGAGCACTTTCAAATAAGACTTAAAGTACCAAGCTTGCAAAATACTAATGTGGCATTGAAATTAATAAGAAAGAGATGTAAGAAAACCGTATCTTTAAAAAACCCATGTCTGCGTGCTAGAAAAGGCTATGATAAATAGATGATACGAGAGAAAAGACGGATAATTGGATAAAAATTTTATTTGTAGGAACTATCCACTGAGGTCATGTTCGCTTCTCTTATAATTCGTACTTTTCAGCTTGTTTTTTTTTTAACCGGAACAGTGTTTTTCTCTCACAATAAATCAGCCGGAACAGTGTTTTGTCTTGTTTTTTCCAATGAAGCGAACGGAGCCTAAGAGTATAAAAGTACATGCTAAACACGACCTGAGTCTATGTAATTCGGTAATTGAGCATAGTATTTGTATATGAAGATAGTGGCAAGCTATGCAATGAGAATATCAAATTAAAGAGTTTAGCTATTGCAAATTTTCTATTCCTTACCATAATTAAATGCAAACATAAAAAGAGTAATAGAGTATTAGAGTGTGAACAGTCATTCCGTACTGTATTTTTTTGTCAGTAGACAAATAGTGGAGTGGACGGAACACGTTGAGTAATCGACTTATCCACTGCACTCTACTTGGTCCACTATCTCATGATTCCGATAGTGCTCATTTTAGGGCCTCTTTGGCATGGCTTATGCCGGCTTTGGTTTCATTTATTTTGCGTAAATCGAGGCACTGTAGCGTGAAGCCGTTTTGTAAGCCGAGATTAAAATGAACTAGAAGCCGAAAAAATCCAGTTTTTCTGGCTTCACCGGCTTTGGCTTCACTGGTGAAGCCGTTTTGGATGAGTCATGCCAAAGGGGGCTTTAATCTCACCGGGTTAGTTACACCACTCATTAGACCAAATTAAATAAATACAGAGGAGGAAGGCCAATGTTCCTTCCACAGTTCCACGGACCTCACCTATCTGTAGCCTGTTCAGCAGGCTAGGCTGGTTCGTTGTTGATTCGTGGAGAAATATTGCTGACTAGTTTGTGTGAAAGAAAAATACTATTCCAACTAAAAATTTACGACCGTAAATGTCCAGCCGAACAGGCTTTCGCCTGTCGTAGTAGGAGGGACTATCTAGAAGTTTGTATGATATCATCAAACACCGCGCCTTTGCTATAACTCGAAATAAAGCATAGCCGCATGATTGGAAAGTCTCTTACAACCGCGATTAGGAGCATATGCTACGTATACAGAGATCACAAGGTCAGGTTAAACATGCACTAAGATTTTGACGATCAACATACTTCAATCTGGGTTTTAATTCGTACCATATTTTTTTAGAATGCTGTAATTCGTCCAGTTTGCTACTCAGGGCACGCCATATACTCCTCCCTGTTTGAACGTACGTTTACAACTAGATGGACGAAAATAACACATGTTTTAAAAACATGCAAAAAAAAGGTTAGGAAAAAAGCTACATAAATATCATGAGTTCCCAGCTTATTATTTACTAGTCACTTATTGGCTTATTGCTCTGTAGTGGACACCTTGCATCTTCATTTTAGCATGGTGTTTCGAAAGTTTTGAGTAGTCACTTGTATTACTTTGCTTAGTGCAACCATGCATCTTCATTTTGCAAGGCTACGTAGCAGAACCATCCGAAATAACACGCTTACGGAGGTCCTCGTCTTCCACCAAATACTAAGCACCCCGAAAGCAAGCTACAGCGGACGGAATTCGTCGGGCATACCTCAAGAGAGAACCCAAAAAATCCATATTTTTCTCAATGGTCCAATAATGAGAACGAGTTATAATATTTATCCATTTCATATATCAGAGTTTTTTTAAAAATACATTATTACATTACCAAATGTCAGAGTGCGGAATGATAAACAACGGAATTTAAAATAAACATCTAGCGATAAGAACGAGGATCCGTCTATGCCCACCAGAAGAATCCTCCACACAATGGTACTTCTCATGTATTACTGTGGCAGAACCTCCTAAGTTATTGGGCACATACGCATCTGTCACTGTCCAACGACCTTTGACAACTATGCATATGTTCCTGTTAACTTAAGAAAACTGTCGGGTGTCCTCGGGGAACCCCGAATCATCCACGATTTCCAAGCAGGATCCCATTACAGAGTCATTGCAGTATTACAACATTTATTCAAATAACGACACCAGAGTAAATCAGTGGAAGTCTTACAATAACATAGTTTACAAACCATTTGTTCAAACCATACAACTAAGTTCGATAATTATTACAAATCAAAGTAGCGGAGTGGCATTATAACATAATACAAAACACATAAATAGATTGCCCTGCCCAAGGGCCACGCATTTACTAAGGAGCCTCCTAGTCCTATCTAAGGAGCCAATGCTCACCCCGACCCTCCCAGTCCTATCTAAGGAGCCAATGCTCACCTCGACATCAACGCAAAGCGGTGGGAGGCGATACGGCGAATGGGGACGTTGTCCCGAGCTCCCTTCAAGGCGACAGACTTCTCCCTGCGACGACAGGCGTGTTCCTATGAGCCAAAGCACAGACAGCATGAACCAGCTCACGGATGGGCAACAGAGACTCACCCCGAACCTACCGGTCGCGGTGGCTTGACCGTAGACTGCCCGAGCGAACCTGGCCACGCGCACACGACAGGCCTTGCGACGGCGGCGATGGCGCGACTACGGCGGCAGCGCTGAGCAGGCAGCAGCAGGGCGAACTAGGGTGCACACGGGGTAGAGTGGAGCACGGCAAAGGTTCAGTGCCAACGAATAGGACTGCGGTGGACGTGGGTTAGGGGAATTGCGCGGCGCTGCTGCGGGCTCATTAAAATGACCGATGGTGATGGAACCGTCAAATTGAGGCTTGGCAACGGTCGACAGTAGCAGTGGACGCTTTCGGCGTGTAGCTAGGTGTGACAGAACCGCCCAATTTATACAAGATCAAGTACGGCTGTCCTAGCTAACACATTGACACGCGCATACTTTCACTTATATAAACCCGGTAGTCCGCCGAGTGTCTCGAAAGACCTCGGTAAATCAACATCACAACCAAGATCGCGTGATTAAGCAAATACACATCACATACGTAGAGTTGCAGAAGAAATAATGTTACAAATGGGTTCACAAATAATAGTACAAGTTTGGGTTTCAAAACCAATTATTGAAAACAATATAGCTTTCAAATGATTACATTAATATAAGTTCCAAATACATTGCTAGCATAAGTGACATCCTCAGACAAAAGCATATAGATGAGAAGTAAATATAGAATCACTGAGCCCACCGGCGGTTAGCCACCATCATCAACAGGTCGAGAACTTCACCTGCAACAAGGTGAGATAAACCCTGAGTACTCGAATGTACTCAGCTAGACTTACCCGTCGGAAACCAAAACAAATGACACCAAGGATTATGCAAGGCTTTCTTTAGTGGGCTACCTGACTCGTTTGCGAAAAGCATAAGTTATCATGAAGAAACCATTTTAAGTACTTTGCATCATCTTTATTATAACCTATCCATCTAGGTAAGCACCTGTACTATAGCAATCACTTGATTAACCAATAACATCCAGTTACCAATTTAGATTTAGCATATCCCATACCATCCAGATAACCATCATTGTTCCATAATAATTACTACGATGTCGTAGCTCGAGTCAAGTGCTCACTATCCAGGAGCGATGGCGAT
Source organism: Miscanthus lutarioriparius (assembly GCA_904845875.1). Classification (NCBI taxonomy): domain Eukaryota; kingdom Viridiplantae; phylum Streptophyta; class Magnoliopsida; order Poales; family Poaceae; genus Miscanthus; species Miscanthus lutarioriparius. The sequence continues at coordinate 10,449,620 of CAJGYO010000003.1, read as the reverse complement.
TCGAACCGATTCCTAACTAGCTGGTGATTTATTCCTTACACAAACCTCACTCACCCGTTAAAGTGAGATATCGGTCACCGAGTCAACTATCCAGGAAAATCTCGAGTTTGCTAGGAATCACATGTACCCGGGGGCCGACTGACTGCCCTTTGGTCTTATCATCGCGCCCCCGTGTCCTACCACTCCTGCTCCGATACAGTGCGCTGCGGGCAATCTACTCGGCCCGAATAATCTCCCAGCTTCGCGGTCGAAAGGTGCTTTATTCGGCCAGCTAAATGTAAGGCATGCGTTCAACCTGACAAGAGAGATGAGCAACGATCGGTCCTTAATCGACACTGACGGAAACTAACAACACCCCAGAACCCTGTTTGGTTGCCTCCAACTTTTCCGTTCGGTCTCCAATTATCCATCACACATGGTTAATTCCAAGATATCATTCCTTCCATAGCTAAATTCTTCCAGTAACCACCTATAATGTAGGTGACCGGATATCACCGATTGCTACCGGTCTAAGCAAGGCTAAGCAGTTATTCGATCCTAACCTAACAGGGTAAAAGGTAATAAGGTAGGCAAGGATAGTAATAAATGCATCAACGGTTTCAATCAACTCCTACAACTTAATGCAACAATATATAAACTCATATATATAGAAAGAATTGTTTTTATAAATTAGGAGACTTATAATGCTCCGGGGCTTGCTTGGGATCCGACACAAGTCAGTTCAGTTAGCTTGCACCGTCCTGGTGACGTCTCAGGTCCTAGCACTCGCTTAGTCCTTCCATCTTCGGGATAGATCCTCCATACACCGTCTTCGGGTTCGGCTCCAACATCACGTTCTTCACGTGGTTCATCTAGCGCACCTAGATGAGATGCAAGATGCATGTGTATGAATATGATGAATGGTAACACAAGATGCATCACATAAGCATTCAAGACAAACCAGTTATTCACGGCAATCATAGAGTCAAGGATGCAAACAGCAGCAACTAATTTTACTCATAACAGGAGTTGTACTAATCCAAAAGACATGTAACAAGACAATCTGGAAAGCTTATGAAATTTTCTACAATTTATCTTTGATCATCTTAGCATGATTCTCAAGTTAACTAAGTCAAATATACCCATTTACAGAAACTGGTCCACAATTGACAGAAAGCAGCCATTTCTGAAACCCAACTTTAAACAGGCATAACTCACAAACCACAATGTCAAATACCACGAAATTTTAAGAGAAGCTAGATACATGAATTATCTACAACTTTGTTATTCTTATATTAAGATGATTTTACAGTTAGAAGGGTCAACTAATCCAATAATTGCATCTCTGTCCAAAACATAGACAGAAACTGGCATGCCACTTTAAACAGCTATAAATGGAGTTATACATGTCCTATAAATGTGATTCTAGACTTTTTAGAAAGGTTAGAAAATTCTAAACAACTTTATTGTAAACACCTAAAGCTAATTATACTATTAAGAAGGCCCCACAGTAAGAACAAGGAAACCCTCTCTGGTTTTGGGCAGAAACAGCCACAGAGATTTAAGCAAGTATAACTCAAGATCTACTTAGCCAAAAATCATGATATTTAACTTTTTGGAAAGATTAAGAAAAGTACCACAACTCATGTATTTTCACCAAGTCATGATTCATAACTTAACTGAGCCAATTAATTCAAACATGCAGAACTGTTCAGAGTAGAAGCAAAGCAATACAGGGCATTTGTTATTTTTATAACTCTTAAACTATAAATCCTAAACTCCTAAATTTTTTACCAGAGAACAATAATCACCTTAGTAGCACTCCACAAAAATTTCACATTTATTGGAGCATAAAAACTGCAGTTATGAACAAGACAAGACATGGCAAGTAACAGGAACCAAGCTGCATAGATCTATTTTTACAGCAAAATATTTAAACTAAAACATGCCACATTATAGATCTACTGCATAGACAATTTCACAAGGATTCCAAAAAGTCCTCATTTTCTATTTTACAATTTTTGTATGAATTACTATGAATTTTCAAAGGGGAGCATTCAAATCTGCAAAAAATCAAAGAAAAAGGGATCTAAATCTTGCATCGAGGACCCTGAAGTTTCCACAAATAAAACCTGAACGAACAGATCCTTTACTGCACTATTCATATGAGTCACAGATTCATAGAACAATCCCTTCCTTTCTTCAAATTTATGCCCGAAGTCCTTCACGCGGTCAAAACAGAGGAGCCCGCCGGGCTTGCTGTTGCCGGCCGTAGGAAGCTTGTCGGCGGTGATGGGGTGGCGGTGCAGCATGCTTGGGCCCGTGCGCACCGGCTAGTGGCCACGGCTTGCTCTGCGATAGCTTGAGGCAGCACGGCCACGCGTTCAGGCGGCAGCCGCGATAGGCGCTCCGGTGGCGACGCGTTACAGGCAGCGGTACCGCCGGGTAAGGAGGCGCGGCGAGGCAGTGCGAGGTGGGGAAGGATCCCGGGTGGTCGATTGGGCAGTAGGGTGCTTGGTGGCGGTCTGATATGGAGCTCCGCTCCCTGTCCATGGCGGACGCCGGCGGAACAAGCAGAGAGACGAGGCGAACGGAAGAGGCAGAGGGAGGAGGAGAATGGAGAGGGCAGCTCTGGCGCTCGGTTATGGAGGAGTAGGGCGTTCGGCAGCGCATGGCACTGGGGTAGGACGCGCATCGGCCAGCTGCGACCATGCGGCAATGGTGGGAGCGCGCCCTGGTGCATGGCGTCCACGAAGACAAACTGTCGAGCACGTGGCGCGCGCGATGGAGCCCAACTTGGAGTCCGTTTTTGGCATATTCCGTGCACATTCGGACCTTGGCGCCAGTATCAAAGTTGCTCTACTCTGGATGCTCTACAAACTTGATTAAGGCTGCATGGTCATTAGAGCTCTTCATCAGCAGGTAATTAAGCCACAAACTGCTAGTGTAAACACATTGATAACGGTCACGGAAATTCACTTCCGGAGGTCAAAACTCGGTCAAACTCAGTGCAACTTTTTGCATGCTCTTCTCCATAATATAACCTTCAACTTTTATTTTTGAACCAACTCAAGTTGCTTAACGAATTTTGGAGAACGCGGAATGCCAACGTCGTTGCTTAGCGAAACTCCAGACTTAGAATAATTCTAAGTGCTGAAGACTGCAGCAAAATCAATCTTGTGACCTTTGTTTGTCAAGCTTAGAGATAGTATTAGACTTGGGTCCTCAAATAAAGTTTGTAGTACACAAACTATACTGCAACATTTATTTAAGGTCAAACCTTGTATCTTGAATATAAACCATTCTTTTACTTTGGTCAAAGCAGCATCTCGTTAACCCTAGAATTAGAGTTTTCGACCAATTGAGGCATTTTCTTGACTTCTGCTCAACATGAACCCTTCACGACTTTTGTTGTGGAGTTCAATTAGAGTTATTTGGGCAAGTTTGCAAGGTTTGGTTGATGACCTACATTTCCATTCACTTAATAGTGCAATTCAAGCACTTAGCAAAGTCATTCAAATAAGGATATAACTTATCATTTTATGTGACTTTTTGATTCCAAACTTCCTGAAACTTTTCCAGTGATCAATATAGATGGATATTGATGTGAGACACATGAAAGAAGCACCTTCAACATTACTTAGGTATATATCTGAAAAGGGCCAATATACAAGCAAAGGTGTAATATCCAAGTTTAGGTTGGGGCTCATTTCCATAGGTTTGACCTTGACATCTTCATCATCACTTAATATGCCATGTTTGAGCTCAAACCCATTGCTTAACTGGTGGCAAACACCTATGATGTTACACTAGGTCTTTACTCCATCCCTAGGTGCACGCAATCGTACTGCTTTGGCCGACGCTGCGTGCTGCCTCGGCGTGGCCCGACGACAGAGGAACAGGGAAAGTAGGCACGTTGGCTCGACGCTGTCATGGCGCATTCACTAGTTGGGGATTGACGGCAGCGCGTTGGTGGTGACTCCTTGTGCGCGTACGAGCCCGGCACTCGACGTGCAACCGTAGCTTCGCGACACTCGAGGCGAGGACTAGGCATGTCCGAGAACACAGCGACAAGGCGTGGCACCAAACGCGGCGTGAAAGCGCAGGCAAGCGGCCAGACCACCGCGCGCGTACGTACGGACAGTCAGCAGGAGGCGCTGCGTCGCGGCAATGACGGACGGCCGGCAGCGCAGCGATCGCATCACGCGCGACGCGACGACGACGAGCGAAACAACCAGCCCACCGTGGCAGTGCGCTTTGTCGCGTGTGCCAGGACGCAACAACAGGGGCGTGGCTAGCAGCGCGGGGCCTTGCGCGTGGACATGCGTGCGCAGGCGCGACGGGCGACCCAGCGCGGCGTGCCGAGAGTCGGCAGGGTGACCGTGCCCAGGGCGCTAGCATTGCTCAACATGTGACTTGCACGCTTTTTAAAGCTGTTCAAAAGCTCAAACCCAATGATTCAAAAGTCAAACCAGTTATTCTACACTCAAGAGGGTACCTAGGGCTATCAAACTAAGCCAAAACATCTTGCCATTACTTAACCCGATCGTTCTACAAAAATTGTCGAACATGGCTTCGTCGACCCATTTTCAGAGTTAGGAGAATTGACTAAGCTTCGAACGGTTTCGCGTCGAATTCCATTTCCAAGCTACTTGATACATTAGGTAGCGAACCATGTCCTCGACCGTACGTATTTCATCGTCGCCTACGAAGTTCGTGCTACAAACTTTACTAACGTTCCGCATATGCGTTCCATAGTATTTCCGTCAAATAAAAATTCATTTAGAATCCTAAGTAATACAACGCGACATGAAATGTAACATGTGTTTCGTGTTTCAAATGAACGTTTCAAGTTCCATATATTGCTTTACACTCTATCACTCATATATTTACACACAATTACACATAAGTATGATGCTCATGCCGTGTTTTAGCAAAAACTGAATAGTGTAACACCGGGGTGTTACAGGCTCCTTCAAACTATAACAAGCAGATCAATAGCTAAAATGTTAGCTCCTCTCCTATCTCAATACAAGGGTTTCTTTGAAATACAGAAGATTCTCAGACAAAAGAATAGGAAAAACATGAGACTAGAGTTGTATGGAACTTACATTCCGACATAAATTCAAAATGCATGAAAGTTTTTATTATGGCCTTTGGATGCCACACAAGATATATATATATATATATATATATATATATATATATATATATATATATATATATATATATATATATATAGAGAGAGAGAGAGAGAGAGAATGTTTCCATGAGGTTCCACCTCATGCTAGTTTTCCTCCAAAATTCCTATAATTTTATATATCCAAATGTCCAATGGAAATTTGTAGGTATTTAATCATTTATTCCAAAGTGACATATAGGAAAGCTTCCTATAGAAATAGGATTTTTCTTTGTTTCAACAGGGGCCTTAGTCTACCGGAATTGACAAGTGAAATTAAGATAGAGGTTATTATGAATTTATTGTCCATCAATTATTGTTAAAATTAAGATGCGTGGCAAGTATACTGTACTACCTTTGTCCAAAATGAATCAATTTCTGAAATTTAAGCCATTTTTTACATTTTTTGAATTTCTAAATCAATTTCTAGAATTTAAGCCAATTTTTCATAAGCTTTCGAATTTATAGAAAAAATACAAATATTTATGATTGAAATTAGTATAATTAGATACATCATGAAATATATTTTTATAGCATACTCATTAGATGTCATAGATGTTCATACTCTTTCATATAAAGTTAGCCAAATTTATAAAAGCTTGATTTATGACAATTATAGAAGTTAATTTATCTGGAGACGGAGAGAGTATTATTTAGTGTGTATTTTTGTGTGAATACTAGTTAGCGTGTATTTAAGTTGTGATAGACATTGGAGATCAAGGAAAAATGTTCATTAAAGTTACATGAACTAATATTTGGTTGGAGAGACTATGAATATATCGTGGTTCATGCGCTTAAAGATCAAACAAATTACATTGTATATACTAATCTGATTATAAACTAACCAAGACACCTGATAATTATGATAAAATGGTCCCAATACAAAATGAAGTTTGGAGAGTCGTAGCTAGACGATACATGAGAACGAGCTTGGTGTAACTTTCTCGGTTTGGTTTATCGTGATTAGATCTATCTACCAAGATTTTATTTTCAAACCTGATACGCTTTTATTTACAACTAATTACTATTTTAGTAGTAGACGATGTGCTCGTTGATAAGCATCCCACACGTCTTTATTGATCTCAAGACATTGTCTTGCACACTAGCGTTTAGCAATTCGCACGTAGATTAAGCATGCATTCTCTCCGTTCCAAAGTCTTTGTATCAACTCAATGTACTGCTCTTTGGTTTAATAAAAGCTTCTGTTTAAAAAAAAAGAATTTCTCTCTGTCTCAAATTAACTGGTATTTTAGATTTGTTCTAAGTTAAATTATTTTAAATATGATCAAATTTATAGGAAGGAACATTAGCATTTATGATGCTAAATAGGTAATATAAGCACACATTTTATAATAATTCTAATAATATTCATTTAAAAAAAACTTGACCCGCGGGGTATGACGCCCCAGCAACCCTGGGCATTCGGTTAACCGAAACCGATCGGTTCGGTTCTTGGTTTTTGACAAATTCGGTTCCTTAAGAAATAGTAACCGATCGGTTCTTTTAAAATCTAGGAACCGACCAAATTCGGTTTCGGTTAATTCGGTTCGGTTCCGGTTATGACCGAACTAACCGAGCTGCTAGGAACTGAGAAAAAAAATCACGAGAATCGCACATCGAGCAACACAAATCCCTAATTCCAGCGATGATGAAGAACAAAGCATCGATTCGATTTCTAGGTTACTGAGCGAAAAACACGTCTCTCTTGCTCGCTGCACACTGCTGCCTGCTGCGTGCGTCAGCGCACCACCCTACTGCTGCGGCCTGCCCTTCGCCACTCGCCCATTGCTGCCTGCTTTGCTTAGCTTCGCCGTCATACGGCTTGCCTCGCATTGCTTTTCGCGCCGCCAGCGCGCCTCCCTATCTCACGTCTTTACCGTCGATATCTTTGGATGAAAGAGAGGAGAGGCACGGGCGAGCCGGGCGGCGAGCCGCCAGATCCGAGAGTTGAGAGAAGGAGGGAGGGAGATTGGTCACGCCATGGCCAAGCCGCCTGAGCTCTTCGCCTCGCATCCACGTGTGGCAATGAGGAGCACCGCCTCACAGCGTGATCTTGCGCCGCCATGCCTAGCTAGCCTTCATGGGGGGGGGGGGGAGTGGGGGATTAGGGGCGCGAGGTAGCGAGGAGCCGAGGAGGGAGGGGGGGGCGGGGGTAGCAAGGTGGCGACCGACGGGGTAGCGAGGAGCCGAGGAAGGGAGTGGGGAGTGGCGGCCGGCGGGGTAGCGAGGAGCCGAGGAAGGGAGTGGGGAGCGGCGGCCAGGGGGCGAGCGGATTGGGAGGATTGGGAGTGGGACTAGGGAGGATTAGGTTTAGGGGTGGGATGTGAGGGCGGGCCCAAGGTGGGATGTGAGGCGTGGCCAGGGGGCGAGCAGCGAGCCAGCGACCAACGAGGAGGGGATTAGTTCGGTTATTTCGGTTAACCGAGCACCAGAACCGAAAATAACCGTAGTAAGTTTGGTTCTTCAGAACATGGAACCGAACCTGGGACCAAATATTTTGGTTTCGGTTACTTCGGTTTCGGTTCCGGTTATTTCGGTTCGGTTCTCGGTTGTTTTTGCCTAGATTTACCCAGCATTGTGCTTAAAATTCACACAGATCGAGAAAACCCACAAAACCCCTGCCCACTCATACACATCCGCACCGCAGCCCACGTGAGACTGACATAGACAATTAGAATATCAACTAGCCCAAAAGAATGTAACTCTTGTTTTTAGAAGTCAAACAATTTAAACTTTAACTAGAGTTATATAAAAAGTACTAACATGATATAACATAAGTAACTATAGCTTAGTTATAGAATATATTTTTTATAACAAATTTACGTAAAGACATAAATGTTAATACTGTTAATTAAAACTTAGTTAACTTTTAGTTAGTTTGATCAACACAGATCTCGAAGCTGTATTTTTTTGGACGGAAGAGTATTAAAGTATAGGCTCTGTTCTGCAGGACTTATTGTTGTTGTGGCTGATTTGTAGAACTGATTTGTTATGAGAGAAAAATATTGTTCCATAACTGAAAAAGTAGAGCTAATTCTGGCTTATAAGCGCAAGCAAATAGAGCCATAGTTCTATATGGGAGTAAATAAAACAATCAAACATTCAAGAGTTTAGTATATTTTTAACATTTATAACTCAGAATAACCACGAGCTTTTTAAACAAGCACGAGCTTTGTACTCCGTATGTCACAAGCAGCCTGTTCATTTGACTATGGCTTGTCACAAACGATCTTAAATTTTCAACCAGAATAATATTTTTCTCTCATACAAATCAATCAGCAGCATTTCTTCACGAACCACCGCAACGAAACAAACCACCGAACCGAACGGGCCGAAGATCCTCTCAAGCTCTCAGGTCTCAACGCGGACGTGCCGTGTTCCCCAAACCGCTGATCCGGGTCCACATCAACCAGTGCCAGTTGCCAATCTCCACACCTCCATCCAGCCGCCCTCCGGGGCCCCACTGCCAGTCTGCGCAGCCCTCTCCCCCACCGCACCGGGTAGCAGGCAGAAGAAACCAGGCGCAAGTCCACACCGAATCCGACGGTCTAGGCTGCCTCAATGTAAATCGGACGGTACTTGGGTCACTACTGTCTACTTAATAATGGTTTGCTACCCAGCCACTTCCCCTTGGGTCCCAGAAATAGTGGGCTCTTCCTGTCAGTGATGTGTACTACGCGAACCCGGGGTACGCATGGGCCCAGTAATAAAGAATTCATAATATCTTGTGCTCAAAAAGAAAAACCAGAGACGAAAAAAGAAAACCAAGGCCGGAGAAAAAGATGCTTTTGGCATCATCGAGCCCACCACGCCTCTCTTGCTCTCCGCCCCGCTTCTCCACCCGCCCCCTCTCAAAAGAAACACACATCCCTCGGATCCTGCCACGTCAGCGATCCGCGCCTCCCGATCCGAGCACTCTCATTGGCCGCGAGCGAGACCCCCTAGCCACCCTCCCTGCGCCTTGTCCAGAGCGCACCCCGTGAACCGCCCCCCTCTTCCCCCAATGGCGAGGAAAACACCCTCCCCGTATAAGATCACTCTGTATTTCAAATCCCCTCGCAACCAAACACTTCCGTGAAAAAAAATAATTTAATTTATTATAGGAGAAGGGGGAAGAGATGGTGGACGAGGCGTGGGAGCGGGCGGTGGAGGCGGCGCTGAACGCCGGCGGCGAGGGGAGCTCGTCGCCGGCGCGGAGCCTGACGCTTGACGGCGCCGTCAAGTGCATGCACGGGCGGCTGCCGGCAGCGGAGATACTGGAGCGGCACCAGAGCCTGGAGCACCTCTCGATCGCCGGCGTGGGCGTCACGTCGCTCGAGGGGTTCCCGCGGCTGCGGAACCTCACGCGGCTCACCCTCTCCGACAACCGCATCGCCGGCGGCCTCGACCACCTCGTCGCCGCGGGGCTGTCCTCGCTGCGCGACCTGGACCTCAGCAACAACCGCATCCAGGACGTCGACGACCTCGCGCCACTTGCCGACATGCGCCTCGTGTCGCTCGACCTCTACGAGTGCCCCGTCACTCGGGTTAAGGACTACAGATCCAGGGTCTTCGGTATGATCCGGACGCTCAAGTACCTGGACAAGATGGATGCTGACGAGAACGAGCGCCCCGAGTCCGATGACGACGATGACGACGGAGATGGGGACGGCGAGGGCGAGGGCGACGAAGATGACGAAGATGAGGAAGGCGAGGAAGACCCCGGGAGCGGCGAGGTAGCGAACGGGGGCGTTGCCCACGCGCGCGGCGGCGTGGCTTCGCATCCGGTGGAGGTGAATGGGGTGATCGATGTGGACGAGGAAGAGAGCGACGCTGATGAGGTCGTCCCGAACGGGGGAGTGGAGCACAGCCATGGGGCAAACGGGTTTCGTGTCGCGGCTGCTGGAGAAGCCCCAGGCGAGGAGGATGAGGACGTGGAGGAGGATGATGACGACGATGACGACTTTGAGGAGGAGGAGGATTTGGGGGAGGAGATTGATGAGGATGTTGATGACGAGGATGCTGTTGTGGAGGTGCATGATGTACCAAGTAGTGATGAGGAGGAAGATGGTGTCGAAGAGGAGGACGAAGATGATGAAGAGGAGGAGGTTGAGGATGAAGGTGAAGAGGCAGAGCCACAGAGCAGTGCTAGGGTTGCCATGATGACAGGGGAGGATGGAGGAGAAGAGATAGATGGGCATGAGCATGGCGAAGGGGATGATGAGGATGAAAATGGTGAGATCGGTGAAGAGGACGAGGAGGGACTGGAGGTTGATAGGGTTTATGAGGAGGGGAATGACGACGACGAAGCAGATGCGGATGATGAGGTATAACGCATAAATTTTCTTGCAAGCGTTTCTAGTGCTTTTCCATCTATTGCAATTTCCTGTTTGTTCAGTTGGTAATCTGTTTACTATTATCCATTTGTTTATATCGTTGCAGATGACATAACTTGCATTTTGTGTTTTTAGTATACGGAAGTTGTCGTGTAGTGAAATTAATTTTTCATGGCGGCTGCTGAACACATCTATAACATATTTTCCTGTGGTTTAATTTAATAATAACTACTATTTGCGTATAGTCAGTTCTGGTAAATCCAAACTTTTTATACCTGTGCAATATTTAGGTCTAGTGATGGGTATTAGTATGCAGGTTTTGGAAGTCTGTATTTTTTTTTGTCTATGATCTGTTGGATGATTAGACTGTGTATATTTGGCAATCATATATCTTGATGCATCTACTTTAAGGAGCCTTTTGTCTATCATCTGTATATACGCTCTTCTCGTGTATGTGTCCCTTTTTTAGCGAGGCTAGAATTTTTGTCTGCAAATTTTTGTTTGTCTATTATCCGTATATACGCTCTTCTCGTGTATGTGTCCCTTTTTTTAGCGAGTCTAGAATTTTTGTTTAGGAGTGCATGATATTGCCCATTGTGCAATTGTATTTTTGCACTCTCGTTCATATTATTGTTTATGCTTTTTATTATTCTTTGTGATTTGTGATGATACCACATTAAGGAGTTCCTGATGAACCTTGGCATGTTATTCTGTGTCTCTGCCATGTCCAGACAGTATATGAAGTTCTTATGGAGCTGTGCCTGAATATCAATGCGTGTCTGTTTGTTCTGCCATGCGCCTTATCATAATATGTTTCTTTAAAACCTGCTATCTGTGCAATGAAAAGATTTTATGACTGGTTTGCTCATTAAAAAGGTGCCAATGCCATAAACTGGCTGCTGATTTGTTTTTAATAAAATACGGCTACCAGCTATGTCATCATTTTTTATCTACTTGTTATCAAGTTTTTTGTTTCTCCAAAATACTTAATGCAACCATTCTTGCAATGGTTTATGTTTAGTACTTCCTCTGTTCCAAATTATAAGACGTTTTGGCATTTCTAGATTCATAGTTTTTATTACGTATCTAGACATATGTTATGTCTATGTGCATAGCAAATGCTATGAATATAGAAAAGCCAAAACGTCTTATAATTTGGAACGGAGGGAGTATCTTGTTGGCTTAATCTTGGAATGCATGTGCACTTGCAATGGTGATTCTTTTGTATTACATGTTCAACAAGTATTCCTAAACTGTACTGTATATAAGATTGACTGTTAGTATTCTGTTCAACTTATTACAACTGATTATCTGCATGTGTGCTAAAACTTGAGTTGCTGGGCCTTTTGTACAAGTGAATCTGGTCTATATTTATTGTCATTTGCATGCCACTTCCAGCCCGTTCTAACAATATATTTACGTTTTGAGTTTTTGAGTGATTGATTTCTTTCATGCCATGGAGTAGAAATACATTTCTAATTAATGTTATATTCATGTTCTTCAGGATGAATATACTGAATATCTTGTGCAACCAATCGCTCAGCCTCAAGCCATGGCCATTGGAGGTGACTTGGAAGTAGCTGACCCTGATGATGCTGATGAAGACCAGGAAGAAGTCGACAATGATGATGAGGGGGTCACAGATCAGCCTTCATCCTCGCAGGGAACCAAACGGAAGAGAGATGATGATCCGTCAGGCAGTGGCGATGACAGTGGGGATGATGGTATTGAGGACTTGAGGCCCTTCAAGCACAAGTAACGGAGCAGCCAATGTACATGGATCCATCCCTCCCCCTTCCTGAGCTAGAAGTAAAGCAGAGCAGGATCAGCAGCAGGAGGCAGCAGGAACAGAAATATGGTGGGTTTCCCCTGTCTTCTTTTTTATCGTTTTTTTCTTGTAAAGACTTTGAATTGAGAGAGCTTCAGCCTCCTCTTGGAATAGCAGATTTTAGGAGGTAATGGAGAAACACCTTGTGTAGCCTAGTAGGCCAGTTAGCTAAACCAGTTCAGTTCTTCAGTCTCTCCTCTTGCCGGGAAGCCCCTTTTGTGTTTGATTTTTCCCTCCAGATTTTCAAATGGTAGTTGCAACCCTGGGGCTTTCCCTCCACCCTTTGAAATTTCTGTTGCATTGGCAGTATAGACATGCTCAAACTGTAGTTTCCCTCCAAAAGAAAGCCCGGGAAATGGCCCCCTTTCAAATGCCCCTGGTAGCCGTTGCCCCCATTTGAATTCCTGAGGTACTGCTCCTCCAATCGGTCGAATTGCCCTCTGTTCGGGTTACTGCTTTGAGATAGGTGAAATGGCTGTGGTTGCAGCGATGGAGGAGGCAAGCCGGGGCTCCCAGTGCCTGTATATTTTTTATTAAGGGTTTTTTTTTCGGCTGGAGAGGCTCGCTCTCAAGCCTCGAAGCCTGCAGGAGCTGCGGCGTGTCTATGGTTCACGGTGGTCGCGCCGTGTTGCCCGCGGTCTATCGCGGGGATCGTGCTCTGTCTCTGTCGAGCGGGCCCCAGATGCAGGTGTGTGTTACCTGCTCTTGCGGTGAAATCAGCCTTGGGCGAGTGTTAAACAGTTGCGGTTGGGTGGTTTGGGCTGGACGCTGGAGAGTGAAGTGGAGCAACCTCTCCCTTCGTTTGTTCTGGCGCGAGGAGCCGGGGAGATGGTCGACGGTGGAGTACAGTACAGCAGCCACTACTCTCCCTTTCGCTTTGGCAAGTTGCGCTGGCGGGGATGGCAATGACCGAATGAGGGGCCCGGGTGTGCTGCGGTTGGCGGCGGTAGCGGTAGCGGTGGTGGGGGCGAGGGGTAACGTGACTAGCGGTGGCGTGAGCGCACGGGTGGGGCCGGGGTGGGCGGGCAGCGCGTTGTCGGTGAGCGCGGCTCGTGGTGGGGTAGGGTCTAGGGTTGCGGGAGAGGGGAGGAGATCCGTTCGGATCACTACGAGATGCCTCCGCCGGATGCTTCTGGGCCTCTCGCCCGATGTGGCAAACCCTTCTTGCCCTCCTTTCTGTACTCCGTGGTTTTATGACGGTACTGCCCTTGCGCCGGGCCCGCCGTGTTGAATAATCGACTCCCCTAGTTTGGCACGTATCCCTCGTCCCGGGTCTGGGCGGAGCGCTACGTGCGCCGTGATGGTTGTGGCCCCGCAAATCAGAGGCTGTTGTGGCCCCGCAGGTCAGGGGGCTGTCGTGGCCGGCGGGCGTGCGTATCCTTTGGTGACTGTGGATGGATTTCAGGATTTGGGAGTTACGCAGAGTTTAATTGCTTGCTTTTACGGCGCGGTTGTCGGCGAGCGCTACGGAATAATGGCGTGGACCGGGTTCACAGGGCAATCGCGCGGGGCCTCCGCGTGGGCGTGGCTACGCCTGCGACCTGCCTAGCCTCCAGCTGAGTAGCGACGGGAGTAGTTACGGCGGCAGGCACCGGCGCACCGCAGCTCAACACGCTATACCCGTGATGAGAGCAGAGCACCACTGAATGCGACGTGGGCCAAGGGTCTGTACTCTGTAGCAAGACGTGTTCCACCTTGACCCATTCCCCCTTCTCGTCTTGCCTTCGTTATACGCAGCCTGCTGTGAGAAATGAAAAATAAAAGTTTTTTACGTATATTGAAAAAGATTAAATAAAATGCTTTCCTGACAAGCGAAACTTTACTTTGGGTGCCTAGCATCGACCGAGTGGTAGAGGTGAAGAGGTGATTGTGTGAGACAATACAACATGACTTATGGCGATGTTTATACTAAAATGTTGCGAGAGAAAAATACTGTTATATGGCTGAAAAGTAGGTCTGAATAAACCCGTGGAACAGGGCGTAGGGTAGCGGGCCTGTTGCGGGTCGGAACGCGGAGTTCTAGGGGCATGTTGCGGGTCGGCTTATAAGCCACGTAAGCCTATTCGGTTGGCTGGTTTGTATCGTTGCTGGTTCATTTATAGGAGAGAAAAGTACTACTGACTGATTCATGTAAATAGTGCCCATACGAAAGGGCTGGCCAGCCAGCCCGCCCCAGCCGAACGGGCTAGTAAACAATCAAGCCAACGGGGTCGGAACGTGGAGTTCGAGGCGAAGGCGAGCGATCTGGGCCACGCCACGAAGGCCACACCGCCGCTTCGAGATGGGCCTCCGCCGCCTTCCACGGCGAATTTGCCGCTCAGCCTTTCGCCGGCAACCGGCCCGGCGGCCCGCCACTTTCTGGTGGCATAGCAGTCAACAACCTAATCTAAAAAAAAGCAGTAAACAACAACCGCATCTTGTAGTAGCATTGCACAATCTTTTAATCTTGTATCGACATTGACTGGCACTGAAAATATAAAGTATGGTCCCTGAATGTGAGTGGCTTTGTAGGCGGTCCAATGTTCAGCGACGCAGCGTAATATTTGGGGTAGTATTTCTATCCAACATTTTTTTCTAGCCATTGCTTTATTGTTGGAAAGTAGAGTAAAGACTTATTCGATACCTCTTTTTATCAATCAATAAATAAACGACAGTAAGCATACGTACCTTTTATTGGCTGGCTCACAGGCACCCCGTGCTGCGCCGCGAGGCTGCAGCCCGCAGCCGCAGGAGCAGGTGCCGAGCAGATAGCGTGGCGCCAAACCAGTGCCGTCCAACTGAGCCAGTGGACAGGAGCCACCCCTTCACGACTGCACTCGACTACTCGAGGGACCCCGTCTGGCCGTCTCCAGTTAAACCAGTCGCCTCATCCTCTATCCCGATCTCTTCTTTTGTCGCCTCCGTGCGTGCCCCGGGGGCCTTCGCGCGCAACGATCAGCTCAGTCCGGCTGATTCGCATGCTGCCAACCCCCCTCCGCCAATCGTGAGACACGACCGTCGGTGGTTTTGCTTGCTTGGTCGCCGATCCTCGCGGACGCTCATGGTCATGGCGCCTCAGCCTTTGCGTGCCCCCGCTGGCCACGCGGCGTGCAGGTGCTCGGCCGCGCCGCTCTTCGGGAAGCGGGCGCCCCTCGTCGTCGCGTTCCCCCGCGCCGGTAGCGGCGGCGCCGTCGTCGTCTCGTGCTCGGCCGTGCAGGAGTCGTCCACCTCCACCACCGGTACCGTCTTGCTAGTTGCTACCCTAATCGGGGGGCCATCTGCTCTGAATAAGTTCTCTCGAGACGTAGATCGGCACAGTGACGCTTCAGAAATGTTAGATTGCACGGTGACGCTTCAGAAATGTTGGATTGCACTTGCACGCGCGAGTCAGTTTCTATGCAGTCTGTGCTCTCAAGTGCTGACATCGTTTGCTGTTACTATATTGATCTCCTGCAGTTAGCAAGAAGAAGGATGCTGCAGACGGTGCCAAGGAGGCCACAGCAGCGGCGGCGAAGCCGGCCGCGGCTGCCAAGCCAAAGAAGGCCGCGGCACTGCCGCTGCCGGAGATGATGCAGAAGGAGATCATCCCACCGCTGAAGGCTGCCTTGGATGCGGAGGAGAACGTGTCCCAGGTCCAGCTCGCCTTCCAAAACAACACGGTGAGTAGTCAGTACTTGCTCAATCATTCAAATACAGAATGCTCGTAGCTAGTGAATAAAAACTGGTGTAACTGGTGTCATTGGTACTGTACATTTGTTCTAGCATGCAAGAATGAAATACCTTTTAGCATAAATTACCATCAAGAGGAGTAACTGAATATCAGTATATATATTAAGCAGGAAATTGTCTTGGTTTATGCCACTCACTTGTGACTGTAGTGTTTGTGCAGTTCATTAATTCTAGAGCATTGTCAATCGTTATGGAGAAAGAAGAATTGATCAGTGATGTCGATAGCACAGTACTGTATTGATCAACTCAGGCCCATGCTCTAATATCACTCAATGCTTTGTGATAAACTGTTTACTCTAATGTGACGGTGTTCACTGTTTTAATTCCACGCATCCACTATGTAGGCACAGCCTATTGCTATGCAAAAAATGGAACAGGATAGTGATATCACCTTACATCAACTCCTACTGCCTCCACCGAACACAACGTTAACATAGCCCAACATTTGTTTGGGAATGCACATTCAGAAACTTGAGATCGCTCCCACAAATTAGTCGGCAGATTTCTGATGGATCTAGTGTTTATGGATTGCAGCTAGAGGGGTCTTTCATAAAGGATGACGTCCCTTATTATTTTTGGGCCTTCTTTCCAAAAGGAGACCTCACAGGTATATACTGTCTTACATTTTTTTCTATCTTCTCATTCAACTTTGTTGCCCATTGTTGTTTTCCTTTCTGGAACTTCTAATAGTAGGAATATCCTTCATTTATAAGCATTGGTGCATAACCTAAACTCCTGGCCCTAGACCCTAGTTAACCAACTTTCCAATTTCTTAGTATCAAGCACTACCATGCTTACTCTGAAGTCTGAACACTACATGACATGAAGAACGTCATACTATTTTCATAGTGTAGGATATAGAGTTCTTTTTTCTAAGCAACAGTAGAATGTAGAATAGAGCATGATTTGCAGAACAATGTAGAATGCGACTAAAAGCCTTCGTCGTTAGCCATTACCATGCCTATTATTGTCGTCCGAAAAAAATGCAGGAGCTCTGCCTTCCCATTACTGAATAATGTACGACATGGCTAGATGCCTAGATGGGCTCTCATCAGTTCTGTGGCCATCTACTCTGCTGTAGGATATGTAGAACAAAAAGCTACACATTCCTTTGTCACTAAAGATGAAAAACAGCTTACTGAGTTAGCGGAAAGCGCACACTAATCTCGTAACAAACAATGCAGGACCGAAGGGCTTTGCGCTATCGTCCTACAGCAACGAAGTGAGCACCATCGAGCCATTCCTGATCGACGAGAAGAGGATAACGGCCAAGTACGTGGTTTTCTGGGTTTACAAGAGGCTGGCTGGGCAAGGCATCCTTCCGGTCTGGAAGGAAGAGGAGGGGGAGGAGGAGGACGCGAAGTAGTAGGCCGCGCAGGCACATACTCATACACACAGGGTGCTACTGTGAACAAACACATGTAACGCTGTAAAGTTAATCTGCTAGTAAAGTGTTCATCTGCTGTGAACATACACATGTAACACAGATACTTCAGTTTCAGCAGTTAAAAACGTACCGTCTTTTTTCTTCCGGTGTGAGATAAGATCAGTCTTGTAAATGTCAGGAGAGGTGCAATCGTGTGAGCATTGTGGAGCTGCTGAACCATACATTGGCATCTGCTGCATAGTCCTTCATTCATAGGCCCTGTTTGGTTGGGTTTTTGGCTTTGGCTTTTGGTCCCAAAAGCTAAAAGCTCAACCAAAAAGCTGTTTTTGAGAGGTGATTTTTCCATACATTGGAAAGTTGGGTTGACCTGCATTTTCGCTTTTGAAATTGGTGGAATAAAAAGCTCTTCCATAGTTGTTTCAAGAGATAAAAATAAAAGGTATATTTTATACTTGTTTAACAAACAACTTTCACTTTTCTATAGTCTTATCAACCAGCCATAGTCTTATGCTGCAGAAGCCAATCAAATTTGTGGAACACTGAAAGCTGGTCTTGTTGGCAATCTGTACCTGACCTTCGTGGGTTGGGCCGCCTCGGTTCCGCTTGATTTTGCTTCTCGTGACCAGGCGAATACTACGGACAAGGTATCATTTTTTTTGGGAAAAATTACAAGGTATCATTTTCTTCGACGAGAGAGGAGCCAATAGATCTACGACGGATGCCGTCTGAAAGCTATGGTATCTGAAGATTATTATCGCCAGTCCTACCTGTCGTACTCTATCCCTCCAGTCCTTCGCCATTATCCATTTATCCTAAGCGTCCACGTGCACAATCGTATGGAAATGCAATATATAATTTTCAAGGAGAGGTGCATCTTTCTTAGGAATTGTGTTTGCCTTTGACCCTAGTCTTTTAGCATTGTAGTTTTGTTTGTGTGGCCTTCTTCTGCTAGTAGCCGTTCCGTGTCGTTTAACGCGCTCGTCAGGATTTTCAATTTCAGTATTTGGATGTTTTAGGTCATCCCGAAAATTACCTAAATTCATGAAATTCCACCAAAATTTTGGTAATATATTTTTTAGAAACTTCAACATGAGATCATTTCTCTAAATTTAAAATCTAAGCAGAATTTTAACACGATTTATGACTACATATCTATTGAGCAGAAGAATATACAACATAAGTAATAGAAGATATGAGTTTATAGCTATATATTTACAATAAAACACATACATTACAATAATATGAATTTAAAGTTTTTTCATTCGGTCACCCCTCAAATTACTAAAATTCATAAAATTTCTATGAAATTTCGTTAAAATTTTGAACCCGACGCTCTTAAGAAAATGCCTTTTGCCCTTTTTTACCTTAAGGGCTTGTTCGTTTTCAGCAAAATGACACCTGGAATCATTTCGGCTAACAAAAACTTATATAAATTGACTAACGATTCCGGCCAGGAATTCTTCCTGGAGGTGATTCCCCGGAAAACGAACGGAGCCTAAGTGATTAGATAGAGTTCCTACTGATTATTAATAAAAAAGGGGAGGGGATCAGCTTACGTTTGTCATGCAACGGAAGCACAAAATACTACTGTATTCTAGGATACATGTTTGTGTTTTTTTTGTGTGCAAGGAACCGCTAAAGTTTGTACCACAAAAATCCTTGAACAAAACAAAACAGATGAAGATATTTTTAACTTTTCTTATTGTAAATTTTTCTGTTCTCTGAACACACCACCATCGACAATTCGACATGGCGAGTTGGCGACGCTGAAAACCGAAGCACCGAACACACGCACACTGCAGCTAGCCCGTATCGCCAATCGCCATGCTCGCCTCCCTCCTCCACGGCCCAGCCGCCGCCGTCGCCGCGGCGCCCAGCGCCTTCCCCCTCCGCTCCCTCCCGACGGCGAAGACCCCGTTCCTCCCCTCGCTCCCGCGCCCGGTCTCTCCAAGGCGCGCGGCCGCCGCGGCGTTCGCCTTCAACCCCGCCGCCGCCGCGGCCCCCATCGCGGCGTCGCTGCTCGAGGGTCCCGTGCTGGTCTGGGCCGGCCGCCTCTGCCTCTACTACGCGCTCCTCCACGTCGGGCTCGCCGGCTCCCCGCGGAATCCCTTCCTCTCACACGGTAATACACGCGAGGTTCGACGCGGTGGTGTTTCGGGTTCGGGAATGGGGAGCAGGGGAGGTGTTTGAGGTTTTCTGATGCGCGTGTGTTTTGCAGAGATCGGCGGCGAGGACGGCGCCGGCGACAGCGACCTAGGGTTCTCCAAGTGGGCAGAGAAGCTCCGTGGCGGCGCCTCAGGTTTCGTGCAGTTTTCTGAATTTTGTTTGCTCGATTTTAATGGTTCATTTATGTATTCACGCATTTCTCGGATTTTCCGTTGATGCTCTGTTCGGTGGAAGTGGATGCTGTGAAAGATTTATACGGTTCTGCCGTTCTGCATCTGTAAGGAGATTTTGGATGTGAAAAAGATATTGTTCTTTGCAGAATCTGATTCTACTGCCTTGTTAGGAGGGACCATATAGTACATGGTGGTAGGTAGTTCGGTTTTTTCGGCAGAATTTGACAATACTGGGGCCAAAAGGGTTGAGACACAATTCTGGGGCTATCTCAAAGTGTAAAGGGATCTTAGCTTTAAAATGATAGATTGAGGATTCAACATGCTGCACTGTCATGGGGGTCATGCACTGAGTTGATACTTGCTATATACTTATATAGTATTGATGTGCCAACCCGAATGTTGACTTGGTCTGGTGTTGATGGTATAGCACTCTGGATGCTTTAAATGGGAGGAGTGGGTTCTGTAGACTTTATATGGTGAAGGGAACAAAGTAATCAAATTGGGAATGTTTGCGTGGGTATGATCTTGCACTCTGGTTGGCTTTCTTAGCCAACTGTCACTGTACTTGCTATGAAGGATGGATCGACCAATATTCTTTTCTGGTTAGAGAATAATATAGTCCTTTTGTGACCAATGTTAATGCCAGGCTGCTGGCTCTCTGTTTTTTTTCTCTGTAGAAGTACTCTGGAATTGAAGTGCAATTCTGTCCTTACTTTTGACTTCTGGGTTTGTATTTCCTGAAATTGAAGAATCCATCTTCCATGCAAAATCTAACCGTACTGGGATGAAATTATTCTCTCTTTTATATAATATTGACTAGTAACCTCTCAGTCAGTATTTGTAACGCTCTTTAGATTTCTTTACATTCAGCTTTAACAAGGAAAAAGCCTGAACATAACCCCAGGGGTCCTCAAAGAAATTTGTGCATGGAAACATATGTATACTTTATTACATTGTTTTGTAATGGACGAGAAGGTGAATAGTCTTGAGCTTCTTGTTGATCAGGTGAAAAAGATGCTCAGGATAAGAGAAAGCTAACTAGCAAATGGAAGCCGACAACCAGAGGCACACTGAAGAGAACCTACCGAGTACGATCAACGGATGAAGGAAGGCGGATCCTTAAGGAGATTGCTTCAGTTCTGTCCCAAGATGACCATTTTGTGGATGCTTCGTCTCACAAGGTAAAATCTTGTCTCAGTCCAGAACAAGTGATCTCATGTGCCCCTTTATGCAACATTTTGCGAACAAGTATTATCTCATCACCTGTCAAAAGAGGTTTTAAACATGTTTCTCTTGTGCTTTTGTTCGGTTGTTACTAACTGAGTCCACCAATCAGGGTTGCCAAATTAGGAGGGAAAGTGCTCATGGCGAAAGTGTTTGCTGCTACAACGTGAGAGCATTGTTCGATGAGCTTCCAACTCCTCACCTGCTTCTGGAGATTACACCTTTTCCTGCTGGACAACTTACCGATAACGACTACCGTAAGGCAGAGAGGCTTGAGATGGTGCTGAGGCTCAGCGCTTCTATTTAAAAAACTGGGGACTGATTTTTCAATTTCCTCTAATACTTTCTTTGCCCAAGTTGTAAATTGTCTTCCTATGGGCCTGTAAATTGACGCAGTTGGCTAAGAACTACTTGTAAAACATGAGTTCTGCTTGATTAATTTGAACTTAAGAACCTGATATGATATACACTTGGGCGCTTCTCATAGTTTCCTTTTCCTTGAGTAACGCAAGTAGAGATGGGCATGGATTTTTTCCATTAGTCAAGCTCAAACTGACAATGTTATTTGATTATTAGTACAGCTAGAATGGATCCACGGTGTCCACGGTGATTAGTTCTCGGCGTGAGCTTCATTATTTCTATGAAAGTGATTAGTTCTCGGCGTGAGCATCATTATTTCTTTTCACTCCTAACATCTCTGCAGTGCTGCTTTGAGAACATAGATAGATGAATAAATGTGTATGGTAAGTCATCATCACATCAAATGCAAAAGATAGGCAGAGACTAGACATGCTGGAATTCAGAGAAACTGCAAACTGGGGAGCTTATCAGACACTAAAGGCAGCAAGGTATTGAACAACAGGATCATGTATCGATGGCTTCACCTCAGAAACTCAGCAAGAGGTAGCATGTCATGTATGGACCAGTCTCCAGGAACAAACTCATAACCTAACCACAGTTCTTTCAGCTACAGCAAGCTAAAAAGGATTTGCATATGTCTGCACGTTTGGTTATTCTGAGGATCTCAAAGTACATGTCCATTGCATATTCATAGTTTCAAAAGCCAAGGATGAGTTGCCACAGGCAGTGCGCCTGGGAATGGTGTTGTGCCCACTCCTCTTCACCTTATATGGTGGAAACACGCTGCTGCATGCCGTTCACGACCAGCTTCGAGCCTCCACCTTGCTGACTGAAGTTCGTCGTGGGGCGGAAGCCAACCGAGGGCAAGCAGCTGCGGTCCTGGCTGGCTGTTGAAGCACCTGCAGTGTCAGAAGAGGGCGTGCAGGTGGGGCCACTTTGGGAGGTTATGCTGTTGCCAATGATCTTTGAGCACATTGAACCACTCGATGCCTGATACTGCTGGCTCTGCTCCTGGAGCTGCTTTGTGTTGAGGAATCGCCCTCCTGATCCACGAGCCCGCTTCATGGCATGACGATGTCGAGACTCATGAAGGTATGGCTGTGAAGAAAGGAAACTTTGTAATGTGTATTTGCCAGGTAAACTATATAGTTGAAGTAACAGAACTATTGCCTGTATAGGAATGCAGGACTAATTCATGCACCTTTCAGATCAGAAAAGAACAGATTAAAAAGTGACGCAGAAGCCAAGAAATGCTTGATGTTAGCTAGTTACAAAACAATTATTTGTCTCACTCTTACAAAGATGCTTGGTGACACAAGTCCAAAACAATTTTCTAAAAAAGTTAAGCGTACGGAGAACCTACTGAAATTGTAGCGAGGGGTTTTTGTGACCTCCCTCTGAATATGGCCAAGAAAAATCTACTGTACTGATAGTTAAAGCTCTGTATGCAGCAAATGCTGAAGAACAATTAAAAGCAGCTTACCAAATCAGCATCAGGAATTGGAAAATTACTATGTATTACCTTCCGAGCTTTCACCATCTTATTCTGGGCCTCCAATTTAGCACGTGTTTGCCTCCTCCTAAGGATTGCATGGTATTGTTTTGCATTAACATATATTGGCTCTTCTTCTGCAGGTTCCACAGGCAACATAACTGGAGTGTTTGTTGTATCATTTTGCTGGGGATGGACCTAAATGCATAATACAGGAATGACGGCATTAACACAGGCTCATTTTGTTTGGCAACAATAAAGTTTTTGAATATGAAGAAGCCTATGTGTTATCAAGAACGACAGCTAGCATGGCAGCCAAAATTGTGGTAGGATGCAATTATGGTTCTATATTCCTTTAATCTTTTATCTGGAGATATCATAAATAGCTTCCATTAAGTTCTGTGCAAATTATAAAAGACTAAGAGCGTTGATCCAAAAATGCCACAACAAAATTTCTTGTGCATTGCCAAACTTCAAGTAAAAGCACGATTTACCATTTTTGTTGCTTTGAAAAATAATCAATTCAGAAATAAGGAAACAGAAAGAAAGTGTTTCACAAGGAGCCTTCATAACACCTAATATACAAGGAGTCAAGGACGATCTCTCTCTGAAATTAAAATGACTGCAAATGTATCACAGAGAAATCATTATATGATCTTGTAGCTCTAAATGTTGGGTATTTACTTACAGAATGTGGTCAGAAAGACAGAAACTGAAAAGTTAAGAGTGAGCATACAATGGCATGTGGAGCATATCCTGTCAAGACCCCACCATAATAAGCATCAGCAGTATAAGGAATATAAGCCTGGAACAAATGTAGGAAGTTAGCTCAAAGCAGCACATAAGATTTAAGAAAACAGCACTTCTCTCGATCAAATGGAACTTACAAAAGATGGGCTGTAATCTAATTTTGGGGCCAAAAAGGCAGACCCTTCCTTCCCCAAGGACAATACTGGCTTCATTGTGTCCTGAGTATCCTTCCCATGATCTTCATCATTGTCTGGAGACAAAAAATGCACTGTCATGATGGTGCTAATGTATCAAAAAACCTTATTATACATTAGTCTTGGGCAGGGAAACATTATTTCAAAGGCCAATAAATACATAAGATAATTGAAGAATTCTCAAAAGACAAGCTAATGGGTTGGTGAAGATGGTAACAGGAGCAAAGGATTTTTTTATTAAAAAAATGCAGGAACATATACAACAGAAGTAACTAAATTTCGATAAACCCAATTCTAATTTGAGTCCATATGAAGATTATCTGACTATAACTGAAGGAGCACATACAAGAATATGAAAATGGCCATGTAAAACTGCATGAACGCATAGTACAACTTATGGATACTGGCACTACAGCATAACAGAGCAAGTCAAGAAAGGCATCTGAACATATTAAACTCAGAATTCATCAGTTCATAACATTTCTTGTGAAGTAAACTTTAAATCAAACTGTATCCCAATGCCAACGGCCTAAAAGAAAAGATACAAAAAGAATGATAACTGATATTAAGTGGTTGGAGATAAAGAATTACCTGATTGAGTTGATGTGTGTTCATTTGGACTGCTCTCACTCACTGCTGATGCTTCTTGGTGAGACCGATCAGATTCTGATGTTGAATCCCTATCGCAAACTTTATGGCCTGAATGTTTCATCTCATAACCATTTCCTGACAAGGAGCCCTGCACATATAGGCTAGCTAATAAGCTAATTATCTATGGTATGGCAAGCAGACAAAGGTTTCCAGCATAAATACCAACACTTACATGGTTAGACTTAGTCATGGGATGGACAGAATGATCCTCCATTTCCCGTAAAAGCACAGGCATTACAAGATGGTGTCACTGACACTGAGCTCCAAACAACATTTTGCTTCTGAGAAATCAGATGAACGGACACCTAATTAACCTTTGTGGCAAGTAGCTAGCACTGAGTTAGCTGAATTGACAATGACAAGCTAAAGAACAAGGGTAATTGGTGGCAATTCTACTCCTTTATCAGATACAGATTTACATCTATTGCAGGCAGAGTGCCAAGTAGTATCTGCTTTCAGTGGATTATCTCATTATCGTCATCAGCCAGTTTTTTTTTACATCTCAGATGTTTGGACTCTGAAAAAATACTCTAGAAAACTTTTGTTTTACCAAGAGTGGATCAGCATTATAAATCACTAATTTTGTGCCTGTCAGTTGTCAGGTCCTCATAGGAAAGATGCTTCAGCAAGCATTTAGCTCATATCAACAAGTTTACGCACTGATGAACCTGATTCCTGATTCGACGTTCCCCTGAAGTTCTAGCATGCATATCCGCACCCTCAAGATGACTCTTATCACACAGCTATAAGTGAATTAAGAAATCAACACAATCTGCACATAATTAGATTCAAGCCATCTAATCCTAGATAGAATAGAAAAGGGCTTGCAGATTCCCATCCACCCCAGCTGCCGAGAACATCAACGCGCCACCCCCAGGTAATCCACGAAATAGTGGTCAGCTCATAGAACTTGCGCCCGGATTCTAGGAACAACGCATCGTGCAATGCGAGCTAGGCTGAAGCCAAAGCTTATCCAAGCAAGCATGGCCAAGAACAGAAATACGCGGCATCAGCCAAAAAATCCTGTTAAACTTCACAAATTTCCAAGCGGAAAATCAAGAAAACCAGAGGGGGAAGCCTTAGGAGTGACAAGATTGAAGAAAAAGATGAATCAAATCAAACCGCAGAGCAAGACTATGGTTAACAACCCAGCAGAGCGAGCACGATGCCACTCCGGGAACGAAGAGCAGAGGAGCCATCCAATCTGTGGCGACAGTGAACTCAAGAACAGAACTGACCAATCAAGGACTCCTTAGAGGGATCAGGAGGAGTGTGTACCTGTATCTCCCTCCTCTCCCCTTCGAGTTTCTCTCTCTACCTTCTTCGGTCCCTTGAACCGTATCGTATAGATAGAGAGAGAGAGAATACGTCGAAGCAACTGAGAATACGGGGCACGACGAGGCCGCTCCGGCTGCCAAATATGTGCGCCTACTGTGCAGCCCCTTTCTGTCTTTTTCTCAGTCTGTTAGTTTTTTTGGCGCAATAAACAAACAAAAAATGTTTCGCCTCCTCTCCGCTGCTCGGTGCTCACACGTCACCCGCCTTGAATATTGGTAGGTGCACCAAGAACCAGACGCATGGTGATCATACATTCGCTATGTTTTCATCGTGGGTTCTTACCAAAGTTCAAAATAGCGGGCTTTAGCGGCCGCTATAACGCTATTTAGCGGTTCAGAAGGTCCGACGCTAAGCTACGACAGTTTTGACGCTAGATTAATTTTTCCGCTATTAGCGGTTAATAGCGCGCTATCTCCGCTAAATCGCAGTTCATTTAGCGCCGCTATTCTGCGTGGGCTTCTAGTTTCGTCGGCCCAAATCATGCGCATGCCCAAATCGCTGGGATATCTACCGATGGGAAGCAGTCACACGCATAACCCTAGCCATTCGACACCGTTCCTCCCGAGCTCGCGTAAGTGCTGGCAGCGGCGCCGCCGGATGTGTTGCTGCTGTGACCGGCGAGCGGCGAGGGTGCAATACCGGCGAGGGGAGTTGGAAGTGCGGCGGCGGCGAGCTACGGCAAGCGGGCAGCAGCAAGCGACGAGCTCGCAGGAGTGCAAGCGGCAGCGCCTGCTGCTGTTGCTGCGACGGCCATGTCCCAGTCCCAGCCAGAAGGCAAGATTCTTCAAACTCTTTTCATTTTTCCTCTGTTCTTTACGTATTGGGCTGCTGGATGTGAATGGTAGTGAGTAGTGAGTGATGTAATGCTAGTACCGTTGATTGGTTTCCTCTTTACTGTAAATAAATTGGCATTTATCCCATGAAGAAAGTGTAGTATCAGATTTGTTCTAGGCTGGTGCATTAAGCGTGCTACTGTTGCTGTTGATAGGATATTAAGTTTATTTTTTACTATAAATACATTCAACTGTTTCACTTGTTTGGTTCAACCACATGAAACCAAACTTCAACAGTGTTTTCCTCTCATAAAACCTTCACAATCTTCTTTGAAATGCTCCTCGGAACCATGAGCTACAAGCCACTTGGCCCATTGGCTTAGGATTTTCTATACTGCTGCTGTTGATTGGTTTACAGTTTACTGTAAATAAATTGGCATATATCCCATCAAACAAGTAGAGTATTAGATCTGTTCTAGGTTGCTGCAGTAAGCTTGACCTCAGCAAATATAAGGAACAGCAAGGGTCATTTGGACATGACATTGCCACAAGGCAGAGGCACATGAACTATATGTCCCTAGTTATTTGGTAATTGGTATTTGTAATGTCTTCATCTTCTATGTTTATTATGTGTAAAATTATCTGATATTTGACATATTTTTTGCTCAGCCGCTAAATAGCTTAGCCCACTATTTAGCCCGTTATAGCCTTTCTTAGCTTTTGGGAGAGGCAGCCGCTAAGGGGCTTAACCCGCTATTTAAAACTTTGGTTCTTTCCCCTTTTGATTCTTTGGTCATGTTTAGGACCGCAACGTCATCACCAAGCTCGTTCTGTTTGCATTTTAGCCTTGATGCAACGTGAGGGCCAGTTCAATCTTATGGTGTTTGTTTTTTTCGAAAAAATTATTAATTCTCATTCACCATGGTGGGATTTTACCGTCCATGCAGATCCAATTTAACGCCCAAACACACCCTTTATTTAGGCCATATTCGTTCAAATTCAAACACATGCGGACCATTCAGCACTACAATTTAACTGTCGATCGCTTGCTTTTTTCTAAAAGACAAGCAAAAAAGTAACACAATTATAAGAATTAACTTGCGAATGACAGGGCCTTAGTGTTATCCACTCTGCATAGACAACTTGATTTAAGAGCAGTGGTACAGGTTGAAAATCAACAACAAAAACCTTGGTTGAACTATACACTTCAAAATGGCGTCAGACTGTTTATGTTCACGATCAAATCAGTCTAGTTAGTCCTCTTTAATAAAACCTTTCTTTCTTTAGAGGGGTGAGTAGGCAATTTTAACAAAAAGCATAAATACTAGGCAGATTTAATTACTAAAGACAGTACTAAAAACCTACTTTTACTAAGCTAGATGAATATTTGCAACCTAGGATAACAAGCAACCATTCAATTTCTAGGAACATAGATAGCTCAAATTAAATTGTAAGAAAGTAAGATGAGCACAAGAGATAACCAATCGTGAGACAAAGATTAGTAAAGATGACTTACTAGTCACCTTAATCCACGTTGAGGTGTATTTAATGTTCAACCACTCTTCTATCAAGATTTCGTTTGATCTTGAGTCGCCTAGAAAAAAAACACTACAAACCTCGGACCTCATCACTTCGACAAGGTGAGCACATGACTTCTCAACGACTCCGGGCACCTTCACAATCTTCTTTGAAATGCTCCTCGGAACCATGAGCTACAAGCCATTTAGGAGGTGGCAACCTCCAAAAGTAACAACCTAACAACGCTTCTTGATAACTCTCTAATGCCACACAGCTCAAACTCTTGATGTAATGCGCTATATTTTCTAAATATCACTAAAAATTGTATTCCGAAGCAAAGTGTGTGTGAGAGAGGTGAAAGAAGACTGAAAGCCTGTTCCATGAGTAATCAATAGAGTTCTGTCCTTTTTCGCAAAAAAATGGGCAAGAGACCTCCCCCAATGTTTGAGAGAGGTGTATATATAGCATCTAGCCGTTATAGTGTCTTCCTTGCAAAATCTGTGATTTCACAAACCATTTGCAGTATAGGGCTCGGAGATACCAAACGACTAAATCCTATTTAAAATGAGGTCGGAGTCAAATGTTATAGAATATGTGGATTGTCAGCTCACTTGCTAGTTCTGTTTGCATTTTATATTGACTATTAGCTCGCTTGATGGTTTTAGCTGGAATTTTATAAGTCAATCATTTGAGTTTTCCTCTCACAAATTGATTTTACATCGGCCAAAATTATAAGCCCATAAACCAACCAAAATTCATACATTGTGATTGGTGATGCATTGTTCAGTAACTCCAGCAGTAATGTTTTTTCCGACAAAATAGACCTAAAGACCATTCACCGTAGAGGCGCATACCGTCCATGACACAAGTTAACTCCTAGCTAAACTAACATGCATGTGTATGGAGTGTTCAAATTCAAGACACGGACCATTCAGCACTACAATCGAACTGTCGATCGCTTGCTTTTTCTAATGCACATCGAACCAACACAACTGTTAATTAACTTGGAAGTTAGACTTGCGGGTTGTTCGTCTCTCATAGACAGATCGTCAGTGGTACAGGTTGCTCGCACACAACAACAAAAAACCTTGTTGTTGGACTTTCTTCAAAAATGGCGTCAGACTGTTTATGTTCACGATCAAATCAGTCTAGTTAGTCCTCTTTAACTCATCTTTCAAACCTTTCTTTCTTTTCGTATTTTCAAAACACCACAAATCCATATGCATGCTTTGTAATTACTTAAGGAAAGTGGCACTAGATACCATCAAGTGAATAACCATGAAGTCCTCTTTATAGCAAGACTACCTCCTAGCCTACCGATCTAGTCATACTATATCCTCTAATCATTTTATGTCCAATTAAATGGATCAACCAAACGTTATAATTTGCCTTGAGTTAGCAATCATGTTTTCCGACTCCATGAACATGATATCCAATGTAGCTCAATTCTTTAAGTGGGTTAATTTCTTTATCTTAAATAAAAATGCAAATCCATACTTATTGTTGTTAATTACCGAAACACAAATTAGAAACACAGATACTTTCATGCTCCAACCTAAGTCGAACCATGGTAAAAAAAACTCACCTTTTACGGCAAGCAGACACAAAGGCTAAAGGGTGATGCATCATGGGTGTCATTCGAACTGACATGTAGAGCGAGAATAAAGTCTTTTAGTTGGCTATGGCCCCCTCACACTAGAGGGATAATGATGCGGAGGCAAATCGATGTCTTTTGACAAGGATCGGGTTCTTCAAAAATGGTGAAGCTAGGAGAAGCCACGCTGTGGTGGCTTCAAGTTCTGCCCAAAAATGACTTGAGCTTCACCATTTTTTTTTGTCTTGGTTTTGACTTCAGAAGCCGTTCTCGTATGTGCTTGTTTCGTAGGGCTTTTGATTATGGAGAAGCCACAATAAAAGCCCTACCAAAGAGAACCTTATTGGATCTATCCGACGTTACAAGGATGCCCTAAATTTAATGAACTACAATTAATCGGCATATCTAGAACATTCATGGTTTTTTATTTTCACTATTAGGTGTAAATGATGTAACTGGAATTTCTATATGAAAAATACATTTGAGTTATCATACAAATTGATTTTATGTTGCCAAAAATTCAATTACTCTTGCCAAAAGTTCATACATTGTGATTGGTGAAGACATGGTTATATGAGCTGAGCAACAACTATGCTAGGTCGGCCCTTGCCATCACTCTTTTTTGTGTGTGTTGGTCTCGTTATCGACGAACGATGATCATAGGACTCTTATACGGATGTTTGAAGATAGACACTAAATCGATTCATGACAAGTATTCAGGTACATCTAATTATAGTGAAAGAAGATTTTATAAAAAATAGTGCAAAAGTTGTAACAATCATGGGGAATAACACCAAACAAGCAAGAAAAATAGATACTAGCAGGGAAGCAATAAAAACAGTTAAGACACATTAAAGGCAATAAGGGATGCAAAAATAATGATGAAGGGAGCTTCACCACGGTCTCTTTGACTCCATCTTCTCCATTGGGGTGGAACTTGTAGTAGGCGCTTGAGTCTCTCCTGCCGCCCCGTGAATCTGCCCCTTCTTAGGGCTTCTTTGGTACATATGACTAGTTACTAATTGGAGCTAAAATTAGTCCTAAATAGCTAGAGTTGGTCAGCAAATTAGCTTTTGTATCCAAACAAGCTTTTGAAGGGATAACAAAAGCTTTTGTAATCCCTTTAAAAGGTAAGAATCACTTCAGATATGATAGCAAACTAGCTTTTGTAATGTGAAGTGATTCTTACCTTTTGAAATAACATTAATATTGAGAAATGGTATGTTCCTGTTTTGCATAAAAATACATTTCTTACAAAAGGATGAGATTACAACAAACTAATTGTTTTTTAGCTTCTTTCTCTTCGGGCACTCTCTACCATTAAGCATTCTCCACCCGAGGCGGAAGATCCAACCAATTCAATGGGTCGGAGCCTTAGCAACCAAAAACATGGAACATGCCCACGTTTCTTGTCCGAGAGCCATCACATACTTCTTTTAGGCGGAACCTCCAAGTTCCTATTTCCGTTCCCTTCCGGAAATATGATTGCTAAGGTCCGAGCTCATATCCAGAGAAGAAAAGGAATATCTTAACAGAAGTTTCAAAGTGTACACGGTTTTGCACTCCTAACACTTTTTGTGTATGAATGTTGTGTGGAGCTATGAATTTATGGCCTATCGGAAATACATGAGTGGACTTTAGAACTAAGGGCACCACCAATGAAGGCTAACACTCTCAGTGGTTCTAGTACAAATAAAGTGATTCACGTAGACTATAAAATATTGATATTACTATTCACACAATGCAAACTATCATAACTTATGGTTTGCACATAAACTTTTTTTCTTTCATCATGCCTCACCTTTATTTCCTCTTCCTCTTCTTTTTTAGCATGTACCACCTTCTCTCCCCAAGTATATGTAGCTTTTGTAAACCACTATGATAAGTGTAGAACATCTACTTTTTTTATCCGATCCTAGGTGGCACTTGGGGCTGTCAGTAAAGTAGCAACGTTAGGGAAGGCCTAAGTATCCAGTTGATAAAATGGCGATGCAGTTTGGGTTTGTATCATTCTGCCATCACCTTGATGTGCTGGGAGGCCAGATGTCAAGGTGGCGAGGATGAGTCACTCGTTGTTCTCCCTCCGGTTTGCCATGTAAATATGTTGCTTACAGATATCACGTATACATGTCCACATGTAGCGCTTCCGTCCTCCAGGCATGCCAGCACAAGCTATTCAAAGGCTAGTCCGCTAGTGCAATGTATCATTGCCATTTATTCAAAAACTATCATAACCAGTAAATGGTCCGCGCAAATAACATAGTTAGATAGTTTTTTTTATTCTAAAACTTTAGTTTTTAGTTTAAAATAACTTTTGAAAATTATTTATTATTGTATTATAATGGTCGTATTGCACTTCTACTTCATCTATGGGCATAAAATTCTCCCTCCATCCTAAAATATAAGATATTCAAGCAATTTTACGCATATTATGTGGTACAACAAATAAGACATTACACATATAACCCTCGTTGATTACGATATTTAGATTGGTGATAATATTCATGTGTGTGAGTACTGTCTTTTGGAGGATTTGTTCACCAAGAATCCTTTATATTTTAGAATAAATTTAGATGCTTAGATACTTTATATTTCAGGATAGATGGAGGACATAGTTATCATTGAATGGCTTACATCTATTGTCGTTTTCAGCTGATTTCTCCTTTTTTCCACTTATATCTCGTGGTTGTGTAATTTCCGCCAATGCCAAATGAAGAAAATCTATATAACATAGTTTCATATTGGATATGGAGCCTAATATATATTCAAAGGTACTTCTTAGTTCTCTCTCCTTTAAATCTATATTCATTTAAGGAAGAGTCATGTATATTGATAGGAATATAGGTTTTGGTGAAAAGAATTCACTCCAACAACTTCTCAAATTTGATATCCAAATATTTCTATTCTCTGTTCTTAGTTTCTCTTTTGTAAAAGATAGAGAGTAGAATTATCTCTTTAGAAATACCGAACAAATTATAGAGAGATTGGTAGGGCATGGGAGATATACATAATATAATAGCTTTTTAAATTTAAATTTAATTTTTTTTATGAAAAAGAATTATATTAGATAATAGCCGGGTACATAACACATTATAAGCACTATGGATTACACAAATATCTAGGAACTGATTTTCACCTAAATTATATCCAACGCTGTGAATAGTTCCAGATCTCAAAATCAAACATTTACGACGCTTTGCGGTATGTATGATCGCACAAGCAAATATTCGGCAAAAGGCCTAACAACAAATGCCCAACAAATGACGGCAATATTCATGTAGGCGGAGTTGAGAATCTTTTTGTTTTTTGTGTTTTCTTCTTCTTCTTTCTGCCACCGAAGAATGAGGAAGACTGATCTTAAACTTATTCTCTTTAGTTCTTCATTGTGGTCAGATCTAACCACAATAAAACAGAGAAGAGACCGGAGAAAATTATTCCATGGCGGCGACATCATCTCCGCCTTGATATCGCCGTCCAAAAAAAAAAAGTTTCCATATTATCAAACCGATGAGGATACTGACGCCATAATTATCGTTCTTATCTTCAACAAAACCGGCATGAAAAAAACGATTTCACCCTGCTCTCTCACCGTCACCCGTCGCCGGAGAGGAGGGGAAAAAAATAAATTCCAAAAACTAAAAAATTTAGCATGAAGAGACCATAATCCTAAAGACTCGATCTGAGTAGAAAAACTTATTAAACACGATGGATCTACGCCCTCTGGCCTTCGGCGATATGCCGGAGCGAGAGGGAGAGGGGCCAGCGGTGGTGGCGTCGGGGTGGGGCGGCGGCAGCGCTCCCAGTCGCGACTTGGGAGACCCTAGAACGGCGGCTGTGGATGGGACGCCGCAATTACTCTCCAATTTAAATTTAGATTTGTTTCACAAAATTTAAATTTAGAGATTAAGATTAAGAAAAACAGGCCGAGACCACAGACGGACAGACCAGAGCACACCGTGCCCAGGCCCGGCCCGAGCCCGAGCCCGAGCCCGGGGCCACGAGCCAGCCAGAAGAAGCGCCCCTCTCGGGTCTCGGCCGCGCCGTCGCGCTCACGGAGTCTCACCACCACCAGAGGGGCGGCGCCTTCTCCTCCCGGCGAGCGACGGCGGCGGTGGGAGAGGGAGGGGAGATGGTGGGGTGGCTGAAGGTGCTGGCGTACAGCGCCGGGGGCGTGGCGGTGGCCGGCCTAGCGGCGCTGGTTGCGCTGCAGGAGCGCCTCGTCTACGTGCCCGTGCTCCCGGGCCTGCCGCGCGCGTACCCCATCACGCCCGCCCGCCTCGGCCTCATCTACGAGGATGTCTGGCTCCGCGCCGCGGACGGCGTGCGCCTCCACTCCTGGTTCATCCGCCACTTCCCCACCTGCCGAGGTTGGCCCGCGAGCCCCCTCCCCACCGTTTTCTGCACACAATCCTTCCTCTCTTTGCTTGCCTCTTCGTCTGCTTCCTCTGTGAACCGTGGCTGCTGCTCTCCAGTTTTTCTGGTTTACTAGGTAGTATTTGATTTTCCGACTGGTGGATCTCTTCGTGGTTCGGTTATATGACTCCAATTTGATACGCGTCAGCCTAGATTTAGTGACGTTGAAGTTACTTCAGCCCTTAGATTCCTCGATCGATAATTGGGTTGGTCTGTGTTGGTAGTGTTCAGATTATACATTAAGGGCATACTTTTTGCCAGCGATTTAAAGCTACTTTCATGCTATGTGTGGACAGCTGACTGACCTCTAGGGTTTCTAGGTTATGATGCACAGATCTCCGCAGTCCAGCATATGGATTGCTCATTGGAGCTGATAACTAGCTTAGGTGAAAATTTAGCTGGATGGGTCCAGCGCTCAGTATTTCTTTCATTTTGCTATTAGTTGTACATCATGTAAACTGCTATAGTACTTAGTACCTAAGGTCCTTTCATGTTTAGTTTTTTTTTGTTACCTCTATGATTATTAGCAATTCTTGTTGTGCATTTTGCCATTAGTTTTTTTGTTTGTTGGATTAGGTTTCCACCATATGTTTCAAAAGATGTACTGATTTAGAAAGCGTAATTAGTAAGGTTTTCGATGACGTGTTGATATGTCATAACATGCTTGATTTCCCAAAGAATTCGCGTGAACAAAATGGGTTGGAAGCAGGCACATATAGGATATATTTGACATTCACTGGTGTTATGTGGGTGGCAAAAATGGCAAACGCCACTTCTCAATATCGTTGAGTTTCATGAAAAGAGACCACCATTGACCTTAGCTTCTCCTGATCGACTTAGTCATTCACTCCTTGGCCCATAGTAGCAAGCAGACACTGTCCAGCTAGCTGCAAGTTAAAGTTTACTTGCATGCAGTACTGGTGTATTCAAGCGAGATTGGTCATCAATATAATAAGTATGCAAAGAACCGTAGAAGCTAGCTATTTAGTTGCATGTTTGTTATCTTGCTAGTCATATCTGTTACTATGTGTCCACCATTTACTAATGGATTTTGTCCACATACTAAACTAGTTGCATGACTCATGTTCTTGTCTTTTTGATTGAATGCATCGCGTGCTGATCTTTTAGGTACTAAGTTACGTTAGCATTACCTAGCAAAAGGGGTTACAATTTTGATTGTATTTGTAATTAGGGACTTGTGGCACTTAATTGTTCTGTCCTCTAATCCCGCTCCATTTCCTTGGCATGCTTATCTTTTTTTTACTCCTTTTTTGCCCACTTCATTAATTCTTTATGGTATGTTTTTCTGATGCAGGTCCAACCTTTCTGTTCTTCCAAGAAAATGCTGGCAGTATCCTTTTGTCCCCTATGTACATATAAATCAAACCTCATATGATTGCTCAAATTTTATCAGAATCTCATTCTGTTAAATCCTTTACTATTTAGACATTGCTCACCGTTTGGAATTTGTTCGACTAATGATGCAGCGACTACAGTGCAACGTTTTTATGCTTTCTTACAGAGGGTATGATATTTCATACTTCTATTATATTTGTACCATTCAAACTTGTAGCTCTCAATACTTTGTTGGTTCAAGCGTTCTTATTTTCTTCATTTGTGATACATCTAAACCTGAATTTCTTTGTAGGTATGGTGAGAGTGATGGTTATCCTTCTCAGAAAGGGATCACATATGATGCACAGGTCTGTTGGTTCCTTCATGTTTTACTTCACTGATTTCGCCCGTTCCCAATTCTTACAGATATCCTGTTTACTAGGCTGCACTTGATCATCTAGCTCAGAGGAAGGACATTGACACAACCAGGATAGTTATCTTTGGAAGATCTTTAGGAGGTGCTGTTGGAGCAGTTCTTGCCAAAAACAATCCTGACAAGGTAATCATTTTTATCCAATATGTTACTCATATTGCTGCAGGAAAGTGAGAAATAGGCTCCTCTATTCCCTATGCTATTGTATGGATGCCATCCCTATCTCCATACAGAACTTTATTTTAATGCCAGTCTAAGTAATAACTTGTGAAGCAGCATGAGCATGTCCACGCATTAGACTTGCATGCTCCTTGGAATCATGATGTGGATGATCCTTTCTAATACTTAAAAGATAGACAAGCTTTGCTTAAGTTTGATGATTAGTGGAGTTGTAACATACTGATCCCCAGCCCCCACCATCCCTGTAGTTTTTGTTCCCCATGTTATGCTAAGATCAGTGGTGAGAATTTTTTGGGGGGAAAGGGTGTGAAAAATCAGGAACACAGGTTGATCATGGTTATTACTAATTTACTATGCTCCACTTATAATGACAGCACAGATTGGGTATCCAAGCCCTCTTAAAATAATATAACGTGAATCTGTAGTGACTACATGCGGCCCTTACTATACAAAACTTGGTGTCCTTGCTATCTGTTGTGAGCTGTGACAATCCACAGGCGAACTTCCAACTTCTTCATTCTTGTTCTAGCTATAACATAATATAGTGTGAAAAATGACCTTTCTGTTAGACTGGTGGCGGGGATTATAATGCTGATAATGGATGATGGCACATTACAACGTTTAAGGGAAGAATTTTGTAAGGTATAGCATGGGAGAAAAGGTCTCACTTTTTGGGATAAAGAAATCGAATCTAGATTGTTCACCCTTGTTCCATCCAGATTTACTACCATTATGTAAGGTATAGCATGGGAGAAAAGGTCTCACTTTCACCTAGCAGTGGTTAAGACTTGAGAGTATATTACTATATTATTTGAACTCACTCGTGTGATTACTTCATCAAGATTTAAGCCATGTTATAGTATGATTTACTTATATTTGTGTTCAGTTATTCTTATGTGAATTGCTCCATATTGCAGGTGGCCGCTCTAATACTGGAAAATACATTTACATCTGTACTGGATATGGCTGGTATTATGCTTCCGTTCTTAAGATGGTTCATAGGTGGGAGCTCTTCTAAAGGTCCAAAACTTCTGAACTGTGTTGTTCGCTCTCCATGGAATACACTTGATATTGTTGGAGAGGTGAGCTTTTGGTGGTTTGATAACTTTCTGGGTCTATGTTTTGTGCTTTGATTACCATTTTCTTATTATTTGGGTTGCAGTTGAACATTAGGGTGTAGGTAACATATTCTTACAAAAGGTTGGATAACATGTATTAGTTTCTGTTTGCTCCTTTCTCCTTTGGCATGTGTGTTTGAAATTTATAAGTTACAACCTAGATTCACTTGCTGCATAGTTCAGCATCCAACCACAGGCTTCTAAGTATTTATATAGCCTCAAATCTTTGCATCTGCTCACCTTCATCTTTTTTTGTTTCTTTAAT
Source organism: Miscanthus lutarioriparius (assembly GCA_904845875.1). NCBI lineage: Eukaryota > Viridiplantae > Streptophyta > Magnoliopsida > Poales > Poaceae > Miscanthus > Miscanthus lutarioriparius. The sequence goes on along the minus strand of CAJGYO010000003.1, from coordinate 10,412,247 downwards.
TCGAGGACCTATTGGTGTGTGCTATTCCATGCCTGAGTTCATGTTCATCGCAGGTCAAACAACCCATTCTCTTCCTTTCTGGATTGCAAGATGAACTAGTCCCCCCTCCACACATGAAGATGCTATATGACAAAGCTTCTGATCATAACAGAAATTGCAGATTTGTTGATTTTCCTAGTGGTATGCATATGGATACCTGGATGTCTGGAGGGGACCGCTACTGGAGGACAATCCAATTGTTCTTGGATCAATACGCTCCTGGAGTACAGAATCGTGATGCCAGCTTCAAAAGTGAAATTACTGAGGATGGTAATTTAGTGCCTTAATTTTTTCTCAAACTTTTTTTTCAGAGTTTTATCCTGTTCGCATCTTCTTTTGCTTTTGAGATGGGGCTAGTTTATTTTTGAAGTAAATTGCTTACTGCAGTGGACTTTCCTAGATAGATTCAGTAATGATTGCTGAATTGCTATAAATGCCAGAATAGGTTTTTGTTTTATGTTTGTGGTCTCATTGTTTGAGGACCTTCTGCAATTTCAAGATTCACTAGTGCTGTTTGTCTATTTCATATCTGTTAAATTTTGGAACGGCATACTGTTCATGATGCTGATTGCAAATGTTGATGTTGTGTTTTCTTGTTTCTGATGAATCTCCTCTCTAGATGAAGCTGCTGATTGACCGGAACATCTTGATCAGACTTCTTTTTCCAAATTTATGTTTCCTGATGTTGCGGCAATTTATGTCACCAATGAACTGAAGCTCACTGCAAACAATTAATTCAGGCAATTATTCTGCTCCATTGTACATGAAGCAACCGAAGTTGTGAATATTTTTCGAGGATATTCTCCACCATGCTCTGCTGCTACAATTGTCCCTGGAACTTATAGTTATTTGTCCATGAACCGAATATATCCTCTTGATTGAATGTACGAATGGCATTTTTTTTCTTTGCTAGTATCCGTAACATTCCTGGAAATGTGGTTGTATGACAGATACATAGGCTATAAGCTCGTTGGCTCAACTATTTGGTTGTGATTTTGATTGTTTACCAATGTGATTTCCTGTTTTCCTTTTTGCCTTGTGGAGTAGTGCAAGTGAGTTGTGAATCCATTGGGCCTTTGATTGCACTCTAATCCATCTTAACTATTTGATGTATTGTGAAAGAAAAATAGTAATCCCTTCATTCTAAATTGTATGTTGTTTTGGCTTTTTTCAAAGTGCATAGCTTTTGCTATGATCTTGATATACACTATGGACCTGATGGGCACAGCTTAGCTTCCACTAGTAAAACTGTTTTTTTTTTTGGAAAACAACTTTACGAGCAACATTCTAGGTGAAGCTGAGCTGTTTTGAAAAAACTGTTTGATAAAACAACTTTAGCATAGATGGGAGAGAGAAATGAGGAGAGAGCTATGATAAGCTACTTTTTTTGTTTTAGCTTCATGGGTGAAGCTGTTTTAGAAATAAGTGTTTGACAAATAAAACAGCTCACAACAGCTCATGAAGCTGTTGTGAGAACAGCTCATGAAGCTGTTGTGAGAACAGCCAAACATGCCCTATGTTCATATAAATAGAAAAACTTGTGAATCTAGCTCTGTTGTGAGCTGTGTCAAACAGGCCTTATGTCCATATAAATAGAAAAACTTGTGAATCTAGACAAACCAAAACAATTTAGAATTTGAAATGGAGGGAGTATTTTTTTAGGGATGGCAATGGGCTACTGGATCTAGGCCCTATTTGGTACAGCTTATCTGGGATGTGTTTTTCAGATAAGCTGCATAAATAAAGTAAAAGCGACGGTTAAAATAAGCTGGTCTGATCCAGCTTCTGCTTTTTAAGTATAAATAGCTTCTGCTTTTTAAGTATAAATAGGAGCCGTGGAAATAAGAATGCTTAGAATAAGCTGCTGACGTTTGGCTACTGATTTTAGCTTATTTTAAGCTTAATCAGCTTATAAGCTGTACAGGGCCTCGATCTTACGTAGTGGATATAAACGGAAAAGACGAAAAGGATAAAACGGGCAATGTCCTGTTTCATGGGCCGTAGATCCCAGTCCCACTCCCACCAACACGGACACGTTCGAGCCCCTTCCAATCCACTTACGTAACGCCTCGCGTCCGCTCCGCCTCCCTCCTCTCTTCCTCTTTTAAACCCTCCCTCCGCTCGACGACACCACACGAAAATATACGTCAGAATAAACCGGCAGCAAATCTTTTCCAGCACCGGCAACGCTCGAATCCGGCAATCCGCCGCTCCGAATGGACTCAGGGTACAACCCCCGGACGGTGGAGGAGGTGTTCCGGGACTTCAAGGGCCGCCGCGCCGGGATAATCCGCGCGCTCACCACTGGTATGCGACCGATTCGTGAATGGATCGATCGATTCTCTCTTTCTGCCTAACGATGAGTCTTAATGAATGGAGTTTCAGTTTTGATGTGCGTGGAGGTTTCGGATAGTGCCGTGACTTGTCTTAGCTTGTTGTTGCTGCAGATGCGGAGGATTTCTTCAAGCAATGCGACCCGGGTGAGTGAAATTGTTGCTTGTACCTAGCGTGATTTTGGGTATCTTTGCTCTTGTGCTGTTCCATGGTCCAGATTTTTTATTTTGCAGTACTGAATTTATCAATCATCGATGAGTGTACTGCATTTTTTTCAATTTTGGAGGCGTGTTCTGTCATAATTCTGGTCAATATTTGTTTTCGGTTTACATATTGGAATATGTTTTTTTTGAAACTATGAAACTATCTTGGTATATTATTACTGAGTGTTACTGCAGAAATAATAGCATTATGTGCAAGATTTAAAGCATCACCCAGAGAATGCCACTTGACTACCGTCAAAAGCATCCTGAGATATTTGATATGCTTATAATTTTGAATCCATCGGAAGAATAAAGAATACAAGTGTGGTTGTGAACCCATGTCATGTGGGAGGAGCAGCAGCAATAGAGTGATGCCCTTAGAATTTTGAAGTATAGAACATTGATTGTAGCATTAAATAAAAGTGTCCCACTGGTCCTGAGGCGAGGGTGGGGCTGTGGAACTGCGGAAGGTCGTAGGCTCGTAGCAGCAACTACGAGTACTGTATCTGTATGGTTCATATTAATCCATCGTACACTGATTACTCGTATTGGATGGCTTTTAAGATCTTCTTAAGTTCCTCGGATTAGGACCCTTCATAGTTCTCCACCTTTAAAATCCTTTATGTACCATGTGGTACTGTGCTAGTGCGGTCTGTGCTAGTGTGCTTACATGAATGCCTTCCGAGCTATCTGGGCAGAAAGATGTCTGCTGCTGGGACTGAAAGGTGCCACATATCACATATGCTATGCGCCTGTTGAGTTTGGGGGTTGGGTTCAACATCAGTGGGTCCTGCTTGGTAGGTGCTGTGTGATTCTTCTGGCATAACAATAATTCATCTAGTTCTTTTGACTAGGAAGGGTTGGCTGCATGCCTGCAATGATAGGAGCTCTATCTATATCTTTCCCGCTTTGTGTATATAATGGAAGGCTGCTGGCAGTTGAGTTCTTACCCCATGGTGGTTAGTGGTTACTGAACTTGGCTACCCTTGGGTACAATTCTAAACAACAACAACAACAAAGCCTTTAAGTCCCAAACAAGTTGGGGTAGGCTAGAGTTGAAACCCAGCACAAGCAATCAAGGTTCAGGCACGTGAATAGCTGTTTTCCAAGCACTCCTATCTAAGGTTAAGTCTTTGGGTATATTCCATCCTTTCAAGTCTCCTTTTATTGCCTCTACCCAAGTCAACTTCGGTCTTCCTCTGCCTCTCTTCACGTTACTATCCTGGCTTAGGATTCTACTACGCACCGGTGCCTCTGGAAGTCTCCGTTGGACTTGTCCAAACCATCTCAACCGGTGTTGGACAAGCTTTTCTTCAATTGGTGCTACCTCTAATCTATCACGTATATCATCGTTCCGAACTTGATCCCTTGGGTACAATTCTACAGTTTTTTTTTTCTTGCAAAGTTTATGCCTAATGCTGTAGGCAGAGCTTAAATGTCCGTCATATTTGGATATTTAGCGGCCTGCATATACTGTAACTTGTAGCTGTTGAAGCCTTAGTTAAATTATCGTTTTATATTGCTCATTTTTTTAGGGAGATGATGACCTTGGTATGGTGTTTACTCAAGTGTGCTTGGAAGGTTACCTGTGGGTTTGCCCTTATTTGAATGTAGATGTGAAGTGATCAGATTTAGATTACTGAGTTAAATCATGTCCAAGTTCTGAGCATTTCCATCCCCTTTTTTTTCTTAATGAGACATCTACTGATAATGTTATTAATAATTATCACAGATATATTTCTCCAGCTTAGCATGACCAAGTGTTCCCTTTTGCAGAAAAAGAAAATTTGTGCCTGTATGGGTTTCCTAATGAGAGCTGGGAGGTAAATTTGCCTGCTGAAGAGGTGCCACCTGAGCTCCCAGAACCAGCATTAGGCATAAACTTTGCAAGAGATGGAATGCAGGAAAAAGAGTGGTTGTCCATGGTTGCTGCACACAGCGATGCATGGTTACTTTCTGTTGCATTTTACTTTGGTGCTCGATTTGGTTTCAATAAAAATGACAGGTTAATTTTCATTCTATCTTTCTGGAATATGTACTGCAATCTCTTTATCTTCTTTTATTGCTTGCCTCTCTCTTTTATCCGTGAAGTTTTCCCACTTTATGCAAAGCTTTCCTACAGGCTGTAATGCTTGTCCTGCAAAATGTTGGACCCATTTTGACAGGCGATAGATACAGGTAGTATAAAATATAGGTACTACTTAACAACTGTGAATAAAAATGAACCTGAACAGTGTGTCATCCACTTGGAATTATTTCTCTCACTAAAGGTATGGCATAGTCAAATTGCACCAAATGAATTTCTGCGAAGAAATTTGAAACTGGTTTGAAATATGTTAAACTGGAACAGTGGTAATACGAAACATTTCCCTTCATTTTGCAATGTTGTCATGTCTTAGTAGACCTAGGTAACTGAGAGGATACAAAGTGATCTGCTAGGGCTAGGATTATTGAAAATTTGGTTTTAGTCAGTAAATTTCCAGTAGTATTTGTGATGGCTTCAGTAAGAATGTTTTCCTTGGGTAGGGGTGGGTCCGATTAATGTTAGTGGCATATCTTCAAGAAAATCATTATTTCTGGCATTTTTCTTAGTTTGTACCTTTATTTGGCAGTATGGGTCACTAAAACTTACATGTTGTTATGCAGGAAGCGCCTCTATAGTTTGATTGATGATCTTCCCATGGCTTTTGAAATTGTCAGTGGGAAGAGTGAAACCAAGGCACCAGCACCAGCACCCCAAGCAGTAGTAACCATAGCAATATCAAATCGAAGTCTAACAACAAAAAGGTACTACTCATTCTCTAGATATTTGCCTATACCATGAGTTTGACTAATCTTGAAATCCTTCATTAAAAAAAATCTCTTTACTATAGTTACCCATAAAGCGCAGCAGTGTGACATTTATTTTAAAGTCTGTTACAATTCATTTCTAGTTTATTTCTTGCATCTGCTCAATCCGTTTGTCATATGTTTGATCTTGTGTATATAAATCTCTTGAGTAGTATTTGTTGTCACTAACCTTTAGTTCCTCAGCGTGTAAATTTTGTCATTTTCGACATGGCATGGTTTACAACAAGTTAGTTGCTAAAGCTGTGAAAGCTTCTTTTCTAATTTCTATAATGACCTTGTCAGCATTACTTCCACCCAATCTGTGTACTGTCTGTCGAAAGCTTATGACCTTGTAAGGTACTTATGAAAGCTCAATTTAGCTGTCGAATTTCATTTTCTACACCTAGTGTCCTTACCCAAACCCAAGGTCTTCACATCGCTCAAAACTACCAGCATTTATACACCAAGGGGGCATTCAGAACACCATCCATTCCTGCATAAATGTATGTTTTACCCTCTTCTCCTCTGAACATGCAGAAACCATCGGAGCCTAAGGTGAAGCAGACAAAACCGCGTGCCCCTGCAGAGGAAGGCCCGGGCGGTGAGGAGGAAGATGGCAGTGCAAGCGAGGGCGAGCACGGGGAGACGCTGTGCGGCGCGTGCAAGGAAAGCTACGGCCCCGATGAGTTTTGGATCTGCTGCGACCTCTGCGAGAAGTGGTTCCACGGCAAGTGCGTCAAGATCACGGCGGCCAAGGCCGAGCACATCAAGCAGTACAAGTGCCCGTCCTGCACCGGCAGCGGCGGTGCCGGCAACAGCGGCACCAAGCGAGCCCGCCCATCTTAGACTTTGATGCGTAAGTATTCATCTTAATCCATATAGATTGAAGTGAAATTAAATTAAATTACATTTTATTCTAGTCCAACACATGAATTGAAGTGGATACACGTGCCCTCTGTGGCCGGCAAGCCGTCGGTTAGCAAAGCTGCTGCGGACATAGCTGCAACGGCTGCGATCTTTAAGGGTGGTGTAAACTTTTGTAGTGCGGCTAGGCTGTTTGTAACCTCATACTTGGCTTGAAGTAGGTTTCATGTTTTACCGACCATTTAAACATCGTTACCGTTCACCGTAGACTGAGTTCGTTACCGTTCACTGTAGACTGAGTGGTTTGCCAATTTGACATTTCACGAACCAAACCACGGACCTTGCCGATTTGGCATTTCACGAACCAAGCATGGACGGCTTCACCTGGCGCGAGTTCGGTATTTCCCTAAATCGCTATATAAAATTTGAAGGCATACGATAATCGCAAGACGGTTGGCGTGCCTAACACAAAATTGAACTAAAGATAGTACGGCGACGGCTAAAGAGCATAATCAAAACATTTTAGTCACATTATTTATATATGGTCTAACAGCCTATCGTATTCATAGTTCTGACAAATAGTGACCTTACAAATTTAGCGTCCAGAGTCATTGCAGCGTAATTTACATAAAAAGGTAAAGCCACGACCCTGGTACATAGGGAGAATAGTGCTCCAGCAGGTGAGCATCGCTTCAGAGCTCCATACTGTTCTACTCATCTTTTCCAGCTCCGCTCAATTTCGCTTGATGCAGTTCCACAAACTGTTGCTAACCAAACACGAACTGGTTTAGTTGATGGAGCAAACACGAACTGGGACGATAATGTTACACTGTTTGCACATGAGCTTGTCTGCCAACCATAACCTCTAGTCTTAAATGATACAGCCGACAAATGAATGATAAAATCCAACACTTACGAAAACACCAAAGCAAACAACCACAAAAAAAAAATCATATCATGAAATCATATACAGAGGAGAGCTTACTGCATTCAGTGACACTAAATGCAGAGGAAAAGGCCATCCTCCCTAGAATAAATTTTGCAGGACCGCTAGGTAACATTGCACAATTATCAGCATGCTGCCGATACAAAAATTCTGCACCAACCAAATGCACTAACAGTACAATTCTGATCCATCAAGGATGCACAAAAAACCTAAAACCACTAAAACCTAGAACCAGCAATCTACCAGTAAAACCAGCATATAGGCCAAAACCTAAAGCATTCTAAATGCGAACAAAAGTTTTGACCAAGGAGTTATTAGAGACAAAATATGAGAAAAATGATTGTTGAGGAAACCATAAGACACCTGGCCTAACTCAACTGCCCATTTTTCTTAAATTGATCTAGCAGGAAAGTTCAGGTGGCAAATAACACAAGTTTTGTATGCCTGTCTAGACAAGTCCTGCACATGGAATTCAAACTACAGGCATTGCATACCAGAAACAAAAGCACATGCTCTCTAGATTCATACAGTATAAAGCAGTTAGAGCATGTAAATGCTAAGCCAAGCAATTCAGAAACTGGTGTCTTAAGAACATATGTAGTAAGTCACATGAGAGGAAAATGATTGTTGGAGAAAACAGGATACAAATCTAACCCAACTGCCCACTTTCCTTCAATCTATATAGCAGGAAACACTTTCGGCACAAGATGCATAGAAGTTAGCATAAAGCCGATACACACTATCCTGCAGAGCAACTAGTAGTGCATAACTGAAGAAGACTGATGACAGTACAGATGAGAAGAACATGGATGTAGAGTCCCTGTTCTGACATCTATAAATTGCACAGTGGACAAATAGAAGCATATAACTTAACTCTATGGAAATGGATATATTAAAACAAAGATAACCAACAAAACAGAAGATGGCAGCACATAGAACACAAAACGTTTGTTTCTGAGTACATGAGAGGAAAATGATTGTTGGAGAAAGCAGATATGCTTAACCCAACTGCCCATTTCCCTCAGATTGATATAGCAGGAAACACTTTCGGCAAAAGACGCATCAAAATTGCGTAAAGCCGATACACACTATCCTGCAGGACCATAGTAGGCAAACAATTAACAACTCATGAATTTTTGCCAAAGGAAAGCATTCTTGTAATTGTTCCAGTCTAAATAACACACTAGTAGAAAATATATAAACCGTAACTAGCATATCATGGCTTAGTCATCATCACTACAAAAATAATTGATCAAAGACTACTAGACAAGTCAAGTGAATCACAGGACAATATTGAGCAGGGAGATAGAAACAAGCAAATACTAAAGTGAGAAGCAGAAAGAATATATTGATTGCCACTGTTTGCAACTATAGAAAGTAAAGCTCTTTTTACTTTTGACATGTTAATAATAAACATTACACAAACACAGAAGGCGAGCCACAACCATAGGCCCCACTGAAACTTTTTTACTTCAGGCAACTGGGATTTCGGCTGCAAGAGGCCTCAAGAACTCATCCTCTTCCTTAGGCTCATGAATTGTAACCAGATCAGGTAAAGGCATGGTTGGCCCTTGCTTGCCCTTTGGATCCCAGTCAAGCATAATCTTAACCTTGATACCAAGCACACCCTGAAGGCAAGTCAACTAGAGCATTAATAACAGAGTTTTTTTTATTATATGTTTGCATAACAGAATAGCATGTAGTAACAAGCATCAAACCTGTCTCAAGAGAACATGTCTCACAGCTGAATCGATGTATAGGTTGACAGGATGACCAGAAGAAATCATGTACCCATCCTTGAACTTCATAGACTTAGCACGCTGGGCCCTGAGCTTGCCACTTACAATAACCTGGGAAAACAAAAGGGTTTATCAATATAGAGATTCTATATCAAGAATGAACTCTAATAAAATTGCATTTGTTTCGATTTGTGGGGCTCGCACCTCACAGCCCTTAGCACCACTCTCCATGACAAACCTGAGAACACCATAACATGCCCTGAAAATTGAACAAATCGATTTAGTAAAAGACTAGATACCAGAGGTAAACAAAAGGGGCATACTAACAAGAATATCATAGCAATTGAAGCTTCACATATCAATAATGAAACAAGCTCAAAACAAGCAAAAAACAAACAAGTAATGTGGCCAACCAGAAATATATCAGAAGCCTATCACCAAAGCTTCTCACAGGTACAATTCCAGTTGGCACAGGTGATATAGTCATCTTCCGACACAAAGTTGGTACAGGGTAACCTATTTGCTTTATAGATGACATGACACAAGAAAGAACTAAAACAACTAATCTCCAAAATTGAGCTAGTTCATAAGTACATATCCCTCCAACACTTGAGCAATGGAAGAGCAATAAATCCTCCCACTAATTATAAAATGTAATGGAGGGGGTGGTCAATTTCGTCACCTTCGAACACAGGTCTGTCACAGCAACAAGCCGAGCCTGCTGTGAGAGTGACTACAACCGTAGAGCATCCCAGAAATGGCTCTCACATTAACACATTTAACATAGCAGTGTGATACAAGGTAACTAACTACACAAGAGCATAACCTTCTCACGGCTAGTCCACCAAGAAGCTTGTAGCGAAGCGACTCGGCCTGGGCGATGGCGCAGAGCCCACGGTTGTTCACCTTCTCTGCATAGAGCTCAACGCCACCCTCCGGGAAGTTAAAGCGCTTCTGAACCACAGAAGTCAGCTCCCTGATCCTCCGGCCCTTCTCGCCTAAGCGAGATAGAAAAAAAACAGTTTCAGTAACCAAAGTATTGACGGCTGCAATCGGAATGGGGGTTGTAGAAGCACACATACCGAGGACGTTCTGGGTGCGGGTGGCACGGATTATGATCTCGGTGCGCATGGGGGTGACGCGGACCTCGACGCCGGAGTAGCCGTCCTCCGCGAGCTCGCGGGTGAGCATCTCATTCAGCTCCGCGAAGAACACGCCATCGGCCACGAACTGCGACCAAGCGGTCGAGCAAACGACGCATGATGAGAGATCGAATCCATGGGGCCACGCAAGCTGAACAAGGGATCAACACGGGGACGGGTAGGAGCCTTACCTTCCGCTTCTTGCTGATTGCGTGAGTCGACGCCATTGGAGAATGAACGGTGGAGAGGCCGGCGGCGCGGTGCGGCGGCGCGGCGGCGGAACGGGACGAGGATAGATTTGATGTGAAATGCGAGTGCATATATATAGAGGGTACCACGATCAAATGGTTAGGGTTTGTGCGGTGGCTAGTGGCTGGTGGGCTTGCGCGGACCTGGGCGCACTTCGGCCCTCTTTGTCAAAAGAATCACTCATAAGCCCACCAAAGCTTTTTTTTTTTAAGAATAGCCCACCAAAGCTTTGAAGCCGGAGAAGTCATATTCGGTTGGCATAATAAATTTTCTAACAGAAAACCAAGGGCCTCTCTAGACTACTTCGCTCCATATTTTTCAGTTTGTGAGACCATCTAAAGAGGTGCTCTAAAAACTCTAGGCTTTTAGGGAGTTGCTCCATGGTGGAATTTGTGAAACAGAGTTGGTGAAGCAGTCCCAAAGAGGCCCTAAAATGGGGATTCACCCCATGAGCTCACAAGAACCGATTAAGTAGGAGAAGCCACATTAGGTTAACTTCTCATGTGTATATAAAAAGATTCAACTTATCAGTTTTTCAATCATGAAGTCGTTTCTTATGAAACTGTTTGGTAGTTTTTCACTCCGAGCTATGATGAAGTTGAAGCTAAACATTATGTTCGCTTGGGCTTGTTTGGCTTATAAGCCGTACTTTTTCACCAACAAACATTATTTTTCTCTCACACTAAATCAGCCAGCAGTACTTTCAGCCATACCTTATCAGCCAAACAAGCCCAAGCGAACAGGGCGAAAGCCACTCAAAAAGCCCTAACAAAGAGGCCGTTGATCTAGTATGCGGAGATGAAACTCTGGTGCTTCATTCGTGAAACCATTTTTCACAAAAGTTGTTTCATTGTTTCTCATAGAGTTGTTTGATAGTGTCAGGACTTCATCTCAAGCTATGGAGAACTCGAAACTGAAACTGTTCAAAAGCCTTCCCAGAGATGGCATTCATGTCGCTTGGTGCCACTTGCCTCGTATAGTAGGTCTGGATCTGTCGCTCTTGTGGCACAACACCTTTGTGCTAGACCAAAATGCGGCTCATCTCGCACCAACGTTTTTGCATGTGGGCATGGATGGGATAAGGTTCTTTATTGCCCCGCACGGCCGCACCCCTTCAACATTCACAATTGTCCGTTCCCTCCCCTCGTGTATAAGACCAGAGTTTAATCCTTCTCAACTTTTTAAACCATTTGTTTTTGCACACTAGAGGTTTTAGTCTGACATGGTGTTATGTCAACCATCATAAATGATGCCACCTTAGTTGTTTGGGGGTAATAAATCAGACCATATTTTTTCAAAAAGAACATTATAATGTCTTTCAGAAAAATATGCAACTAAAAATCCTAAAATCTGATTTAAGATTAGAAAAGTCATTAAAAAGTTAGCTCGTAAAAATATGAAACCATCGTCAAGGTTTTCCAAAAATCATATTGTGCCTTATGTTGTCAAGCTTGGGATTGTTTGATCAAATATGCACTCTTTTTGTGCTTGTTTACTAGTAGATGCTCTCCTTTGCTAAAAAATGCTTTCATTATCTACTATAGTTATTCTATATTTACAACGCGGACTACGTAAAAGTTCGGTGACTTCAACAGCAACACAAATGTCATATCCATCTTTGTGTCACTTGATCCTAATCATGATCATTTTAGTGTAGAAAAACATTGAGACATCGAGTGTTGTTGTCGAAATCACTTGGCCTTCAACGTAGTCAGACTCTGAAGCGTCAACATTGATTAATTATTTATAATAAATAACAAGAGCATCTTACCAGCAAAAGAACACCAAAATGGGACCATAAATATTCAAAATAACTCTAGGCAATGCATTAGAAAGTATATGATGGTTTTGAATACCTCTAAAATCGGTTTCATGTTTTCTAAGCTAAAACAATGTTCCTATGAATTTCCAAGTTTAAACATTATTTAGGATTTTTAATTGCATTTTTTTTAATGTTGATACTTCTTTTTTAAAACAAAAATATTTGTAATCGGATTTACCCCATGAACAATGTAGTATATTTTTCTCGCGGTTGACGTGGCGCTATGGAAGACAAAATCGATGTCTAAATCATCTATTATGCAAAAGCCAGTGGTTTAGAAAGTCGAGGGAGACCGGAGACACGTGGGAGGGATTGGATGACTATGAAAATTAAGGAAAATCATTTCCAAACAGATGACATACGAAGGTGGAGAGTCATGGCCCGCAAGCAACCAGGAAGATGTTTTTTTACTAGCATGTCGATCCAATATAACCTAAACCGAAACAAAAAAAATCCAATCATTCTCAATACGGAAAGATGTAAAAAAATATGCCTTGCGACATATTCTTTAATTAAATATCTAAATATTGCCATCATCTATTCTGGTTTCTCGCTAGCTAAAGATGAAGAGCGGGTCTGGCTCTTTAAATTGAGCACAAGCTATGAAGAAGTTGTTGAAGGGTGGAAATATATAGAGAACAATTTCTATCCAAATGACCTCTTTAAATGAGGATTTAGAGAGTAAGTATGAGAAAAACTTTTGGAGATGCTTTCATAACCCTCACCCCAAAAAAACCTACCTCTACATAACCCAACTCATTTCTATTTCTCATTTCAACCAATTTTCTAGGGATTTTGGAATAATGAACGTATTTCACAGGTTTAGAAGAAGGTTACACACTAAGTTCCGTTGCAATCGCAAGCAAGTTCATGGACAATATGTTCATGTTGCAGTACACAATCATTGACTAGACTTCTCTCTCTTTGTTACCCTGTTACGTGCTACCCGTGAGAGTGTTTATATAAGGAATACGTTGGACGGGTGGACAAAGAAAACAAATCTTGAGTTTAATGCATTAGCGATTCCTGAACTTGTCGAGAGGTGCCACTTAACCACTTAGGTTCATAAACTTTGAAAATACATTTCTAGATCATGAACTTATTAAGTGATATGTCACACATCCTAAACTTATAAACGGTGCACCGCAGGTCTATTTCTGGACCCATTTCTAGACCATACCAACCACTGTAGTACACCAATAGGGATCTAAGATGTACGTTTTCAAAGCCTGTGGACCTAAATAACACCACTTCACAAGTTTAGGGTCTGATGCATTTAACTCAAAAAAATCTTTATCAACATATTATTGATATTCTCGCTGAAGGCGGGGATAACACCAGCAAATCAGCAAACCATAAATTAAGCACACCTACATGGAGAGCCTATGGAGATGCAAGCACACCAGGCAAATATTTGTCGCTGAAGGAGATGACATCAGCAAAGGAGACGGATGCACTGTAACCTCGCAAATTGCGTTTTACATAGGAATGCCAACATGGCCGGCTGTCACGAGAGCAATTGCTAGAAATGATAAAAGGCCGTTCTGCGTTACTATCAAACCAAAAGGTCAGAATGTCAAATGGTATGTCACCACTCACCATCGATTCTTGAAAATAACATTACTGTGTCAAAGGACATCTTATTTCTTGCAGCAGATGATAAACTGAACTAACAACTCCTGTTCAGACCAGGAACACATCACAATTCACACCCTCTTTAGCATGATGCCACAAAGCACAAATCCCAGCAGAATAACACCAGGAAGCAGTGTAAATCTTGCTGAAGTATACAAAGGTGCTCAAGCTTGCTGATGAATAAGGGTGACGGAACTCAGGCTAAAACATGCCAATGGCGCACAACAGTTTTGAATTAATACTACTAGCTTAACGACTGAACCATATCTGGATCCGCTGAAAGTTCACTGAGCCTTGGCAACTGGTTCGAGTGCTTCAATCATGACAACACTGTTTCCCCTGATGACCTGCAGAAGATGTAAGTGTAAGTACCACATCATAAAAAAAAAGGACGTACCCAGTGCAGAGAGCTCCCGCTCTGTGCAGGGTCTGGGGAAGGGTGACAGTGGCAAGCCTTACCCTCGCATGTGCAATGCGAGGAGACCGCAACTCGAACCCGGGACCTTCTAGTCACAGGCGGTAAGACTCTACCGCTTGCACCAGGCCCGCCCTTCAATTACCACATCATACCATCAGAACAAATTGACACAAATATTTCCATACCAAATATACTCCGAGGAGAGCATTTGATATAGTAGAGATAAAAATACGACAATTACTCACCACCATCCCGATGTCATTCTTTTCGTTTCCATTGACCTCAACTGTGTTGTCAATGACCAGATTCATGAACTGATCAAATCCACGAAGTGTGCCAATGACAACACGGTTTGCATTCAGCTTGACTGGCCAAAAGTAAGGACAGAGCTAGTGAGTGAATAAACTATATTGCCAGTGCAAGATTAGATGGTATGTCAAAATCAGATCGAAATAGGTATCGAAATCTCTGCACAACATGAATAAGCAGTAACAATTCAAAATTGGATTGAAATTCACCAAGTATGCATGGAGCTTAATCATGATGTGCCTGATAATATATAGCATGGTAGGACTTCAGCTATCATCCATATATTTAAGCATCTTAGCCTAAACATGCAAAACATGAGATACTAACATCGCAGCTTTATCAAGCACGTACACGATTAATACAAGATTTACAAGATGAAAATACTTTAATGAATAACGATTCAGCAATTAATATTTTTGTACTATTTTAAGCTGTCATACAAAAAGGAGCCACAGTTCCACTAGTGCAATAGAAAGACCAAGAAGATAAATTGGCTCCAAAAGATTTCTACAATTCTACTTAATAAACCAAAAGGTGGCACAAGTACAAGTATGGATCTTAAAGGTGGTGCATGTTCAGATCAAATGAGATAGATTCAAAGGGCCAAAAATGCTTCATCAATTTCTCAAGTATAATATCTTTTTTTTGGTCGTATACTCGTATGACTACTGGTGAGTCCAGTTGTTTCACCCCCTCCCCCTCAAAGAGTCACTGAATTGGGAATAATGTCTATCCAATCATCAAGCTGCCCTATCAGAGTAACTATGACAAAAAGAGCTTCATTTGGGAACTAAATCCATAGCTTTTCAAATAAGTTCATCATTTAGAGCAGCCCATTATTATTGATAAAGGAAAAAACAAGAGATAAATGACAATAATATATGGGAAAAAGGGCCCGAACACAATAAGATGGAAGGAGCACACCAGACTGTACATGATATACACATGCATATGTAAGCCAGTAGATGTTATACTTAGTATACAAAGCAGAACAAAACAGTAAATTCCCTATCAGAGTAACTATGACAAATAAGCATCATTTGGACAGTTAACCCATAGCTTCGCCAAGATATCATCATTAGGGCAGTCACATAAAAAGAATTTTTTTCCCTAAGCTTAACAGTGGAACACAGTTGTGTTCACTAATATTTGCACATTGACAAGAGTCATCTGTATCACGAAATCCAGAACAGATAAAAAAAAACTGAAGAACTTCCTGAATTGACTTAAAACTAGTTATTAACTCAAGCTAGACATCACAAATAATACCAGCAGAACTCAACTGCACCAACACAGAAACTTGAGACAAAGGGAACACAGTGAAGGTCACTAGAAATCAGCAACATCGTATTTTTCTCTGAACAGCCCCATACAATCCCATTAAGAATGATAAATGATGCAGACCAACATAAATCTAGTATAGTCACATCCAAGTTTATCTCCAAAATTTTAAGTCTTTTAACACGCGACGAAAACTCTGAAGTACCGGCGCATAATAATAGCAGGATGTAAAATTACAAGCAGTGCATAACTAATAATGCTAAAAGACTGAAGGATCTGCAAGAACTTACTTTGGAGCTTCTTGTCCATGTACCTTGAATTTACCGGGAAAAAAACGAGTTAAAATCCCATCAAAACAGAGAAGCAGCAACAGAACAAATCGAGCTCGAGATGAAAGGAGGGCGTGGTTACTTCTTCAGATCCGGAGGCTGCCCTGACCGGCTCATGGCGACTCCTTAACTTGATCTACTAGTACAACGTTCTCCCTGCCCAACCAAACCGTCTTTTGCGAAGACAAATACAACGAAAGCGGTCGCCGCCGCCTCGAGAACCCAGAACCCTAAATAATCCAGGGAGCGAGTGGTTAAAGGCGGTTGCGCCGGTTTCTCTCGGAGTACTGCTACGTCTACTACACAAGAGGTTAATCCGACACTGGCATGCGGGGCCCGTGACGTAAGGTTAAACACGAAATGGTACTCAGAGCAGCGGGGTTTGTACAAAACTCTCATCATACAGCCTGTTCGGGAGGCCGTATCGTATCGTGGATTATTTACTGCTGGCTGGTTTGGTGTGAGAGAAAAACACTGTTCCCGACTAAAAATTTACGATCGTTTACGAGCAAGCGAACAGGCTGATAACCGCCCGCCCAGCCCATCGCAGGCGTGCGAACACGAAGCTCCCCCTATTTAATTTTTTATCGCCCGTGTATTGCCACGGGACAGTAAAACTTTTATATTAAAAATATATAGATCGCAGGATAAGATAGTAATACTGTAAAAATTAAATATCAACGTGGTCAGCAACATTTGTTTATTGTTTTCTCACTTCGGAATACAAAGATAACTATGTGCTTTAGCTTCACACATGTTCCATACAAAAATCCATTTGTCATATTCAAGAGAAATTAGCACAAGCCTCGTGCAAATTAAAAATTTGACATCACTGGATCAGATATTAGTTATCCTTGACATGTACAATGAAATTGATTCTTACTAGTGAATGTACCAATAGTATATTCATACAACGGTGATGCAAAAACTTTGCATTCAGAATGACCAAATAATGATCCTGAAGACATCAATATACAACTCACATAATTGTCTACAAACAATGGTAACCAAAATCGCCTAATTGAGTTGAATGGTCGATGGGTATTACAATAGTAAGGATAATTCTATCTATTTCATCAGAGAAACAGTAATGAAACCTTCAGGATCTCAAACATAGGCTCCGTTCGGCTTGCTGAAACTTGGCTGAAAGTGACTGAAAACACTTTTTTGACTGAAAATGTTGTGAGAGAAAAACATTGTTCCGGCTGAAAAAAGAAACCGAATAAGCCGGATATAAGGTAAGCCGAATGGGGCCATAATGTAAAGTATATTAATCTAAGAGGATGTAGATGATTTACTGGGAACCAAAGAAGATGTGACAACCATCTTGGTTGAATCATGGCCGGCGCCTGTTCACAGGGGCCAGATATTATCCAGGAGGCAGATTCATATTATTATCTAGAAAAAGCATGACATAAAAAAAACAATTTCTTGTTCAGGAATCCCAAGAGTAATAATCTATGTTTCATACTGAACTGCTAATCTATTCGACACTAAGGAACTTAGTCACCTTAAAGAACATGTCCTAGTCAGTCCTACTCATAGATGCATCGACAACCTAGAGCTTGAAAGCTGCATTCTCAGCATCAATGAAATTAAGTCATAAGTGCCACTGCCTAACCTAGCTGGAGGGGTCCACTGTTGCTGACAAAGAATGATTGTTGTCACTGCAGATCTTGAGTTCTGGTAGTTGCACTGGTTATGCAGTGGCCATGTTTTTAGTCAGGATTCAGAGGTGGACTCTGTCATTCCATGTCAGTCTACTCAGCCATCTTTTTACCAATCAAATTATGAGGACAGTTTCATGAGAAAAACAGTCAATTAGATAAGTACAAAAAATATTCATTATTAGAACATGTGGTCCTATTGGCAACTATCTGGAATAAAGAGCGGTTACCATCATTGGTCAGGAAATCCAAAAATACCATGAATTACCTATTTACAAAATAGGTTATCTTGGCTTCTTATGTAACCACTCCATAGTTCCACTATAGAACTCGCTTGCCTCTTCCAGGAATACATATGAGAAAAATGCACTGTTCCCTCTTACTAATCAGTAAAAAGTCAAAGATAAAAAACATGTCAGATTTGTACAATAAATCGAGAATTACCTAGCATGTCACACAAAACTGAAACAAACGAGAATTACCTAGCATGTCATACAAAACTGAAACAGAGCCAAGTCCCAATCCCAGACAAAACATGTCTATAGATATGGAAGCAATTTACTCTTATCTAGCATAAATCTAAACACTATTCTTGATTTGCGTAGATAGTAAGATCTTTGTACCACGAATAAGAAACTTCTCCAAAAAAAATCTAGCAATTTTTACATCGCTCTGCAGTCTACATCCATGAAACCAGTTTTAGAGGAATCGTAAACACAACATTACTTGACCCGGACATCCATGAAACCAGTTTCCTTAGCATATATTTTCAAACTTCAAAGCCCCTTAAATCCAATAGCACCACTTGTAGTGATATGTACCGATGGAAATTAAGCACTAAGTATGTGATAAAAAAGTACAATAACAAGATATTACCGAAGGTGAGAGGACACTCAAGTTGTATACCTGTACGTACCAAACTATCATCAATACATAAAGAACCTGAAAGATTTGTTACCTGTGTGCTATTTTTCTATCTTGCCTTAGCATCCAACCTCAAAGAAAAACCCACCAAAGACCGAATGTTGACACACAATCTCAATCATTTATAGCCCACAAAGATCCTTCATCACATCTCGCCAACCTAAACCTTATTCTCATCACTGCCATGGCATCGGTCAGAACTATCTGTTAACAGAGTCTAGTAATAAGAAAAATGGTATAGGAAAATAAGTGATTATACTAATAAAATTGTGAAGTTGTATAGAGAATTAGTATGGGAATCAAATTAACATGTGATACAGATGTTGCCACAGGGTGCCTGATTCCCCTCTGTCGG
Source organism: Miscanthus lutarioriparius (assembly GCA_904845875.1). Taxonomy (NCBI): domain Eukaryota; kingdom Viridiplantae; phylum Streptophyta; class Magnoliopsida; order Poales; family Poaceae; genus Miscanthus; species Miscanthus lutarioriparius. The sequence goes on along the minus strand of CAJGYO010000003.1, from coordinate 10,393,162 downwards.
AAAGGATGAAAAACCTGCACACGGCGTGGCCATCCTCGACTCTCTTGAAGCAGCACCACACTCGGTACGATCCGGATGGCCAATGAGGGTAAAGCGCGGAAATGCAGGCGGCGCCGTGGAGCAGCGTGAGGGGAGCGCGCTGGCGGGTCGCCGGGTTGAAGATCTGGAGGCCGACGGCGGCAAGGAGCAGGAAGCGAGCACGTGGAGGTCGTCTCGCTCGTCGTCCGCACGATGGTTGCCACTTGCCGGTGCGGTGGTCCGACCATGGTGGCACGACCACGGCGTCCACTCCGGCCGAAGGACTGCTCCTCCGCCCACTGCACCGCCCGGAGCGCCGTCCGGCCACCGCACGCCGACCACCGCGACTGAGCGGCCGAGCGACGGATGTCGCCGCACGCTCGAAGCCCTGGGAGGAACGTAGGATGGGAGAAGGCAACGCCGCGGCGCAGCGAGCACGGCCACACGCAGGGCACCATGCTCGAGCGCCCGAGCGCTGCACGCCGCCGTACGCTCGAAACCCCCAAGCCACGCCCCACGCTGTGCCTCCGAGCAATCCAGGACCGTGAAGGCGCAAGGAAGGGAACCACAACCCACAATCCCACCTTTCTTCTCGGCGTACGACAGAGCTGCGGTATCACACGGGGTGGGAGAGGCATACCTAAAATAAATGTCGCACCAAAAAATCTCCACGTTTTATTCTTTTTAGTTGTATATAAGATAATCGATGACAACTTCTGAGATAGCACTCTTACGGTTGCCACTACATTTTTTTTACAGTAAAGAGAGAAAAACGCTATAAAAATACAACATTTGCTCGTGTGGCACGTCAACCCTCACGTTAGCATGGATCAAGTCAGCACGCGTCTGTAAAATGTCCCTCCTACCCTTGCCTTCTTCCTACTCTCCCAGCGTGGGCCCGCACTCGCCTCTCTTGGCTCCGCCTCAGGTTCGTCATGGACGCGCTCGTCTCCTAGCTCCGCGTGGGTTCGCGGCCTCATGCGCCCCCGCCCTGGATGAGCTGGGGTGCTCCGCGCTCGCACTGCCGGCGCCCCCCGCGGCCGCGGCCGTCTACGCGGTGGCGGAGCTGCTCAAGTCCGGCGGCGGCGGCGGGGACCTACGCGAGCGGGCCGTGGCCACGCTGGCCACCCTCGCGTCATCCGACGCCGCACGGTCGTCCCTGATGCAGGAGTCGAGTGCCCACGCCTGTGCCGCGGGCTCGAGTCCGGTGGTGCAGCCCCGACTGAGAACGCGTGCGCGGTGCTAGCGGCTCCCACTGACGACGACGTCGCGGGACGCGGCCGTGACCGTGGCCGCGTGTGGCCTACGCCGGGGTGGTCCAGAACCTCTCCGTGAGAGGCGAATGCGACCCGCAAAAGCATCCTGGCCGTGCCCACAGCCGCGTGAACGGCAGAGACAACATGCATGTGGGTAGCTTCATGGGGTGATGCCGCTGCGTGAGCGATCAATGGCGCTGAAGTGATTCGTTATTCGTTTCCTGCCTTCTGGTACTTTGTGCCGTTGTTGATCCTTGGCGAGGGAGATTCGCAGTTGGAGTTTGGCCGTAGCGAAAGCCATCTATGCAAGCAAAATCCAGGGGCTGGAGCTGCCTGACTCTCTGGTTGGCCCGAAGAACGTTGCGTTCGACGGCATGGCACCGGTTCCTTTGTGAGCGTCAACGACAACCGCGTCCTCCTGTGGCACAGCACCGTCCGAGCAGGGGGCTCCGGTCGCTTGACGGGGGCTCTGCGACGGCGCGGCATGCCAGGAGGCAAGCGGCAGCGAACAGGGCCGCCGCTGGCACGCGCCTTGCCATCGCGACGGCGCGCGCGGGGGAGCTGAGATGGGGCCGGGCCATGACGACGAGGGGAGGCGCGGGCCGCTGGCGAGCCTCCTGGCAGTGCGTTGCGTCGCGCGCTGCGGACCGACCTGGACCACGGGCCAAGCAGAGCACGACGGCGCCGACGTCCACCACGCTGTCAAGAACCTGGACCACGGTCCAAGCACAGCTCGACACCGGGCGCGGCAAGGACGACCACAGTGAAGAGGCCCCGGCGGACCTGCACGGTGGTGGCCGGGTTCCCGAGCTCTCTCGGCGGGGCGGTGGTCCCAGGGCGGGGGAGCAGCAGGTGAAGAGGCGAGGGCAGGCCTAGGACGCGAGGGGAGCAAGACAGAGAGGGTGTGGATGGGGCGGAAGCCGTAGGCGTCGACGACCCCGGAAGCCGGCAGCTTTTCCGTGGGGGCGCATGCTTTGCACACTGCTCGACAAGCATCGACACGGTCGAGACGCGGCATGGGTGGAGAGGAAGAAGGCAAGGGCAGGAGGGACATTTTACAGGCGCATGTTGTATTGGATCCACGCTGGCTTGAGAGCTGACGCGCCACGTGTAAATGTCGTATTTTTATAGCTATTTCTGTCTCCGCTGTTAAAAATGCTATATCAAGAGTTACCATCCGTTACGATGGTAAAATTTAAATATCCCTACCCTCGGAGCTCTCAGGCGCGGAGCGCTCAGCGCTCAGCGCTCTGGAACTCTATCGCGTAGTACGGATTCCGCAGGGCGAGGAGAGATGCGAGCAGGCGCCCCCGCCGGCGATGCGGGCCCCAGCTCCGGCGTCGGTGCCGGGAGCAGTACGCCCGCTCGGCCACGGAGGTTCCCCGGGGCGGCGCAGCCGGAGATCATGCGAGCGGCGGAGAAGGACGACAGCTACGCAGCCCACGTCACGGAGGCATGCCGCGACGCGTTCCGGCACCTCTTCGGTACGCGAGCACTCTCCAGTTTTCCTAAAATTAGCTTCTCCTTGTGGAATTGACTGTGATTTGAGGTGTTTTGGTCTGTAACGATGATGATATAGGTACCAGGGTTGCTGTTGCTTACCAGAATGAGGTGATAGCTGGTTGGCTCTTTTGACATGTCCTTCTACTTATGCAGTGGAAGTTGGTTCGGTTACTGGAACCTATGCGCTATACGATTTTGCTCTCATGGATTTTTGGTCTGTTAAATACGTTATGAGCATTTTTTTTCAATGGGTGATTACGAATGGTTTATATCATTTCCATGGGATGAATTTTCAATGGGTCATGGGATGAATGGTTTATATCATTTCCATGGGATGAATTTTCAATAGGTGATTATGAATGGTTTATATCATTTCCATGGGACGAATTCTCCAGAGTATATGGATCCTATCAGTTTTGTATGCTGGGTTATACCATTTAGCTGTTGGATTGGCTGTTGTATGGGGTGTTGTTTGATGTGAATACTTCATACTCTGTTCTAGTTGTCACTAATGTGATGTTTTTCGAAAACCTAGTTAAATTGCATTCAATTCTTTCAATTTGGGTAACCATTTTGTTGTGGGGGTACTTAGAAAATGTAAACATATGGTAAATGTCTGGAATGTTTTTAAGTTTATTATTTATTAATTAAAGAGGTATTATAGGTGGTACAACTAGTCTTCATTACATTGCGAACAACTAATGTTCTCAAGGTAGAACGGTTGTCGCTTATGGTGTTGTATCTAATACTTCATGCTTAATGATGCAAATGGGGCTGATTCAATAATTTGTAAATGACTTTTGAAGTATATGTCACCTTTGTAGAGCACGGTGGTTGTTGCGCTTTATAAAGTAACTGCAAGGCCCTTTCTGTTGCTTTGAATGACATGTTTTTATTCCATAGAGCTGCCAGATGTATGAATTTGACTATTATTTTTCTTCCCTAGTATTTGCTATTGTTCAGGGGGGCGTATATAATAAAATGTGGGGTGACTTAGATTGATTTGATCTTTCACAGATAAAATTGCTTGGTCAATCCCTTTACTACTTGCTAACAACTGGTTCAGGCCAGCAAACACTTGGCGAGGAATATTGTGATATATCTCAGGTCATAGCACCTTTTTCATCTTTACCATTATTTTTTCTTTTTTTTCTTTTCTGCTGTTCAGCTATTTGATTCGGCATTATGCTTTATATTTATAAATCCTATTATGCTTCATCAAGTTGCCTCTAATGCTATAGTTTTCCAGTACATATTTGTTGGACATGTATTATTATTTTGTTTTGCATAGCAGTTACAGAGATCATGGGACAAGGCAAGTTTTAATCCCTTAAACTTTTGTAGAAGTCCACACAACCCTTGAACTGAAATTGGTTATTATACCCGCTAAACTTCAGTTACATATCCCTTAGGACTCCAACCAATAGAGCAATGGTCTTGCTAGTATGGTTTTGGGGACGAATTGCCATTGAGGAGAGGTGTCTCCCAATTTTCTCCCTCTTCTTGCATGCATTTACCGTTCACCAGCAAAGGAAGGTGTTGAGTACTACCTCCGTCCAGGATGGACTTATTCCCGAATAGTGTGGTTAAGTAAATTGACTTTTTTTACTGAGGATTTACTTTGCACCTGAAATTAATAAATACACACTAAAAATCCCACGAAGTAAGTGATAAGAGGAGACTCGATATAATAAAGGGGGCAGACCCAGTGCCAGAGGCTCCCACATGAGTGGGGCCTGGGGAAGGGAAAAACCGAGGCAAGCCTTCCCCCCGCAAAATCTGCGGAGAGACTGCTTCAAACCCGCGACCTGGTAACTCAGTGAGACAGCTCTCACCACTGCATCACCAGGCCTGCTCTTCAGACTCAATATAATAACTAATGAAAAAAAACTGTTCCCTTGTACAAATTTGTGGCCCATAAAAGTTATTCACAACAATGCTATACTACTACACTGATGCTGTCCAGTTGTAATTGAACTATTCAGGTTGCTACCTTGCATGGACTTCCACCTACTCCTGCAAGGCGGATCCTATTCATTTTGTACCAAACTACTGTGCCCTATCTTGCTGAACGGATCAGGTTTGAAACAAATAGTTTATCACACTCCTTCAACCATTATTTCTTGCAGAAAAAAGGTTGATTAGATTTTACTATCCATAATGTTAACAGCTCCAGAATTGTTGCCCGTAGTATTGCGCTCAATGAATCTCAGTTTGATGATCATCCTGAAAGTGATAATTCTAGTAGTGACATTGCACAATCCATCACAAATAGTGGCATTCCTTCAACAAGCTTAAGTGTTTCTGCTCTGTCAAGGTTAAGAGGCCGAGTTTATGCCTTGTGGCAATGGGTTCTTCAGAAATGGCCTTCAGTAAGATTTTTTTTCTAGCTGCTACCTTTCATCTGTATTTTATCAGCGGGGAACTAGATTCACTCATAGAGGTATTAGCATGACAAAATGGTTTTCTTGCCTAATACTTTTATGCTATCTACTTTATGTTCTTAGATGCTGCCATATGCTCAAGATGTTATACAGTTGGCTATCCGGACAAATCTAATGTTCTTCTATTTTGAAGGTATGTTGTGTTCAGTAGACTGTAAGATCAAATTGTAGTTTATATATATATGATTGAGGACCAGTGGATTGTGGATTTGTGATGGGGAGGGTAAAAACTGAAGAGTTCTGCTTTTTGCATCCTGCTTGGTAAAAACATGGACTGATTGTGAGTTAGTAGGCAAACGGAAATGCCTGGACTGGGTCTTATGAAATCTGGTCGTCATAAGCTATAGACCATAGCATTTCAAAAGAGTTGTGTGATGCACTCTCAAGATCTGCTGCATATCCGAACACTTCATATGCTCTTAGTTTGGCATTCAATTTCATTTGTTCAATGCATCAACAGTGGGCTTGAACTTCTTGGTAATAGTGTACCACAAGCTTAGCTAGTGTGGTGACTTTGATTTGTTAGGACCTGATAGTATTTCTTATTTATTACCTCACACTTATATGTATATGTACTATACTTTTATCTGTGACATTTTTTGGTATACTCCCTTTGTTGTAGGATTGTATTATCATTTGCCAAAGCGAGCAGCTGGTATTCGCTATGTATTCATTGGCAAGCCAATGAATCAAAGGCCTAGGTAATGTTTTACTTATTTTCTTATCTACTTTATTTTTTGATACAACAAAGGATGTCATGAATTTACATGTCAACAAATGAATTTACAGATCTCAATTACTTTATCATATTCATGTAAAATGTTTCCCTTTTGAAAGATTGAAATTCACCAACAGATAAAAGTTAGCTCGCAACCTTTTGCAGGTATCAGATCTTGGGTATTTTTCTGTTGATTCAGTTGTGTATTCTCGGAGCTGAAAGACTCCGAAGAAGTAATATATCGTCAATAGCTAGTTCCATTAATCAAATATCATCTGGAAGCTATCCATCGTCTACAGGTGCACTCTCTTGTACTTAATTTGTCTTATACTGAATCTTCTGGGCTCATATGCCGAATCTTAGAGTTTACTTGCTTATAACGTAATACAGATACTTAACTATTTGTTTCTATTTTTTCGTGGTAAATGTTAAACCAGGTCGGGGCATCCCTGTTCTAAATGAAGATGGAAATATCATCAGCGACATCCGCAGTGGTAAAGCTGCAGATATAGCTTCTCATTCAGAGGTATTTGCTTTGTCAAATAAATTTTGAGTATTTGGCTATCTTTGTAGTACACTACCTTCTGATAATTGTATGATACTCCATTAACTCAGCTAGATATTTACAGAGGGAAACAGGTTTATACTACCACATAGTTCTTTTTATACACATGCAGAACAATTTGTCTCAGCCATTAGTCCACAAATGTTACATTTAAAAGTTACAGATTGAGTTACATGTGCTTTCAACCGTTACTCTTCAACTATACTTGTTTAGTTTACTGTACTGTATTCATGGATTTGTGTAATGCTTACACTGTACTTTATGCCTAATGTTCAGGCTTCCAGTGGCAAGAGCAAATGCACCCTCTGTCTCAGCACCCGGCAAAATCCTACTGCCACAACCTGTGGACATGTTTTCTGCTGGTAAAAGTTATTTTTACAAATTACAATTGATCATGTATTAAGTCTTGACAGATATAAACTGATATTCATCTATGAACGCTTTGACAACTCATCACATACCATGCAGGAATTGCATAATGGAGTGGTGCAACGAGAAGCCTGAGTGCCCCCTATGCAGAACTCCGATTACCCATTCGAGTTTGATTTGTATATATCATTCAGATTTCTAGGAAACCATTTCGCACAGTAGGAGTCCATACCATACTTTGCTGGCGTCAAAATTTCTTGACCATATTTCCAGACCATATTTCGGCAAGAAATCTGCATGCCGAAATGGTTTCGTATACTGAAGTGGGAGAAGAGTACAAGACCACTTCAAGAGGTTGAAGATCAGACAAAGTTGCATACAGTAATTTGTTGTAGGGTTCAAATTTCAAAGTGCAGTAGGGTCCACAGGAAGTAGAAATTATTTATTGGCAGTTCGGATAATAGATAACCTGTATTGGTATTGGACACCAATGTGTAGAACAATGGCTGACTCGAATCATCGAGTTATTTAGCAATATGTTGTTTCCATTTTGAGTTATAGTTGTTAGATTGATCTCCACCAGTTGGTCCAACGATCAATTGGGCCATTGATCCGCGCCCTGATCGGGGGCGTCCAGCCGTTCTCCTGGCTGATGGTCCCCCGTCGCGCAGTGCAATAAATAGAAGGTGGGGGCTGGGGCTCGAGATATGAGATTCACCGCAGCCGCCAGCGTCCCACCATGTCCTAGCCCTAGTCTGATCTAGAAGGGCACGATGTAAGCGACGGGAAGCGCCATCACCTTCGCCGCCGTCACTGGACCGCGTCTCCACGTCGCTGCTACCTCGTCGGCGGCGCCATGGCCGCGACTGCCCTTTTGGTGAGAGGTCCAGTAAAATCTATCAATCCACGGCTTCCCCGACTCCAACCCTAGTAACCACTACGTTGCTACCTCGTTCGCGACACTAGAGGCGCGTCGCGCTGCGCCATTGCGAGGTACATCACCAAGTCTCGTATCTAAGTTATGTTTTTACCCACTGATCTGCGCGAGGTTTCAAAAATCACTATCAATGGTATCGGAGCCATGGTTTTTAGTGTGTAGATCTAGATCGGGGTAGAAAAGTGAAAAGAAATTAGAAGGAGATGAAAGATTTCAAGTTTCCCAAACCCTAACCCTAGATCATAGAACAGAGAGGAGGAAGGGACCTACCTGGGTTCTTTCCTCACCGTCACCACCGCCGGCCGTCACCTCCACGCCGCGCGGGAAGTCACCCCGAGCCGCCGTGGGCGCGAGGAGAAACAGTCTAACCTAACCCTAACCCGAGAAGGGGAAAGGATGGAAATGGGAGGAACTCACCAGGGCTACTCCACCGCTGTCGACACTGCCGCGCGTGGGAAGAAGGACCCGCCGCGCGCCTCGCCGGCACGCCGGAAGGAAGCGCCGCGCGCGTGAGCACAGGCTAGGGCACCATCACAGGATCGCTCGACGGCAACGCGCTCACCCACTGGGGAGCGCGCGCTCCGGTGAGGGGGCCCACGGCGGCGCCGCACTCTCCTCCTCCGGCTGCCTTGCGCGGCCACCGTTACCGTCGTCTTCGGATGCCGTGCATGAGAGTGAAAAGAAGGGGGCGGGGAGAAAGTGAAGTTAGGGTTTTTGGGGAGCTCCACAGGCTCGGGAGTAAAGGGCGTCGCCACAAGGCCGCTCGACGGCGGTGCGCTCACCCTCAGGCGAGCGCTCGCGTCGACGAGGGGCCCGTAGCAGCGCCGCCACCTCTTCCTCCGGCCGCCATGGGCGGCTGCCGCAGTCGTCGCTCTCCGTCTCGGCACTGAGGAGAGGAGAGGGAGGGAGAATGACGAATGGACCTAGGGTTTCCACGGGAGCGGCCGCGGCGCGGTTTTTGTTCGGTCGAGACGCGCGGACGACCGTTAGATCGGATCCAACGGCTGACGGAGGATGGACCAGATTTGGTCCAAGCGGGGCAGCGGATTCCTGGCCCAGGCCCAGGTTGCGGCCTGGGCGCGGGGGAGCGGGCGCGAGCGCCGGGTGAAGCAGGCCACTGGGCTATGCTTTCGTGCGCTGGGCCGCAAGTGCGCGTGCTGGCGAGATGGGCTGCGGGCCGAATTTTCTCGGTTGGGCCAAAATGAACAGAGTAAATAGTTTTCAGTTTTATTACTTTTCAGAACCAGTTTTGATGAATTTTGAATCTCTATCAAAATTTGAACCAACGGGATAATTTTTTCGGAGACTAGATGAGTATAGTGAAATGCTTCTGAAAAGTAAATAAATTATATTTTTCATGTTTCCGCTGCAAAGTTTAATGCGGATGATCTTCTAATTAAATTCGAACCAACAGGAGCATTTAATTCGAAAAACAGTTATATTTAGTAAATTATGATTATGTTTATCCTCTAATCAAATTGGAACCAAAGAGAAAATTTAAATTAGAGTAGTCCAATTTGTTTAAGTTAAATTATGTTATTGTTATTTTCTGACCAACGTTGATGATAACAATATTATAATTTTATGAGTTTAAGTTTGAAGTTTAAATCTCTGATAAAATTTACACCAACATGGTCAATTTTTTGGAGAGTAGATAATGAACAAGAAATGCTCCTGAACTAATAAAATATATTTTATTCTCATGTTTCCACTGCAATGATGTTGATTATCTTCTAATTAAATTTGAATCAACGGGAGAATTTAATTTTGAAGAGTAGCTATATGTATTTCAAGTTGATTTATGAGTTTTATGCATTAATTCTATTTTCTGTCCAACGATAATTTAGAATTGATATAGAAGCATATTGTATGTTTTATTTTTAATCGACGAGATCACTCGACTGCATGCCAACAGGCTGCAATGTTGGGCTATATGAAAGAAAAGGATGGAGTCAAGCCAGTTCAAGGCTGTTTTTTGTTAGTCTATTAATTTTTTGATTAAATTGGAACCAACGGAAAGATTTAATTGGAAAATAAAATATAAGTGAATGTTTTTATGATAAGAGTTGCAATAAGTAATATGCATGTCTAATTTGACCAACGTTGGATTAAGCATGCGTGTTTGTATGTAGATTTATCCCGCATGGGGAGAAGTTTGGCATAATACTTATGCTAGTCAATCTTGCATGTCGGGAGAAGTTTTATGATGACTCATGTTTTTGTATCCCGCATAGCGAGATAAGTTTAGGTAGCTCTTATGCTATTCTAGTATTGACCATGGCACAATAGAAAATGCACCGTCATGGTCAATACTAATCAAAGGACAAGAAAAATATGCAAAGCGTGACTTGCAAAAGTACAGTTAATAAAAGACCTCGTTAAGTTCTTGAAGTGGAATAGGGACAGTGTACTCCTATATGGTTTAAGAAATAACTTTATTTGCATGGCATAATCATGTGAATGAAGTAAGTCATAAGGGTCTCCTCGTTCACAGTTTTTTTGAATAGTTCTCAAAATTATGACAGTAAAGTTCATGTCATATTTCGAGAGAGAATATTAAGATCAACTAAGAAAAATACTCTTCATCAAGAGTGAGATAAAGATTAATTAAGTTGAATGCGACCGTTGGAGGAGTACAACGATCACAATAATAATACGCCTAAGTAGAGAAATAGCTAAATTCCTGGATCTTTTAAAGTTTCGACAGGAAGATAGTGTAGTCAGCGTCAAAGATGTTAAGGTGGTGCTTAAAGCGCCATATGAGGTTTTAACAGATTAAACCCAAAATAAGATATTTGAAGATACACTATCTTTAGAAAAGATGGAAAGATCTAGGGGAGCATGGTATGTAGAGGTATGTAGAGACTTAAGATTTGAAGAGAAGAGGGACTACGTGCCCACTCCAGTGACTCAGAAGCAACAAGTTTCTCAATACCAGTTGATGTTGTATGACTAATACAACACCTGTTGTTAACTTTTCGAAGAAAGATGAATAATGTAAATAAGGATCTTGTAATACAGGACCCTATAGAATCAATTGTCTCTTGGCAATGAAGAGCAACAACAGCCCCACATGAAAGTGTCAGTAGCTGAGTCCCCAGAAGGTCTCAAAGAATTAGTAAACCAGTTTTCTGATGACTATGAAGTCTATATTATTGAAGAAATTCAAATGGAGGGTGATACCACCTCATTTGAAGAAGCCATAATAAGCGTTTACTCATTTGAATGACAAGAAGTTATGGAAGTTGAAATGAATTCGATGAATACCAACGATATTTGGGACTTAGAAGAAATTCCTAATGAAGCCAAAACAGTATGCGGTGACAGGGTCTACAAGACAAAATATGACTCCAAAGAGAATGTGGAAAGATATAAAGCATGACTTATAGCAAAAGGCTTTACGCAAATAGAATGAATAGATTACGATAAAAGTTTTCTCTCCAGTCTCATGCAAGGATTCTTTTAGAAGTGTAATGATGTTATTGACACATTACGATTTAGAGTTATATCAGATGGATGTAAAGACGGCACTACTCAACGGGAATTTGTATAAAAACGTTTACATGGCACAACCCAAAGATTTTATCGTGGAAGAAAAAGAACGTATGGGATGTCGTATGTATAAATCTATTTATGGGTTAAAACAAGTCTCTAGACAGTAGTATTTAAAGTTGATGAAATGATAAAAAAATTTGCGTTTTAATAAAATGAGAAGGACAATATCATTTATGCGAAGTTCAAGAATGGAAAATTCTTTTTCCACATCCTATGTATAGATGACATCCTACTCACTAGTAGTGATGTTAATCTGTTATTGGAGAAAAAGTTTTATCCTAAAGTTCCAATGTGAATAATCTTGTTGACGCGTCATTGGTTCTAGGAATCGAAATTCATTGAGATAAAAGAAAATAGGGTATTAGGACTATCGCAAAGGTATACTTAGAAAAGATTCTAAATAAATAAAGTATGCATGCGAGTAAACCTACACCTGCTCCTATAGTCAAGGGTAAAAGATTTAGAAACTTTAAGTGTTCTAGGAACCGATATGAGATCGATCAAATGAACATTGTTTCATATACTTCAGTTGTTAAAAGCTTGATGAGTGTACAAGTACAATTAAGAACTTACCGTGACGTAGTTTATGTATCTGGGATATTTTGGCAGAAGTCCAGCCCAGATATAGATCACTGGAATGGAGTTGAGAATGTCTTGCAATTTTGCATAATATCATAGGCCTCATGCTGAGTAAGAAAGAACAAGTACTCTCAAATAGTTGAGGGTACAAATGTTAAGTCTTGGCGAGATGTGTAGTGAAATCCACAGTAGTTGCTAACACTCGCAGTTAAAGTATTATTATGGAAAAGCTTCAAAGAAACAGTTGTGGTGTCATCAGTGATGCATACCATAGTATAGCTTGACATGAGACTTAAGGAACAGGCAAAATGAGGTTAAGGGAATTTATACCCAGATGTAACAATAGTAGTCAACAACAATAAATATTTAAAGTAAGTTAACTCCTAAGACAACATGTCAAGTGTGTTGCCAAACACATTGACACTAAGTTATATATTGTAAAGGAGAAAATACAGAATCATTTTGAAAGTATTGAGCACATAAGTACCGAGTAAGTACTTACGGATCCGCTTACCAAAGGCTAACCACCCAATGCGTTCAGAGAACACACAGTCGACATGGGTTTACGGGAAAGTTTATGATTTTTGGATACTAAGGGCCTAGTTGAGAATCTGTTTCAAAATAGAGAGGTGAATTATAACTGTTTAATCTAATGGCAACTGACCGCGACGACGACGATAAGGCACGCTCTATGCACTGATCTGCGATGGAATGGAAAAAAGATAAAGTAAGTTAAGTTTAAGTCATAATGTGAGATTAAGGGAGAGAATGTTAGATTGATCTCCACTAGCTGGCCCAGCAGCCAACTGGGCCCTTGATCCGCGCCCTGATCGGGAGCGCCCAGCCGTTCTCCTAGCTGATGGCCTCCCGTCGCGCAGCGCAATAAATAGAAGGTGGGGACTGGTGCTCGAGATACGAGGTTCACCACAACCGCTAGCGCCCCACCATGTTCTAGCCCTAGTCCGATCTAGAAGGGCACGCTGTAAACGACGGAAAGCGCCATCGCCTTCGCCACCGTCACTAGACCGCGCCTCCACGTTGCTGCTACCTCGCCGGCGGCACCATGGCCGCGACTGCCCTTTTGGTGAGAGGTCCACTAAAATTTATCAATCCCCGAGTTCCCCGACTCCAACCCTAGTGACCACTACGCTGCTACCTCGTCTGCGGCACTAGAGGCGCGTCGCGCCACGCCATTGCGAGGTACATCACCAAGTCTCCCACCTAAGTTATGTTTTTACCTACTGATCTATGCCTAGAGGTTCCAGAAATCACTATCAATAGCAATATAGGCCCCGTCAATAGCAATATAGGCCCCGTTCGTTGGGAGGAATTTGGAGGAATCTGGATGGTTTTGGATGAATCAGGAGGAATTTGTGAGAGAAAAATACTATTTTGGATGAAAAAAAAGAAGCGGATCAAACCGGGTTTAAGGGCACACGAACGGGGCCATATTGTTCCCATTTTCTTCGCACTTGTCCCAGCTTTTGTTTCCATTTTCTTCGCATTTGTATGAGCTTATGTTTTATGGCCCATCCCTTCTCTCCCCCATGTTTGGATGGCGTGAGACACCGGCGACCACTTCTGTGCTCCTGTTTCACCAACCGGGTGAGTATCTTTAGGCTATCTAAAAGGCGCCGGTTTGGGCAGGTCGCTTTAGCATTCTGCACACGGTTGTTGGGGCCATTGACCAGCCAGCAGGCTCCTCCTATGACACAATCACACAACTATCTATGGTTCAATGTGCCAATTTCTTCTGCATGAAACTTTGGAAAAGATGAGCAATTGGTCGACGGTTTTGTAGCGAACTCACTACCCGTTCATAAAAAACAGGCTGCATATCCGTGCTGCCAAAACGTCGCCCTCACGGCCTCGCCCTATCCAGTTGCCCGTGCACACAACACATTGCCGATTTGCCCGCACCAAACCATCTGCGCCGCCGCCCTGTGCCAAGCGAGCTCACCATTTTTATAGAATCGAACACCAACTCGCATCTTAGCTCCGGAGACGGGGGATACCCATTCCCAGGCAGCCTCGTCAGGTCACTGTCACTCTCACTAAACCACTGGCTGACGGGCTCTGCATCTTTATGTTAGAGTGATCTCTCAACCAATAAGCCCAACGGCCTATTGGGCTTTGGTCACGCGCCCTGATCGGGGGCGCCCAACCCTACATGGTTGGTGGGCCCCCGTCGCACTACGCTATATATAGAGGTGGGGGCCGACGACTCGAGGTACGAGGTTCACCGTGAGCCAATCCGCCCCACCAACAAACCCTAGACCGATCTAAGAGGGCGCGCAGCCAGCGACGGGAAGCTCCGCTGACTTCGCCGTCGTCACTGCTACATCGTCCGTCTACACTGCATCGACGTCCATGCAACCTCTACTCCACCCATCGCTGCCCGTGTGCTGCCTCCATCACCGAAGCTGAGATGGCCAGCTCAACCGTGACTTCCTTCGAGGGCTCAGGTTCAACACCAGCACCCTTACCCTATCTCCCTCTCGGTGTAGTGTTCTAGGTTTAGATATGCATGTACTATTACAGATCCAAGTGTCATCCGCCTAGATCTACCCTAGTCGATCCACAGAAATTAACAATGGTATCAGAGCCTGCCTAGTCGTAGATCGGGTTCGGGAAAAGAAAAGAACAGTTACCCGAGAAGAAATCAAATCGGGGAAAAGAAAACAGTGGCCATCCAAACCCTAACCCTAACCCAGGAAGGTGAAGAAAGGGAAGAGGGTGGCCCACCTCGTAGTTGCGCGGCACTGCAGTCACGCCGGCGCGTGGAAAAAAAAGATAGGCCGGCCGGGGGCACAGCTCGCCGTGATCCGACGCCCGCTCAATGACTGACTGAGAAAGAAAAAGAACCGATTTCAAATCGGAAAAGCATCCAAAATCCAATCAAAACCCTAACTCTAGCATGAACAGAGAAAGGATGGAGGGGAAGGGATCCTACCCGGGTCCTCTCTCCCACCGTCGTCACCGCCATGGTGCGGGAATGGGACCGCGCCGCCTCTGCGCGTGGGATAGAGCCGAGATCCGCCGCGGTCGTGGCAACAGGGCACCACCATGCGGCCCCTCGACGGCGGCGTGCACAGTTTTTTTTTATTTTCTTATTTTCCAGAAAACAGTTTGATCAATTTGAATTGAATTATTTATGATAATTTTCTGTACAAAATTGATCCAATGATATTTTTTGTTCAGTAAATAGTAAAGTTGCTTCTGGAAAATAGGAAAATGATTATTGAATGTTAATGTTTCCGCTGCGTATTTAAAGATATAATTTTCATTATTAAATTCGAACCAACGGGAGAATTTAATTTTAAAAATGGATATGTTTTAAATTGATTATAATATTGTTGTTATTCTGACCAACGTTGATTAATAGCAATATTATAATATTGATGTTATTATGGTTTTTTGTTATGCATTATTTCTATTTCTGCCCAACGGTGATGTAGATTTAATGTATAAAATAATTGTATGTTTTAATTTTGACCAACGTTAAACTAAGGCATGCAATTATTGTTGTTATTATTTGTGTTCTCACACTATTGGAATTGTGTTTTCAGGAGGATACAACTTGATGAGTTGTATCAAAGAGATCCCCACTCTAAAAGGTGAATAACTATATTGAGTGAAAGAAAAAGATAGATCTAGCTTTTATCCTCGTTGAGGTGGACTAGGTTGTCAACACACCGTGTTCCAGAGAACCTATGGCACCGGTGAGGGAGACAGATGAGACTGATGCTGTATGGCAGAACAGAGAGCGAGACTTTGCTCCCGTAAAGATGTCCTATGACCTTGAGCATAGGAAATGGGTCACTATCAACAAGAAGTGTTTGGCAGTGATAAAGAACACGATTGAGCCTGCTATTGTGGGCTCAATTCTAGACTGTGACATGGTCACAGAGTACCTAGAAAAAAATAAAGAGTCAGTTCATTGGCTCTTCAAAGACATATGCAACCCAGCTAATCAAGCAGCTGGTAATAGAAAGATACTCTGGTGGTGGCAGTGGCATTAGAGAGCACATACTGAGAATGAGCAATCTGGCATCTAAGCTCAAACCAATGGATTTGGAACTCAAGGATGAGTTTCTTATTCATTTGATTTTTGCTTCTTTGCCCAAAGAATTTGACATCTTTGTTGTTAATTACAACATACAGCCTGAAAAATGGGATTTAGAAAAGCTCATAGCCATGTATGTGCAGGAGGAGGAAAGCATAAAAGTTTCACAAGGTGGTACTGTCAACTACCTAAAAGATAAGAAAAAGAACTATAATAACAGTTCTTCCTCCAAATCATCTGGAAAGGGTCCCATGCAACAGTCTCAAAACAAGCAATTCCCAGTGGATAAAGATCAGTGTCTCTACTGTAAGAAGACGGGACATTATAAGAAGAATTGTCCTGATTTCCTAAAGATGATAATGAAAATTAAATGTGAGAACATTATTACGTTTGTAAATGAATCCTTGTATGTAAAGTTTTCAAAATCTACTTGGTGGATTGATTCATGTGTAACTATTCATGTTGCTAATTCATTACAGGGATTCCGTTCGATAAGAACTTTGCAAAGAAGCGAAAGTTTCATTAAAGTTGCAAATGGAGTACAAGCAGATGTTGAGGCTGTTGGCGATCTTCCACTAGAGCTTGTTGATGGCTTCATACTTATTCTTAGAGATGTTCTTTATGTACCTTCTTTGCAAAGAAACTTGATTAGTGTATCAAAGTTGGACCATGATGGTTATGATTGCCATTTTGAAAATGGCAAATGTCAGATATTGTTTAATAATAGATGTATTGGTCTTGCATTCCGACAAGACGAACTTTATTTGTTATCACTTCGTGAAAATGTGAATTCCGTATGTGATGTGAATGAAAATGTATCATCATCGAACAATGCAAATAGAAAACGAAAGAGAGCTCACGATGCGTTGTCGAAATTATGGCACTATCGTTTAGGCCATATTTCGAGGGGGAGAATAGAAAGACTAGTTAAGAATGATATTCTTCCTCCATTAGAGCTATCAGATTTAGAACAATGTAGAGATTGCATAAAAGGAAAGTATGTAAAGAAAATTAAGAAAGATGCAAAACAAAGCGTAGGAATTCTACAGATTATTCACACAGACATATGTGGTCCTTTTCCTGTGAAAAGTGTGGATGGTTATGATTCATTCATAACATTCACAGACGATTACTCTCGCTTTGGCTATATTTATCCAATTAAAGAAAGAACAGAAGCGTTGGATAAATTCAAAATATTTAAAGCAGAAGTTGAAAATCAGCATGATTTAAAGATTAAGATAGTCAGGTCTGACCGTGGGGGAGAGTACTACGGTCGGCATACCCCATATGGACAAGTTCTTGGACCTTTTGCAAGGTTCTTACAGGAGAATGGTATAGTCGTCCAGTATTCAACATCGGGTGAACCTCAGCAGAATGGAGTAGCTGAAAGACGTAACCGTACCCTGATGGATATAGTGCGTAGTATGATAAGTTACTCCACTTTACCGATGAGTCTGTGGATGGAGACGTTAAAAACCGCCATTCATATTCTCAATAGAGTACCAAGTAAGTCGGTGCCCAAAACACCGTATGAGTTGTGGACAGGAAGAGTACCCTCACTTAACCACTTGCGTGTGTGGGGGAGCCCTGCTGAGGCTAAAGTTTTTAACCCAAACATTGGGAAGCTAGATCCCAAAACAGTGAGTTGCCATTTCATTGGCTACCCAGAAAAGTCAAAAGGTTTTCGTTTCTACTGTCCTAACAGACATACAAAGTTTGTGGAAACGAGACACGCTGTCTTCCTAGAGGATGAAATAATTAGGGGGAGCATGGTAGCTCGAGAAATTGACCTTAAAGAGAAGCGGGTGTATGCACCCACTCCAATAATTCATGAGCCATTTTTCTCACTACCTGCTGTTGCTGCACCGACAGTACAAGACACTGTGGTGCCAGCACCTGTTATTATCCCGCCTGTGGCAACAATGAATGATGATGAGAAACCTATTCCTCAGGATCCTATAGAACCTATTGCCACACATGAGGGGGAGCAACAACAGCCTCAAACAGAAAATGTGCCAAATGAGGAGGCCCCTAGAAGGTCTCAAAGAGTTAGAAAATCAGCTATTCCTACTGATTATGAAGTGTACAATACTGAAGAATTTCAAATAGAGGATGATCCCACCTCATTTGAAGAAGCCATGAAAAGTGATCATTCATCAAAGTGGCTTGAGGCCATGGAAGATGAAATGAGATCAATGAATACAAATAAAATTTGGGATTTGGAGATAATTCCTAAATGAGTCAAAACAGTAGGCTGTAAATGGGTCTACAAAACAAAACTTGACTCTCAAGGAAATATAGAGAGATATAAAGCCCGACTTATGGCAAAAGGCTTTACACAAAGAGAAGGGATTGATTACAATAAGATATTTTCTCCAGTCTCATGTAAGGATTCCTTCAGAATCATAATGGCATTAGTGGCATATTACGATTTAGAATTACATCAGATGGATGCAAAGACGGCATTTCTCAACGGAGACTTAGAAGAAAATGTTTACATGGCACAACCGAAATGTTTTGTCATGGAAGGAAAAGAACGTTTGGGATGCCGCCTAAAGAAATCCATTTATGGATTAAAACAAGCTTCAAGACAGTGGTACTTGAAGTTTGATCAGACGATAAAGAATTTTGGATTTAAAGATAATGTTGAGGACAATTGTGTCTACGCAAAGTTTAAGAATGGGAAGTTTATCTTCCTTGTCCTGTATGTGGATGATATCTTACTTGCTAGTAGTGATGTCAGTCTACTACTGGAAACAAAGAAGTTTTTGTCCTCAAAATTTCATATGAAAGATCTTGGTGAAGCTTCGTTCGTTCTAGGGATCGAGATTCACCGAGATAGAAGTAAAGGGGTATTAGGACTGTCATAAAAGGCATACATAGAAAAAGTCTTAAAGAAATTCAGTATGCACAAATATAGTCCCTCACCTGCTCCTATAGTCAAGGGCGATAGATATGGAGATTTTCAATGCCCCAGGAACCAATATGAGATCGATCAAATAAAAGTGGTTCCATATGCTTCAACTGTCGGAAGCTTGCAATATGCTCAAGTGTGTACGCGCCCTGACTTGGCATTTGTTACCGGGTTACTTGGCAGATTCCAGAGCAATCCTGGAATAGAACACTGGAAATTGGTAAAGAAAGTCTTGCGTTATTTGCAAGGAACGAAATGCCTCATGATGATGTATAGAAGATCTGATTCACTCCATATAGTGGGATATTCAGATTCTGATTATGTGGGAGATAATAGAAAATCCACGTATGGATATGTGTTTACTCTCGCAGGGGGAGCTATTTCATGGAAAAGCTCAAAGCAAACCGTCACTACATCGTCCACAATGTATGCCGAGTTTGTAGCATGTTATGAGGCAACAGGGCAGGTGAACTGGCTAAAGAAGTTCATACCCGGTTTGAAGGTGGTTGACGACATCAATAGACCACTGAAGTTATACTGCGATAATAATCCAGCAGTACAATATGCTCACAACAATAGGTCAAGTGGTGCTGCCAAACATATTAACATAAAGTATTATGTTGTGAAGGATAAAGTTCGGGATCAAATAATAAGTCTTAAGCATATAAGTACCGAAAAGATGCTCGTGAATCCGTTTACAAAAGGCTTACCACCCAACGTGTTCAGAGAACATGTATCCGGCATGAGTTTAAGGGAAAGACTATGATTCCTGGACTATAAAGGGCCCAAAAGTTAAAGTAACTATTTCAGATCAGAGACGTGCATTGTAGCTGTTAAATCTATCGGCGATTGACCGTGACGATAAGACATGCTCTATGCATATTCTGTGAAGAAATGAGTAAGGATAAAAGGATTGAAGTTTAAAGTTTAAAGATAAAAGTAATAGTGAGATCAAGGGAGAAAATGTTAGAGTGATCTCCCAACCAATAAGCCCAACGGCCTATTAGGCCTTGGTCACTGCCCTGATCGGGGGCGCTCAACCCTACATGGTTGGTGGGCCCCCGTCGCACTACGCTATATATAGAGGTGGGGGCCGACGGCTCGAGGTACGAGGTTCACCGTGAGCCAATCCGTCCCACCAACAAACCCTAGACCGATCTAAGAGGGCGCGCAGCCAGCGACGGGAAGCTCCACTGACTTCGCCGTCGTCACTGCTACGCCGTCCGTCTGCACTGCATCGACGTCCGTGCAACTTCTACTCCACTCGTCGCTGCCCGTGTGCTGCCTCCATCACCGAAGCTGAGATGGCCAGCTCAACCGCGACTTCCTCCGAGGGCTCAGGTTCAACACCAGCACCCTTACCCTATCTCTCTCTCGATGTAGTATTCTAGGTTTAAATATACATGTACTATTACGGATCCAAGTGTCATCCACCTAGATCTACCCTAGTCGATCACGGAAATTAACAATTTAACCCTCCCCGCTGTCACGCTGACCTAACCATGATTTACCTGAAAGCCTTCTCATCCCCTCTCCACCAACCAACCCTCCGCCGTCTCACCCCCACAACCACCCTCCGCGTCGCCGCCTCCGCCTCCGCCGCCGCCGCCATGTCCTCCTCCTCGTCCGCGGTCGCCACCCCGATCGAGCACTTCGTGCTCTTCAAGGCCCGCCCGGAGGCGGTGGCCTCGGGCGCCACGGCGGCGATGATCTCCTCGCTGCAGGCGCTCGCCACGGCCGTCCCGGGCCTGGCCTACATCCACGCGGGGCCGGTGCTCCGCCTCCGGTCCCCGGCCGCGGAGGCGCTGGGCCCCACGCACCTCCTCCACAGCCGCTACGCCACCAAGGAGGACCTGGCGTCCTACGCGACGCACCCGGCGCACGTGGCCGCCGTGCAGGGCCACGCCCTCCCCAACGTGCTCGACATCACCGCCGTCGACTGGGCCAACGCTGCGCCGCTCCCGTCCCCCGTTGCCCCCGGCAGCGCCGTGCGCCTCACGCTGGCCAAGGCGAAGGAAGGAGTGGAGGTCGCGCAGCTCGTGGAGAAAGTGGCCGCGGTGACCAAGGCCGCCGGGGACGCCAAGGGCGCCAAGGTGAGCTTCGGGGAGAACTTCTCCCCCGCGCGGGCCAAGGGGTACCAGTTCGGGATGGTGGCGGTGTTCGACAGCGTGGAGGAGCTGGACGCCGTGGAGGGGGACGGCAAGGTCGAGGAGGCCAAGGCCGCGGTCAGGCCGCTGCTGGACGAGGTGATGGTCCTGGACTTCGTCGTCGGGCCTGCTGCCGGAGATGCTTCAACGCCTGCGAGCCTCTGATTACAGGTTTCAGGTTCTCAGTTTCGGGATTCTGAGTATGTTGTTGATTTCGGAATAATGGATGGATCATGGATGGATGGACTTCTTGTAGTTTGCCAACTTGTGAAATTGGGTATGAGTATGACAGTGCTTTGAATAAGAATTGCTTCCCTTGATTAAGGATCAAAGTAGGCCCCGTTTGGCAAAGCTCCATCTCCGAGATCCAAGTCGAGCTACTTAATTAAGGTTTGCCTAGCATGAATTAAGGAATCAGTGATATGCATGGAACATTCGTCAATCTTTCACTGGAAGTGCTCACTAGTACTAGTACACTCTGCTAGTATGCTCATTCAATTATAAATGATGTTCTGCCATGCCATTTCATTTGATTGTATATATGGTTATGTGAAAAGTAATCACCATTGTAAACCTCGAGGTATTTGCAATCACCGTGGGTAATGGGATAGATCATTCTGCAGTTCGCTTAATTCTTTCGGAGAAACCCAGAATATTATGCAAAGTAAACTGACCGATACAGTGATACTGCTGAACATCCATAGCTGCACGCGTAATTTCTAGTATTAACTGTATAAGTATACACTCTGCTGCTAACATAATAAACGATGTTGAACGAGGTCATTGTTTCAAAGTAAAATGTTTAATTAACCAAGTCATGTCTTATGAGTGTCTGCTGGGTATATTTGGTGCTGGATTTCATCATCGGGCCACCTGCCAGAAAGGTTCCAGCAGTGACCCAGCCCTATGAGGTTTCAGGTTCAGTCTCAGTTCCAAGCATGTAGTTGATTTTAGAATATTGTGTTCCTTGTGGTTGTCATTTTGTGAAATTTGGAGATGACAGAATGATGAACAAGAATTACTTCGCTTGATTAGGGATTAAGGATCCAGGTAGGATGTTCATACCAGGATTGTACCTATGTGCCACAGCACATTCTTGTGAAGAGAGTACTTGCTCCTTTACTAGTGTAAGAACAATGTGCTCTTTTGATTGTAAATGGTGTCTTAACATGTCATTTCATTTGAGTGTCTAACATACATGCTTTCAGGAAAAGTAAATCACCTATTGGAAACCTTAGATCTGGTGACAATTGGTAATTCTTTCAGTTGCAGGCTTGCAGCTGCTAGTCCTGTCCAGGTACATTGAACAATGGAACAATCTGAATGATATTATTAGTTTTATCATATTTCTTGCGGATAAACCCATTTTGTGCAGTTGTTGACGAAGGTGATGATACTTTATTGTTGCTAACTGTAAGTCTGTAAGATCTCTTGGTTTTGTTTATCAGGTATCTGAAGGGCACAGATTGAAATTGGAAATCAGTCTCTGTGTTGTTTATAGACATATGCTAAAAAACAAGTGGAACTCATAATCAAAGCGCTATGAAACTAGTGATTACGATATTTTTACTTAAAGAAGATTAGCTTGTATGTACAAAGTACAGACAGTCATCTAACTCTGTTTTGTTTGTCATAAAAGTGGGTAATCACTTTGGTGTATAGAAGATGGATGTTGGTAGTCACTTGTCCACGATGGTCTCACCGCAACCTTTTTCCATCCCTGCACCTTTTGTCTCACTGTCGAATGCCTATTTTATGCTGTTTTGTTATTCCCAGTTGGTCGTGCTCTTCCTCCTCTTGAACGTTAGTGGTATATGGGCGCTGCAGGCGGAGGCGGAGGCGGCGAGGGCGAATGGAGTGGGCGATGCTGACGGGGCCCTCGATGCGAAGGCAGCCAACCAGAAGCAGAGCAAACGCAGACGCGAAAGAAACAGACCACGGCATGACGGCAACACGCCCATTGCTGTTGTCAGTAATTCGAGGTTCATCCAGAAGCGACACGAGTGCAGAACCTACCTATGATCCTGCTTGTGCCTATTATATTATACTTATAGAGAGTGCAAAGCTCTCCCGGCCTGTCTCTGGCCCGGGGCGTCTGATACACTTCAAGCACATACTGTAAAGCACTCCATCATACACTGATACACGTTCATTCATGGCGTCTGATCGCATAAAGCACTTCGCCGACCCGATGCACCTGCTCCTGCGGACTCGCTACGGCCGCGACTCCACCCACGTATGCGACATCTGCCGGCCGGTCCAGGCTCGCCGGCCTGGAGGGGTACTGCTGCGGCGCCTGCGACAT
This sequence comes from Miscanthus lutarioriparius, assembly GCA_904845875.1. NCBI lineage: Eukaryota > Viridiplantae > Streptophyta > Magnoliopsida > Poales > Poaceae > Miscanthus > Miscanthus lutarioriparius. The sequence continues at coordinate 10,369,786 of CAJGYO010000003.1, read as the reverse complement.
GGATTTCCACGAGGTCTGCGCGGGCTACTTCAAGCAGCGCGTCTCCTTCGCGCACCCGTGGCACGCCCTCACGTGAGCCGGGTGCCCGCCGGCGCTGGGTGGTCGTGCGACCTCTGCACGGAGGCTCGTGTACCGCTGCGCCGGCTGCCTCTTCGACGTGCGCCCGCTCTGCGCAGTCTGCACCATGCTCCCGCAGACGGTCCGGAGCCCGCTCCACCCGCCGCACCCGGGCCACGACCTGCGCATGGTCCCGTCGTCCGGCCGCTGCTCTGCCCGTGTGGCACTACGTCTGCTAGACTGCCACTGTCTCGTCAGGCTGCACATCACCTGCGTCTCCGGCGCGCTCACCGGTGGTGGCGCTGGCGTGACTGCGAGTACGGTACCTGCAGCTGCAGCACAGGCAGTGTCGCCGGACCGAGCCACTGCACGGTGCGTCGGTGCCAGTTACGCCGTCGGCAAGTTCCTCCTCAAGGGCATTCTCCGCGTGGCGGTCCATGCGGCGACGTCCGGTTTGGCGTCGCCGGTGCTCGATGTCCTGGATGCGGCCTTCGACTTCAATCAATCTACCACGTTGTAGTGTAGTGTACCCGCCCGTCTCTCCGAGGCTGCAACCCCACTATGTTCAGTTGGAAGCATAGCCTTTCCAAATCTTACTCTCAATCATTATTTAAACAGTCATTTGTATAAAAATCACTTTCTATATCAATTCACTCTCTAACAGTTTTTCTATATCTCATGCGCACTTTAGAAAACCATTCTCGTCTTCTATTTTTGACTATTGAGAAATCTAAAATATAAGATGGCTATATTTAGATAACCATCTACTGTTGGAGGATATTTTTTCACCAAAACCTCTACTCCTTACATTTAGAAAGAATTTACAGAGTTTCTTAGAGTTGCTCTAAGGGCCCATTTAATACAAGATTAATTGTTATCTAGCTAAAAAATAACTAAAATTAGACGTAGTGCATCTAAACATGATGATTAATAAATGGACTAATTTTTAGTTAAGTCTTCAACTAGTTGTTAGCCAACCAGCTAGCTAATTCTAGCTAATTTAGACTAATGTTTAGCCCTAGCTAATAATTAGCCCCAATGATTCAAACAGGTCCTAAATGTATTAAAAAAACATATAATAAGTGTATCATTAGATTAATAATAAAGTATCCTATATAATAAATATATTTATAAATGCAAACACTATACTACTATATTCTATGGATTTATACTCGCAAAAAAAATCTATGAATTTAATTAAACTTTTAAAGGCATAGGGAGTACTTTCTATGGCGGGCGAGGTGTATTTTTATGGAGGGCGAGGTGTATTTTTTTAAAACACAGGGAGGTACTTTATTTGTCCTTATAATTCTAGATTTCATATAAATCAAACTTCTTTAAATTTGAGTAAGTTTATAGAAAAACATTAACATTTATGTCTTCAGTTATGTTTACTATAAAAATATGTTCCGTAATTAATCTAAGAAGGTATTATAAATGTCACTAATTTTTGTATAGATTTAACTAAATTTTAAATTTGACAACTCAAAAGGAAAAACGAGAATTATACTCTTTTGGGGAGTACTTGCTTTTATTCGCGTGCAAATCCTACATTCCTAGCAGTCAGTTCATGTTTTTCCCCTTTTGTGAAAAGCCTCGGCAGTCCCGTTTGGACAATTGGCCGTTTGCGTCGCTTCGCCAGGTGAAACGCGCTGGCTTCCGATGATTGCGCGTCACCCAAAATCCACAGATCGACGTGAGACGCGGATGCCTTCGCTTTCCCGAAACGCGAGCTCATTTTGCCCTCTCCCAACTCCCTACTAGCGCAGGCCCTGCTAATAGGGCTAAACCCACTCCTAATCCGCCCCAACCCATAGCTCATGAGATTATTCCCCAAACCCGACCCTGCCCAAAAAATAAATACGTGAACCCGCCCCGCCGCGCCCCGCCCCACTGCTCCTGGGTAACTCAGAGCGGCGGAGCCAGGATTCAAACATAGGAGGGGCCATGTGTAACAACTCGGGTTTTTGAGAAGCTAAAAATACGAATTTTTAAAATTTTTCCTACAATATGTGAATCATTTAGATTCTAGGTCAAACAAAGAACAATTTATAAATAAATTGTTGCATACATATAGTGTTGCTTGTAGGAGCTTGCCGGAGTTCTTTATCTGGTTTTGGGTTTCGAGTCGGAGTGCACAATCCGTAGCAACCCCTCTTAATTTTCTTTTGGAATATCTCATAAATCCCCATCACATTCCTTTCGAACTCATCTGATCCGAAATCATAAAAATCACACCTCTAATTATTTTTGAACTCCTCTTGAAATTCATTGTGTTGTACTTCAACTTCCCTTTATATTCCACGTGATCTCTTTTAAATTCATTTCAAATTCCTTGAATCAATTTCCTCCAAGCCCACAGTCTTTTTCCCTTTGGCCCAGCCCCGCTCGCGCTTCTCTTCTCCCTTCTGGCCCGCTCGCGTGCGCGTGGCCTGCTTGGCCCAACCGGCGCAGCAGCCGGCCTGCCCCTCTCTCCTTCCTGCGGCCCACCCCGCCAGCCGGCCGGCCCAGCAAGCCACGGCCCAGCTTGGCCAGCAACCGACGCCCCTACCAACCCTAGGCGGGAGCAGCCACTCCCAGCCGCCGCCGCCGTCCCGCGAAGGCAGAACCGCACGACGTGCACGCCAGCGCCCTCAACCGTGCCTCACCTGCTCCGCTCCCTGATTCGCGCCGCGTGTCCCTCCTCGGGCACGGACGCCGGGGATGGACGGAGCCCCCGGAAGCCCTAAGCCGCTCGCCCTATAAACACCGAAGCAGCCGGCACCCTCTCCAAATCCCAGCAGCCGCCGCCCCCATGCTCCTCTTCCTCTCCCGCGACGAGCCACGCCCGACCACCATGGCCACGCCACCGGCACCTGTGGTGCTGCCCACCACTTCCCCGCCGCGGTCGTTAGCGCTGAGCTCGTCCTCCACAGTGTCGCGACCGAGCCGCATCACTCCGAGCACGTCATCACCAAGACCGCCACGAGCTCGTGGTCCGCCTTACGACGTCGTCGTCCTCGGCCAGGCACCGAGCTCGACCTTCGCTGCGTCCGCGACGTCCGCGCAGCTGCACCACCGAGGTCACACCGGTGCCCTCCACCTCGAGCCCGCGTAGCCACCGGCGCCTCGCCACGGCGACGACATCCACGCCAGCACGCGACGCCGCGCCCTTGCGTCGCGCCCACGCGTCATGCGTCCACCGTCGCCGCGCTCATTGCGTCCACGCCAGCACGCGACGCCGCCCGTCCTCGCCACGACCTCGACCATGCGGACGGCGAACACCGACGCACACCGCTGTGTCACCAAGTCTTCACCGTCCAGGGGCCCTTCCTCGTTGCGCAGCCGCGACCGCCGCGCTGGAGCGCCACCCACGATGAGCCGAGCACCGGAAGCGCTGCAGCACCGCCTCGCGACACCGGCCTGCTGACCTGCGTCGTAGCGACCGCAAAAGCACGTCGACGCCCCTGCCTAACCGCATCAACCATGACAACGGCGCGTCCACGACTACGTCCTCGACCACATCCACCGGTGAGCCTTCCCCAAACCCCGCCCTTGTCTGATGCCAAGTCGCCTGCCTGACCGGCCTTCGAGCCGCTGACCTTGTCTGCCCGTGCACCGCTGGAGCACCGCCTCGTCCACGGCCGCGGCCGCGACCGCGCCAAGCCCCGACCCTGTCCCGGCCTTTGACGTCGGCTTGACTCCGGAGCTACCCCGCTCCAGGACACACATGCGCACTCACGAACACGGCCACGACCTTGCCTTGCCGGGTCAATGGCGCCCGGGAACGCAGCCGGTCACCACGTATCCGCGATGCCCTGCGCCCCGCGTGCCGATCGAGCTACGACGCGAGGGCGAGATTGCCCCGGCCACGGACTGACGCACCTACACAGGCACAGCCACACACCACCGGGGCTATACACGCACAGCGCATCCATGCCAGTAGCCACCCACGGCCGCCGCACGACCTTAGCGTCACTACACCATGCTTGCCTCACCGCCCTCACGGCCAAGGCATAGCCTTGCACACGCCCGTGACCCGGCGCCTCCGCACACGCACAGCACGGTAGCAGCCGGCCCCTGCCTTGTCAAGGCCCGTACAACCCCTGCCTTCACCGGGCAAGGCTCCGCTTTGCCTCGGCATCACGCTGTCGGCGGACCTCATCGTGACCCTGCACGATGCCACGACGCGATACCAGCTGCAGCACCGCGATATCTCCACACCGCCATCGGGCCTCCGATCCCTCCGTCGCGCTCACAGCCCTGACCTTGGCCTGGACACATGCACGCACAGGCGTTCTTCGCCTTAGTCGACCCAAGGCCTCGCCCTCACGGTCACGGCTATCGCCTATAGCCCTTAGCCGCCAACCGTAGAACGTCGTGGATGCCACGCTCCTTGTACCCGCACGAGCCCAGAGCCTCCTAGCCGCCGTCGCGCACGCACGTCCAATAGCACCTGTACACGGATGCCATATCGCCGGGCCCCTGCACCCCCATGGCTTTTGGTTCCGCTGTCGCACTCGCGACCCTGACCACCGACCCAAGACCCAAACTTGATCTCGCCGTCTCGTGCACGCGCGCGGTTGCGTCAGGAACACAGAGGCGTTCGTCTCCAGTTCCCTGTTCTACCAAGTAGAGAAGTGAAGCCTGAGACCAGCACAAGCCACCACCATGCCCATGGCTGAAGTCGTCATCAGAGCACCACCGCTCGCCACGGCTACCGGTCGAGCGCACACGCACGGCAGCCAAGTGCCCGTGCACCCGTACGAACACAAGCTTGAACCATTGGCTTTTTCCAACAAGTGGCCACGTTCTCACACACCACCGTGGCCTTGTTCCGCACCGGCACGTCCTCTGCCTTGCAACCACAGCCACCCGCTGCCATGGACCATGGTGTGATGCCGTGACGAGTCCAACACCACGCTCTTTTTAACTGTTTCCTACACCATTGTGATCTCTAACCTTGCCACCGCATTCGCGACCATAGCTATCGCACAGACTCACGCCCGCACACCATCCCAAGAGCTCCAGCCTTGCTTTGCCCCATCGTTCATGGACGCACGCCACGAGCCATGGACTTATGCATGCTCACTTGCATGTGGTGACGCACGGCCGTGCCTCCGCATGACGGCGCGTGAGCCTCGGGACCACACCGCCGCGGCCGTTAACATGCCCATGCGCAGTCCTATGCTGAGCCACGTGTGCAAGCCAACGCCACAGCCACTGGAGCTAAGTCCATGAACAACAGCCGTCATTCGACCAAGCCTTGGCCACGTCTTGGCTAGCCATAGCCAGCCTTGGCCAACCATAGCCACTCGTAGCCAACCACAGCTGGCCACAGCAGGCCGTAGCTGGCCTCAGCTGGCTAGATGAAGCCACAACCCTTCCGACCACTTCGGCAATCTCTCCGACTACATCGGCGACCACTCCGACCACCTCGGCCAGCCTTTCGACCACGACGGTGATCTTTCCGACCACTTCAGCGATCTCTCCGACCACCCCCGCGATCTCACCAACTTCACCGTTGCCGAGACCACCGTTGTCGAGACCACCGTTGCCGAGACGACCATTGCCGAGACCACCATGGCCTCGCTTGCCGAGACCACCATGACCCCGTCTACCGCAAGTCGTACCCTCTTGTCGAATACCATGAGAAGGGGTACCCTAAGCAAGATCCAAAAAACGACTGCTTAGATTTCGTAAAGATCGAAACCAGCTAAACGCTGCTGGCCTCGACCGATTCTCCGACTCGCCCGAGGCCCCATCACCGCGGACCTCAGCCGATTCTCCGATTCGCCCGAGGCCCCCTCACCACGGGCCTCGGTCGATTCCCCGCAAAAGGCCTCGGCGAGGCCACCGACCCCTGTCTCGCGCAAAGGCGGGCTCGGCGACACTCCGCTACCTCTTCCTTCTCCGTCCCTCCGGCAAAGCGTCAGTGTCGCATCAACTCAATAATCGCGCCCGACAACGACCACATGCCCGCAGACAAGATGCAGCCAGAATGGCCGATGGGACGGGAGGCGGGGGATCAAGGCGGGGTTACCCGCCATCATACTAACCACCGTGCACATGGGTTGGCGCCCATGCCTCACTATCTTGCCAACTCACACCGAGGACAATGCAGCGTGGGGAGCCACATCTGGCTCTGTGGCCTCGGAATCGATGCCAGGAGCAATAATTCCCTCAAGGCCTCGGCGGCTTGCTCCAGGGGCTCGATAGCCCGAGGACCCATGTCCGCCAAAGCCCCCGCGATGGCTTGGCCTCGCACCCACTGAGCCACAACCCCTACGACGCGTCATCATCGCGATGACCTGACGTCGTCCCGGTGGGCGGGGGTTACCGTCACTATGCTATCCACCATGCACATGGTTGACACCCATGCCTCATCTTTGTCTTGCCAACTCCTGCTCCAAGGACAACGCGGCATGGGGAGCCACGTCTGGCTCTCATGCCTCGGAATCGCACCGGGGCCAATAACTCCCCCAAGGCCTCGACAGCTTTGCTTCACGGGCTCGGCGGCTGAGGTCCATGACCACCGAGCCCCCCCACGATGGCTCGGCCTCGGCATCTGCAGAGCCGCTGCTCCCTCTGACGTCATTACATCGGCGACCAAAGACGTCGCCCGCCATGTCCCGCATCAAGCCGTCTTTCGGAGCCCCACGACACACAAGACCGAGTATGACCAAAGATGTCACTTCCGCGCGACCGGGGCGGGCCACTCCATCGACCATACCACAACGAAGGCCGACTACGAGGCTCGGACATGCCACCCCATTTACTGAAGCGCTATGTAGCACCACATGCACGTCCCCGTCCTCCTTAGAGTATAAAAGGGAGGGACTGGGGCCATTTTCGGGGGGGCCAGAAAAGACGAACACGCCGATAGAACCACGCACTCCTACACCGCTTGGGAACAACGCCTCAAGCAGCCCGCACCACACTCGCCGAGACACAGGGCTAGTTCCTCTCTCACCTAGCTTGTAACCCCCTACTACGAGCACTCCGGTGCAAGGAATACAAGATCGATCTCTCGACCGGGCGTAGGGCCTCGATTGCTCGAACCAAGATAAACCTTGTGTCTCTTTGCGCCACCATCCGGGATTAGGGGCACGCAAAGACAAATTCACTCGTTGGTTGAGGGACCCCGGTTCCAAAACACCGGCCAGCTGGCGCGCCGGTAGGGGGGCTGCGTCGTCTTTCATCATCCTAGCAAGTTCGGATGGCGGACTACATACCACCATTGCGTCTCGGCACCATAGTTTGGTTGGGGAGCCTAGAGTTCATGTCTCCGGGGCATGAGTACGACATGGTGCTCCTCACTCCTCGAACCCCATCGTCCGACGATGAAGTCGCGCCCGGCAGCCAGCGCGGCGGCGCCGGGCGTCGCTCTCTCGCCACGCTTCGCCCGAGCACGACGCGAGCAAGGCCACCCCGACGCTTCGCGAGCCCAGGCGACACACCTCTCCCCATGCGATGTCCTCGACCATTATTTGTTGCATACAGGGTCCTGGTGAGGACCCGTGTCTAACCCGAGCTCGGCGAAGGAAAATCGCCGGTGGCCTCTGGCGATGCCCGGTCGTCTAACCCGCTCCGCCACTCCTCGAAGAGCCCGACCGGTGAGGCAAAATATGGAGACGGCCCGTCCCCCATACCCCTTTGGGTTGAGAAATGCCGCCGCCTCTTACGCCTCACGCTTACGCCGCCACTCACGAGCACCCCTCGGAACGCCGCCAGCCGCTTCGCTCTCGACTTGAGCACCGCTCCGACTCCTCGAGCGAGGGCGAGGCATGGCCTGTGGTGGATTTCTCCGAACTTCACAACCACAGGGATTTGCGCCAATTCTTGGCATAGCGACTCTTGCCTCGGCTACTCTCGACTCCGACGATGAAGGGACTTACGATCCATCTCGTGAGTGCTTCCACGTCGGGCTCTCGGGATGCCAAGGGCGGGCGAAGGAACGAGAGGACAGGCAACCATTCCCGCCCGGGCAGGCGGGCGACGCCACCACCACCGCTGTCTCGAGGCCCCGGCGAAGACGGGCGAGAATCCCGCCCGCTGGGGGGCATCGACGCCCAGACCTGGAGCAGCTCCACGAGCTTCAAGCCAAGGTCGAACATGATCGACTCATACACGCAATGCTTTGGGACACTCTCGGCGGGGAGCGGCAAGGGCGCTGTGAGGGCGGAGGGGCCCGAGGAGGGCCCATGCGTCCACCACCGCATCAACGACAACGAGGGGATGAGCCGCCCCAATCTTTAACCGCTAGCGAGAATGTCGCGGCGGCCGCGATGCTAGTCCGAGCAATGCCCGAGCCCTCCACCACCGAGGGGCGATGGGTCCGCGGAGAGCTCCGCGACCTCCTCGAGACCGTGGCGGTCAAAGGCGGGCCGAAAGTTCCGCCTCCGCGGCCGCGGAGGCACTTCGAGCAACCCACGGCACGACCTCGTCAAGGCGGGGTGCCTCGGCCCGTCCGAGCCCGCTCACGCGCGACGGTCAGTCAGCGAGGCCCTCTCGGTGCGCCAACCGACTTCGGGGACCAACACGAGGCACAGGCGACCACGAAGTAGTTGGCGGCGGCGACGGCGCCCGCGGCGACGGAGCCGCCCGAGGCTACCACCCACACCGAGGCGGTCGCTCACGACGGTGGTGAGGACCGATCCTTCCCCCCGAAGTCGCCAGGACCTCGGGTCTTCAAGCAGGGCCATCCGCGTTGCTCCTTTCCCCGCCCGTTCGACGGTAATGCCAACCTCGCCAATCTGTTGGCGAGAGACCAACCCGGAACTCGGCTCGCCGATTCACCGCTTGCTTTGCCCGCTTAGGTGGCGCGGACGATGACTCTGCTCATCATCCGCAATCTCCCTTTGCTCTTATCGGACTCGGCGCGAGCTGGGCTGGAGCATCTCCTCCCTCGCAAATCCACGATCGCGCGGCGACTTGGTTAGAATCTTCGTCGGGAACTTCCGGGCACATACGTGCGCCACAGGAATTCTGGGATCTTAAAAGCTGCCGCCAGAAGCGACACGAGTCCTCCGAGACTTCATCCGGCGCTTCTCCAAAGCGAGGCACCGAGCTACCCAAATGTCGGCGACTCGGAGATCGTCCGAGCTTTCCTCTCCGGCACCACTTGTCGGGACTTGGTCCGAGAGTTAGGGCCCTTAACGTCCAGCGCTCTGCTTTGCCGGCTCCTCGACATCGCCACCGGCTTTCGCCTCGGGGGAAGAAGTCGCCGAGCCATCTTCCCCAACACCGATTCCAAGGGGAAGCGGAGGAAGAGGCCCCCGAGGCCTCAAATTTCCCCACCTCCCTAAGAAAAAAAGAAGAAAGGTCGCCCGAGGCGGGAAGTTCTCGGGCCGTCCATGTCGCCACAACGGATCGCGAGAATCCCGCGCCCAGCCCCGGCTATTTGACGACATCTTTGAAGAAGCCCCGCCCTTACCATCAAGGTCCGGTGAAGCACGCCCTCGAGGAGTGCACCATGCTCGGCGCTACTCGCCAGAGCTCGGGCTCCCCACGACGACGCCAAGCGAAAGGGCCCGGCGGTCGGAACGAGGACAAGGGCGACGGGTTCCCGAGGTGCATAACGCTTTCATGATCTTTGGCGGACCCTCGGCATGCCTCACGGCGCGCGCCCAATGAAAGAGGGAACGCCGGAGGTTTTCTCGGTCAAGGTGGCCACCCCCCGGTACCTCGATTGGTCTCGGGAGGCAATCACCTTCGATCGGGATGATCACCCCGATTATGTTCCAAACCCCGGCGATACCGCTTGTCGTCGACCCGATCGTCGGCAACACCCGACTTACCAAAGTGCTCATGGACGGAGGCGGGCCTCAACATCCTCTACGTCAACACTCTGGAGCTCCCGGGCTCGACCAATCGCGGCTCGAGGCGGTTCCGCGCCCTTCCACGGCATCGTGCGAGAAAGCGCCGCGTGACCCCTCGGTATCGACTTACCCATCTGCTTGACACTCCTCCAACTACCGCAAAGAGGTCCTCACCTTGAGGTGGTTGAATTCAAGGGGCTTACCACGCCATCTTGGGGCGCCCGTGCTACGCCAAGTTCATGGCGATCCCCAATTACACCTACCTCAAGCTCAAGATGCCAGCCCCAACGGCATCATCACCGTCGAGTCCACGTCACGAACATGCATCGATCGCGGCGTCGAGTGCATCGAGTACGCCGAGGCCATCGCGGAGGCCGAGGCCCTCATCGCCGATCTCGACCAGCTTGCTAACGAGGTTCCGGCGCCAAGCGGCGCGTCGGGACCTTCGAGCCCGCGGAGGACGTCAAGCTCGTCCCCTGTCGATCCCACCGTCCCCGACGGCCGGGGATCAAGGTCAGCGCCACCCTCGGCAAAGAAATAGGAGGCCGTGCTCGTCGACTTTCTCCGTCTGAACGTCGATATGTTCGCGCATGGAGCCCCTCGACATGCCGAGCATACCAAGGGAGGTCGCCGAAACCGCCTTAGATATCCGGCGGGCTCCGGACCGGCAAGACCAATACCTGCTGCCCGGTTCGACGAGGAGAAGCGCAGGCTATCGGCGAAGAAAGTCTGGAAGCTCAGTGTGGCCGGGTTCATCAAGGAAGTATTCCATCCAGAGTGGTTGGCTAACCCGTATTAGTCGGGAAGAAAAGTGGCAAGTGGAGGATGTGCGTGGACTACACCGGTCTAAATAAAGCATGCCCAAGGTCCCGTTCCCACTACCACGAATTGACCAAATCATCGACTCCACTGCAGGATCACGAAACCCTCTCCTTCCTTGATGCGTATTCCGGTTATCACCAAATCAAGATGAAAGAGTCCGACCAGCTCGCGACTTCTTTCATCACTCCATTCGGCATGTCTTTCTCGTAACCATGCCATGTTTGGCCTCGAAAAACGAGGGCTACTTACCGGCGGTGCATGATCCAAGTCTTTGGTGAACACATCGGGGCGAACCATCGAGGCCCTCGTGGATGACATCGTAGTCAAGTCCAGGAAGGCGGTGATCTCGTCGGCGACTTAGAGAGAGCGCCTTCACATGTCTCGAGAGAAGGGCATCAAGCTCAACCCCGAGAAGTGCGTCTTGAGGTTCCCCGAGGCATGCTCTTGGGATTCATAGTCTCGGAACGTGGAATCGAGGCCAACCCGGAGAAGGTCTCGGCCGTGACCAACATGGGCCCGATCCGAGACCTCAAAGGGGTGCAGAGGGTCATGGGATGCCTCGCGGCCCTAAGCCGCTTCATCTCGCGCCTCGGCGAAAAAGGCCTGCCCCTGTACCGCCTCTTGAGAAAGTCCGAGCGTTTTTTTTGGACCACCGAGGCCGAGGAAGCCCTCGCCAGGCTCAAAGCACTGCTCACCAACCCCCCCGTCCTAGTTCCGCCCACCGAGGGCGAGCACCTCTTACTCTACGTCACCGCGACAACCCAAGTGGTCAGCGCGGCCGTAGTAGTCGAGAGGCAGGAGAAGGGACATGCTCTACCCGTCCAAATGACTGTCTACTTCATCGTGAGGTGCTCTCCGAGACTAAGACGCTACCCCCCACATCCGTGGTGGTTTACACCGTAGTCTTGGCTCGACGCAAGCTGCGTCACTACTTTGAGTCCCACCCGGTGACTGTGGTGTCGTCTTTTCCCCTAGGAGAGATAATCCAAAACCGGGAGGCCTCGGGTAGAATAGCCAAGTGGGCTGTTGAACTCATGGGGGAAACCTTGTCTTTCACGCCTCGGAAAGCGATCAAATCACAGGTCCTGGCCGACTTTGTAGCCGAGTGGACCGACACACAGCTGCCACCCGTTCAAATCCAATCGAAATCTTTGGACCATGTACTTGACGGGTCTCGATGATGAAGGCTGGGGTTTGGCGGGCCTCCCTGGTCTCGCCCCTTGGAGTACACATGCGCTACATGATCCGGCTTCACTTCGCCACCTCCAACAATGTGGCCGAATACGAGGCCCTCGTCAACGGCTTACAAATCGCCATCGAACTTGGAGTGCGGCGTCTCGAAGTACGGGGTGATTCGTAGCTCGTCGTCGATCAGGTGATGAAAGAGTCAAGCTGCCATGACCCCAAAATGAAGGCGTCTTTGCCGCGATGGTACGTCGCTTTGAGGACAAGTTCGACGGCCTCGAACTCAACCACGTCGCTTGAAAGTTCAACGAGGCCGCAGACGAACTAGCAAAGATGGCGTCGGCACGGACCCCGGTTCCCCCGAACGTTTTCGCCAGAGACCTTCACAAGCCATCCGTCGACTACGCCTCGGCGATAGAAGAGGGCCCATCGACCGAGCCCGCCCGCGGGCTCGAGGCCCCTCTACCACCGAGACCTCGCCACCAAGCCCGAGGCCATGGCGATTGACGAGACCTCCCGGCCGACCCGAAGCGGATGGCGAGTCCCTTCGCCACCCGCCTCGTTGGGGAGAGCTTCCTGGCGATAGAACCGAAGCCGGGCTCACGCGGCAGCGCCAAAGACTTACGTCCTCTGCGACGGCGAGTTGTATAAGGCGTAGCCCATCCGGTATTCTCCAACGATGCATCACCACCGGGCTGGCCAATCCTTACTTTGGGACTTGCACGCGGGAAGTGCTGCGGGCACCACGCGGCGCCTCGGTAGCCGTGGGTAACGCCTTCGCCAAGGTTTCTATTGGCGACGGCGGTGGCCGACGCCACGAGGCTAGTACGCTCCTGCGAGGATGCCAAGATGCCTACGCTCGACAGACGCACCTCCCGCCCAAGCCCTCCAAACCATCCCCATCACATGGCCATTCATTGTATGGGGTTGGACATGGTTGGGCCTCTCCAAAAACACACCGGGGCTATACCCATCTGCTGGTAGCTATCGACAAATTCTCCAAATGGATCGAGGCTCGTCCGATCGCTCGATCAAATCCGAGCAAGCGGTCTTTGTTCTTCTGGATATCATCCACGGTTTCGGGGTTCCTAACACCATCATCAATCGACAATGGGACACAATTCACGGTGCGCAAGTTCCTAACGTTACTGACGACCACCACATCCGGGTGGCACAGTGGTAAGTAGGACACCCAAGGACCAATGGCCAAGTAGAGCGTGCCAGCGGCATGATCCTACAAGACCTTAAGCCAAGGATATTCAACCAGTTGAAGAAGTTTGGCAAGAAATGGCTTGCCGAACTCCCGTCAGTCATCTGGAGCCTAAGAAATACCCCGAGCCGAGCCACGGGATTCACACCGTTCTTCCTGGTCTATGGAGCAGAGGCCATCCTCCCCATCGACTTAGAATCCGGTTCCCAGAGGCTCAGAGCACACAAAGCAAAGCAAAGCAACCGCCTTGCCTGCGAAGACGCCTCGACCAGGTGGAGGAAGCGGGGACGTCATACCGCTACACTCGGCCAGTACCAACAAAGCCCTCTGATGTTACCAAGCCCGGCGCGTCCAAGCCGAGACCTGAAGGTGGGCGACTGGTCTTGAGATCGAGGCAGAGCAACAAGGGCATACATCGACGACCCACCACAGGAAGGGCCGTACATCGTCGCTCAAGTCTTTGAAGCCCGGGACCTACAAGTTAGCCAACGAGAAGGGCGAAATCTTCACCAACGCTTGGAACATAGAACAGCTCGTCGTTTCTACCCTTAAAATTCCAAACGTTGCTTACATTGTTTCTCGAAATGCAATAAAGAAGCGTTCTTAGTTGTTATAACTTTTAGAAACCCCCCTTATAGACTAGCCGATTGTATAGAACCCAAGGACCGTCTGATCGTCTCAAAGCGCGAAAAGGCCGGTGAGCCGTGAAAACGGCCTCACGCCTCCGAAGACTCTGCAACTCCCTCACCACCTTTTCACCCAAAAGACAGGCGTAGGCTCAGAGGAAGTTACATGCGAGAGCTTGTCTATCAATAGGGGCTCGGCGTCACAATAGCGCTATAAGGGGAGACTCGTGCCGCCTCCGCAAATCCGGGCCTCCTCTCGGGGCTAGAAAGGGGAACCCCTAAGTCCCGAACACCATTTGTTAATGGTCTTTCAAAAATTTCTCACGCCAAAACTCTCTCGCTCAGATGGGACCTTCACAAGAAACCCAAAGACCAAAAGTTTGTCTAGAGGCCAAAGGGCGGTCGAGGCGTGAGAAGGCCCTCGCCTGCAGGCTACTGGCAGCTCCTCACCACCCTTCGCCGAAGGGCGGCTTAGGTCCCGAGGGTTTTTCTTTGCGGGTTCCCAAGATCGAGACAGAGGGCACAGGCTCGGAAGTAGAAACGAAAAACGATTAAAAGACGCACATCACATAAATACTTTAAAGGCCTCGGCGGCCACAAAAAGCGTCACGATCTGGGCAACTAACTCTGGCCCCTTTGGCCCGGTCAAAGCTCAAGGATCGGCGGGCGGGCGCGGAGGGACCACCTCTTCTTCAAGCAGACGGGGGCGGTGCATGCCGGTGCCTCGGCCGCCTCCAACAGCTTCATGACCTCCGCATCCGCCTCCTCGTCATCTTACGGCAACACGTGGCCGTCGTCGGCGACAGCCTCGAGGTTGATGGCGTAGTCGCGAGGAGACGACGGCCGGTAGCGCTTGACACCCGTGTGCAGCGCCCTCGAAGTCTCTCGCGCGGACGTGGCCGCTCAACGCATCATCGGCGGCTCCCAAGGGAGCTAGCTGATTGGACCTCCTCGACGTCAAGAGCCTCGCAGCCCGGTCCGACACGGCCTTGCTTGCTTGCACGTCTCGTGCTCCCGCTCGACATCCAGTGGCCGCTATGCTGCTGACGAGGCCTCGGCCGCTTGGGAGGCCTCTTTCTCTAGATCTCGTCATGACGAGGGGTCGAGTCAAGCGCGAATCGAGCAAATGGAGCAAGGAACATGGTTCAGTGGAACTTACCCTCGGCCTTGCTCTTCGGTGAGACCTCGACCGAGAGGCCTCGGCGCCTTAGTAACCTCTGCCAAAGGCGACTTTCGTCGCTGATGCTCGCTTCTGCTCCGCACCCAAATGCCCAGGCTGTGACCTTAGCAGAGGCCGTCGCTTCTTGGGCCCGGCTTTGAAGGAGTCTCGCTCCTCCTCCGGTTCCTTGATCTTGGCCACCGAGGAGCGGATCGCTCCTTAGCGCCGTAGCCAACTCGGCTGAATATCAAGACTGCAGAAGGCGGAGGTCCTCCACTTCCGCTCTCCGCCGACAATAGCCCACAGGCATCGGCAAGCGAGCCCTTTTGGCGCGGAGCTGGTCCCAAATATCCCTCTCATTTCGCAGAACACCGATTTCCCAAGGGATGGGGTCTCGAGCTCCTAAGGAGGCAAAACAAAAACGCATACGTCAAAAAAGCTGCGAGGGGCTCGGAGAAAACAACGTGTACGAGAGAGGAAAGTACTTACCCACGTGACACGGGCGGTCCTGACCCATAATAGTCATCATTTGTCTGCGGCCCATGCTACCGAGTTAAGCGATCTTGCTCGGGTGCCCCAATGCCCCCCCTCTGCGGTATCTTCAAGGGGCGAACACGGGCTCCCCTCGGGTCAGCCAGTTCCATGGAAAAAACAGTGGGAAGTTCCACCCGCGAGGCTCGGGCCATAGCCGGACAAGAACCGAACTCCCCTCGGCGGGATCTGGGGCCCCAGGTTGCTCATGCAGTCTTGGCCGCTGGGCGTCCACCACCTCCTTCCCTCGGGAAGAATC